>CM053622.1:496162931-496188416 GCA_028646595.1 Phalanger gymnotis | reverse complement strand
AGCAAACACTTGAAAGGGGACAGGATCAAAGGAGAAAACTGAATGAAGGGGGACAGGATAGGATGGAGGGAAATATAGTTAGTCTTTCACAACATGACTATTATGGAAGTGTTTTGCATAACAATACATGTATAACCTATATTGAATTGCTTGCCTTCTCAAGGAGGGTGAGTGGGGAGGGAAGAAGGGAGAGAATTTGGAACTCAAAATTCTAAAAACAAATACTTAAAAATTGTTTTTACATGCAATTGGGAAATAAGATACACAGGAAATGGAGCATAGAAATCTATCTTGCCCCACAAGAGAGTAAGCGGGAAGGGGATGGGCAGGGAGTGGGGTGATAGGAGGGAGGGCAGACTAGGGAAAGGGGCTATCAGAATACATGCCATCTTGGGATGCAGGGGATGATAGAGATGGGGAGAAAATTTGTAACAAAATCTTGTGGAAATGAATGTTGCAAACTAAAATAAATTTAAAAATAAATAAAAAATACCTTCATCTATTTTGTGCTTCATTTCCCTCTTTAATCACATCTGGTCTATACTTTCCAGGTCAAAGGTAATTTTTATTGATAGAAAAGATGAAGTGAAAGAAGAATAGATAGACTTCCTTATTCTTTAAACCTTACTTGCTCTATATCTTAGCTGGCTGCCACTATTGGACCCCTTATTTCCCTCAGATCTCTTCTGCAATTTACTGTCATTTCAAACATGGAGGATAACATGACCCATCTGACTCCTCAGACTACCACTCCACTCACCGGTAATATCATTAACGTGTTCCACATACTCAATGATCTTTGTGAAAACCAAAAGCTATCCCTACTCACAAAGAGTTTGGGACATAAGTCTAAAAAGGAGATCAAAGAACCAGTGCTCTAGCAGAAAGCCAAAAACCATATTTCAGCTGAGGACAATGTAGAAGACGGTTCATTAGGCTTTCCTCTACTTGGTTATAGCTATATACACTACCATGATCTTCTTGGACATAAAGAGTTGTCACATGAGAAAGGGATTCAATTTGTTCTTCTTGTTCCTAGAGGAGAGAACTAAGAGTACTGAGTAGAAATTACAGAAAAGCAGACTGTGCCCTGATAGAAGGAAAAACTCCCAAACAATTGGAGCCATCTAAGATTATAATGAGTTGCCATTATAGGTCGCTTGAAGTCTCTAAGCAAAAGATGACCACTGCTTTGGGGAGATGCACTGAAGGGCTCTTTGCTCAGGGATAAATTAAATTGTGATTTCTTATTCCCCTTCTAATTCTGTGATTTCTAAAGTTCTTCAAAGAATAATAATTTTTTTTGAATCTAAAAGAAATTCAAATGAAAGAGTTTCAGAAAGATTTAAGAATATAGATATTAAAGTTTCTGCCAACAAATTTCCCTATTCATTAGTAGTGTTGACCATCCTTTGGTTAGCACCTCCAATCACTATTTACAGAGCCTGACTACACATAGTTCTGCCTCTCTGGTTCCTTTGTGTTGTGTCTTTACTAGAATTTTTAAAATCTTTTTTCTGTTTGCAGTACTGCCATTCATCTTTCCCATCCGAGCAATTCAAAGAAGAGGCTTTGTTTCTTCTTCAAGCATAGCTCCATTGAAAAAAAAAAACTTCAATGGTACTTATTTCTTTTGAAAGACTGCTTCACTCCACTGGTAAAATGGAATGGAGCCTAAGGTGATCTAAGATCACCTCAGGATACGTGGCAAACTCCTCACGGTATCCAAACTTATCAATAACTGTATTGTTCTTTTTAATGTTATCTGGAACTTTGATCATTCGTTAGCAAACATACATTGTCTATGATATACCAAGCACAGTACTTGAAGTTGGGAATATAATGGGAGATGTAACACAGGACCCTGACTCAAAGTAACCTACATCTTTAAAAAGAGAAAAGACATGAAGAAAAATGACTATGACACAAGGAAGGGTGAAATAAGTACAAGGAAGAATGAATTAAGTATAAAGAGGAGGTCTAATCAATTGATTAATTGGCAAGCATTTATTAAATGCTAAGTATATGCCAGGTACCATGCTAGGTACTAAAGGATATAAGATAATATATATGAAATATATAATGACTGCAATAACACTAACAATGATGGGGGGTGATGATGGACTTCCTATAGAAGGTAAGACTTGAACCAAAGGGTGAGGGAGCTAAGAGTTCCCAAGAAGTAGAGGTAAGGAAGAAGAGAACATTTAAGGTTTGGAGAACAGCATGTGCCATGGCACAGAAACAGAAACTGGAATGTCATGGATGACAGGGAGTAGGTCAGCTCGGCTAGAAAACAGAATGCATGGGGAGAAGGAATGTCTAATCAGCATGATCCAGAGTCTAATAAGAAATTCAAGGAAGGATCACTGTGCCCAGGGAGAGAAGGCAAATCAAGGAAGGCTTCATGAAGAAGGTGAAATTTGAGTTTGGCCTGAAATAATGGTGGGGACTTTGCAAGATGAATAAGATGAAGATATGGAGGGAGAGAGGTAAGTCCGGGGATGGGGAACCTGAAGCCTTGAGACCACATGTGGTCCTCTAAGTCCCCAAGTGCAGCCCTTTGACTGAATCCAAACTTCACAGAACAAATACTATTTGGATTCAGTCAAAGGGCTGTTCTTGAGGACCTAGAGGGCCACATGTGACCTCAAGACCCCGGGTTCCCCACACCTGGGTAAGTCTTTTTCATTGCAAAAATGAGGGAATCACATGAGCAGAGGAGAGAGTAAAATACAAGTCAAGACCAGCCAGTAGAAAGGGAAAGACTGAAAATGAGAGAGGTGACTAAGTCTTCTCAGGAAAGGAGAGGATCAAGAATACAGAAGTAAAGGTTAGCCTTGGAAAGGAGGAGGTCTTCATCTCTTCGTTGACTAAGTCTAGAGGAAAGGAAGTGGAAGAGTAGATTTGAGGGAATTCACAGCAGGTAATTTCAAGTTTCTTAGGAAAATATGATAGGAGGTGAAGTGAGAGTACTACTAGAGGAAAGAAGTGGTAGAAAAGTAGAAAAGTTTTATAACCATCATTGCAGAAGCCATGATAGAGTCGATTAAAGATGAATAAAAGGATTCCTTTACAGAAACAAGTGCCTACTCAGGAAGACTTGATCAGGTCAAGAAGATGGGCTAGGAGCTTTGGAGAGGTGTCCTGAATTTTTCTAACACCTACAAATCATATCAGCAGCATGGCTTTAAAAATGCATAATTTTGAAAACTCTAGTTGCTACCAACAGAAAAAATCTTGCCAGCAATATAAAATATGCAAATGTAGCCAGTAGGATTTTTTTTTCACCTTTTCTCTGGTCAAGGATGATATCATCTTTCTGACGCTCTCTAAGTGTTTCATATGCTCTGAAATCTTTACTGAGACAACTGCATTACCATGGATAAAGTGTAGTGGACTAAAAACACTAGTTTCCCCATGTTATCATCTATATTACTGAGACATACAGGAAAAATCCTGGATTACTAGTAACTTTCAAAGCACACCACTAAGAAAGTCACTTGTGAACCAAACCAATACAGTTCCCTAGCCCCAATCTATTTTCATAGCTTTCTCTACCTGTCAATACCTCCATGATCTATTGTAGGCTTCCAACTCAGTCTCTGAATTAGAACAGGGTTATAAATGAAAACATTTGGTCAACATACCAAAAGCATAGTGGACAAAGCCTAGGACAATATAGGATTCATTTTAAAAATAAAAAAGAGTGTATGACTGAGTTGGACTCCACACACCCTGCCCCATAGCAGTGAGTAGAGCACCGGCCCTAGAGTCAGGAGGATCTGAATTCAAATCCAGCCTCAGACACTTGACACACTTACTAGCTGTGTGACCCTGGACAAGTTATTTAACCCCAATTGCCCTGCCTTCCCCCCCTCAAAAATAAAAAATAATTTAAAAAGTTTAACTTTAAAAAAAAGAGAGAGACAGCTGTGAAGATGACCAGATGTCCCCCTATGCATCAGGTTTTACTGGTCAGGCTGGCCTTGGCCCTTTGGGTCCAATTGAATCCAATATAATCCACATTAATTAGGTACCTATAATGTGCAAGGTTCTATGCTAGCTGCTGTGGGATACAAAGGCAGAAAGTTGTTTGTTTTTAAAGGCTATTTTTTTTTATGTACTACTATGGGCCCAGTGATGTGCTAGGCAAATGACAAATATTATCTCATTTGATTTTAAAAATACTCCCTGCCCTCCAGGAACTTATATTCTACTAGTTTCCTGAGAAGGCTCCAAATCTTGAAGGCTGACTTATGCCCAAAACTCAGCACACAGAATAGCTGTGACAAATACAACTGATATCTTCTGGGCCCTCTACAAATAATCTAATGCATGAGGCTTCCTATAGTTATTTCATTATGCACTATTAAAACTTTCTTTAGTCCTTCAGCAAAAAAAAAAAAAAACAACATATTCCTTTCAGCATTTACAGCAGCATGCACAACTTCAACATACCGGCTGATACATGTTTAAAACGAATGTTTTTGAGAAAGGCACTCAGCTGCCTTACTGGCTTCAGGGGAGATTCCAACAACAGTGATTGATAAGCTGACTATCAGAGAGAGGCAGATGACTGTAGGGGGAAGAAAGACAATTTCTTTGAAGTCTAAATATGCTATTTATCATGAGACATGCTCGCCACTTTGTTAGATGAAGACAGGAGCACCAACTAAAGCTTCCAATGTTTGCTGAAATCAAAGTTGTTCCCATAACCATCGAGGTGGTTCGCTAGCCATGAATGTGTCAGTATTTATCTTGAGTATTAATATCATTTAATTAATTAATATCATTAATATTAATTTTCCTAGAAGTTGCTACTGTTTTACTTTTATCAGGATCTTTAAAGCATCAGAATTTACTTCAATATTCAAAAGAGTGCCATGATTTTGCCAGGTGTGAATCATATTGGATTTAAAAGCACTGACTGGTGGATCGCATGGGAGTTCTGTATTGCAGTATCTGCTAAGCCAATTGAGTCTCTGTGCTGTTTGCCATTAATGCGGTGAGCCCCCAGGAAGGGTGACTCAATTGACAACAGAGTGAGTCAAAGATCTCATGCCATTGAAACAGGCTAATGAGGAAGGAGCTACTAAATCAAGCCTAGGTGAGATTCAGAGACCCAGTCTTAAAAAAAACAAAAAACTAATATGAATAGCTATCACTTCAGTGGAGAAGGGGAGTATGGCATTTCTAAAGGCAACATCATCACTCAACTGAAACATATCCGTATTACTTTTTTTTTGTCATTTAGTCAATAAACATTTATTAAGCACCTACTATGTGCCAGGTACTGAGCTAAAAGCTGGACAATTACTTAACAATAGCTACGAGGCACTATGGTGTAAGCTGAGCCAACAGTCAGGAGAGTGTTGCTTCTCCTGGGAATATTGGGCCTTCTTGTCCTTTCTTAGAAGTTGGTCAGAGATTGGTATTGGTGGCATTCAGACTAGAAAGAGACCTATGCTACTATTCCTAGGACTCTTGGCCACACTGGCCTATTTTCCCCTGTAAAAGGTGGTCAAGATGTTGGTGGCATGGGGGCAGCTATGTGGCACAGTGAGTAGAGCACCGGCCCTGGAGTCAGGAGGACCTGAGTTCAAATCTGGCCTCAGACACTTGACACACTTACTTGCTGTGTGACTTTGAGCAAGTCACTTAACCCCAATTGCCCTGCCTTCCCCCCTCAAAAAAAAGTATATCTTTAAAAAAAAAAGATGTTGGTGGCAGTAGTATATGGCCTCTTCTGGCATGTGCTGTCCTCTATCTCTCCCTGAGGTTCTCTCTCTAGCCAAGTTGTATTATCTGTTCCGGTGACAATTAGCAGCTGAGTTGGGATGAACTGACACTTCAGCAAGCCAAGTAAAAGAGTGAAAGAGGTTTTCTCTTCCAACTGGGTTTCTCAGGTCTTTGCCAAGTCTCCCTTGGAATTCTAGAAACGGAGTGCAGAAGAAATCTTTCTTCTTATGTCAGCCTTATGAAGCAGAAATTATGGCAGGTATATGCACACAGCAGCAAGAACTTGTACTTGCTTGGGTGAACCTGAGACTAGATCTCAAATCCTTGGCAGACTTTTCTGCTTTGTATTTCCTTCCCTGAGAGCAGGTGACTGAATAGTGACCCTGAGAGGTGTGTTTACACTCCTGGTGGCTACTTCACGAGACTAAGAGATTGGAAATTCCTAGGTGCTGAGTGATAGTACAATGTGCTCCTTGCAATTACAGACTTCTCAGAGGACCTAACCATCAACAGGAAGATAGATAGTTTCTATTCTATTGTACTACAGAATATCTCCTATGAAACCAGTAAATATGTTTTTTTATGAGAATATGTCTCCTTGTATATGCCTCATTGGATGTTCGTAGTAAATCATTAAGCCATTATTTCTATGGTAAAAAATAATCACAAATTCTCATATGGTTTTAATACACATGTGGAAAAATATCTTCTTTCAGAAGAGGATCCAAGGCTCCATTTTGTTTTACCGAGCCAAATGTTTTCTTTTACTTTCTTAATCAACAATCACACATTAGGATTTAATATCCTCTATGCTTCTCAATCTCTTTTGTGACTATAAAGATGTAATCTTCTACAGAAGATTATCCACTAAAGCCTGCCTATTCACTCATCATTTTTCATCATAATCTCCTCTGTGAGGAGGATGTTGTCATTCATAGGATGTTGTCATCAAGATGTTAGAGGTAAAAAAAAAAGTAATGATTTTGGTCACTAGTTACTGATGGATATCATCTTGTTGAGTGAAAGTGACATTTATAATATTTTTTTCATTATTTTGGAATCTTCTCAGCTTTGTGACATCTCAAAAATTGTTTCTTAGGTGCCTTTAAAGTTATTTCATCATTGCGTATTTCTTTTGGATGTCTTTTGTATGACTGGGTTTAATTTCTTCCCTGACTTTACCTTCTTAAGCAGCCTTGCCCCATCCTCACAGCAGCTACTTAACTGATAAAAATCTGAGCATTGTACTCCTACCATTATTGCTGATAAGAAGAGATTTTTTTAAGAATACCAATAGATCTCTCCTTTTCATCTATTTGTTTTCATCATTCTAATTTCATCTAGGAATCTGCGAGGGATGATCTGGATTACTTTAATTTCATGCTATGTTCTTTATAGGATTATTTCCCTCTCGACAACTTTTCACTGTTAAATGAAGTAATATTGCTTATAATCTTCCACCAGTTTCCTCTATTATATTTTACAAAAGAGATAATTATTTAACATGATTTTTCTCTTAGCTGCCATATCTCTTTGTTTGACAAAAGAGATTAAGTATTTCCTGGCAAAGGAAATTTCTGGGGCCTTCTTCTTGTGATGACTATTTATGTAAACTCTTCCCTGAAATGGCAAAAATTCGGTCCATTTCTAGTGTTTGCTACTCAACATCCAATTTAAAGAGGTCAGACAGGAACTTCTGTAATTGTACACTGTATCGTAATCTCATTATTTGCCTTTCTTCTAATTTGGTAATTATTTCCCTCTTTGTTCTAGCCAGTCAATGATCTTGATGTAGATAGCTGATTCTGAAATGACTCCCATGTCTGTACCCAGCTCCCCCATTATCACTCTTCCTTAATAAGAGTCCCATTCCAATGTCTTATCACTGATGCCACAGAGGTGATTCTGGGTCCTTGAAAGCTCTTCCAGTGAAGTACACATTCAGGCAGTTTCTACCAAGCTAGAAAGATTCAACTAAGTGCTCATAAAAAAGATTCTCTATAGACCAGCTTAATGAAGTACAGATGGGCTCACCACCAGACAGCTGATTACTAGATGACATCTAAAGATGTCCAGTTTTGTCAGAATTCTAATTCCATTATCAGGTGGCAGGGGGAAGCTGTTTTATTTGGTATCAGTAAAACAAAGGGAAAAACAGGCATTCAAGATGATTAGGCTGTATAGTGGAAAGAACATTGGATTTAGATTAGGTGTCAATCTCAACTCCTACCTCTTTATCTCCCCCATATTCAACCACTTGTCAAGTCTTATTGTTTCTACCTTTTAACATGTTCCCTATGAGTCCCCTTCTCTCCTCCAATACAGCAGCCACCATGGTGAGGACCCTTATCACCTCAAGCCTAAACCACTGCAACAGTCTATAGGTTGGTCTCCCTGCCTCAAGTGTTTGGAGAAAGACTACAGTCCATCCACTACCTAGCTGTCAAAGTAAGCTTTCTAAGGAAAAGCTCTGACCATGTTGTACCCTATCTACGACCTCCAGGATTATATATAAAATCTTCTTTTTGGTTTCTAAAGCCCTGCATAACCTGATGGCTAGGTCCTAGACCTTTCCTGCTTTCCTAGTCTTCTGACACTTTTCTTGCCTCTAAGCAGTGTGTGATGCAGTGACACTGATTCCTTACTGTTCCTTACACAGGGCAGTCCATCTCTCAACTCTGAAAATTTTCACCAGCCATCCCTCATGCTTACTCTCCCTCCTCATCTCCATCTCCTAGCTTCCCTGATTTCCTTCAAGTCTCTTCTAGAGTCCTATATCCTAGGAGCCTTTCCTAGTCCTCTTTACTCTTAGTGCCTTCTATCTGAGACTACCCCCAATTTAACCTGCATATATCTTGTACATAGTTCTTTGCATGCTATCTCCCCCTTAGACTATGAGCCCTCACTATTTTTTGCCTTTGTATCCCCCATACTTATCATAGTGCCTGACATATATGAGATTTCTAATATATGCTGACAGATTATTTGATCTTGAGTAAATTATTCTCTGAGTCTCAGTTTCCTTATTTGTAAAAATAGGTATAATAATATAATACCTACCCCACAGAGTTCTTGTTTGAGGAAAATACTCCACAAATTTTTAAGTGCTCTCTAAATATGAACCGTTATTGTGTAAGGTTAATGAAATATAAGATCTTCCCCATCCATTAATAGGCCTATGTGACCACATGTGTCCCCTTTTTTCCTGGAACAGGGGCTGTGTTCTCAGGTCTAAAATACACAGGTATTGCAATCATGGATGTCTTGCTGCTTTGAGCTGTGACCCATCTCACAGTTGTGATATATCCTGAGTCACACAGAGCCCAATGGGAGAGGAACTTGCCTAAGGGAAAGCTTGGTTAGGGGAAGCTTGCTTGCAGGAAGGCTTTCACACTTTTTGATATTTGTAAAGCCAATCAGTAAGTGAAAAGATCTTTCCTCCCTATGCCCATTGAATAGACTTCAGGTGGGACTTCAGGTGGGGCCAACAAAGGCAGGCCTGATTAGAGAGAGGCCCACACCCATTCACTAATTAGGTGTGAGGCCCAAGGCTGGTTGGCAAACTAGTTGGCTAGTTTGAGAGAGGCAGGAAGCCCTCAGGGCCCTAAGGGGAGTTGCTAATACAAGAGCCAATGGTATGTGCCTGAGTTTTAGTCAATCAGATGATGTTCTAGTCAATCAGATGATGTCTAAGGACTGTATAAAAAGAGAGAACA
The DNA here is from genome assembly GCA_028646595.1 of Phalanger gymnotis. Classification (NCBI taxonomy): domain Eukaryota; kingdom Metazoa; phylum Chordata; class Mammalia; order Diprotodontia; family Phalangeridae; genus Phalanger; species Phalanger gymnotis. The sequence continues at coordinate 496,178,958 of CM053622.1, read as the reverse complement.
GAGCTTGGAAATGGCAGAAGCTGCAGAAACTAAGAAACGGAGGACTAGAAGAGAGAAGCTGAAGAGACCGAGAAATGGAGAGCAGCAGGATTCAGGAGATGAAGCCTAGCTTCCAGAGCGTGCAGAGTGGAGACTACTGAACACAAGAGGGAGTTTTGGGACTTGGAGTCAGTGGAGCTGCAGGAGAGAGTGCTGAGCAAGGACTTACGATTTGTGAGTGATCTTCTTAAAGGAGGGCGCTAGCATTGAGGGGAAGCACAAATATGGTCTGGCTTGCTGCTATTTTGTTGTAACCTCTTTGTTACTATAGTGAGGTGGGCTTATTGGTTTGGGAATGTAATTGCCACGATATCGAATTGGGGGCACTGGTCCTTGGGTCTGATCCTTTGAAGTTTAAATACATGTTATACTTCCTCTGCCTTCCACCTAAAGAATTCGTTATATTGTGCGATTCCAAACCATTCAGGCATACTCATGGTCCTCTTTGAGGTCATGAATTTTGCCTTACTCATATAGTACTAAGCCAATTAGGCACTGAATCAAGAGAGTTGTGATGCCTTCTGGCTCTGAGAAGTGTATGTATATTGTGAGGTGAGATTTTGCTTTGGGGCTCACTCATGAGAAGAAGGTTCGTGTGATTTGGCCAGACAAGACTCTGAGTAGCCATTGTTAAGGAGCCCCCCAGTTTTGCGAACCCAGGTGTTGGTGTTGCCTGTCTAGTGACTACGCATCTGTTATTTTGTTCAGACAGTTGGAGCCCTGTCCGTTGATTTCTGTGCTAATTTCTCTGCTAGTATATTCTCTCTGCTTGTATTTTCTCCATGTTCAGGGTGCTGACCTTTCCCCTGAACTAGTCAATGACATATATGTGTAATTAAAGTAAAATTGTTGACCCCTCTAAAGTTACCTATCCTTCAGAAAAGCAGATCAAAGAACATGTGCTGGCAGAACATCCTGGATGTGCCAAAGTGCTTGCTATTACATATTGTCAATATAACAGTTCTTTTATTGCTGCAAAAATTTTCTGGATAAAGGCTAATCCTAAATCTAATACAATATATGCAATTGCAGGAAATCTAAAGGAAAGAAAGACTATTCAAATTCAAAAGGAGGGGGAAATCCAATAGGATTAAACTAGAACACCTCTGTACCACAGGTACATTCAGTTCACCTATCAGACATAGTCTGCGCTCCCATAAAGTACCTAGAACTTAATCTGCTTCCCGGTGATTCTTTGTCCTGGGAATGGTGGCCAAATTCTGTGGTTAGGGAAGTTGTGTATTTTGTGAACCATGGTTTACCTTGCTACTGTCTACTTAATGTCTGCTCACATTGTGGCAGCTGTTCAATACTTTCTAAAACCTCTACAAGGATCCTAGAAAGCTGGTAAGAAACCTAGCTGATAGAGGAAAGGAGACTAATAAAAGCAGAATGTATTGAATAGAAGCCAACATCAATTCAATAAATATTCATTAGGCTCCTATTATGTGTAAAGCATCTTGTCGGGATACAAGGAAAATAATAAACAGTCCTGGATCCTCAGAGAGTATATAATCTAAATGTCCACAAATAACTGTTTACGTAACTACCAAATGCTAATTTATTTCAGAGGAAGGAATTTTGGGTTTGAAAGACAGGCAAAGTTTCACATAGGAAATAATATTTAAGCTAATACTAGGAGAATAGATAGAAACTAAAGTGAAAAGGCATTCCTGGTAACATAGCACAGACATAAATGGAGGCAATCATGTAACATTTTAGAAACAGCAAGAAAACAGAACTAAGGGGTAGCTAGGTGGCACAGTGAATAGAGCACCAACCCTGGAGTCAGGAGAACCAGAGTTCAAATCTAGCCTCAGACACTTGACTCTTACTAGCTTTGTGACTTTAGGCAAGTCACTTAACCCCAATTGCTTCAGCTTCCCTCTCAAAAAAAAAAAAAAAAAACCAGGTGTACCTTATTCTTTCCAAAAAGCAAAAGGCAAGGGTCTTTTCTTAATATCTGAAAAAGTTTTTGAACCCTTCAATTGATAGCCTTCAAATGATACAGAAACCCAGATTTTGCTGTATAATCAATTAAAATAACTGCTTTCTGACACCTACCAAAGCAACAAGAAGGGTGCTTCTCCGTATATGTGCCAGAACAGGAAAGGAGATAAAAATCTTCCATTCCAAAACTGAGACTTACCATGGTAGCTGTGAATGGAATGTTGTCAATCAAGGAGGAAGCCAGAGCTGAGATCCAGACAACTAAGATGATGGCAGCAGTGAGGCGCTGATCCTCTGGGACCATCTGACAAGGAAAAGTCAGAGTAATACTTCATTTAAAAAGGAAATATACAACGTTCACTTTTCCAGTTGTTTATATTCGAACTTTAGCGTTATAGAACCTTAGGCGTAAAGGAGGTTATAAGTAGAGACCTTCTATCCCAAAGCTTTCTTTTTACAGGTGAGGAACTCAAAAAAGTGTTGTTTTTTTTTTCCAAAGTGGCACAATTAGTTGTTAGCTGAAGAATCAGAAATAGCACTAACACAATCAGGGAGGCAGAACAGTCCATCTACAAGAACAAGAAGGCAACATCTGTCGACAATAACCATAATGACGGTGTTAGTTCCTCTCCTACTCCAAGATTGCCTATAATCAGCATACAAAAACAAAGAACCTAAATCTCAGAACTGGAGATTAGGAAAACTGATTGTGTTGCATTTGTAGAGGGGCATCCAAACATCAACTATGGACTCTGGAGGGGAAGGGTTGGGGGAGAGTGAGAGGAAGATGGGGGGATGGAGAAGGGGGAAAGTAGAAAGGAAGGGGAGGAAGAGACTGTGAGAGGAGAAAGGGAGAGAGAGAGAGAGAGAGAGAGAGAGAGAGAGAGAGAGAGAGAGAGAGAGAGAGAGAGAGAGAAGGAGGGGGAAAAGAGAGAGACAGAGAAGGAGAGTGAGGGAGGCAAGGAGGGTGAGATAGAGAGAGAGAGAGAGGAGAGACAGAGAGGGAGAAACTGAAACTGAAGATGAAAGATTTGTGGCGGAAAAGTTCGGCTCTGAGTGTCTAGGTGTTTGAGGTTCCTGGATCACCGCTCTGTCTGTATTCCTTTAGTAGTCTTATATATTGGGCTGTTCTGTAAGCTTCACAAGTATTATTTAACCTTGGAACTAGTCAATGATATCTAGGACTTGTATGAAGGCAGCAAAATCTCTACCCTTGAGAATGCCTTCTGGGTCCTTCCAAAAATTTTTTTCAGTCATATAGATGTCAGAAATAACAGGACTCTGGGAGTCAGTGTTGTTGGAGTTTGACCACTAGATCCAAAAGTCCTTATACCCTAGTTCATGGGTCAACAAACTATGGCCTAAGGGCCTAATCTGCAGCACCATTTTTATGTGGTTATAAGCTGTTTTTTTTTTTTAATTTCATTGGATTTTAAAATGTAAAAAACTATTCTAAACTAGCAGGCCATACAAAAATCTGCATATTTGGCACTTAGGCCATAGTTTGCTGACCCTGCCCTAATCCAAAACTCACAGGACATAATTCTATATGTTTCCAGATGGGAGTGATCTCAAAAGCCCTTCTCAACCTTCCTAAACTCTTAGGAAACTGGGGCTACTCCAGCTTCCTGGAGAGGGGAATACTAAATAGTCATGTCAGTTCGTTGAGGTATCTCCCCCACCCACCCCTGTCAGATACAACACAAAAGCTAAATTCCTAAAAAGTTTAGAGGAACAAAAGATTTTTGAGCCTGCTTAATAAAATTCCCTCATTTTACTCAAGTTAAATTATCTGCTCAATATCATAGTTATTTATCCAGGTCTCACAAATATGGTGATCCTTTGGAGAACGTGTACATAGAATAGTAGTTTGTTAGCCCTGGATTTGGGTAATTACACCAGCAAGATTATCTGAATCAAATCCCTGGTTGCCTAGTTACATGTTCAAAAGCAGAATTATTTCCAAGCTAAGACTTGTAAGGAGACATAATTATATCCTCTCTTAAAAAAAATCTACCCTTGTTTTTTAAGACAGTTTGATAGAATGGATCCCCTTTGGTCACTTATTGTATAATCAATAAAAACTGTTCATGCAAGCTTTTGTATAAAACAAAAAAGATCAGTAGAAACATTCACATGGTTTGATTGAAATACTTTAAACTGGCATCCAATGTTACCTTTATTAGCAAAGCTGTTTTTTCTCCAATATATTCTATCAGGTGGAGATGAGCCAAGGCCTGAAAGACATGGATTGATCACAAGCGACAATATAGAAAAGAGCATACACATTCATACTTAAAAAAAAAAAAGTCATGTCTCTAAAATGAGAAAAGTGAAACAGAACATATGCCAAAATTGTCTCTTTGTACAAAAGGTCAAAATCAAATACATCGTACATAAATAATTCACCAACTTACGTGTACATTGCAGTGTTGGCAAGCAAAACAATACAAAAGCAATGGCAGATGCCCCTCAATGACATGTTTCAGTCAGTGCTGAGCTGAATTTCAAATGGAAGATTCCCTTTTTCAAAAAAAAAATACTTATAATAGCTGAATGAATGAGTGAATGAATGAATGAATGGAGTGGGAGGAAATTACCAAGTGTTTACTAACGAATTGTTCTAAGAACAATTGGAATACAAATACAAAAGTAAAGATAGTCCCTAATATCAAGGAGCCTTACACTGTAATGGGGAAGACAATACTTCTAAGAGGTTCCAGGCATTGGAAAGATCCCACAGTCTTTAGGGTACCAGTAGCAAAGCAAATAACAGGGCAGCTAGGAGGTAAAGTGAATAGAGGGCCGGGACTAGTCAGGAAGACCTGAGTTCAAATCCAGCTTTTGATACTTCCTAGCTATGTAACCCTGGGGATGGCACTTAATCCTGTTTGCTCATCTGTAAAAATGAGCTGGGGAAGGAAATAGCAAGCCACTCCAGTATCTTTGCCAAGAACACTCCAAAGGGAGTCATGAACTGAAAAATGACTGAATATCTTAAATGAACATGTTGTGTCCCCAATAAGAATATGAACTCCTTGAGAGTAAAGTGTACATTTACCTTTCTTTGCATCCCCAGCATTTAGCACAATTCCTAGCGCAGTAAGCACTTAATAAAGGCTTGTTGACTAACTCACTGTTTTCTGTTGGTAAAACACTTCACTATTAGAAACATCTTTCAAATAACTTCCCTCTCCAAGTTATTTTACAAAGTTATACTTCACAATTAGATTTACGTACTGAAGAGTAACAAAAACTTGCTGGCAAACTTCCCATTGTGAAGGGGAAACTCTGATTCAATAAAATTTTTAGAAACCTATAATCACAGAATGTTAGAATTGGCAAGAACTTACGAGCTCATCCAATCCAGCCCTCTCTCATATTTTAGATGAAAAAACTGAGCCTCTTAGACAGTAAGTGACTTTCTCAAAATCTGACAACCAATTTTTCAGGATCTCATAACAACTATCTTCTTTTTTAAATTGTATTTTTAATTACACATAAAGACAATTTTTAACATTCATTTTTTATTTGATTTCAAATTTTTTCTCCCTCCTTCCTTCCTCTCCACCTCCATAAAAGTCAAGAATTTTAAATAGGTTACTTGTTTGCTATCATGTTTCCATATAAGTCATGTTGTGAAAGAAAAGACAAGCTAAAGGAAAAAGAACCACAAAGATAAAGAAAGTAAAAATAATATGTGCCAATTATTTGCATTCAGATTCCATCAGTTCTTTCTCTGTATGTGGATGCATTTTCCAACACAAGTCCTTTGGAATGATCTTGGATCATTGTATTGCTGAGAAGAGCTAAGTTATTCATAGTTGATCATTACACAACATTGCTGTTACAGTGTACAGCATTCTCCTGGTTCTACTAACTTCACTTTGTATCAGTTCATGTAAGTCTTTCCAGGTTTTTCTAAAATCTTCCTGTTCATCATTTTCTTATAACCAAGTAGTATTCCATTACAGTCATATACCACAATTTGTTCAGTAACTCCCCAAATGAGGGGCATACCCTCAATTTCCAATTCTTGGCTACCACAAAAAGGACTGCTATAAATATTTTTGCACATGTAGGTCCTTTTCCCTTTTTTATGATCTCTTTAGAATATAGACCTAGTGGTGATGTTGCTGGATCAAAGCATATGCACAGTTTGATTTCCTTTTGGGCATAGTTCTAAATTGCTCTCCAGAATGGTTGGATCAGTTCACAACTCTATCAACAATGAATTAGTGTCCCAATTTTCCCACATCATCTCCAACATTTATCATTTTCCTTTTTTTGTCATATTAGCCCATCTGACAGATGTGAGGCAGTATCTCAAAGAACAACTATCTTCAAGAGGCTTGCAATCTCCAACAAAAAACAAACCCCAAAAATAGAAGGATTCAGAAACTCTAGCTAGGTGGTATGACAGATAAAGCCCTGGATCTACTCCAGGAAGACCTAAGTTCAAATCCAGCCTCAGATTCTTAAAAGCTGTAAGTGACCTAGGACCAGTCACTTAACATCTCTCCACCTCAGTTTCCTCATCTATAAAAAGAGGGATGATAAAAAGAGCACCTATCTCCTGGGGTTACTAGGAGGATAAAACTATAATACTCATAAAGTACTTTGAAAACCTTATAACACTATTTAAATGTTAGCCTTTATTATTATTCTTAACCTGAGGTTATTCTTAACCTGAAGTCTATAACCCCCAAGCATTCAGTGGATAGTATTCAGGGGTCCATGAATTTGGATGGGAAAAAATACATCTTTATTTAAAATATAATTTGTTTCTTTTGTAATCCTACACATTTTATTTATGCTTTTAAGGACATTATGGTGAGAAGGGATTCATGAAAGTTGTCAGCCTCACTCTCTCTTCCAGAGTCATTGGAGTATAGTGGCAAGACAAACGATGACTAGCAGAGACCCATGATGTATTAAATGACCTTGGCCCTTCTAAATTAAGGTCTGTCCCAGGCCTCAGATTGTCTGAGGCAATGCCCACTCAGTGACTAAAGGCTGGGAAAGAATTGCTCCATTGGCTTTATCTGAGTGTCAAAAAGTTTCATGACACAAAATAGTTTAAAAAAAAAACAAATAAAAACTAAAAAAAAAAAAACTTCGATCTTCTAGTCCTTCTAACAACCATCATTGTTTTTGACCATATGACTCAAAGTCATCAGTACTCAGTCCTTAGATGCATTGTATGACTAATAAGTATTTTTAGTATCAGGTAAAGATATTGTCAGTAGTTATTCCATGTTTGATCCCAGAGTTCAATTGCTCTGCTTTCCTAAGATTAGATAGAGGCTGCCTATTCAGCATTAGATGAAGAAAGCTATTTCATGTCTATTTGTTCTGGAAGAATTGGATTCCTGGGAAGAGTTCCTTGTCTGAAACACTAGGATATCAGTTGCTTTTGTCCATTTAAGTGTCCCAAGACCATTGACAGGCAGGATCTTGACACCTTTAATACCAGCTTACCTGAGAGAATAGGGAATGACTTTGGCAGTGTTATCAAAGACAAAGCTGTCACTGACCTTGTGTCCACTATCCCTCTCCAAATCTTTAGTAGTCCTATGCCCAAGTCCTCAAGTACTTTAAACTACAGAGCAATGCAAATGATGTTCCCCAAGAGGAAATACTACACAAGGAAAGCCAGTAGACAAGCAAAGGAAGCCAACTCCCTGTGGATGCATTATTCTACCCCAGTGAGCCTTGCCCTCTTGCTCCCTATCCCTAACGAAATATTTGGTTCTGTAGTTATAGTGTAAGGACCTATTTAGGTAACACCAGCTCAGAGGTCTCAATTGTCTCCATTCTTATCAGCTACCATAGGGTAGGAAAGAGGCTCCAGACTTCATTAGGGTTAATGTAAGCAGTGACTACTTTCCTGATCTCACAGGTCTCTAGTGGTTGGAGAAGAAGGCAAAGGAGAAAAAGAAGATAAGGAAATATTAACATTGCCTAGATCAGTGCTTTGTGTATGAGTATGAGACAAAATGCTGCCCATTCTAGGCTTGAAGTAATTGAGGCCAATCAGCAAAATAGAGACTAGTCGAACTCTACAACTTTCCAATTCCTTTTAATATAAACCTCTTTGCTATAGTTTCATTAATTGAGAGTACTATGCATCCTCAAATCAGATACAACAAAGGTATATGCAAAACATATCACAAAGTCAAATGAATGTTTTTAATTATCTACCACTTCTAATTATCCACATCACTGCTCCCCTCCATTCACGTATGTAATACAGTTGACTATTCTATACAAAGATGAAGATCTATTTGTTTTTTATTCAGCTGTCTCAGCAGGTAGGCACCAGGATAAATCTTTAGAGTATCAAAAATATCTCAGTCTCTGTGAGAATAAACTAGTAAAAATTAATCAAGAAAAAATCAACAAATCTAATCTCTTTAAGCTAATTCAATTCATTTTTGGAAAGGCCCATGCTGGCCAATGCTCATTTCCCTCTTGACTCTGCTTCTGACTTTTTGAACTTTGACCCCATGCAGCTATCCCTCCCCCCTTCTTGGTTCTCTTTTTCTTCCTGTCTTTCCTCATTAGAATACAGGTTCCTTGGTTTTATTTTTGCTCATATCTCTATCCCCAGCACTTAGATCAGTACTTGGTATGTAATAAGTGCTTAATAAATGCTTGTAGCCTTCCCTAGATGAGCAGAGATCATCATGACCAAAATAGTCATCCTATTGCGATGTACCCCATGCCTAGTGTCTCCAAATCCCAGGGTACTTTTGCAGAGCTCGAAGTTGCTGAAGGCTAAAGCTATCCCAGACTCATAATTAATTGACAATTTTAGTGAATCCACAACCTCGTGAATTTTGGTATTCCACCACATACCATCCACATCTTCTCCACCACGATGCTTAAACCTGGACTTTCATAAACTCCATAAAAATCTATATATTGCTCTAGAGCCTTATAGGTTTAGACACTCGTGCCTTTTCACACTGTAAGAGTATCAAGGCAAAACTTGAGCAGTGCTAGTAAAATGGGTAAAACAAGATGAATAATAATTATAATGAGAATAATAGTTCACCTTTAAATAGACCTTTATAGTTTATAGAATCCTTTCTACATGACAACCCAGTGGGAAAGACAATGCCACCTGATAGTTATAGTGAATAGTGTGAGTACCTGGGCTGACTGCTTCTAAATATTAAATAGAGCTGGAAAATGTTCCCTTTGGCTCTAAGAATACCAGGAGACTGGCTGAAGGCACGTTGGAAGATCCAAGAAAGAAGCCTTTCCTCAACTTTCAATGGCAGAAGGCCTGAATTTTCTAAAGTGAACTAGAAGTGCTCACCCTATCACTGAAAGACCATGCCCATTGGAGGGACATCCCTACCCTCCCCGACACGTACACACTTCAAGCTACATCAAAGTCTGTTCACTTCTATAGAAAATACAAACAAGGAAGGGAAAAGGGGGTTATTTATCATATATTTGCAAGCTTGAGAAGCAGTATGGCATATTGAATAGAGGATAAGTTTTGGGGCAGTAATACAGAAGTTTAAGTCCTTCCTCTGGAATATATTAACTGTGTGACCATGGGCAAGTCACACAGACTGGAGTTTCTCAATATTCTAATCGATACTCTATGACTAAAAGTTATAAACTAATTATAGATATGCATTAGTGGACAGAGTTGAGAGAAGTGATTATTTTTCTGCTATTACTAATCAATTATTAAACTAGGACTGAGGTTTTTTCCCTTTATTCCCTCATTAAGGGACCAGCCCTTGTAGATCAGCCAGTCTCTGAAGGATAGGGCTAGTGATGAGATTGGCCTAACCCTCCAGGAACATTCTCCTCAATCTTGGTAGGGACCCCATAATGGTAATTTACATTTGAAGACCTTTTCCACTCATTAATAGGCCATGTGACCTGCTTATATCACAGGAAGCCTGTCACATAGAGTAGGAGGAGCTTGCTGAGAGGAAAAGGAAAGTGTATCACAGGAAATGCTGAGAGAGCAGACACAGGCAAGCTAGCTGTGCTGTGAGCATGTTTTCAGCAAGGCCCAGAAGGAGGTGGAAGACTAATAGGATGGCAAGGCTCCATGCTGTGATGTTGTGCTGTTATGATAAAGTGGGCTTGCTGGGGGAGTTGGTTGCTGCTTGAATGGGTTGGATTTATTGGTTATGGGATTTGGTTCTCTGGTGTCTGAATAAATGTTTTACTTCCTCTATCTTCTATATGGAGAGTCTCTCATATTTTGCAATACAGAACTATGTAGGCATATTTACAATTATCTTTGATGTTGTGTTTATTGCCTTGCTAATACAGACCCCACCCAACTGTGAGAGTTTATTTCTGATTAAAGTATAAAGAGAATCTTACCTAGGTGAAATCAGAGGCCCTAAAAAGCACTAGGTTCATGCCCTTGAAACACCCCCCCACCCCATTATTCAACTTAAGTGGTCTAGGTGGGGATGCATTCTTAGGTAGAAGGAGATGAGTTTCATTATCAACCATCTAGAGGAGGTAAAGGTTTTCAGCCCACCTCCTCATTTGAAAGTCCACTCCCTCAATGATTGTTCAACAATTAGGGTTGATCACCACTCATTTTTCCAAAGGTATTTAAGCATTTGAAGAACTCCATGGTTTGTCTTTGGTCACCTAGAGAGATAACTGACCATCAATCAATTTATGGATTATCTGCTAGCCTAATTAATAAATTAATTAGTAATTACCCAGAAACTCTGTTGCTAGGCTTTTCTTCCATCTCAGAATTTCCATACCAGAAGTGGATCTGAAACCTAACTCCTTCCCAAAATTGGAAGCTTGTACTGATCTATACAAAACTGAAAAGTATGTGAATTCTTTCTTTGGATACCTCTAAATTCCCTCTACACCTGTAACATTCTATACCCCTTATTCCTACATCCTTTGTTCTGCTATCTTCCTAGGTCCAATGATCACCATCTTCTACATCCTCAATTAATGCTGATCACAGAAACTTGGACCAACTTATTTATACTAAAAAGCTTATTAGGTTTAATGTAGTCACTCTTTTAGGAGATGGGATGCATTTTAATAGGGGATGAAAGAATTAATTTCTTGCTGTAGGATTTTAGACATCAGTGAGTTGATGAAAATATTTTTTGAAGTAGAAAACAGAATATTCTATCTATTTGTTGTCAGGTATTAAATCAGACCACAAAAACTATTCCAAAGAAGCACTGGTCTACTCAAAATTGAATTGTTTTTGTAAGAAAAAAAATGGCACTTAGACATAATCTTTCATTGATAACAGGCATCCCATGTATATGTACTGAATGCTTTCATTACCCTACCACCAAACTCCAAAATACATGAAAAGCTTCATAAAAATAATCTCTTTTTTAAGTGGAAATGTGTTAGACTTTCTTGCCAAATAAATTGTCATGGTTCTTTATTTTTTTTGTTAAGATACGTTTTAGGTGAACTAACTCAGAAGCTAAACTACTAATCCCAGAAAGTTGTCACAGCAAGGTGGGAAACAAACAGTAAGAGCTATGAGGGAGTGTTCATTATAAATCCTTTTTGCTATGAACTTACAACAATCAAAATATCTCTCTATTGGTTGCTTTATGAGTCATTTGTGTACCTACTCAGTAAGGCTCATTAAGAACCTTCTTTTCAATGCTTTAAGTCCTTTGAGAGGCAGAAGAAAAGGCAAATTACAAATTTCCCACAATTATTATCTTTCCTATAAGCACCACCATTTTAACGACCTAAAATAATATTCAGTAATATTTTGTTACTCCACATTGAGCCATGAGCAATATACAATCTGTTGATACTCAATACAAATAACTATGGATAACAAGTCTAACCCAACCTATTCCTATTGGAGTTGATTGTGTTAATGACAGAAAAAAATGTGTGAATTCAACAACAGCAAAGTTGAAAGATAACCAAATTAAAAAGCAAAATCTTTTATGGGAGCTTTTTCCAAAGCAAGGAGAATGAGTTGCCAAGGGTCAGTTGCAGAGTGGGCAAGATAATACTCTTTCTGGTGACTGAAAAGGGCATGCAGTCTTTTTGTGAAAGAATGCATACCATATCACCAACAGCCTGCTGGACATTTCCATCTCAATGTCCCATCAACATATACAAAAATGAACTCATTATCTAACTCCCTAAATATAAAACTCTCTTCTATACTTCCCTTCTATACTTCTATACTTTCTATATATAGAAGAATAGCAGAGCAAGGGATAGATACCATGAAGAGAATGAGGGGAAGAGAAAAAGGAGTTTAGAGGTATCCAAAGAAGGAATTCGCATATTTCACTATTTTATATAGATCAGTACAAGCTTGCCATTTCTGATTACTCTGCAGGTTGCCTTCATCCTTCTAATCTCCCAGGTTCACAGTCTTGGTGTTATACTTACTTTTCCTCATCCCAAGTATCCAATCAGTTGCCAATTAATGTCAGTACTACTTCAGAACATGAATCTTATCCCAAGGAGAGTTCCTTAATTTGTTCTCTCTACTAGGGGCCAGCAACCTAGTTCAGACTCACATCCCCTCTCACCTGGACAATTTCAACAGTGTTCTGATTGATCTCTCTGCCTTAAGTCTCTACCTTCTGTGCTCCATCCTCTTCTACACAGTTTCCATAGTGATATTCCCAAAGCACAGATGCTCCCACGTCACCATCTTGCTAAAAAATCTCTAGTGGTTCTCTATTGCCTCTAGATTAAAATATAAAACACAAGTTTGCTATTTTAAGACTTTCACAAACTGGTTCCAGTCTGGTTTTCCCAGGCTTTTACATATTAGCCTTCTTCAGACAACCAAATTGGCTTCCTTGCTGTTCCCTGAACTTAATATTCCTCCTTCCCCAATACTATTTTTAATTTATGAAACAAAACAAGAATTTCTATAACATAGTTCAACAAAAAGAGATTGTACATGAAACTACAAATGTATTATGCACAACTTGCTATTTCTTTCAAATAGACAACAAAATTATCATGTAAATTTTTTCCTCCTCCCCATTCTAGAGATGGCTACCATTAATCACATGCACACATATACACATATGTGGGGGGGGGTTGTGTGTAAAATTATTCTATACTACTATTTATCAGTTCTTTCTCTGGATACACATAGCATCTTTCTTCATATGTCCTTTATAATTAATTTGAGTATTTATAATAGACAAAATAACTTATTCACTCAAAGTCATTCTTAAAACAATATTGCTGTTACTGTATACAATGTTCTCCTGGTTCTGCTCATTTCACTCTTCGTTATTTCTTGTCTTTCCATGTTTTTCTAAAATCAATGAGCTTATTATTTCTTATTGCACAGTAGTATTCCATCACAATCATATAACACAACTTGTTAAGCTATTCCTCAGTTGAGGGGCATTCCTGCAATTTCCAGTTCTTTGCCATCACAAAGAGAGCTGCTATAAGCATTTTAGAACCTATAGGTTCTTCTCCCACATTTACATCCAAACAACCATAAAATAGTGCCCCAAAATAAATCCTGGAACAGCAGAACCAGCAAAAAAGATGGGTTGAAATAATCTTTTAGCCCAAGAAACTTAGAAGATTGACCAGAAAGGTCTGTTTCACTCAGGTAAGAGGAGAATGCAGTCCAGAACTGGAAGCATCCCAGCAAGCCAGCAGCAAGCCCCACCTCAGCAAACCAGCAGTAGACTCTGAGCCCAAGTGTTGTGGAGCAGGCAAACACCAACACCAGAACCCTCCATGTGCCTCAGCACAGCCACTAAACCAGCAGACTTCAGCTCTGAGAACCACCATGTGCTTCAGCATAGCCCTTGGGAAAAGAAGCAACCTCCAGCAGCCAGACTCTATGTGCTTCAGTGTAACCCTAGGCAAACCCTTGGAACATACCAATCCTACAGGTGCCTAAGCAAATAGTCAGCCCAGCTCCCAGCCCCCACTATATGCTTCAGCATAGCCCTTGCCAAACAGACATCCTCCAGCAGATCTCCATGTGCTTCAGTGTAATGCCAGGAATTACAGAAACACCCCCACTAGCCTCAGCACACAGCAGGTACCAGCAATAAGACCCCAGCTCAACACCAGGTAAGCTGCCAGACTCCTATAGCCTCCCACAGCTACAGCCACCTTCTACCCCACTCCCACAGCACAGAACCAGACACGAGGGTCCCCCATGGGCCTTATGGCAACATCAGTGCAGCATCAGGTTAACAGCCAGAGCCTGCAGCCCCTGGCACAAGAAGCCTAGACAGTGCCCCTTCCGACCTGGGAGCAGAGCTCAAATTTTAAAAAAGGAAAAAGGCCAAAAAAAAAAAAGATGAGCAAAAAACAAAACAAAATCTGACCATGGAAAGTTGTTATGGTGACAGGGACAATCAAGACACAAGCTCAGAAGAGGACAACAATGTTAAAACATTGATGGGCAAAGCTCCAAAGGAAAATAGGAAGTGGACTCGAGTCCTGAAAAAAAGTCACAGAAGAGCTCAAAAAGGAGCTTTAAAATCATAAAAGAGAAATGGAAGAAAAATTGGCGAAAGAAATGAGAGTGCTGTAAGAGAATTGTGAAAAAAGAATCAGTAGCTTAAAAAAAGACAACTGCTTGAAAAGTACAGTTGGCCAAATGGAAAAGGAAGTACAAAAGCTGAGGAATACCACTTCTCAAAAGTTAGAACTGAGCAAGTTGAAGCTAATGACTCTATGAGACACCAAGAATCAATCAAACAAATTGAGAAGATGAAAAAAAAAAAGAAAATGTAAAGTACATCATTGGGAAAAAAAAAGTTACCTGGAAAATAGTTCTAGGAGAGACAATGTCATAATCATTGGACTACCAGAAAGCCATAATCAAAAGAAAGACCTAGACAGCATCTTCTGAGAAATTATTAAGGAAAACTGCCCTGATATCCTGGAACCAGAGAGCAAAATAGGCATTGAAAGAATCCATCAATCATCTCAGGAAGAGATCCCAAAATAAAAACTCCAAGGAACATTATAGCCAAATTACAGAACTATCAAGTCAAGGAAAAAATACTGCAAGTGGCCAGAAAGTATCAATTCAATTTCAGGGAGCCACAGTCAGGATTACCCAAGGACTTAGCAGCTGCAACATTAAAGGATCAGAGGTCATGGAACATGATATTCTAGAAAGCAAAGAGCTAAGACTACAACCAAGAATCACCTACCAGGAAAAAGTAAGCTTAATACTTCAAGGGAAAAAATAGTCATTCAATGAAAAAAAAGGATTTCAAACTTTCACAAGGAGAAGGCCAGAACTGAACAAAAATTTTGATCTCCAATATCAAGATCCATGAGAAGCCTAAAAAGGGAAAAGAAAACATGAGGAATTCAATGGAGCTGAACTGTTTACATCCCTGCATGGGAAGATGATACCTGTAATTCTTAAAAATTGTACCACTAATAGTACAGCTAGAAGGAATATATATATAGACAGAGGGTACAGGTATAAGATGAATTTGAAGGAATAACATTAAAATAATTAAGGGATGAGAAAGATGCACAATGAGTGCAGAAGGAAGAAAGAGGTAGAATGGGGTAAATTATTTCACATGAAGCAGCTTGAAAAACATTACAGTGGAGGGGAAGTGGCCTATGGGCATCAATTGAACCTTACTTTCATCAGTATTGGCTCAAAGATGAAACAATATTAGTTGAGGATAGAAATCTATCTTATCCAACAGGACCGTAGGAGAGAAGGAGATTAAGTAAAGGTGTGGGGGTGTGGGGTGCTGAAGAAGGGAGGGCAGACCAGGAGAGGCAGTAGATAGAAGCAAAATACTTTTGAGAGGGAAAGGCTGAAAGGAGAGAAAGGACAAACAGGAGGAAAAATAGGATGGAGGCAAATATACATATAGTAATCACAACTGTGAATGTGAGTGGGATGAATTCTCCCATAAAACAGAAGTGGATAGTAGAGTGGATCAAAAACCAGAATCCTACAATATGTTATTTACAAGGAACACATTTGAAGCAGAGAGGTAAGAGGCTGGGGCAGAATCTATTATGTTTCAGATGAAGTTAAAAAAAAAAA
>CM053622.1:496111448-496162431 GCA_028646595.1 Phalanger gymnotis | reverse complement strand
ACTTGTGTGATCTCTTTGGGATACAACTCTAAAAGTGGTATTGCTTGGTCTAAGTGTATGAACATTTTTATAACCCTTTAGGCATAGTTCCTAATTGCTCTCCAGAATGACTGGATCAATTCACAACTCCACCAGCAATGTAACAGTGTTCCAATTTTCCCATATCCTCTCCAGCATTTATCATTTTCCTGTTTTGTGATTTTAGCCAATCTGATAGGAGAGATGTGGTACCTAAGAGTTGTTTTGATTTGCATTTCTCTAATCAATAGTGATTTAGAGCATTTTTTCATATGTCTATAGATATCTTTAATTTCTTTCTCTGAAAACATTTTTCCCTTCTTAAAACAGATTTAATTTCTCTCTTAAGTTGTACATTACATATATTTTTCCTTGTACCCTTCACCTCTTCCTCTCCCAAAG
Source organism: Phalanger gymnotis (assembly GCA_028646595.1). NCBI lineage: Eukaryota > Metazoa > Chordata > Mammalia > Diprotodontia > Phalangeridae > Phalanger > Phalanger gymnotis. Next base: position 496,162,011 of record CM053622.1, on the reverse strand, counting down.
GACTATCCCTTAAAATGGAATTTTTTTAAAAGAGAAAAAAGAAGAGAGCAGTATGCCAGACATTGTGGTAAGTGCTTTACAAATATCTCACTTGATCTTCACAACAACCTGGTGAGGTAAAGTACTATTATTATCCATATATCACAATAGATACAACTGAAGCAGATAGAGGTTAAGTGATTTGCTCAGGGTCACACAACTAGAAAGTATCTGAGGCTGTATTTAAATTCAGGTCATCCTGACTCCAGGCCCAGTGTGCTATCTACTGTGCCACCCAGCACAACCAATCAACAAACAGAAAACATCTGACATTATATGCCATATTCTACAATTGTGTACCCCCAGCCTCTGAAAATTAGGAGGAAAAGGGAAAGGCATTTTCTTATATTTCTTCTTTGGAGCCATGCTTGGTCATTATAATTTTGCAGCTGTCAGTTCCATGATTAGAGTACTTTAAAAAGAAATTTAAGCCTGACCTGCATGGAAAAATGAAACTGAACTGATCAGAAAATTAGAGTGGTACCTTAGGAATTTTTTTTCTTTTTTAGTTCTGCTGGTATTCTTAGTGAAGTTTGGGGTCGTTGTGATTATTTTTAGCTTTGTGCTTGCTCTCATAGGAAGAGTATGTTTTCTGCAACTTTCTCAAAAATGAAAACAAACATAACAAAATAATGTATACTTCAATATTTAAAGGATATATCAATTTGCTGGTGAGGGCACTCTCTCCACCAACACAGAGCAGACGTCATTGGGCTTAAGCAGACAGCCTACAGGAGCATCTGTGGCTGAAAAACATACTACCCTGCCGATAACTCAATGATGAATATATTACATATCAGGGATGAATTTTTGAACCTTTTTTAAATTGCAAACAGAAATATTCTAAGTTCTTCAATCATTTTCCTAATGGCATCTTTTTGCATGCTGATGTCAAGCATGCACATTTACTATGCAAAATAAAGCACAGAAACATTTGTATTGATTTTTTTTATGATCCAGATTCATCGATGTCAAACTCCACACTATAGCAGATAGTATCATAGCAAGTTTCAGGGCACCAAAACCATGCCAACATCACCACTTTGGGCTCAGTTATCAGAATGCCTCTCCTGAAAACTGTTTTTGATTAAAAAAAATTCATGCCCAACCAAGTATCTTGCACATAGTCAGCCCTTGTTAATCAATTGATCAATTAATAGGCACCTACTAAGTGTCTGCTATATGCCTGCGGTATTAATAAAAGCTACAGATGAATAAAGAATGAATGAGTGACCTAATGAAATCTCCATGTATTTCTCCTAGTTTTCAAGGTAAGCTGATAAATGTAATACCTCATGGTAAACTAAGTTGATACTCTTTAGCCATAATATGAAATTTAAAAGGCAAGAAAATGATTAAATATGCCAGAGCTTTTCTGAGTTGTTACTTACCTCCATTAGGACAAATAGCGCTGCGAAGAACAGGAGGGTGGCCCATTCCACTCTATGTAGTATTATCTCGAAGTCATGGATGTCAGCTAACACTAGTAACCAGATAGCCCCCAGAATCGCAATCCATCCTGAAAAATAAGTAAATGTATCAGTAAACCTAACCCTCAAAGATTCACAAACCAGAAAAGAATACATTTTTATTTGTGGGTAATTTTTTTAATAGGGCAGGGTAATTAGAAAACTAAAGTAAAAATGAGAAAGTAGGTAATTATCCAATAAAATTATTCAGGCCCTATGAAGTACTTTTGTGTCTGTTATTGGACAAGGGAGGTGCAAAAGACCACTGGGTTTGAGTTATGTGGGGTGCCACTTAAATATTAAACCATGAAAGGATTATTTGCAATTCTTCTCTTTTAAAAAACAGACAATTGCACATGTAACATGATTTCAATCTATTATATGTGTATACTTTCTTCCTCGGGAATATTAAGAAGCAGGTTATTTTCATAATTTAGAAAACCAATGAAAATTAGTTTCCTTCGATGAAAATTAGTCTATAACAATGAAAACTAGTATATCCAATAGTAATTAGTATGTCCTATTAACTGTGTTCCATGGATTTGGAAGAGACATTAAAACCAATTTCTGTCTCTACATAATGTCATACTCAGTACCACCCAGTTTTATTTCCATTCTCCAACAAACATTCTCTACTCTAGTCAGGTTGGTCTCTTCCCTGTTGGGGCCATCACATTCAGCATTCCACCTTTCCTAATTCTAGTCCTTCCTTCCAGAATGTCTTCCTTTTTCCATAAAGTTTCCAAACTCTATCCATACTTCAAGGCCCAGTTCAAGAAGTGCCTCCTCCAGGAATTGTTGATGCCTTCTCTAGTTATTCTAGCCCACAGCCATCTCTCGATCTCGCGATCTCTCTCTCTCTCTCTCTCTCTCTCTCTCTCTCTCTCTCTCTCTCTCTCTCTCTCTCCCTCTCTCTCTCTCCCCACTCTCCCTTGCTTCCTTCCTTCCTTCTTCCTCTCTCCTTCCCTGTTTCTCTGTCTCTGTCTTACCAATATGGCCTAAGACAAGTCATTTAACTTCAGTAGCTTAAGTTCACTAATCTGTAAAATGAGGGAGCTGAACCAGATAGTTTCTAAGGTCCCTACTAGCTCATAAATCTAAGATCCCAATGATTATATAACGAGTTGCTAGGTGGTACAGTGGACAGAGTGCTGGGCCTGGAGTCAGGAAGTCTCATCTTTCTGAATTAAAATCTGGCCTCAGACATTTGCTAGCTGTGTGACCCTGAGCAAGTCACTTAACCCTGTTTGCTTCAGTTTCTTCATCTGTAAAATGAGCTGGAGAAGGAAAAGGCAAACTACTCCAGTAATCCTTGCCAAAAACAAAACAAAACAAAAGCCCAAACGAGGTGATGAAGAGTTGGACGTGACTGAAAAATAACTAAACATGATTATATAATACCTCTTGATAATGATTTTTCCTTTGTCCCTATGCAATTAAAAAGTTTGTCCTAATGTCTGATGAGGTAGGGTTTTTTTTTCTAAACTAAATAAGAAAATAATCTCAGATATTATCTTTTTGGATTCTGAAAAACACAAAATATTTCCTCAATTTTTAAGGACACTTTAACATTCATACATCTATCATATGTATACATATATGTACATACATACGTACATAGTTAAAAGAATTAGTAATAATTTTTATAAGAATTCAGGCTATGAAAGTTTCATTCTGAAACTCCACTTTTTATATTCTATTTGTTCTATCATTTTGAGATGTCCGTATTTCCCTAGGCAGAGAACGTCTTCTTCTAGCCTGAAGTCAGACACAAAGCACTTTACAAACTCTACTTGAATTCCCATAACTTCCAACTCTATATTCAGACTGTTTTGTCTTATCACTGAAGCTCTCAACAATAGTCAGCAAGTTAATGAAGTCATTTTTTCCTTGTACAAGACTCAGTTTTTCCTTTCATTTCAAGTCTAGAACCTCATGCTGGCTGTCTGCTGACATGTCAGCCACAGAGGATCTGCTTCTTTCACTTCAGCAAAAGAAGGACTTGCTCAAGCCATATGCCTGGTAATAATCCTTCTAGCTTTTATCATGGACTACACATTCTGTGCTCACTTGACACCTTAATAACATTGTGGGGAAAAAAAGAGTAAGTGGTGTCAGCGAGACTGTAGGTGTTAACATCGCAATTTCCAGCCTCACACTCCATTACAATTTCTTAACTGAATTGTTCGGTTCTTCAGCTTAATATACCATTTATTACTCTTCTTGGGAGGAAGAAAAATGGTCTCGGCAAGAAGAGATGGACAAAGACTAAAACAGCCTTCCAAATTGCAGGCACCTCAAAATGATATCCAGAGAATTATATTTATCAGATGCTGTTCCTATCAAAGTATTGCCTACTTAACCATAATGGCTTCATCAGCAGCTCTGCCACCCTCAAGGGGAAACTGTGTGGCAAATAATCACATCTTTCCTCATCTATGTTTCTAATGGTAGCCAGTTTGAATAAAGAACAGAAAGCTAGACATGGGCTTCCAGAAGCAAAGGGAGTAGAAATGGGGAGTTTGAAAATGAATTGATAAGTAAATAGAGCACAGTGGTTAAGTTGTTTGGACTTACCATATGTCAAAAGAGAGAGAAAACATTTTTTAAAAAATAACCTATTAATTGCTTGAAAATAAATGCTTGAAAATATTTCTTACTTTTAAAGATGCAGTCCCAGAATTTTATGATACAACTTGCATAGACTTATAGAATCATAAATGTAGAAGAGACCTCAGACTCCATACCAGTCTCTCACTCTAAACACGAATCCCTCCTTCAACATTGCTGATAGTTGGTTATTCACCTCATGCTGGAAGACCTCTTGATAGGAAGCAGAGAAACTCAAAAAGTATGGCTTTCGAATTTTTGGATGGCTCTGATTTTTGAAAAGGGCAGCTAGTTTGCACAGTACATAGAGTGCTGAGCCTGAAGTCAGGAAGACTCATCTTTCTGAGTTCAAATCTGACCTCAGACACTTACTAGCTGTGTGACCCTAGACAAGTTACTTAACCTTGTTTGCCATAGCTTCTCATCTGTAAAATGAAGTGGATGAGGAAATGGCAAACCATTCCAGTATCTTTGCCAGCTTTATAATGGATTTCCCTACTACCAGCAGCTCCATTCTTCACACAATCCTAAAGCACAAGTCAGGCTATTTACTCACCTTTTTAATAACTCTTAGTAGCTCCCCTTTGCCTCTAAGAAATACAAATCTCTCAGTATGGCATTTAAAACCTTTCACAATCTGGCTCCAGTCTTCCTTTCCACATATTTTCCCCGTCACTGACAAGGAGGTTGGCCCATACAAAAGCATATAAATAAAAGATGAAGTGCTGATTTCAGAGAATAGTAAGTAAGCCAGTTTGGCTAGAGTGTAGAGTACACGATGGGGATAATGCAATAGAAGAGAATTGAGGCAATGAGAAACTGAACCAGGATGGTGGTTCTGTGAACAGAGAATGGGGGAAAGGTCTGAGAGATATTTTGGAGAGATTAACCAGGAGGATACGGTGATCAATAGTGGCAAATGCTAAAGAGAGGGAAAGAAGGATGAAGACTGAGAAGAGGCCATTGGATTTGTCAGCTAAAAGATCACTGACAAATAGAGAATAGCTGTGGGTTTGTTTGTCTTGTTTTTTTCTTTTTTAATGAGGCCAGAGGCCAGATTGAAAAAGGTTAAGAAACAAAATAAACAAAAATAATGTAGTTATAATTATAAGGGAAATGGACAACTGTGGAAAAATATTTGCAGCAAGTTTTTCTGATAAAGGCTTCTATCCAAAATACATAAGGAACTGATTCAAATTTTTAAGAACAAAAATCATTACCCTATTAATAAATGGCCAAAGGATATGAACAGGCAGTTTTCAAAAGAAGAAACTCTCAAAGTTTCAAAGGAAGAAATAGCCGTATGAAAAAATGCTCCAAGTATCAAATACTTAGAGAAATACAAATTAAGGCAAATCTAAGGCTGCATTTCATACAGATCAGATTGGCAAAGATGATAAAAAAGGAAAATGACAAGTGTTGGAGGAGCTGCAGGAAAATAGGTACAACCATGTCTGAGGAGCAGAGACTTGGCATAATCGTGCTAAAAAGCGATTTGGAACTGTGTCCCAAAAGTCACTAAACTGTACATACCCTTTGCCTCAGCAATACCACTATTAGGCTTATACCTGAAAGAATTTTTTTAAATGAAGAAAAAATCCATATGTATTAAAATATGTATGGCAACTCTTTTTGTAATGGAAAAGAACTAGAAATTTAAAGGGTGTCCATGCATTGTGGAATGACTAAGTAAGTTAAGGTATATGAATATAATTAAATATTATTGTGATATAAAAATTATAACGTAGATAATTTCAGAGAAAACTAAGACCTATATGAATTGAGGCAGAGTGAAATAAGTAGAATCAGGGGAACAATTTAAACTGTTAAAACAACATTATCCAGAAAAACAATTTTGAAAGACTTAACTCTGATCAAAGCAATAATAAATCATTATTCCAAAGGATCAAGAAGTGCTCTACCAGTCTCCTGAAAAGTGATTAATTCAAGGTGCACAATAAAACATATATTTTTGTACATGATCAATGAGAGAATTTGCTTTGCTTGACCATGCATATTTTAATATGAACTTTTTCTTTTTGTTGTTGTCTGATTTGGGGGAGAGAGGGAGGGTGGAGAAAAATAGATGCTTATTACTTTTAAAAATTCAATTTAAAAATTTTTAAAGGTAAAAGAATGAGAGAAGTGGAATAAACAAGAGTACAGATTTTTCTAGGAGTTTGTGAAAAGGAGGAGAAATATAGAATATAGCTTAAGGAGATGGTATCAGTTTTTTAAAGGATGGTATATGTATACTATAAACAGTGGGGAAATGAGTAAGAACATATGTAAAATGAGGAAAAGAAAGAAAAGGGATGATCAAAGAGGCAAACTCTTTATTATTTTTTTCAATATTCACTTTTGTAAAATTTTGAATTCCAAATTTTTTTCTCCCTCCCTCCTCCCTTCTCCCCAAGATAGCAAGTAATCTGACATAGAATATACATGTACAATCACGTTAAACACATTTCCACATTAGTCATGTTGTGAAAGAAGAATTAGAACAAAAGGGAAAAACCACAAGAGAGAAAAAAATTTTAAGGTGAAAATAATAAGCTTTGATCTGCATTCAGACTCCATAGTTCTTTCTTTGAATATGGATAGCATTTTCCATCATGATACTTTTGGAATTGTCTTTGTATACAATTTGTCATTGCATTGCTGAGAAGAGCCAAGTCTATCAAAGTTAGTCATTGAACAATGTTGCTGTTACTGTGTACAATGTTCTTCTCCTGGTTCTGCTCACTTCACTCAGCATCAGTTCATATAAGTCTTTCCAGGTTTTTTATCCTTTCTTATAGCACAATAGGATTCCATTACATTCATATACCACAACTTGTTCAGGCATTCCCCAACTGATGGGCATCCTCTCAAATTCCAATTCTTTGCCCCCACAAAAGGAGCTGCTCTAAATATTTTTGTACGTGTGGGTCCTTTTCCCTTTTTTTATTATCTCTTTGGGATACAAACTTTGTAGTGATATTACTGGATCGAAGGGTATACACAGTTTGGTTGCCCTTTGGGCATAGTTCCCAATTGTTCTCCAGAATGATGGGATCAGTTCACAACTCTACCAACAGTACATTAGTGTCCCAATTTTCCCACATCTTCTCCAACATTTATCATTTTTCTTTTCTGTCATGTTAGCCAATCTGATAGGTATGAGGTAGTACCTCAGTGTTGTTTTAATTTTCATTTCTTTAATCAATAGTGATTTAGAACATTTTTTCATATAATTATAGATAGCTTTGATTTCTTCATTTGAAAACTGACTGTTCATATCCTTTGAGTATTCATCGATTACAAAATGACTTGTATTCTTACAAATTTGAATCAGTTCTCTATATATTTGAGAAATGAGCTCTTTATCAGAAACACTTGCAGCAAAAAATTGTGTCCCAGCTTTCTGCTTTCCTTCTAATCTTGGTTGCATTGGCTTTGTATGAAAACTTTTTAATTTAATGTAATCAAAATTATCCATTTTGCATTTCATAATGTTCTCTATCTCTTGTTTGGCCAGAAATTTTTCCCTTTTCCATAGATCTGACAGGTAAACTATTCCTTGCTCTCCTAATTTGCTTATGGTATCACTCTTTATGTTTAAATTCTGTACCTGTTTTGACCTTATCTTGGTATACGATGTAAGATGTTGCTCTGTGCCTAGTTTCTGCCATGCTATTTTCCAGTTTTCCCAGTAGCTTTGTCAAATAGTGAGTTCTTATCCCAGAAGCTGGAATCTTTGGGTTTATCAAATGTAGATTACAATAGTCATTGACTACTGTGTCATGTGTACCTAAGCTATTCCACTGATTCACCAGTCTATTTCTTAGCCAGTACCAAATCACTTTAATGACTGCTGCTTTATAATACAGTTTTAGATCTGGTGGCTAGGCCAAAAGGGGTAAACTCTTGAAAGAAATGGGACACTGTGGGATCAAGGGCACAATAGAGGGTTTGACATTGGCAAAGAGAAAGTTACCTCCTTATTAGAGTTTGGAACAAAGAAGATTCAGGGGAAGGGTAATGTTGAGGAGTTTTTTAGACATAAAAATAGGTGAAAGGAAGAGCTCATAAGTGTATGGCCTCTATTTTCTTGTTCAAGTATTAGGTGAAGTTTGGGGACTAATCCATTCAATTCAATAGGTTCAAGCATAAAAGAATTGCCTTGTAGTGATGAGGACCTGTTTGGAATTGGATAACACAAATTTATAGTAGATCTACTAAGTACAGTTTGACTACTTTGTCCAGCATCATTCAGGAACAAGTAAGTAAGAGGAGAAATAGCAGAAGGTAGAGTAATCCTGCACTGGCTAAACCTGAACAGCAATAAGACAGAGAAGCAAGGATATAGGATTAGAAAGCAGTATATAGTTGAACTGGCTAACTATAAGTTCAAGATTGGAAAGGAGAAAGTGAAACCCAGAAAAGGGGTAATATCCAAAGAGAGTATTGAGGAATGGAGAGACTAGAGGTTCTACCAAGGATTAAAAATAGGTTTGGAAGGATTAAGGCACAGGAAGAAATGGAAGGACACCCAAATAGAAGAATTTCAAAGTTCTTGTATCGGGTTGTAGAAGCAGACAAAGTCCTTCCCCTTTTAAAATATTAATAAACTTTTTTTAAAATATCCAAGTCTGAAGTCTCTCTTATCAATCTTTCACTATCAATTATTTCAGGTTACCTGTGACCAGCTGGGAGAAAAATCCATGAGGGAAGTGGTCACAAAGATTTAATGATACTAGGGAAATGACTATCCAAGATTAAATTACTATTGTTCTGCTTTGATGAAGCAAAATGTTAACTTTTACCTTACCCTAAGTCATATAGCTATGTTTTAGCACGTTGTTAAATTTTGCTTGTTCAAGATTCCTGTAAGTGATACTTCTAAAATGCCTTTCATTGAGAGATGTCCTAGGGCTTAAGGGGTTTTTTTTTCCCTCATTTTTGGCATTTCTCTCTAAAGCAAAACAAATGGAATATTTTTTTAGGAAAATGACAAATTTTTGAGATTTCTGGGTGGCTTTGTCTAAAATACGGAGTACAGTAGCAATGTGTTTAAACCATAAAGGGACATTGAGATCATGAGTTTGAGCATGACTCTGTGGAGCTTAGGTGAAGTGAAGTTGTAAGATATAGGAGCTAAGGAGATTTATAAACAGACCAAGGTGGGTGAGGAGATATGTAAATTGATGTCTCCAATTATAAGAAAAGCAGTTGAGATGAAGAAAACTACAAGGCAGTACCAAACTCTACTGAAAGAAGAAGGGTGATTTTGGTGGAAGGAGGAGGGTCAAGATCTATGAACAGAATCTGGATAGGAAGATACATATGGATTGAGCAAACCTCTAAGAAGAAGAGGTTAATGAGTGACGACATCAGCCAGAAGTTCTGAAAATGGCAATGGGGAGCAAAAGAGCATATTTATTTCTTTCCCCAGTCCAATATATCTGGGTTACTTTATTTTATTTTGTTTTTTGCTTTTTGGAGGGGGGAAGGCAGGGCAGTTGGGGTTAAGTGACTTGCCCAAGGTCACACAGCTAGTAAGTATCAAGTGTCTGAGGCCAGATCTGAACTCAGGTCCTCCCTACTCCAAGGCTGGTGCTCTACTCATGGGCCACCTAGCTGCCCCAGTCTGGGTTATTTAAAAAAAAAAAAAAAGGGCGTGCAATAGTAGAGAAGGTGATCAGAGATGTAATATCTTTAAAGAAAGAGATTTGGGGGCAGGGTATCCAGGTCACTGTGAATACCTGAAAGAGGACTAAAGGAAGAAAATTTTGTTTAAGATAAAGAGAAATTTCTTAGCAATAAAATGGGGGTTCTAGACAGCTTTTTGGAAGAAACTGGATAGGGACTTCAAAGGGGGATGGCTTAGGTGGGTGGATAGGAGATAATGGGGAGTGGAAGCAGGTAAGTGTAGACACGGTTTTCACTTGAGTAATGGGTATCATAGGGCTTAAGAGAAAAGAAAGCAGGAGTTTTCCATGCATGAGACGGGAATGCACTACCTTTTAAACGGGGATCTCACCTTGTCCTCGTGAGAAGAGTTGATGCCGTGGTCTGAGTCCAACCAACTGAGCTATTCTTATGGAAGTCCTATAGACTAGTTCAGGCATATGATGACACAGGCATACGAGTTCATTGATATAGGTAGCACTTACATGAAGAAACTCCCTCTAACAACATAGGTTGGCATTTCCTTTGCAACTTATAACAACCTCTGACAAAGTGTTGCCTGGCCACAAAGTCCTCAGGAGTTGTAGTTTTTTCCCCATATGGGAAGAGAGGAAACCAGTGTGATAACAATGCTGAAATGGGAGGGCAGAAGTTTTACATGGATAGCAGATGAGGAACCCTCAAAATACAGTGAAGAGTAGAGAGAGGACCCATAACACCCAATAACAGCCCTAGTGTAGGAGGCAGTGTCTGTGGAATATGCAGTTTCCTTGTTCCAGACCATGGGAGATGACCTCTAAATGGGCAAGTAGAGAGGCATGTGACTGTTTTTATCACAGGCACTTGCTCCAATAGCAGGAATACTAAGAGAAAAACAGGCAGGAGAAACAGGCAGTCTTTACCCTGCCCCTGCCTCACTTCCACTTAATTAGGTTTTTTTCATTCTATTAAATAATACATTTTCTGGGTTTTATATTATTTCTCATAAACACCTGTGGATGATCCTGTCTTTACGTTCATTACCTAATGTCCCTTTCATTGCACTATGCAGTTACAATGGTAGCTATATAGGAGAGAGAGACTTTCCTAGCACAGGGCTTAGCCCCACAGCCCATTGCCAGTTTTGTTCGCTAATTAGGGACTGATTTGTAAAAATATTCTTTTTTTGGTTTCTTTTTGTTTTTGTGTTTCCTGTTGGATTCCCTTCTGGCTTAAACTACTACTTCATTATACTTTAAAACATAAACACAAGCCTTCTAAGAGCAGAATTTCTAGTAACCCAGGCCATTTTTAATACATCAGCACAATAGATGAGATCTTAAGAAAAATAGATGTTACATTATAATCTTAGCTGCCTAGGATACAAAGAGATCAAATAATTTGCCTAACTGTCACTCAGACAGTATGTGTCAAAGGCAGGATTTCTCTGTCACTGAGGTGGTCTATCAACCACACCACAGCTGCCTCAGGTAGAATGTGGTAGATTTAGAAAAATTGTCATGTTCCTTTTACTTCTGTGGATATGATTAAATAGCTATATATGCAGTTCAATTCTGTATAATTGACTGTTAAGCTATACTCCTATAACTGAATGGAAATGCAGTACAAAAGAAAAAGAACAGGATATTCTGTGAGTTGGGAGAGGTATGAATTATGAGTCCAATTAGATAAATTTATGCACAGGGACTACACCCTTGGGTTATCACCTATGAGGCAGAGTATGGAGGGAGTCAGCTCTGAGAAACAGAGAGCTTGTGTTTCCCTTTGGTGCTTGGATGCAGCATAGAGCTGCTGGAGTAAGCATAGAACTGCCAGTACTTTGTCTTTATAGTTGTAAAAGATTAGGCAAGTGGCCAGCAGCCCCAATCATGTGATTAAGACTAGAACTTTCACTGCAGTAGTCATGTTTAGAGAGGATTTTTCAAATCTGTTTATGAAAAACCCATAGAGCTGCCTGAAATGTCACAGATTTCTCTGAAATTTGTATTTTTAATAAAGTTTTATGATTTTTAAAAATATTCTTTTTCTGGTTTTATTTTGTTTTTGTGCTTCCTATTAGATTCCCTTCTGAATCAAATGCTGCTTCATTATACTTTATAATTATTTTAATGTTCTAATTTTATGATAAAACTAGAGTTTTCATTGTCCACTTAGGTATCCATATCTGAGGCATTGTTGTGTCCATTGTGAGTATTATTTGAACTAAAATGTATTTAATTACTTTATATGCATATTTATTAACTTTTAAAGTACAGATTATTTCATTCTTCATATTTGTATCTCCAATGTCTAGCACATGCCTGACATATAATGGATGCTTAAAAAATTCTTGTTGATTTATTGAAGCATTTCAATTGAATACCCATAAAGCACTTTTGATAATAAGAATAGACATTAAGGACTAAAATATCAAGACAACCCTGAATGGCACTGTGAATTACTTGGGAGGGGATGGGAAATCATTATTGAATTTTAAAAAGATATAGGAAAATGTAGCTTGTAAGTTTCATAAATCAGTAACACAATCTAGCATGCCTAGAGAGATAAAAATTGGAGAGAATACATGGAAACTAGTAACTAAACTCCCCAATGAAAAAGAAGTGATGGAAATCAAATCCAAGACTCTTCTGCAAAAGGAGAAATTATCTGAATGTTCTATGAAACCCATATATAATAAAAAGATGACATCTGCAGGAGAGCATGCTAGATACAGACCAATATAAGGACTTAACTGTGCCATGTTATGAATCTTTCCAGGAGAGCTGCTAGGTCCATCTGCTTAGGAACCATTCAAAGCTGGGATAGGATACGCTAATAGTGGATAGAGTATATCACAGTATTGGCAGGTGATTGAAGTCAAGAAACAGAGACTAATGAACGGTCTCCAAGGACCAGCATTCAATCTGCTAAGCATTCTGAAATCAGAAGACTCTCATGACATAGTGTTGGAATAGTAGCAGAGGCTAGAGAAGTAATTTGTCACTAGAGAGAGTCAGACAATTCCTCAATACATCCCAATGAGCAGAGGAGAATCCCTCTAAATTGGCATGGTGTAGGCAAGACTGCTGCAGAGGCTAATTAATGGTCAAGGGAGCAGTGAAGTCAGAAGTGGATGGTATGAGGAAGTCCCTAGTAAGCACTAGACTGATAATTAACAGGTAGTGAATGACAGCTAACTGGACATCTGATTGGACTTGAGAGAGTGAAACAGTAGATTCTCTATAATGAGCTGTTGGACACTCTAAGATCATTCAAGGGGGAAACATGTCAAAAAAGAAAGAAATGAGAAAAACTCCTTCCAAAGCACCATTGAATGGATGAACTATATATGTGTGAACACCTCCTGATCACCCAGATTTTTAGGCAGGAGCTGAGAGAAGGCCAGTTGAGAAATGGAAATGTGTATAGAAGCATTCTAATCAGTGTAGGGCTCCACAGACCACTCTGGATAGACTTCAAGGAGTTTGTGGAGTCAGAACTTTTAATATTTTAATAATTATTTCTATATAATCATTTTCCTTGGTAATCCTTTGTATTTTATTTTGTGCATTTAAAAAGACATTATTCTGAGCAGGAATTCATAGGATTCACCACACTGCTAAAAACATCTATGAAAAAAGGGTTAGTATTATCCCTGATTTAAAGAAACAAAGGACTGTGGAATCAAAGGTTACAGCAACTGAAATGCAAGAATCCCACCAACAGTGGGTAACCAAAGAGAAAAAGCTGACTTCTGTGACAAATGTTAAAGGCATCCTAACCCTGATGATCCTAAGCCTAACTTCACCACCAATTCTTCATGGGACCTGTCCCCAGGAACTCATAGGACCTAATGCAGAAGCAATAATGAGTACTAAAAGTGTCAGGTATCTTAGTTTACATGACAGAGGATCTCAAGCGGTCTCTTCATTGTAGTTGTTCTATAAGAGAAAATACCTCTCTATATCTCCCCTAAATATCTCTATAGCGGGTGTTCTTAACCTTTTTTGAGTCATAGATGCCCTTTTACCAGTCCGATGAAGCCTATGGACCCCTTCTCAGAACAAATTTTTTAAATGCATAAAATAAACGTTAGATTTCAAAGTAAAACCTTCATATTGAAACATAATCATCACAATATTTTTAAACCTAACTCATGGACCCAAGGCTAGGAACCCCTGCTTTATAGTCTATTCGGGGACTAAGAAGCTATGGAATAAGTAAAAACTATCTAAATGTGGGCTACATTAGTGCAAATGAAGCTCCTTAAGAAAATTGTGGTTGTCAGCAAGATGGTTGATATCTAGGTTTTAACACAGATAATTTTAGTCCATTTAGTCCTAGAGGGAGCCTCAGAGGCCATCCAGTTCAACTTCTTTTTTTAAAATTTTCATTTAAAAATATATTTCATTAATATCATTGGCTTTTGCCACACCTGTATTTTTTACTGTATTCTCCCACCATCTTCCTAGAGAGCCATTCTTGATAATAAAAAATGGAAAAGAGAAGGGAGAATGAGGAAACTCACAATGTTTAGCATCCAACATCTCAGTAGAGTTGAGTTTAACTTCTGGGAGGGAAGGCAGGTATGAAGTTGAGTCTTGGGAATAAACATATCATGGACTGACCTCTCCAAATTTATTATTCTTTTCTCTTTACAGGCATGAATTGGAAAATTCAAACATAACATAGCTTTATACCATTCAAATGGCTAGGGATATTTTTAGATATATAGTACTGATGTGTTTGTAACAGTACCAGGTCATGAATAATTAGCTAAACTATATTGTGATTTGAAACCCCAGTCTCTTGACCTTAAATACTTCATTGGTCTCCCAAGAACATGATGTCGCCACATACACACACACACACACACACACACACACACACACACAAAAGATAACTAGAATTGCACCTAATATTTCCAAAGAAATCAGTTTTAACAATCTTGGCACTTCGTTGGCACCTACCTACCATGAAAATAAATCTTCTCCATTGAATTATACAGGGAAAATAATGATGGGCTAATGTTTGTGAATAGTAATTCAAGTGATGCTTTTATAAGATAAAAACAAGAATTTAATTTGCCTGTGAACATCTTTCCAATCTTGTTCTAGTTAATAGCCTTTTTCTTTATGTTACACTGTCTATCCCCTGGTGAACCTCATGAGATTTTCATTCAGAGCACTAGCCTATCTATTTCTCTCATTTAGAAGACACCCTAAGTAAATAATAGCACTTATGTCAAATGGTTCTTGTGAGAGTCAAAGGAGATAATATCTGTAAAGTGTTCTGTAAACATTAAAGTGTTATACAGATGTCGACTATAATTATTTCAATTTCTTTGAGTACATTTAGTCAAGCTCATTGATACCTACATATGTAGGACCGAGAGTAAGAGTTGGTGGTGCCAGATATTTAAGCTGAAAGGAGAAGGTTAGGAAAGGGAGTATTCCTAAAATTAAAGCAGAAAGGGAGAAGGGGAGAGAATTGAAAGATTGGTCAACAAAAAAAGGGAGATTTTTTTCAAGCTGTACATATACCACTAAACAATTGATATGAATATAGAAACTAATTTAACTTGTGATTAAAACCAAACATAAAATGAAAATCAATCTATATTTCAAAAAAATTTTGCTACACATCTTCCTTTCTATGATTTATGAAATATAGCTCTCCTAATTGCCCCCTACTACAATTTCCTTTTGGAAAATGAGCAACACAAAGCAATTGTCTGTTTAAATTTCTAAATATGATCATGCATTGTACACTGAATGTTTACAATTCAGTTTTTCTTTTTTACACATCATCTTATAACCATTTTTGCCCAACTTGTGATCTCATTTGGGTAGGAAAATCCCAATGAAGTAAATACTTCTAGTAATTCAAATCAATACCTGATCTTCAACCTCTTTCCTTTCTTGGTTCCTAAGATAATTTAAAATATACTTATCTGTTGTCAGCAATACAGTGATCCAAGACAACCCCAAAGGACTCAGGATGAAACATACTATCCACCTTCAGAGAAAGGACTGATATTATCTGAATACAGGCCAAAGCATACCATTTTTCATTTTTTTTCTTTTTTATTCTCTCAATCTTTTTTTATTTGAATATTCTTGTACAAAATGACTAAAATGGAACTACTTTACCTAAATGTACATACATAACCTACCTCTATCAGATTACTTACTGTCTCAGGGAGGGTTGAGGGGAGGGAAGGAGGGATAGAATTTGGAATTCAACTTAAACAAACATTGAAAATAATTTTAATATGTAATTGGAGAAAAATATTATTAAAAATAAAATGTCATAAAAAATATTTAAAATAGAAAAAATCAAGTTTTGAAAAAAGTGCCAGGAGCAGTGTGGTAGATAGAGAGGAATGAGACTGGAGATATATGTAAAAAAAAATTAAGGGTTTACTGAAATTGTCCAAAGGGTCTGAACTATAGCTGTGGTGTGGAGAGAAGGCCATGAATTTAAAAGATGCTATGAATGTAGAAGATCATAAAATCATAGATCTATTATTGTAGTGGACCCCAGAGTCCCTCTTGTCCAACATCCTAATATGAAAGATGAGGCAAATAAAGTCCTAGAGAAATTAAATGATTTGTTCAAGGTCATATGAGTAGTAAAGTCCAGATGTGGCATTCAAAACTGTGTCCTGTTATTCCAGATGCAATAGTCTTTCCACTGTAACACGTTTGAGTATGATGAGGTAGGAAACGTAAGAGAAAGTGAAGTGAGGAGGATAACTCCTGACTGGTAGATGTAGGCGTCAACAGGAGCTACAGTAGTCTGAAGAAGTTTTGTGGAGGACATAGGACTGAGGCCAGGCTTTGAAGACTGTGTTGGGGTTGGACAGGTAGAAGGGAAAGAAGATAGAATTCCTCATGTGGAGAAATAACATGTCCAAGGCACAGCTATAAGATTAAGTGGGGTATATTCACAGGTTAAGGAAAAATTGAGACCAAGTAGACTAGAGTTGAAGTTGTATGCTGAAGAATTGAATATGATTGGATGCAAAGGGTGGGGATAGACTCTGAAGAACTTTAAAAGTCTGACAAAGGTATTTACCCCCCAATGCTATCGAAAATGGATATTCACACAGATGTAGGACAGAGTTATAAAATCGGACTGTCCAGCTGTCAGCTAAAGGTCTCTGCTGAAATCAGATGAATTATTGATTTCCCTTGCTGATAAGAGTACCTGCAGGCAGCCTCTAAAGATAGAACTAGTCCAGAGTTCTGGGCTTCTGTTTCTAAACTAGCCCTTATACTACAAAGCTAACTGTATCATTGAGAGAGAGAGCCAGCTAAGGCTTCTTTGTGGCATAGGACTGAAACATGGAGATGCTCAGTTACCTGGCTGGCTTTCCTGCTGTGGCAATGTTAGGGATCTCCTGTTTCCTGTTTCTCTGAAATGTTTTGTGCTGCGGACTGTATTAGGGGCTGTCTTAAGTCATTGTATACTCTAGTAGGGCAGAGAGAACACTGGGTAATGAGGTCACTGATAGGTGTGTCCTGAAAATTTTCTCATTTACCTGTAGCAGAAGTTATAGGGTTAACCAATTTGAAAGAATTAATTTAAAAAAAAAAAATATATATATATATATATATATACAGGATTCCAGGGACTGAAAATCTAAAAGCAATGTTGGCTCAAGGGGGACAGGAGACTAAAAAATAGGAAATTTGAATGACATTATCACAAATAATTTTCAGTAAGGAAGATAATTGTGGGAGGGGGAACATATCTAAAGAGACCATTGTAGCTATATAAAGAGTTCAATGGAAAATTCAAATGTTAAAATGACATCTAATAAAGATGGCCATTAAATTTGTTTTGCTCTATTATTCTTATTTGTTTTAGGGACAAAATAGGGGTGTGGGCATTCAAGTGATGGTATTAATGCAAAAAAAAGAGAAAAAATGGAAAAGGAATGGGAAAACAGGAGAGGGATGGGAGAGGAAAAGGAGAAAAAGGGGGGAGAGGAGGCGAGAATTTGTTGAAACCCTTATCATGCCAGAGTAACCATATTTTCTTTCTTGAACAAGGGCTATTGGATTAGTAGATCAGGAAAATGTTCTAGATATAATATATCTAGATATCTGCAAAGCATATTTTTTAAAAAGTCTGATATCTTTATGGAAAAGATAGGAAATTGTGGGGTAGGTGATGTCACAGTTAGGTTAGAATTGAATGAATGACTTAATCCAAAAGGTATTGATTTTTTAGCAAAGAGAATTCTCTAGTGATGTGTCACCGAATCAGTCCTTGATTCTATTATATTCAACATTCTTTTCTATGACTTATATTTTAAAAAATGGATGGCATGCTTAGCATGTTTATGAGTAACAGGAATTTGGAGGGATAGCTAATGTATTAGATAACAGAATCAAGATCCAAAAATATCCTGACAGGTTGGAGTTATAGTGATGGGCCAAATCTAATAAAATGAAATTTAGTGAAAATAAATGAAAAGTCTTAGACTTGGGTTTAAAAAACTCAACTGCACAAATAGAGAATGGGAGATATTGAGGTTAGAAAATGATACATGTGAAAAAAATAAAACTGGAGGTTTTAATGAACTGGGAGCTGTATATGAGTCAACAGAGCGGTATAGAAACCCCCCAAAAAGCTAATCTAATTTTCTGCAATAACAGAAATATAGTGCCCAAGTGGAGGGAAGTGACAGTAATCACCTCAATTCAGGCTTCATCTAGAATATTATGTTCAGTTCTGGGTGCCATATTTAAGAAGGACATTGGACTGCTGGGATGTATTCAGAGAAAGGTAACCAAGATGAGGAGGGAATTTGAGATTATATAACGACAACAGCTGATACAGTACTTTAAGGGTAACAAAGAACTACACATGTATTAGTTCATTGATGATTACAATTAATCTATGAGATAAGTTCATTTTATAGATGAGATAACTTCCTCAGTGAAGCTAGTAAGTATGGGAGGTAGAATTCAAACTCTAATATCACTTAATTCTAAATCCAAACCTCTTTCCACAATACTATATAAACTACAAAGCTAAGTAGTCCATCTAGAAGCTAACCATGTAAATTAAGCCTTTTAAGTGAAATCCTTCAACTAAGTTAACCAGCCACAGCTAAAATGGAGTCACACTTATCAGTCTGCTTTTTAGATGAGTTTGTGGAGGAGGGGGAAAGGTTTGGGATGTCTCCATAAAAATTAGAAAGAAAAAAACTATACTGATTTCAGTATATAAAATACTGAAAAACACTGGTCACCTCATATGTAAAATAGGGCAAATAATGCTTGTCCTAAAAGAGAGGGATAATTAAAAAAAGAGCTGGCCTCTAAGCCAAGAAGACATGGGTTGAACCTGTCACCAACACATATTAGTGTGTATTCATGAGGACTCTCTAGACACCTCCATAAGTGTCTAAAGTAAAGTGCAGAGAAGTACATAAGTAAAGTGCAGAGAAGATGAACACATGCCCCGGTCTAGAGGGCCCAGGAATTTTCTATACCAATGAGATCACAGGTCTTAGTCTCTGCCCTTTAATACTTTCATCACCCTACCTCAATGGTTGGTAGGATCAAATGATATATGGTCTATAGTGCTTTATAAAAATCTAAAGTACTGTAAAATCTGTTATTTACTATTACAAAATTATATATCCTGGAGGAAAAAGGCAGAGAGACAGAAAAGAGCAAACAATGAAAAGAACAAAAAGATATGACAGAATAAATAGATTAAAAAGGGCGTAGAACAAAGTAAAAAGTGAAGCAGAAAGAAGACTTAAGTATGAACAGAGTATCACAAAATTTCAGGTTAGGGGAGTCAAGGAATGTACATCAGTATTTGAAGGGACAATTCTAATTGTGCCTTTTGGGGATATTAAAACTCTGGCAGGGAGGGAGAGACAAAGAGAAAGGGACAAAGGAAGATGAATACACATTTTCAGGTTGAAAAGTTACTGCTGAGAATTTATAATAATAAAAGAAATCCCATAACCCAAGAGTTTCTAAATAAAACATGTCTAAATATTTAAAATGAGCACATTTCTGGCTGGCCCTATACTGATATCGTTTGCTTTTTTCATTACCTATATTTCTATGTTTGTGTCTTCTCTCTCCCTTCCCAGAGAACTGTCCCTTATAACAACCAATAAAAAAAGAAATCGGGGAGAGATTCAGCAAAACAAACCAACGTTAATGGAAAAAAAATCTGATATTATATGTCATATTCTACACCTATACTCCCTCGCCTTTTTAAACAAATGGTGGGGATGTGTATTATCTCTTCTTTGAGGCCAAACTTAGTCATAATAAATTTTGTAGCATTTAGGTTTAGTTTTTTGTGGTTGTTATTGTATTTATTGTGCATAGTATTTTCCTAATTCTGCTTGCTTCAAATTCTATCAGTTCACCACATTAATTGTTTCCTATAGCACAGTAATATTCCATTGCATTCAAGCACCACAATTTGTTTAGCTGTTCTTCATTGAGTCGGCATCTACTTTGTTTCCAGATCTTTGTTATTCCAAAAAATACCGCTGCAAACATTTTGGGTCATATTAGATCTTTCTTTTTATCACTGACATCCTTGGATGTCAGCATAGATGCTGATGCCTAGCACTGAGATGTCTGGGTCAAAGAATATATATATATATATATATATATACATACATATATATGTGTGTGTGTGTATGTATGTATATATATACATACATATATATATGTATGTATATATGTGTGTGTGTGTGTGTGTATCTTAGTCACTTTCTTTGCAAAATTCCCAATTGCTCTATTGGCTAACCTTTTTCAATGGCACATGAGACAACCTTAGGTAATATGCCATGTAGATATCAGGAATGCTTAGGAAGGTTATTTTGTAGAAAACCACTATTTTATGGAGAAAATTATATGGGAGAATCAGCTGGTTATGGAAGTCAGATGGACTCTCAGGGACAGGTCTCCCCTCTCTGTCCCACCTTAAACACACACACACACACATTCACACAGCACTTAATATCCTAAACATACTAGATTTGGTAAGCCCAGAAAGGACCTTAGGGGAGCACTAGGGCTTATTCTTTACAATATTTTGCTTTAAACTGCCTTAATTCTGAAGCTCTCTTTTAGCATTTATATAGAGCAGGGGCTGTAGAAATACTCAATCTAACCACTATAAATAATGACTGCAATAATGGAAACGAAAACAACACTTAAAAAAACAAAGTCAACCTTTCCCCCAAGATGGCACCAAAGGCGAAGAAGGAAGCCATTGTTGTTCCCCCCCACCCCCCAAGACAGAGGCGGAGTCCAAGGCCTTGAAGGCCAAGAAGGCAGTGTTGAAGGGTATCCGCGGCCGCAAAAAGAAGATCTGAACATCCCCCACCTTTCAGCAGCCCAAGACACTAAGACTTCGAAGGCAGCCCAAATACCCTCAGAAAAGTGCCCCTTGGAGAAACAAGCTGGATTGCTATGCCATCATTAAGTTCCCCTTGACCACTGAGTCTGCTGTGAAGAAGATTGAGGATAACAACGTCCTAGTCTTCATTATGGATGCCAAAGCTAACAAGCATCAGATGAAGCAGGCGGTAAAGAAGTTATATGACAGCAACATGGCCAAGGTCAACATGCTGATCCAGCCTGATGGGTAGAAGAAGGCCTATGTCTGACTTGCTCCAGACTAAGATGTTTTAGATGTTGCCAGCAAAATTGGAATCATCTAAACTGTGTCCAGCTATCCCACCCCACCTACAATAAAAAGTTTTCCAGTATATTCACAAAAAAAAAATCCAACTCCAATTACTTGCAATGACTAATCTCAGTCCAGAAAAGAAATAATGAAACAACATTCTTGCTCTCAGGCTACTGCTACAGAATGTTATATTAACACATCAGCTGTGGTTACAGTGCTGGCCACTTTTACAAAACTATTTTTCTTTATTACAAAAGAGGGTTCAGTGGGGATGGAGTACATATCAGGAAATGACTACGGTTGAATAACAAAAGGTGTCATGGGATCCTATATTTGAAATTGGAAGAGATGTAAAGAACTCATAGGGTCCAACTCCCTCATTCTACAGAAAAAGAAACTGAGGCCCAAGAAGGTTAAATGACTTGCCCAACATGACAGAGGTAGGAAATAGTGGACCTAGAATCTGAACCTAGAAACTCTCACTCCAAACACATGATTTCCAGTTAAAACCAAAAATATAATACACCCTGAAGGAATCGTCAATAACAAAAAAGTCACCTGCTCAAAAATTTTTCATAGAAGCATTTTATTTAACTACACAAAATAAAAGCAACCTAAGTGCCCAACAATGGGGCACAGTTGAATAAACAGCAGTACATTAACATAATGAAACACTATAATTCCATTAACACCGGCAAGCATATGGAATACAAAGAAATCTGGAAAGAATCTTACAAAAATGAAAAGCATTAAAAAAGCATGACCAGAAAGATGGAGTACATATTAATTAATTGTGATAACATAAAAGAAAAAGTGACTAGACAAAGAATTGTGATGGGAACTATAAGTGACTAAACATTATTGGGCTGCCTCATGTATTTGACTTGACTGATTAAATGTAAATAGTTGCTAAGCAAGTTTAGTTGTTTGTATCAGTGTTTATTTCTAAATTTTTAATAAAACATTTAACTAAAATACAGTTCTTAATCTCAAATGTTGTTGGTCTGTTTTTGTCAATAGCAAGTTTGAAAAAAAAAAAAGATATTGTATCTGTCCAAGCCTCACTCCAAAGTGGAAAACCCAAGGTTAGGGGTAGGGGTGGAGTTCAGGTACTATATATAATAGCTGACATTTATACAGTATTTCCTATGTTTTAGGCACTGTGCTAAGTGCCTTACAATTATTACCTCATTTGAGCCTCACAACCCTGAGAGATAGGTGCTATCATTATCCCATTTTACAGATAAGGAAACTGAGGCAAACACAAGTTAAGTGGCTTACCCAATTCATACAACTAGTGAGTATCTGAGGTCAAACTCAGGACTTCTTGACTCCAGGCCTGGCGTTCTAGCCACTGCACTGCCTAGCTATCTTAGAGATTTTATAAAAGACTCAGAAAACTCCAGAGACAGAGATATCCATTCTGTTATTGCATTGACTAAAAATACTTTGGTTTTTTTTTTCCAATTCACCTCGCACATATGATAAAACCATCTTGTGCCATTGTTAAATGAATGAGAGTTGCTGAACACTTGCCAGTATCTGTTGAAAAAAGTATTTTGGACATTCAACAGTCTCTTACAAACATATAGAGTTCTTTTCTGAAGTCTGATTTCCCCGATTACATTACTGAATGTTCCTCCATTTAATTTTGATTAAATTAAACAAATTCTGATCTATAAAGCATTACATAAAAGTCACTGTTCAAGGAACACATTCTAGACTTCTACAATCTATTAAGAAGATCTGGATTTGAACACAGTATCTGTCGTTTAAAACCCATTCTACCCAGGCAAATTGCTTAATTTATGTGGTGCTAATTTCTTCACCTATAAAATGAGGAGATTGGAAACTAGATAACTTCTTAGGTCTCTTCCAACTCTAAATCTATGACCCTGTGTACACAATTATAATACAAGCTAAATTGTGTCACAAGAGACATAGGGCGTTATGCCCACAGTTCAAAGTAGGCAGAGATCATGCCTCAATGGGGAAAACAGAGGGTTTAGATTTCAAAAGAACTTGAACTAATCTAAGCCAAACTCCTCTTTTTACAGATATAGAAATGAAGAACAAGAAAAGACAAATGACTTGCCCCAGGACACAAAAAGTTAAAGGCAGAGCCAGATTTTGATCCCAGGTCCTCAAATTCCACATTACTATGAAGCTGTGAGAACAGGTGACAGTTGAACTGGGCCTTGAAACATGGCTGGGATTTGAACAGTTGCGAAGAAAATTCTTTTTCAGGTACATATTGGATTAGAAGTTTACTGAAGCCCCTTCTAACTCAAATTCTATGAAAGTCCTGTGAAGGATTTAGGCATGAAAAGTACCACAGGCAAAAGCGCAGAAGCAATTATGTAGGCTCTTTGCAGGGGATTACTGGGCAATAAACTTGGAAAGACAGGTTAAGGCAACAATATGAAAGGCCTTTTATGCAAGGATGAGGAATAAACACTTCATTCTTTTTTAAAATTTTTCATTTTTTAAAATTTATTAAATAAAACAAGCATTTCCATAACATAGTACAGAATAACAAGAAACACAGGAAAAGCTTAGATTACCTGATGCAAAGAAGCAGTAAAAACAATACATTCATTAGCTACAATAACATAAATGGATAGAACCGTGGCAGCTAGGTGGCGCAGTGAGTAGAGCACTGGCCCTGGAGTCAGGAGGACCTGAGGTCAAATGAGGCCTCAGACACTTGACACATTTACTAGCTGTGTGACCTTGGGGCAAGTCACTAAACCCCAACTGTCCTGCCTTCTCCCTCCAAAAATAAATAAATATATAAAAGGAGTTTGGTAGAATTAAAAAAATGAATAGAATAACAAAAAAGAAACCAAATCCTTGGAAATTATAATGACCAGGCCTGGTCCTGAGAATGAGAGGAGAAAGTATACCACTCTCCTTTCTCTGCAAAGATGGGGGGTCTGTGGATATGCAAGACTGCATATACTGTCAGATTTGGTGGATGTATTGGTGAGTTCTGATTAACTGCTTTTTATCTCTCTTTTTATTTCTTAGTAAAAAGACTTGCTCTCCACTGCAAAAAGAGGGAAGGATATATTTAGAAATTAAGGTAATAGAAAAACGATATCAATTTTTTTAAATGAGTAATTCAGAAATGAGGTAATGAAAGCACAAACTAAAGTGGTAGGAAAGTATTGTGGAACAGCAGGGAGAACCCTGATAAAAAGACAAACAAAAGAATCCTTACCCTCGGGGAGCTCAAAGTCTAATGGGGGAAACAACACGCAAACAACTATGTGTGTATGCATGTACAGAGACAGACAGACAGACAGGCATGGACACACAGATCAATGGACAGACGAATGGATGGATGGATAGATGGGTAGATGGATGGATAGAAGGATGGAAATAACATTAAGATGGAGTAGGACATCAGGAAAGGCTTTTTGTAGAGGGGGGGGAGTTATTTGGGACTTAAAGGGAGTCACGGAATCCAGGAGATGAAGAGGGAGAGAATTCCAGACATGTCAGAGAGCCAGTGAAAATGTCCAGAGTCAGGAGATGACCTTCTTTGAGGTATGGCAAGAAGGCCAATGTCATTGGGTCATAGAGCATGGGGTGGAAGAGTAAGGTGTAAAAAATACTGGAAAATTTTAAAGGGACTGGATTATGAAGAACTTTGATCACCAAAAAGAGGATGTTAAAGCAAAATCTAGAGGTGATAAGGGGCCACTAGAATCTACTGAATGGGAGTGGTTGGGTAGGGTGAGGGATGACCTGAACTTTAAGAGGAATGAGGATTCAAAGATGCCCCTAAGGATTTAAAGATGGTTACAGAAGAGATTCAAGATGAATTGAATCAGACATAGAGTTTGAGATACCAAGTTTTCATTCAAATTTCTCAAGAAAAGAACAATTGCTAGCATTTTTATTTCATAAGTAGGAGCACCAGGGCACAGAGTATACTGTCACAGTACAAAGAAAAGGAACCACACTTCTCTTTAAATGAACTTTGTCCTTGTTTTATAATATCAGGCCCCTGCTGTCCACATTGATAGACTGTTTCACACAGACTAATTATCACCATTTTTAAAGTCTCCATTCAATTTCTTTAATTACATAGTATAGTCTATGAATTCTCTCTTCAGTAAAAGTGTGATGAACCTCATTATGCCCCCCACTACTGAAATTGTAATTACAACACCTACATGTACTTACAGAATCATAAAATGTAAGAGCTAGATAGGACCTGAGAAATTATCTGGTTCAACCTGCTCATTTTATAGCTTTGAAAGCCAAGAGGCAGGGAGGGAGGGAAACACTTGTCATTATGAAAATCCAAGGAGCAGAAGTGGACCTAAAGCATGTGCTATCAGAGAGTGGCAGCTGAAACTTTTAAGTCATTCAAATCTTACTCTTCTTGGATAATGTGTTATTAGTTAATTCCACCAAATACCACAGTGTCTTATGAGGGTAGAAACACTGACAGGGGCCTAGCCCTTGATATTTAAAAATACCAGTGGTTCTTGTTTTATGTCAGCCCCTGAAAATCAGCTCACTAATGTTGTCAGACAAGAAGTCAAGTCTGTAAGGATGTGCCCACTCCCACGGGAAGGCCAAGGCACTGATGTTTAGAAAGCTCAGACAAAAGGTGATTCTGGAGATAAAAATCACATACTTTGCAGTTTGTAGGACTCCTGCTTTGTCAAGCGAGACAACCTGAGGTGGCCAACAAATTATTAAGCCCATATTTTGAATGCCCTACTCTTTCCTGGAGCTTATCACTATAGTAACAAGCCATGCAATGCCAACCATCTCAAAATGCAGGTGAATTATAATTTTAAATAACTATCATTTTAAATTGTGGTAATTAAGGTTATCCATTATTTCAATGGTTTTGTGATGGCATTCACAAAGGTAATCCCTCCGTTAGTATAAATTACAACCATCCATACCTCCCCATTCTATGTGATTCTTGACAATGACTACCATAAATCCTCCAGGGAAGATCTATTCAATAATCTTGAATTTGAAGCCCTTCCAGTTTGGTAGGACTCCAGAGCATGTACTCTGCTATTATAGCTTCCTAGAACCCAGGCTCATCTTCATTCCATGGTGAGGTACTGGAATAAGGCTGCAATGGTAGATTCTTTCCTCTACTTTCAAAATATAAGTTAAGGCACAGATTAACAATGAGTTAAGTGATGGACTATGAATGTCTAGCAAATAAAATCTTTTCAAAAAGTCTTCACCAGAATTTGAGCGATTCTCTTCCATCAAGACCTATGAACTTATTGATATTAAAATCACATTAGACCCCTTGATATTGGAAAGGGGGAGCTAATTTTTTTCTTTTTTTTTTAACAGTTCCTAGGTACCAGTAGAGCAATCAAGTGGTCCATCTGTTATTCCTTGCTTTTGCCATATGGCTGGCACACTTCCATTTCTGCTTACTTTTTTCCTTAATGACAAATCTCTTCTTGCACTAAAACTTTGCTACAGCCTTTGCAATCACCATGAGTCTTTAGGTCACCTGACATCTTAAATCTTTTGATATTAATGTATTCTAAGATTCACAGCCATAACAATCGCAAGGAGAACATTTGTGCTGTTTTAGTTTTTAAGATGGACCTTTGCTCGGAGAGCAGCTTGGTATCAATAAAAGCACTGCACATTTTCCTAAGTATGATCCATTGTACTCACATCCACCTAATTCAACATTGGACCCCAACTCACACTCACTAAATGTATGGAACAGTGCCATAGACAATGTCTGTAAAAAGGACAACTGGAAAAGGCATTTTTTAAAGAGATGGTCGTGCCCTCGAATACGGAGGCATCAGACGCATGGCCCAGGGGCCAAATGCATCCAAATACACTCCCAACTATTGCTTGAACCAGATTAAAAATGGAATTGGGAAATATTTGACAGAGAAAATAAAAATACAATACAACAATGTTCATGTGTGGTTTTCTAAGTCAATGTATGGACTTCAGGGATTTTTATGTACTGGTTAGTGGCCCTCATTTCTATTTGAGCTTGATATCACTGCCCTAGACACTCCAATTTGTGGATGATATTGTGATTGTGTGGATTACATCAAGTCCCAGAACATTATGGAACCTTTTCAGTGAGATCCATGATTAGCAAAAAGAGACTGGCCTAACAATCCGCACAAGTAAATACTATTTGGATGTAAAGTTCCTATTGTTCAGACTGTAAAGTGGAGGTATGTGGACAGTCCATTTAGATAGTATTTCAATATGTATATTTGTAAAAGGCATTTTATATTTATATATATATATGTATGGATATATATGTATATATATAGTTTTTTTAGACTTCTGTTGAGATTTATAGATATAAAGGCCAACTCGTAAATCCACATACATTATACTCTACTCTCTTACTTCAACACTTCAGAAAGTACCTGATTTCATCAATCCAGTTGCCCTTTTACTGAGCACAAGCTGGGGTCCAAACTCGAACAAGGAGGACAAAAGTGTTTTGGATTATACTTAGGAAAATGTGCAATGCTTTCAAGGATCACAAGTTGCTCTGGCTAGTGGCCAATCACAATTCTTTTACACTTTAATAGATTATCTTCATGATTTGGTATGGCCAAAATTTCATCTCCTGAAGGCCCAAATTCTGATAATCTCCACATTTAGCTACACTGGTCCCTAGACAATAGGCATACAAGCTGTTACTAAATCTATACTTGAAGTCTTAGCAGCTTGGTAGGATCTAATACAACTTATACTATGGTAGAATATCTTCCCAGAACCCAGGGTCATGAAGTATTGGTGAAAGAATTTAGTGGTGGATCCCTACCCCACCCTGCTTTTAAAAATATAAATTTAAACATAGGTTTATGATTAGAAATAAAATCACCATTCAAAATGGTGACATCATCATTTCAGATGTTTTTCTCCAATCGAGATCCATGAACTCTGATACTGTGGACATACTACCCTTAGATACTGTAAAAACAAATGGAAAGAAAGAAAAGAAACAACTTAAACTCAATATGTTCAAAACCAAACAAATGAACTTTCCTCCAAAAGCTCTTCCCATTGCCAATATTCCTTATTTCTGTCAAAAGAACCATTTTTCTAGCTTCCTAAGTTCATAATTTCAGCATTATCCTTCTCACTCTCCCATTCTATGTGACTCACCCAACACACACCATAAGCTTCCATATCTCGTCATTTCTCCTTCCGCATCTCTCACATGCAGCCCCTTCTCTCTACTCATATCTCTCACCACAGTTCATGCCTCATCACTTCTCACCTAGATTGCTGTGATATCCTCCAAATTGTTCTCCTTAAGTCAAGGGTCTCCCCATTCCAGTCCATCTTTCATATTGCTGCCAGAGTAAACATTCGTAAGTCCACATACAATGTCCCTTCCCTACTCAATCAAAAAGATGGATATTAAAGGCATTTTTATTTGATCCTTTTAAAGCCCTTCACAGCCTGGCACCAATTTATCCCTCTATCCTTACTGGAGATTACTCCCCCCCTCCTTATACTCTACAATCCAAACAAATAAGACTTTGTTCTGTTCCTCCCCCAATATAATCCATATTTCATCTCTGAGCCTTTGCAGTAGCTACAACCCCACCCATACCTGGAATATACTCCCTCTTTATCTCTACCTGAAAGGAAAAAAAAACCTCTTCCCTCAAGACGCAGCTCAAAATACCACTTCTAGGGCTGTATCCCAAAGAGATCATACAAATGGGAAAAGGACCCACATGTACAAAAATATTTATAGTAGCTCTTTTTGTGGTGGCTAAGAATTGGAAACTGAGGGGAGGCCCATCAATTGAGGAATGGCTGAAGAAATTGTGTATATGAACGTAATGGAATACTATTGTGCTATAAGAAATGAGGAGCAGATGGACTTCAGAAAAACCTGGAAAGACTTATATGAACCGATGCTGAGTGAAGTGAATAGAACCAGGAGAACATTGTACACAGTTATAACCATTGTGTGATAACTAACTTTGATAGACTTGGCTCTTCTCAGCAATGCAAGGTTCTAAGATAAGTCCAAAAGACTCATGGTAGAAAATGCTATCCACATCCAGAGAAAGAATTATGGCAGATCAAAGCATATTATTTGCTCTCTCTATCTTTTGTTTTGTTTCTTCTTTTTCATAGCTCATTCCATTGCTTCTAATTCTTCTTTGCAGCATGACTAATGTGAAAATATATTTAATGTGAATGTATACTTAGAGCCTATATCAGTTTGCATGCCATCTTGGGGAAGGCGAGAGAGGGGAGGTGAGGGAGGGGGAGAAAATTTGCAACTCAGAAGCTTGTGGAACTGAATGTTTGAAACTAAAAATTAATTAATCAAAATGCTGAAAAAAAAGACAGCTCAAGTACCTCCTTTAACATATAACCTTCCTTAACCTCTCCTACTAAACGTTAATGCCTTCTCTCTCAAGCTGCCTTTTATTTAACTACTTTGTATTTATTTTCTTTACATTTATTCTGTATCTATTTATATAGAAGAGGTAGCTTGGAATATTGGATAGAAAACTAGTTTCAAAACCAGAAAGACCCAAGTTCAAGTTTTGCCTCTAAAATACACTGGCCATGTGACCTTGGGCAAACCATTTAAACCTTCAGCATCCCAGGCAATACTCTAAGACTATAAGGTGCTAATTTGCTTTGGTTGAGGAAATTTTCTCATCTGAGAATTCCCTACACCAGTGTAATCACAGGTCCAATCCCTATTCCCTAAATATTTGTCTTCTCAAATAGAATGTGAATTTCTTGCAAGTAGATATTGTTTCATATAGATAGAGATATAGATAGAGATATAAATATAGATATAGATATAGATGTGTGTACGTGTATGTACATATATATGTATATGCATACATATACATATATATGTGTATATACACATATGTATATATATTTGTGTCCCCAGTGCTTAGCAAAGTGCCTGGCACATATCAACTACTTAATAAATGCCTTTTTTATTGATAGGTGATTTTAAGAAAGAGATAAATGTTCTGAATGATTAAAGTGAGTAAATCACTTGTTATAGAAAGAGAATTCAGAAGTAAGCTATTTCAAAAGTAAGCAAGTTTTGTTTTTGTTTTGCATGAGCTTCTTTAAAAGGCATTTTCTCCCCATGAGGCCTTTTGGGTACAAGTGAGCAGAGTTGTTCAAATAACACAATGTTGTTCCTTGGCATATTTAGGTTACTGACAGATAATAACAGGTCCACCCCATCCCTCAATAATTACTAGCAGGAGTAGTCTGCCTCTACAAAACAGGAAGTGAAAATTTCCTTGATGCCAAACCATTAAAGACAAAATTCCTAGAACACTGGGATACTTTTGCTCTCCCCCACACCCTACCTCTAATCCCTACTTTTTGTTTACATCCAGTATAGTACAGTGTCTTGCACTGATTAACTGACCCACCCCTTCCTTACCTCTCTAGGCAAAGTATATTTATAAAGTATAGATTATCCCACAGTGCATCAGAAAAAAAAATCTGAGTTATCTTCTAAAGTGAAAAATTTTGGCTAGATTACAATATGAAGATACAGTGACTATGCACCTATGTACTTAAAGTTTTAAGTGAAAGAAGAGTACATGGATTCCATTAAAATCTGTAAGCACTTGCACATACAACTATCTACTTTTGGGTAACGAGTAATATAGTAAAAAAAAAAAAGTCTTGGCTTTATGAATAAAAGATCTGAGATTGAGTCTTAACTGCCACTTATGAACTATCTTGCATGCAGTTGCCTCTGACTCTTCCTGACTCCATGGACTGTAGCGCACCAAGCCCTTCTATCCTTCACTATCTCTCAAATTCTGTCCGAGTTCACATTCATTGTTTCCATGACACTATCTATCCATTTCATCCTCTGCTGTCCCCTTTGCTTTTTGCCTTCAATCTTTCCCAACA
Organism: Phalanger gymnotis; assembly: GCA_028646595.1. Lineage (NCBI taxonomy): Eukaryota > Metazoa > Chordata > Mammalia > Diprotodontia > Phalangeridae > Phalanger > Phalanger gymnotis. Next base: position 496,130,629 of record CM053622.1, on the reverse strand, counting down.
ACAGGGTCTTTTCTAGTGAGTTCCATCTTCTCATTATGTGGCCAAAGTATTTAAGCTTTGACTTCAATATTTGACCTCCCAGTGAAGAGTCTGAATTAGTTTCTTGAAATTTAAATTCATGAACTATGACTACTTCACTCCTCTGAAATTCATTTCCCTCATCTGTAAAATGGGATAATAATTTTGCTACTAACTCACAGGACTGCTGTGAGGATTATTATGTGCCACATGATGGTGCTACATATACATATAAGACCAAACCCTAATGGTCAGAGAAAGGCATACCACTAGAATATATCTGTCATGGTAAACTCCCCAATACATAAGGCTCTAATACTAAGATAATTGGCTTGCAAACACTTCAGGGAAAATATGCTAACTTAATATTTTCAATTGTTGAGCTTCACCTCAATTATCTGCATCATTCACTAACAAAAGAATTTCTAATTTCTGCAAATGAGACATCCAGAAAATTAATCCTTTAAAATTTCATGCCCAAGAAATGGATAGGTGAAGTATTAACCTGTTACATGATTTCATATTTTGAACTAAGTGGGAAACCACTTCGGTGTACAATAGGTTCAATTCCATTTAGATTAACGAGGACTTATTAAACAGCTATGATGTGCTAGACCAGGAGTGGGGAACCTGCAGCCTTGAGGCTACACATGGTCCTCTAGGTCCTCAAGTGTGGCCTTTAGACTGACTCTAAACTTCACAGAACAAATCTCTTTAATAAAAGGATTGGTTCTGTAAAACTTGGACTGGGTCAAAAGGCCTTACCCAAGGACCTAGAAGACCACAGGTTCCCCACCTCTGTGCTAGACAGATGGGATACAAAAGCAAAAATAAAACAAGCCTTGCCCTCAAGGGATTAACATTGGATTTAGGGATAAGCAACAAGTACACAGGTAAATAAATACAAAATACAGACAAAATAAATGCAAAGTATTTGAGGGAAGGATAAAGACAATTGACAGGATGAGTAAAGGCCACATGTAGCAGATATTTAAGCTAAGCCTTAAAGAAAACTAGGGAAGTAGAGGGGAGAAGAGAAAGTATTCTAGCTATGAGAGACAGCCCATGCAAAGACAGCAATGTGGGAGACAGAATATCATGTATGGGAAACAGTAAGTAAGCTAGTTCAGCTAGAATGTACAGTACATGAGGAGCAATGTGAAATCAGTCTAGAAAGATAGGTTAGAGTCATATTTTGAAGAGTTATAAATGCTAAACGGAGAAGTATATATTTTAAGCTAGGACAATAAGGGATCACTAAAGTATATTGAATTGGGAAATAATATGGTCAAACTTATCTGTGCTTTAGGAAAATCAATTTTCCAACTGTGGGGAGGGAAAATTAGAGTGGGGGAGGAGGGGAGATTAGCAGCCAGGAAAAGAATGAGAATGGTAAAAACGATTCTGAAGTTTAAAGCTTGGGTGTCCGGAATGATGGGAAGAGCTTCACTACAAATGTGGAAGATAGGAAGAATGGAGGGTTTAAAACAAAAGATTATGAGTTCTGCTTTGGACATGCTGAGTTTGAAATGCCAATGGGAAACCAATGTAGAAATGTCAATCAGTCAGTGAGGCAGTACTGGAGCTCAGGAGAGAGATAACTATGTATATATGTAGATTGGGGAGTCATCTGCATAAAGAGGATAATTGAACACTTGGGAACCTATGAGATGATGAAGGGAAAGAATAAAGAGAAAGTAGATATCCCAGGACAGAGCCCTAGGTATACCCACATATAGGGAGTGGGATATGGTAATGATCCAGTGAAAAGAACTGAGAAGTAGCAATCAAAAATGTAGGAAGGAAATTGGGACAGAGCATTGTCACAAAAACCTAAGGAGAAAAGAGTATTCAGGAAGTGGAGGGTTTTCAACATTGTCAAACAATGCAGATAGGTAAAGTGTAAGGACTATGAAAAGTTCATTGAATTTAGAAAACACATTTTTAGCAATTTCTGTGTCATTCGTGTAATTATTGTATTGCATATGATTATATATAATTTGTAGCAGTTAGAGCCTTGGAAATCTTGAAGAGAACAGTTTCAGTTTGAATGGTAAGATCAGATGCCAGATTGCAAGAGGATGAGAAGTGAAAGCTGAGGAAGTGGAGTCAACGAAAATAAAAAATATCTATAATAATTTGCCTATGAAAAGGAGGAGAGCTGTAGGATTATGACTTGAGGGGATGGCAGGGTGAAGTGAAAGGGTTTTGTTAAGAATAGGGGAGGCCTGAACACATTTGGACATGACAGAGTAGGAGCCAGTAGACATAGAAAGACTGAAGAAGAAAGATAGGAATTGATGGAAGGAACAATATCTCAGGAGACAGGAAGGGCTGGATTCAAGGACACAAGAAGCTGACCTTAACAAGAACTATCTTTTCCCCCAAGATTGAGATACTGAATAAGAAATTATGGATGATGTTAAGGGGATGCAAGATATAGAATGGAACAGGAGAGGAAGTTCATGATAAAAAGTCTAAATGTTCCCAGTAAATTATAAGGCAAAACCCTCTGGCAAGCTGAAAGATGGGATGAGGGTGAAGAGAAGGGATTATCAGAGGTGGTGCAAGAAGAGAAGACTTAAAACAGAAGCAATAATAGTCATTGAGTATTATGATAGATGATCAATCAGAGAAAACCAAAAGGATTACTTTGCTACAATGAAAGTCCAGTTGATATTGGATAACAATTTTCTAGCAGACCAATTCATGACTTTTATGACTGCCTCGAACAATATTTAGTAGGATACAATTAGAGATGAAAAAAGAAAACAGCTGAGGTTGACTAGCTGACAATCAGAGAACTGATTGGACCAAAATTTCATTTCACATTTTAATAATTCTACAAATCTGAGACCTAAATTATATGTGTATTGTACCCAATAAAGTAAATGTCAATACATCCTTGCCTACCTATTCTGTGCCCCTCTTGTCCATGTCCTCCCATAGATCCTCCACAAATGGATCCTAGGCCATTGTAAGGCAATAATTGCTATGCTTAGTTTTTACCAAGGCAGGAGAGGGGAAACAGAGTGGAGGAGTAATCAGACTTCTACCTCTGAAGTTTGTATTGTACTCCACTAAACTTGGAAACAATAGTAACACATACTTACACGTCCTTAGTCTCCCCTTTACTCAGAAATACAAGTCCTAATTAGGGTGAGGTAGGGCTACTTCTGACTCCTCCATTCATGCTTATACCAGACTTCCCCAGGGGACAATCTGTCACCTAATGTCAATGCAAAGCCCAAAGTCTTCAAGGGCAGAATAATACACCAAATGATTTGGTCTCCCTGGTTTTATAACTGTAATGTTAATGGGATAATAAGATCTTCCCCACCCATTAACAGACCTCACCTGGAGCCCACTGAGAGAGAGACTTGTCTAAGGAGGAGCTTGCTTAGGGGGAGACTTGCTTGTAGGAAGGCCTTCACACCTTTTGGTACTAAAGCTAATTAGGCACTGTCAGAGGGTTGTGATGCCTTCTGGCTCTGAGCCTATTAGTCAAAAGTATGTATGTACTCTGGGTTAGTATTTTGCTTTGAGGCCCGCTTATGAGAACCCCGTGATTCCTGTCAAGACTCTGAGTAGCCATATATTCAGATCCCTGACTTCTCAGATGTAAAGGCTCTCTTGATTCAGTGGTTTATGTAAAGTGTATAGCAATATTGCTTTGATTCAGACAGTCAGAGCCCTCCCTGTCTTAGAGTTTAGGCTAATTTCTCTGCTTGTATTTTCTCTGATGGTCAGGGTGCTGACCCTTCCCCTGAACTAGTGAATGTAATTAAATAAGATTGTTGACTCCTTAAAAAGCTATCCATCCTAGTAAAGCAGATCTAAGAATCTGTGCTAGCAGGCCATCCTGGATATGCTAGGGTGCCTGCTGCTATATATGGCATAGTTGGTAGGATCTGCAAACTAAAAGGAAAGTATGAGAACTGTGATAATTGTCCATTGTTTCCCAGTTATGTGATTATGGTTCTGTGGAGCCCCAGGAGCAGCAGTGGCCTGAGGGGGAAACAGACAAGTAGCAGTGATGGGAGTGGTTTCCTGGGTGCCCAGAGCAGGGCCCCTGGAAGATAACATCTCCTTCCCCCTCCCTATCCTACTAGGATTCCTAAGGAGAGAGGTCGGAGCAGCAGCTGTGGGAAGAAAACAAGCCTGTGGGAGGTGGAATAGGCCCACACCAGACTGTGAAGTGTATTATATTCAGGTCACAGGCAAGAGCTGAGAGAGCTTGGAATGGAGCCTTGGAGCAGGAGCAGAGAGCTGCCTGTCTGCAGACCTTGGAGAGGTGAGAGCAGGAATGGAGAGCTGCCTACATTGGGACTCAGGCAGAAACCAGGAGCTGCCAGCTCCTGTGGGAGGAAGAGGAACCTTGGAGCTCAGAATTCAGCCCTGGGGCAAGATAAAAACTTTGTAGCAAGGCACTGAGAGTGCTTTCCTCCTGTGTCACTCTGGGATGATTTGGGACCCAGAGGAAGGGTGGAGTTGTCTATGGAGGGTGGGGGAAAGTGCTGTAACCCCAAGGACCCACCCTGTTAGCTTTGTCACCCAGCCACCCTTCAGGACTTGGAAGTAGGGGCTAGAGAATTGTTAAGACTGGGACTTGGTCTGTTGGTCTAATTTCTCTGCTTGTATTTTCTCTGCTTATATTTTCTCTGACATTCAGGGGGCTGACTTTTCCCCTGAGCTAGTGAATGTAATTAAAGAGGATTGTTGACCCCTTTAAAGTTGCTTCCCTTTAAAAGTAGATTAAAGAACCTATGCTAGCAGGCCATCCAGGGTATGCTGGGGTACTTGCTGTTACAATAACCAAGAAGGCCCTTCTTATGAGACAACTTTATTCCCATTCATCTTCTTTATCCCTCCACGCACTTCAAGATTTGTACCTTAGTCGAGAGGGTTAAAAGCAGGGCTAGACCCATGTTTGATTGCTTTTACGTGTTACTCCATGTCCACAAATATGGAACCTGAACTTGGAAGGGCTTGCAGATATTAATTATTGTATATATGCCTATGTCTCTATAAATCTACATATTAGGGGGCCTTATTTATAAGGATGCTTAGAAAATTCAAGACTAGGGAGCATGAAAAAGGTTTACAATTTTGCATGTTTTTATACCATCAGAGATATCAAGCTTCATGACAAGAGCAAGTGAAAATACCAGAATTGTGAACTGGGAGACTGGAGGAATATGGTCTTCAATGAAAGGAGAGATAGATTACAGAGAGGAAGCAAGGGAGAAAGAGAAGAAGGAAAAGAGAGAGAAACAGACACAGGGACAGGATAGCATGACAGAGAGAGAACACAAAAAACAAGTCGTTTGGTAGAGGGATGGGTACAGGGAAGGAAGATATTGACTTCTATTTGCACATGTTAAGTTTGAGACATCTCTGGGACTCCTACTTTGAAACTGGGTAATTAGTAAGTACATTGTCAAAATTAGTAGTGTCTGATGGACCTCACCATCTATAGAACATTCCTCCTCCATTAGGATTCTATGCTAGGAATCCTCAATGATGTGGGGAAATATGTCTGGTGAGAATGTGTCTCTATATTTTGTGCCTCACCTGATGTTAATAATTGGAAGGTTAAACAAAGTTACAACCACTATAATAGCTTTCAAAGAACCTTGTATAATAAAGTTACCTCTGCTGTTACATTTTTCAAAAAATCTTGATATCTACATGGAAGAAGACTTATTATAGTTAAACCTAAATTGAAGGTATCGTTTTACACTCTAATCTTTTGTTGTTATGGTACACAAACAATAAACATAGTAGGGTGTTTTATTCTCCACACTATTTAGTTGCCTGATTTTTATAAAGACAGGGTCTGCAATAATACATTAAATGGGAAAACCTGCCTTTCCCTTTTCCATGCCTTCATCATGGATGCTCTCAAAGTGTGTTTAGAGTGTCCTGATAAAGATTTTGTACACATGGTAAAATAAGCCTATTGGTTGATAGCTATTTATCCTTTTTGGATCGTCTTTTCTCTATATAAAAGCAAGCAATAACATGCTTTCCCCCCACGCATGTGGAATCCTCCCCCTTTCAAATATCTTGAAAATCAAGCTCTCAATGAAAGAGAAATTGTCATCCCCATCATAGAACTCCTTTTTATATTCTATAGACTGTCTTATGCTTCTTTTCTACCCTTACTTGTTTTCTTTAATGTTCTTTCTACTTTGTCATGCAGTACATTGGGGATTGTAATGTAAGAGACCAAATGGGGTAATTCCACTGCGACTGACAGAGAAAACAGTTTGTTATGTAATTTTTTCAAATCTTTTCCATTATTCATCTGTTCATTTTTCTACTTCCAGTTTCATCCGTGAAAGGCCCACAGGATGATCCAGCTTAATTGTGTCACTTGCCAACCTTTATGTAAGCTTGCTTTTCCCTTCACTACTCTTCAAAAACTTCCACCATCCTTCTCCATATAATCTTAGAAACGAGAGATGTTTTACATCAATGTTGTCCTTGGTTGCCATATGTGTCCCTTTGGCAAGGAGATCAAGTTTTTGCTGCCTGAGACCATTTCTAGGGTCTTAAACGTTCCAGGGGTAATGGTTACTTGGCTAATTTCCTTAAGAAATGGTTATAGCCTGTATCAATTTCCACACATCAACAGTAGTCTTGCCATTTGGTGATGAATTATTTCACTGTGCATCACACGCCAGGCTCAATTCAGGACAATCTGGTGTTTCAGGTTCAAGATTGGAACATACGCCACGAATAGTTAACAAAAGAAGAGTTTATTTATCCGTAGCATAGATAGCATATCCAGAAATGATATTGCATTCAATTGGGTATAGCTTTTGTGCTTACCACACCATACAGCCCATGAAATTAATTTCATGTAGGTAAGTGAAAATGCAAGCAAACCTCATTCCCTCACCTCTGACTAGTGACCTAAAGCAGATGAAAACAACTAGAAATCTAAAATAAAGAAGCTCCTAAAATTAGATATTTGAACTATCAATTTTATACACTCAGATTTTCATGACTAAGGAAACAGTAGACTTCATTAAAAATAGTCTTTATGAAAAATACTAAACTTCACAAAGCCAATAATATATTCTGGGTTAATTTAATATGCTCTGTGACAATATAGCTTGGCAAGATTTATTATTACGAAAAAAGAGCTTAAAATAAAGTAGAAATTCTACAGCTTGGATAGTTTTTTTTTTCTTTCTTCCCTCCATTTTTCCGACATGGAATATCAAGTGAGTAGGCAGCTTTCCTCTCTGCAGTATAAATATTGAATGAAGCGTCCACCCCCAGGCTATTTTAATAACAATGATAATGAAAATGATAGTAATAATGATAATGATCATTTATATATCATGTGAAGGTTTACAAAAAGCCCTTTTAAAATGTTATAGCATTTTTATCCTCTCAACAACTGGGAGGTAGGTGCTATTACTATCCCCATTTTACAGATGAGGAAACTGAGATAGACAACTGTTAAGTGACTTGCCCAGAATCACAAAGCTAGTTTGAGACAGTATTTGAACCCATGTCTGCTGTTCTATCCACTCTGCCTGTAATCCTTCCCAGTTATCCCAGAGAGACTCATGAGCACTTGGGGCACTATTGAGGATCCTTGCCCACCTTTTAGACCCTTGCTCCTCAAGAAAGGACACATCCCACAGGTGCTGAGGAAAAAGAGGACCAGATGCTTTGGCATCACCATACCTACCTAGTGTCAGTGTCAGACTACAGCTAAGAGGTTGGAGGGGGTGGAGGGATGGGGGAATAGAGTTCCTAATTCCCAAGAAACTCTTCAAAGTTTGAGACTGGCAGAAACCGTAGCACATGACGTCCCCTTGTCTAGCACTGCTTTTGAGGAGTACGCAATACAAAGAGCTAACCTGCTTTAAGGTTTGTAAGCACTTCTCAGATGTCATCTCATCTGATCCTCATAATACTCCTCTCAGGTAGGTGCTGTTACTATCCCCATTTTCAGACGAGAGTACCGAGGCTGGGGAAAGTTAAGAGATCTGCCCCGGGTCACACAAATAGTAAGCATCTAAGGCAAGGCACAAACTCAGATCATCCTCATTCCAAACCAAGCATTCTGTCCACTATAGCTGCTTGAGCTGCAAAGAGAGAGAAACTCTGGCTCATGGGGACAGGGCTCATGATAGGGAATTATTTCCTCTAGGAAATTTGTAATGAAAAGACACCTGTTAGGAGCTGGGGTGAAAGGAAGGATCAACAATAAACAGCAAAGCCTGAGCCTCCAATTGGGAGTCAGGCACAGCGATGGGAAAAACCACAACAAGTAAAGACATTGGTCCCCCATGCATGGAGCTGACAGCCATAGTAAGAGCCATGCATTGACAAATTATGGCACGCCTTGCCTGCTGGGAGCCTCCCTATTGCATAGTTATAAGTGACTAAGACTATACGAGTTTCCAGAAAGGGCTTGTATGTGGTGAAATGTCATTATTTTACATGCATTCTGATAATTTCCTTGGACCTATATATGAAACTTTTATGAATTTTGAAAACTATGTACTTACAAAGGCATTTGGTGACATCTCATTGGTTGGAGTCATATGGTGAGATTCCCAGACTTCCTGTGTTGGGGCCTATAAGGCGCAGAGGTGACAAATCGCCCAAAGTGACCTCAGACTTTTTGTCTTACGTGAGAGACTCTGACACAGGAGTTATGCCTCCATGTTTGAACAGATCCAAATGAGTTTAAGTGGTTCTTATTTATCAAATACAAATCCTAACATGTTCCTCTCAAATCAATAAAGAGACCATCACATTACAGAAAAATCTAATATTTCATAGTCTCTATAAACTCCTTGTCAGTGTGATCCAGCTTTTTTAAAAGCTATGCAGTATTACAACTATGCTCAGTGTAGTGTAAAGCAAGCCATTTGGAATGAGAAATGAAAGGGAAAACAATCACTGAGCTGTTTGTTCTACGGAAAAGCCAGTGAAATGTTTGTTCTACAGTGAAGGCGGCTGGATGCATTATTCAATGCATACTTGAGTTAATAAAAAGGAAGAGGAATACAAAGCACAACTGAGAAATTTTTTGCAGGGTTTTATTCAAGCTTGTGGTTGAGAAAAGGACTGAGAATCAGAAACAATCTGCCTTTAAAGGCAAGAGTGGTGATGAATTCTTTGGCTGTAGCGATTCATCAAATGAGGCCAAAATATCCCTCGGTCTTCTCACTTCTGCAATGACGGTGACATGACAGATTGGCAGAAATAGGATGGGGAGCGAGGGAAGGTAGATAGCATGAAGAATGGCTGTTGATACTCTAAATGTGAGATCTTTGTCCAGTGGCCAACATATTACTGGAAGAAGTGAATGATACAAGTCATAGCATAAGATAGGAGAAACCATAAGAGAGAAGGAAGTAGTGTTTCAGCAAGACAATGGCTCATAGGTTGTCCTTGACAAGACATATAAAGAGCTGATAGCATTTGGTTTATCACATGCTAAACAAGAATCATTTCATGAGATAGTTGGTCATCTAGTTTTGCAGTAATTGTGATAAGCATTTGCAAAAAAAAAACACTATGAAAATAATTGCAACCTATGTATGTATCTGTTGCAGATAGAGAAATTTCATGAAAAACTCAATTACTTTCCAAATTCAATGAAAATATATTCTGATACTGAATATTTCACTTCAAAGATGAAGCTAGGTGAGGGTGGTGATTAATATATTGGGAGGAATATATAAAGAATAATTAATGAGAGAGGCAAAAGATCTGTAGACTATACAAAAGCTTCAAGCTTAAATACCATGAATGCTTTCTTCTTGAAAAGAATTGAAGGTGCCTGGACATGGGGAGCACTAAATAAAGTCCCTCCAAAATGGAATTTATTTTATTTTCATAGAGAGAAGACAACTTATTAGTGGTGTAGGAATCATGCCAAATCTATATCATCAGACCAACAATTTCTTATAGCAATTTTCAAAAGTACTTACTATATGCCAGGCATTTACTAAGTCCTGGATTGTAAATACAAAAAGCAAGTCCTTCTAGTGTTAACACCCTAATGGAGAAAACAATATATATTGGAGAGTGGTTACTGGGGAAGAGTGATTTGCTTTGAGAAGTCACAAATATTTGCTGCATTTGAAATCAGGAATACCTATGTTCAAATCCTATCTCAAACACGAACTAGGTCTGTGACTAGGGAAATCAATCTCTTCAGGCAGAAGTTTCCTTATGTATAAAACCGGGGGCTGGACCTCTTGACCTGTAAAGTCCCTCAAAACTATTTTATCTATGGTCCTATAGATAATGAGTGCAACTATATGGTAGTTGATAACATATCCTTTCTAGGAATGGGCACATTGATTTGATTGTTGTTCATAGTTCCAGAAATGAAAAGGAGATGTGGGGGCACAACATTCATGAGACAACATGGCAAGAAGATGGCCAGAGAGCAATAAGCCGAGTCTAGATCAGGCTAGATATGGAGGACTCTCACCAATCAGGAACCTAGAGCTTTGGGAATGGAGCTCAAGTACTGGGCAAGAAGCCAAAGGTAGAGAAAGATAGCAGTGCTTAATGATGAACATGAATGTCATAAATAACATCACCTCATAAAATGAAGAGAAATGGAAGAAAATGAAACCATTTTAAAGAAAAATTGATGAGAGATCCAACTAAGCAAGTGATCATAAAGGGAATTAAAGACAAAATTGGAGAAAAGGCAAGCAGAAAAAAATAGAAAAGACTTGCAAATTAACTTTTTCGCCATTAAGAAGATTAGAGCCACCACATTTAAGACTATATCATCAAAATCTAAAGCATACCTCTTGAAGAGAGGAAAAAAACTAAAGAAAATAAAGTGGGAAAACAGCCCAGATTAAGCTAAATGTGTAGAGAGAAGATCTTTGCTAGAGGTGACACAATTGTGAGGACTCTAGGGGATCAAATCACAAGGCATATAACAGAGAAGAAGGCACAGAAAACAATTGGGGTCTTATTAAAACAGAAAAATGGCCCAGAAAAACCTTATAATTAATATTTAATGATCAGTAGATCTGCTTTCCTATCTATATATAAAACATATATCATATATATGTGAAATATATTTTATATATAATATATATAACATCTGCTAGGCTGGTGGCAACATCCAGCCTGGATTTCTGGGCTCTGAGGTCATTGTGAATCTAGCTCCCAGGTCCAACCAAGACTCCACTCCCCGAATCTAGAACTGAAAAGGACAAATCAAACAGGACCAAAACCCCAAGCCTAATATTTTCTTTCTCATAATCATGAGAATTATCTGCACAAACTTTGAATGCATCTCAGTGAAGGTATTAGAAAAGAACAGGAATGCTTTCATGAGCAACATCCTACCATACTAACCATCTCTTTGTTTTTATTTTTATTGCTGCCTTTATTTTTATATTACATTTATTTCTTTTCCCCCTAAGTAATGAAGCTTCCCTCGTAACAAAGATTTTAACAAGGAACTTTGAAGAAGAATTGGGGCCATCAGAGAACTGTATCCAAAGATAAGATGGGCTGGTCACATGGTAAAAGTGAGTGCTAAGCAGTGGATAGGCCATATGCCCCTCCAGTATCTTCATAACTTCAGGACGTGAGGAAAGCCTACCTAGCATGTTAGCAACTGTACCGATGAAAGGATATGGACAAGAATTGTATAGGATAGGGAGGCATAGATGCATGGGGCATAGTCTCCATAGCTGGAAGGAACATCCATACCAGTAATATCACAGATTCACTTGAGTGTCTGAATATTATACAGATGTAGCACCATTTAAACAAAACTTCAAATTCTAAATTTGCACTAAAGAACAAAATGAATGCTACTTTATAAAAATATGACTTAGCTTATGAAAGGCTTCAGAATCGGATTGCTTCAAGTAGCAGGCTACCTTAGTGCATTTCGGGTAAGATTTAAACGACAAAATCTTGATTTCAAAACAGAGTTTCAGAAACACATCCATCAAGGAAAACAGGGTCACACCTGGAGAGAAAACAACCACTCTGTTTTCCAGTCACTGGAAATAGAACAAGAGAAAATTGAAGCATGAAGGATTCACATTTGGAAGACAAGAAGCATTTTATGACAGGAAAAGTTGTTGAACACTAGAATGATTTACCTAGTAAAGTTACAGAATCACCTCTGGGCATTTTTAATATGTTTATGGGACAACTGAAAGTGAAGTATTGGCCTCTCGGTATATGATTCCAATATAGACTGTGATTACAGCTATTAGGCACCAGGCATTATCAATATTCCCATGTATAAGATGGGAAAACAATGAGGTAACTGCTAAAAATGTGACTCTCAACCAAGCTTGCATTATGAAAGTTTAGTGTCCTAATGAAAGGAGGTAATGGAGAGAAAGCATGATGTGGTAGATAGTGTGGTAGACTTGGACACACTCAGACCTGGATTCAAATCTCTTCTCTAACATTTTATTAGTTCTTTGACTATGGGTAAATCATTTAACTTTTATGCCTCAGTCTTCTCATTTGTAAAATGAAAATAACTGTAATATCTACTTTAAAGTGAGAGATAATGCATTTGTAAGGGGACTTTGGTACATGACCTGATAACCTAAGATAGCATTTGTAATGGGACTTTGGTACATGACCTGATAACCTAAGATGGCACCAACATTGGCAACACCAGGAAACCTCTTCTAGGAGAAAACATCCTGTTGGTTGTGTTTGGGTTGGAGCAATTCTTTGCAATGACTGACAGAAACTGACTATATCTTTAAAATCACTGTGCTAGGACAGTTTCTGTCTTTCGGAAAAATCTGCATGTAAAGGATTCATTCGTTTACTGAGTGGTATTATTCAGTAACTGAAGAAGGTGTCTACAAGACACCATCCCCTCCCCTTAAGCCCTATTGTCCAGAGAAATGGACTTGGGACTTTGGTCTTCTTTGATTTGTCCTTTTCAGTTCTAGGTTCAAGGAGTGGAGTCTTGAACCTGGGAGCCAGACTCATAGTGATCTCAGAGCCCAGAAATCCAGGCTGGATGTTGCCACCAGCCTAGCAGAGGAACACAAAGAAGCAAAGGTCCTAGGATATAAGCCCAGGAAATGGGTTGAAATTGGAACTTGGTGAGATCTATGCTAAATAGGAACTGGGCTAAACTGGAAACCTAATGCCCTTTCCCTACTTAGAAACTGAGGTGGTATGGGGGGATTTGCCCCTCAAGTACTGAGGGAAAATGTATGGTCTGGCTATACTTTTGAAATAAATATTTGTAAAAACTAACCTGACTATAAAGTAGGAAATGGAACTGAGGTGATTAAACCACTAAAATTGAGAAGAAGATAACCAGGAGGGCCTGAACCAATGGCAGAGAGGAAAGAATCTCTAATGTCCCTAAGCATACCAGGAACTCTGGAGGAACAGCAAAGTCTAACAGACCTGATCCTCAGGTTGTGGGGGGCAAAGTAGGTACTATTACACATGTAAAGGGCTTTGTATGCTTTAAAGGGTTATATAAATGGCAATTGTTAATGATAGCACTTGACTCTTTCCTTGTCAGAGCACATCTGGAATGTCATTATTTCTAGTTCCAGTGTCACTTTTTAAGGACAACAATATAGCAGAAAGTAACCAGGAATAGGAATCTGCCAACTGTATCATACAGAAGAATGGTTGAAGAAGACAAGGATATTTAACTCGGATAAGGAAGGACTAATGAAGAACAGGACAGCTGTTCTCCCATATCTGAAAGGTTGTTATAATATCATAGATCACAAAATCACAGAGTTAAAGATGAAAGGGGCCTTAGAGGTCATGGAGTCCAACTCCTTCAATTTATAAAGAAACTAAGACTAAGAGAGGTTAAGTGACTTGCCTAAGGTCACAAAGCTAGTAAATACCTGAGGCTGAATTTAAACTCAGGTCTTTTCAGACCCCCAAGTCCAACAATCTATCTACTGTGTCACCAAGGTCACATGGGCGAAAGGAAGTACAGCTATACTGAATAGTTTCATAGGACCGAGCTAAGACAAATTAGTGAATGTGATTGGGGTATATGGATTTAGCCCTGTGTAAAGAGCTTACTAATAATCAAAGCTGACTAATCTTTAAAAACCATAGCTTTGGAATAGTTGTGGAAAGTGTTCAGGCACAGACTGGCTGTCATACAAAGTATTCTGCAGTGGGAAAGAAGATAAAGTAAATGAACTCTGTGAAGATTCTTCTCAAGCCCTCTAACACATATCATTGTTGATTAGGAAATCACTAATGCTGTCCTGCTAGATCAGAAAAGAGGCAGTTCCCAGTTGGCGGGCTAACCGAGAGCGCAGATCGCATCTGTCGAATGAGGCTGTTGGACTTAGTTGGCCTCTGAGGTTCCTCCAGCTCTAGATTTATGATTGTGAGCTTCTATTCAACTTCTGTTCATAAAAAGAGCAAAAGCTTGGCTATTTAGAAGCTAGACTTCCAGAACTAGATGGCACGGTGGATAGAGCACCAAGCCTGGCATCAGGAAGACTCATGTTTGTGAGTTCAAATCTGGCCTCAGACTCCTACCAGCTGTGTGACCTTGGATAAGTCACTTAACCCTGTTAGCCTCAGTTCCTCAGTTGTAAAATGAGCTAGAGAAGGAAATGGCAAACCACTCCAGTAGCTTTGCAAAGAGAGCCCCAAATGGGGTCACAAAGAGTTTGACTTGACTAAAAAATGAACAACAACGCAACTTTCAGAACACTTAGGTCAGGGGTGGGGAACCTGTAACCTCGAGGCCACATGTGGCCTTCTATGTCCTTGGGTGTGGCCTTTTGACTGGGTACAAGTTTTCAGAACAAACTAGATTCAGTCAAAGGGCAACACTTGAGGATCTAGAGGGCCACTCATGGCCTGAAGGCTGCAGGTTCCCCACCCCTGATGAGACTTTTAGAATAGTTAGGGGTTCCAAAGCATCTGCCCCCAACTCATACACAGCAAAAAAAGAAAAAATCCTTGGGAGGAAAAAAAACAAGACTTTGAGTATTCAGCTACAAACAGCAAAAGTAATGGAGAACTAAAACTCCTAGGTTTTCAGCTGCCTGCAGTGTTTAGTCAAGTTATCTCTAAATGGGGTAGGGTAGAGGGAGAGAGAATTAGAGAAAGAGAAAAATATAGAGAAACAGAGGAACAACTGGATTAACTGGAAGAGTCTATATGTATGCATGTTTATGTATTATATGTGTATGTATTTATGTTTATATGTATGCATGTGTATATATGTAGGCACACATATACATGGACTCATGTATGTGCATTAACATATGTGCGTGTATACACATGTACATGTGTTTCTATTAATGTATGCATATATATGTTAACATATACAGTCTTTTTACATGTGTGCTAAAAATGATAGGAGACAAGAAAGAAGAAAAAGAGGGAAGACAATAGTGGAAATCTATAGAACTACTAGCAGTGGCAATTAAAGTAGGAAATAAAGGTGATGATGAGGGCAATGAGCCATGGACAACCCAAGAGCAGAGAAGGAGATAACAATGATTATGAAGCAGAAGATGGAATAGCTGTACACAGTGTTGGGGTGGGGTGCGGTGGGGTGGGGAAGGAGTATCTGAATCTTAATTATGTAGTACTTGAAGGAATAGGACATTTCTTATACGAGGAGTAGAGGGCTAGTGAGTGCAAGTGGAGAGTAAAAGCGGCCGAATGGTATGTGTAAGCAGTTTACTCTATACTGGGATAGATTTGTATTTGCTGAAGCATCCCCAGCATTTTACAGTAACTGGTATTCATCATGGCGAGCAGAATGTAAGCTTTGTGTGGATAGTCAAAGGATTTCCTCTACATACAAAGGATGTTTTCCTCTATGATTTTTTGCCCAATCCCCTACCCCCAATTCTTTGGCATGCTGTAAGCCAAGCAACCTGCAGGCTGCAAGTTGCACAGGCCTGTTCTAGTGCCATTCCAAAATCGTCCTCAATGGAGAAGCAGCATGTTATACTGGAAAGAGCGTTGGCTCAATGGAGAGTCAAGATGGCAAAGCAGCAGGAAGGAGTCTAACGGGCTCCCCATCAAAACTCCTCCAAATAGATCTGGAAAATGCAACAGATGGAATCCTGATGGGTAAATGTGATAAAAAAGTTACAGAGAGTCATTTGTTAAACACCAGGTGAACATAGCAGACAGAGAAACCTATGGACACTTGGGATGGTCTGGCCAAGGTCTCAGGGCAGGCAAAGCATGCTGGAACCAAGAGAGAAGTTGTACACCAAGGCAAGATCAGTTCTGAGATCCAAGCCAGGGCATCATAGGTTGGGGGAACAGGTGCCAACTAGTAACTTTGTCATTCACTACCTAGTTTCTGGGTCACAGATCCCAGGTAGACTATACAAGGGACCTGCATTCAGGAGTGGCTCCAGGAATACACAGCAGTTACAGGCCCTAGGCTGAGAAGAGCAAGATGAGAAGGAGATAGCAGCAATGTGACTTCAACCCCAAGCACAAAACAGGGTCTCAGTTTCAACTTCTAGCCCAGTCCGAAGCGTGCATAGAAATAAGAAAGACAAGAATCCCAGACCAAAGAGCAGTCTAGAGTTCTGTGCCTCAAAATCAGCAGTTTCCCTGTTGGCTGATAGTGACTGAGTCAAGAAGTAGTCTACTGCTACTCAGACTCAAACTCATAACTTTTAGAGGTCGGACCAGGAGTTAAGAATCAGATTGTGTCCTATATTAGAACACTTTGGAAGCACTGAAAATATTCAGGTTCCCTGGCCTAAGCTGTCTCTGAGATTTTGGGATATTATAATATTCAGTAACCAAGAAAACAGCTATATAACCAGTCCAGACCCTCCCTCCAGAAGTACCTAGAGCATGACCCTTAGATCAAGTCTGAAGTTAGGAAGTAAGCTGGAAGAATGAGCAAACAAAAAGTCAAAAGCTATTATAGTGACAAGGACACCTAGAACATGGCTCCAGAAGAAGACTACAAAACATCTACAAGCCTCAAAGAAAAACACAGCAAAGTCAACTAGAATTGTCAAACTTAGAAATTGTCAAAGTCGACTAGAAGAAATGAGGTGAATTTTTTAAAAGAATTTAATCGTTTTCTCAATGAAACAAGAGTGCTTATAGAGGGGGAAATGGAAAACAAAAAAAAAGATATAAAATGAAGAATTGAAAAGAGAATTAATAGCTTGGTACAAGAGGTACAAAAGTTTGCCGAAGCAATAGCGTCTCTAAAAAATAGAATGGAACAAATAAAAATAATGAGCAAATCTTTAAGAGAAAGGCAATGATAAAGCCAGAAATAGAGGGATAGGGAGAAAAGAAGGAAGGAAGGAAGGAAGGAAGGAAGGAAGGAAGGAAGGAAGGAAGGAAGGAAGGAAGGAAGGAAGGAAGGAAGGAAGGAAGGAAGGAAGGAAGGAAGGAACTTGTGAAGAAGAGGAGGGAAAGAGGGAGAAAGGGAGAAAGAGAGAAAGAGAAAGGGAGGAGAAGAGAGGGAGGAGAAGGAGAGGGAAAGAGAATCTACAACCCAGTCCCAATTAGTGATAAGAAACCAAACTAGCTAGCAGAAACCCAGAGAAAACATCTATTCCAAAGATAGCTAATGATTTTCAGTTGGGAACAAATGATCTTATGCTACCTACTTTAAAGGAGATAAAAGAAGAAATAGAAGTTACCGAAGGAAACTATGCCCATTTATGAGAGACTGTAGCAGACTTCTAAATAGCAGTTAAGAAATGAAGACACTGATGAGAGGCAGTAAAAAGGATAAATGGTACTGGGGGGAAAAAGGAAGCATACCTTCTGAAGACACATTAATAGAGAAAAATAGAGAAAACCCTAATTCCAGCTAAAATACTCAAACACATTATAACTTCACAGAAATATCCTGATCTAGGAATTAGTTAAAGAGATCTATTCTAGTCTGTGAATGATAGGGAATAGGAAGATCCAGTGACATGGAAACCATAATTAGCAAAATAATATAAAAAATATTCTTGGAATGTAAGAAAGCCTCAGAATAGTTCTAAAAGGCACAGAGCACACCTATAATTCAGAAGCAATCTATAAAGAGAGATCTCCCATATTTTCACTTGTCTGGATTTTTAAATTTGGAGGCAAAGAGAAGATTTCACAAGTTACTAAGAAAAGAGGAAAGAGAAGATCTAAAGAGTTGAGAACAAGAATGACTTCAAAACTGGCCCCTAAAACTTTGGAAAAGAAAAAGGGCTTGAGGGAAAACAAAAACACAATAAAGAAAAATGGAACTCGAGGCACTAGGATAGTATCCAACCAAGCCGACATTTATCTTTGAAGGCAAAGGGAGTATATTTCAAAAGCTAGATCTGAAACAATTTGTCAACAAAGCCCCACAGTTGCAAAGATCATAACAAAAAGCAACAGAGGGCTTCTGGCAAAATGGCTGAGTGAGAGGTCATGTATAAGCTTGGGTTCCCTCCATCACTTCAAAATAACAAGAAATGTCCCCCAAACATAATAAATGAATAGCAACAAGCAATAGAGGAGAGAGGAAAGAACATATCACAAGAATAGCCTCAGAATATCACAAGAATAGCCTAGAAAAAAAAGGCAGAAATGTGTCTTGAAGCTGGCCAACCCACCAACAGGCTACTGCAGTAGTTTAAGCATGAAGGACTTCTCCCAGGGTGGTAGCAGCATCAGAGAAGAAAATCGGCTATATTCAAGAACTATTGTAAGAATGAAATCAACAGTTCTTGGCAATACATTAGATATGGGAAGTAAGAAATAGTGAGAAATTGGAAATGAGACTTGGGTTGTAAGCCTGGGAGACTGGGAGGATGGTGGTATCCTTGACAATAATAGGGAAGTTTGGAGGGTGGAGTATTTAGGGGGAAAGATAGTGAGTTCCATATTCGACACATTGAGTTTAAAATGGCCTACTGGCCAAAGGAAGTTGGAGGTGCAAGACTGCAACTCACCAGAGAGGTCAGGGTTAGAAAAGTAGTTTTGAGAATCATTAGCATAGAGATGATAATTAAGTCTGTGGGAGCTGCTGAGGTCACCAAGTTAAGTAGTATAGAGGGAGAAGACAACCCAGAAAAGAATCCAGTTAGAATGATGTCCTGAAATTCTTGAGAGAAGAAAGTATCAAAGTGAAGAGTGTGATTAGTAGTGTCAAAGGCTACAAATATGTCAAGAAAAATAAGGAT
>CM053622.1:496031418-496110948 GCA_028646595.1 Phalanger gymnotis | reverse complement strand
GGGGAGAGGAGTACATGCAGTAGCCTTCTGCTTCCAGCTCCTTATCTCCCCACCTGGGCCAGCACATGATTATACCTATTTCTTGGCCTCTGCATTTGAGTTCATGCTCCCCAAGTACCAAAGTGGTATGGGGGAGAGTGTACTACCAGTTTAGGGGGATGTTTTATACTTCTCCTCTTGCTGTATTTTCTTGATAAATATCCCTTTGTAAAAATTAAGTGATACTTAAGTGATCACTTAATTAAGTGGGTACTAGGATGTTAATCCTACAGGATACTAGGGTGTTAATCACTGGGTTAATCAATTAAATTAGTGAGAAACTAGCTGTAACTGGCAATTGTTATTGGGTAGACTATAACAGAATGGAGGCTTAAACCAATAACATTAGAATGAATAATCCCAATCCCTCAGGAATACCCCTAAAACACTAAAGGAGAGATTAACCTTGTTCTGGGAACTCAACTTTCCTATAAGAGTTGGAATTGTAATGAGGGTCCTCCCAGAGCTTATAAGGCATAAAGACTCCCTGTGGGAGTCTGTGTATGCATGCTCAGTTGCATTTATAGCAGTCCAAGTGAGTGGTAATAAAGATTTGTACTGTGCTCACTTCAGCAGCACATATACTAAAATTGGAATGATACAGAGGAGATTAGCATGGCCCCCGCACAAGGATGACATGGAAATACAGGAAGCATTCCCATATTTTTTCTGAAATCATGTGAGGGAGAGATCCCTTCTGTCTGGGGAGGAATCTGGGAAGGCATCATGGAGGTAGTGGGTCTCAAGCTAGCCTTTGCAGCATAGATAGCTCAGTATCTTTGTGGGGCAAGTTGTTCCAAGGCATAAGGACAGCCTTAGCAAAGATGTAGAGGGAGAAAAGCTCAGGATGGGAATCCATCTGGCCATCTGCCCTGTGTTGGCAGAGGTAGCCATAGGACCCCATGGTCTGCTTCCTAGTCTTCTTCCAGCTCTGTGTCTCTCTTGCATATAGATGAGTCAGGAATCCTTGACTATTCTGCTTACAGAGTGCATTCCAGTGAGTCTCCTGTATCAAAGAATTCCTGTCACCCTCCCAGTAGTTTGGCTTTATCTTGCTGATAGAATTTGTCCTCTGTGTCCAAAGTGGCCCAGGAATTTTGGTTATTTGTGTCCATCTTCAAACATCATCAGCCAGTGGCCCTCACTGTGGGATCATATGCTTCAAGGATGAAGGTACAAGTTGTCAATAACAGCCCAGTGGGATTTCTTTTCCCTGTTTTATCTCCCTGGCAGCATGTTGTAAGCAAACAGTTGTTATGGAGACAGCAGCTTATTTGAAAGGAAAGCTTTAAATCCAATAGTGAATGGATGAGATTGTTGCACTTAATTTTGGAATCAATCAGTGAACAGATATTAAGTGAGTGCCATCATCACCTGTGCTCTCTTCCAAGAGGGATACAACAGTGAATGAATTGTGGCTTCTTCCCACAGGGAGCTTGCAACCTAGCTGAAGAGGTGACATATGTCTATTAAAGGATGAATGGTACGGAGAGTAGGTACCCCAGAAGCTCAGAGGACAAAAAGATCTCTTCTATGTAGATCATGGGCACAGTGCAAAGAGCCCTGGCTTGAGAGTTCAAGGAGTTGGTATGCATGTCAGCTCTGGGGCTCACAAACTACATAGTCTTGGGGAAAGCTCTCTGTGCCTCAATTTCCTCATCTGTAAAAAAAAAAAGGTATGTTGCACTAGACAATTTCTAAGGGCCCTTCCAGCTATGTATCCTTAGGTGTGATGATCTTTTATAGAGGAGAAAACAGACTCAGAGAAAGGGGCAAGACAGATCATAAGCTCTGGATGACCTTTAGCTCATTTTTAGTAATAGCTGCAGCCAGCTCTGAACCTCTGAAATGCAATCCCTTAAATTACTTCCATTTAATTCAGCATACATGTATTAACCACCTACTGTGTGCAGATCCCCTCTTGCTCTCTTCCTGAACCCCCTGCAATCCTTGGGTGGTCACTGTTTCTCACTCTATCCTGGGCTCTGAGAATTTTCAAAGAGAGAGAACCCTCTCAAAGGAGCCATCAGTCCTGGTCCTGAGACCAAATCCAGGCAAGATGAGATTTGATCTAGTCTGCCAAACCTCAGGCCTTTTAGATGCAAAGTGATGAGCCGGGAGAGCCCATTTTTAAGACGCTGTGTTTTTAGCAGGGATGCCTGGTGCCTTAGAGGAGGAAAGTCACAGCGTTCAGTCTAATTCAGCAAATATTTACTTAGCATCCACTACCTGCAAGGCAGTCTGCCAGCTGTTGGGAATAGAAAGACCTATAGTGAATGAGTCATTTGCTGTTAGGGAGCTTCCATTTCACTGGGAGATAAGGTGAGTACCAGAAGAAAATACAAAGTAATTCCAGGTTTCTAGAAGGAAAGAGCTTTAATAACTAGGAAAATGAAGAAAGGCCTCAGGTAGAAGATAGCACCTGAGCTGGGCCTTGAAAGAAGCTAAGGGAATGTCCCAGTAAATGAGGTATCTTGGAGCAGTGACTTGCTGATTAAGGTGTGTGACCTTCCAGTTTACCTAATTCCTCAGATTCAAAATTTAGAATATCAGGACTGGTTCCTACCTTAGAAATCAATATTCTCTGGAAATTGAGAGAATGCCCATCTATTGGGAGATGGCTGAACAAGTTATGATATATGAATATAATATAATACTATTATGCTATAAGAAATGAAGAGCAGGTGGATTTCAAAAAAAAAAAAACCTGGAAAGGCTTACATTAACTGATACTGAGTGAAATTAGCAGAACCAAGAGAACATTGTACACAGTAAGAGCAACATTGGGCAATGATCAGCTATGATTGACTTATCTTTTCTCAGCAATAGAATGATCTAAGACGGTTCCAAAAGATTCACGTTGGAAAATGCTATCCACATCTAGAGAAAAGAAATGGAGTCTGAATGTATATCAAAGCATACTATTTTCACTTTTTCGTGGCTTTTCCCTTTTGTTCAGTTTCTTCTTTCACAACATGACTAATATGGAAATATGTTTACATGATTACACATGTATAACCTATATCAGATTGCTTGCCATCTTGGGGAGGGAGGGAGAAAAAAACTGAAACTCAAAATCTTGTAAAAAATGAATGTTGAAAACTATCATTACATGTAATTGGAAAAAAATAAAATACTATTCACTTCCCCCCCCAAAAAAAAGAAAAATTAAGTCAAGAGAAAAAAAGGAATCAATATTTTCATTTTATAGAGAAAGAAACTGAGGTTCAGAGGGATCAAGGGTGACTTGCATACAGTCACACAGGATATAGGTGATAAATCTCCAGAAAATGCTATGATATCAGATCAGTCTCTCTAAATATTACCTTCACATAGGACAGAGTTTGACAGTTACCACAGGGTCTAGACTCTCATTGTCTGTGGGTCACTAGACTTCCAAGTACTTCCTCCATTAACTGATTAGTTGATGCCTAAAATCCCACCATTAGAGCAGCTTTCCTGCACCAACAGGCCATCTGTAAAATGTAAATCATTCTTCCCCAGGCACAATAAAACTGTTTTGGATCAGATCCTTTCTTTTTTTTAATTTTAATTTATTTTTAACATGTTTGGTTTTCAGCATTGATTTTCACAGGCGTTTGAATTACAAATTTTCTCCCCATTTCCTACCCCCCACACTCCAAGATGGTGTACACTCTGGTTGCCCCGTTCCCCAGTCTGCCCTCCCCTCTGTCGCCCCATTCCCCTCCCACAGATCCTTTCTTAAAAGAAAAGCTTGTTAGTGGTAAAGGGGTAGAGATCCTGAGCCCAAAGGGGTCTCTGAGTGAGGGAGGAGGGCGGGAAGAAGATACCAAATGATAAGGAGGCTGGTCCCCAAAGATTGTTTGGGGCTCGCTCTGGCTTTCTCAGTTCCATCTGGTGAGTTCCTGCCTATAACCCTGGTCTCCTGATTTTCAGTCTAGACTTAGCACGTCATGAATGAATATTTTAAATAAAGAATATGTGCAATTATACATAAAATAAAGGTTTATACTAGGGTGCTGGTAATAAGAATAGAGAGGAAAGGTGGGTATGAGAGAAGTTATGGAGTGGGTATCAATAAAATTTAATCAATGAATGGAGGAAAAGGTCAAAAATAACTACAAGGTCATGGATAAGAGGTACTAGGGTAATGGTGATAACACAGACAGCAATAGTGAGGTCAGAATTAGGTGATTCACAGTTAAGAAGAAAGCAAATTAGTTTGGTTTGGAACTTAATGAGTAAAAGGTGCTGGGGAGATATTCAACTGGAGATATCCTGAAGGTAACTGGGGATGTGTGTATATAGTCGAAGAGTGGTAGGGACTGGAGACAGAGATTTAAAAGTCACCTGCACAGAGAGGCATGAATATGCCAACAATCTAAGAATTCAAAAGAAACAGTCTATTTTCAAAATATAAAATATCCAGATTAAAAGAATACTACATAGAGATCTTAAATCACACATATAATCTCCAAAAAAGAAAAAGAACTAGTTGTAAACAATCTTGGTCCAGATGGAATTCTGTCAAACTTTTAAAGAACAATTGATACCTATATCATACAGATTATTCTAAAAAAAATGAGAAAATATGATACCAAATTCAACTTCTGAGACCAATATAGTTCTAATACCTAAACTAGACAGGGACAAAGCAATGAAAGAAACCACAAAACAGTATCATTAATGAATATCTATTCTAAAATATTAATTAAAATTATAACAAAAAGATTCAGTAATTTATAAAAAAAAATCACTTACTATGATCATGTTGAACTTATACCAGGGGTGCATTATGATTAAACATTGGGCAAACAACATGATTAATCATTAAAAAGAAAAACATCCCAAACCTTTGATTACATAAATAGATGCAGAAAAGGCTTTTGACTACAACACTCATTTATGCTAACAAAAATAAAACATTCAAAGTGTTGGCATAAAAGGATCTTTTTAATGTAATATACAGTACCTACCTAAAAGAAAAAGCTAGCATTATATGCAAAAGGAAACTACTAGAAGATTTTCCAATAAATTCAAGGATAAAGTAAAGATGCTCCTCTTCCTCATTGTTATGTGTCAAAAGTACAGAAATTCTGACCATAACAATAAGACGAGAAACAGAAATTAAAGCCATAAAGTTAGACAAAGAAGAGACAAAACCACCCCTACTTACTGAAAATATAATTATTTATTTAGAAAATTGAAAGAAAGAATGGAAAGAAGGAAGAGAGGTAGGACGGAAAGAAGGAACGAAAGAACAAAGAAAGGAAGAGAGAATCAGACAAGGAAGACAACTTTAAAAGTTACATGTTGAGCTTATTATATTTACGAGAAAAGCAAGCTATAAGCAATAAGAAGTTTAAGTTTCATAAACAATCTTTTGTTATATTATGCATATGGAAATGCCCATTTTATCTGATATTTATTAAATTCAGAATAAAAAATGTAGTGGACCAATTTTCATTTCTTTAAAAATATTTCTCTTTCTCAGTAAAGAATAGATCATAATCTAGGACTGCTAGTCTCTGCTCTTTATAGTCTTAAGAGCGTATAGCTAGGATAAGTATGCCAAACATAGCACAAAGGTTGATTTGTGGGGACATTCAGAGCAGTCACTGCTATCATCTCTTCTCTTTACCCCATCTGAGAGCTTCCATCTGTGCTTCTTCCTCAAAACAGGTAAAAAGAAAAGATTCACTGTATCCCTGCCTACTGAGAGAGTTAACTTATTTACTTTCCTCCTCCTGATCCTTTTGCCTTACCCTCATCCCCAGACAAGAAGAATGGCCCACCTACTGCTGCATAGATTCCACAGTTGGTATAGGAGTGCATCAGGGAGAGGGCAGCAGTAGGAGCTGTCCAGCTGAAGGACTTTCAGGAGAAATTTGACAGCAAGGCACAGGTTCATACATTATGGCCTTAACTACTCCACTAAGAAAATGTAACAAATGGCAAGGCTCACGATATCAAACAACTGATTCCTGAAACTCCAACTCCAGCTAACTCCCACCCATCCCCCACTCAGACTTTGTCTCTCTTGGTTTTTAACTGATCTCTTCTACAGACATCACTATCGTCTTTGGACAAACACAGCTCTCTGATTAATACCCCGGCTTCTGACTTCACTTTTTTGCAACATTTCTGCAGCCTGACTGTTCTAAGATTCATATCTCTGGCCACCAACCTTGACTTGTTCATACCACAATTGTCCCCACTCTCACCCTGTAGCCCATGTCAGAACATTCCAGCTAAAACTTCTTTCCTACCGTGAAAAAGTTGCACATACACACACACACACATCATTACCATCATCATCATCATCATCATCATCTCTACCTAGGCATTGAGTGAGTTTGGTGCAAAAAATGGTACAAGACCTAGGAATCTTTGAATACCAATAGTGTAAAATTTGAGGAAGCTAGGTGGCTCAATGGACAGAGCACTAGGCCAAGAGTCAGGAAGACCTAAGCTCAGATACTAGTTGTATGACCCTGGGCAAGTCACTTAACCTCTATTTCCCTTAAATCTGCTGGAGAAGGAAATGGCAAACTGTTCCAGTATCTTTGCCAAGAAAACTCTGTGGACTGTATTGACATGCTATGTGTCCATGGGATCACAAATAGTCAGACATGACTCAACAGTAACAAAAAACAGCAATGTAAAATTTGCCTTTTCTTGTCTATATTATCAGATTCAACATCTATCAATAATAATAAGCAAAAAGAAACCATGCTACTCACCAAGATCTAGATGAATGCCTGGAACAAATGAATTGAGAAAGAACATGAAGATAACAAATCCCAGCACAGTCAGGCATTTGATGAGGAGAATTTTGTCTGCTATCCTATGCTGTGGAAAGGAAAAACGCAAGTGTGTTACCCAGCACATTCTTCTGAATTCAGCAATGTTTTCAGTTTTTAAGGTATATCTAATTTTCATTGATATCTTTCATTTCAGAATATATCCCACCTTATTTATTACCCTATCAATTGAGCCATCTCTTGTACTGAAGATATACAAAGGGGAAGGGGAGGAGGAAGCAGCTCAACAAAATTAGCCAACATAGGGACAGTATCTGATAATGTTTTGTAATACTCCACACCTATACTCCCCCAACACTGCACTGAAAGAAAAAAGATGCATTTTTTCCACCATTTGTTAGGTCCAGGTTTAGTCATTATGATGAGGTAGAAAGGAGTGTTCAAGGCAGATGGAGCAAGCAGGATTTAGAATGCGAGATATGAGATAAAATGTAGGATGTGGCGAGCCAGAAAAGTGAGCAAGAAGACCATGCGTTGACAGCCACACCTCAGACTTATCTGTACTCCTTTCCCATTCTCCTCGCCTATCTGTGTGCCTTCATAAAGCACTCCCCAACTACCAGACACTCTAGAACAGCTCTTCCCTTCCGCTTCCCTGTTCCCCTTGCTTGTATATATGCATTTACAAAGACACTCTGGATTATCCAACATTCCAGGCATTCCAGAACCATGTTTTTTCTCCCTCTTCCCCTTCTCCTGCTCCCTTTACCCCTATGCCATCATAGACTAAACACCTAACCTGGCTGATGCTCTGTGAACCATAAGGAGCAGGGACCACTGGGTACATCACCCCAATAAATTCCTTTTCTTTAACTTGGAGATGGTCTGAGCAAATTCATTCAAGCCACTGAGATTCTTCATCATTCTGGTGCACCCCAATATTCTGAGGTGCCCCACGAATATCAACAATTCTAATTTCGCAGAATGTAGTTCCTTTTTTGTTGGTTTTTGTGTTTGCATTTGTGTATTTGTAACCCAAGTTTCAAAGCGCATTGGTATGGAGGTCTCTCATTTTTTGTTGGAAATTAATGTCTCATGCTTGGTGAAGGATGGAACAGAATTGAGGAGAGCAGGAGAGAGGAGAGTGCTAAGTTCTTCAAGTCTTTGGACCTGATTCAAGTCTCATCAAGTGCCTTAGAGTTTGTTCAGACTCTGTACTTGCTTCTGGCACTTCTGGCTTCCAGCTTTGAGAGGAAAAATGGAAGAGGCCAACCTCTTCCAACCTTCAGGTTACTGAAGGGAAAGACTCTGGGAAGAAAATGACATGAGAGGAGGTGGCAATATCCATCATCTTATCCCAACTTGCTACATTAAAGACTTCAGGGAACTTCCCCTGGCAGGGGGAGATCTGGGACTCTCTTGGCTGAACTAAGTTACCTCACTCTTAATGAGACATCTCCTTCATTCTGCATTGACTGGTATATATTCTTTCTCTGATTTCTACTTGCTATGGACTTGCATAAATGGGTTTCTCTGCTATCTGCTATATTATATTTATTGTGGAACTATTATTTGGTGGGAAAGGAGTTAAACTTAGGATCTGGAGGTTAGGGATCCTCCTTTCCTCAGTAATGAAGAGTGATCAGAAGTGATCTGAAAACATATATCCCCCTAAACTAAAAAATATTTAAGGGAGCAGGTAGATATAATTACAGCCCAGTACCCTCTTTCTCTGAGGAGAGCAGAGTGACCAAGCTTCTGCCTCAAACACCTGCTTCCCCTCCTAGCAGAAATTAAAGTCTCCCTTGGAGAAGGTTGAGAGGAAAAGAGGCTACAGATGTCTATTCTGTCTCCTTTTGAGCCATATAAAATAACACCTCCTTGCTACATGTGTGTGACTGCCCTCGCTACATAGTCATTGTGTGTATGTGTATACACATGTGTGTATACATATATATGTATATATATATACATATTCCTGTTTCTGCTTCCTTTGTTTTGTGTCAGTGTGTATGTCTTCCCATCATGCTCCTAGAATTCCTCATATTTATCATTTCTTATGGACATCTTTAGGAAAATTTACCTATTTAGGCATTCCCTGATAAATGAGGATTTGTTTTGTTTCCAAATCTCTGCTCCCATAAAAAATGTTGCTATGAAAATTTTGAATCTCCTTGGCACCTACACCTAGCAGTAGGATCTCTGGGTCAAATGATATGAACATTTTAGTTACTTTTTAAGCATGTCCCAAACAGGCAATTTGTTCTTAAGTTTTACCTGATATGAATCAACACCATAACTTACTTTCCTCTTTAAAAAAAAAAGTCAGGGTTAGATGGGGGAAGAGGAAAACATCTTAATTAGAAATAAAAATTGATAAAACTTTGTTATAAGGAAAAGTTACAAGTTAAGTATAATCTTAAAAACATGTTGAGAAGGCAAACAGTAATTTAGAATTATAGGAAGGTTTCCTAAAGTATCTGAAAAGATATGAGAGAGGTACATCTTTCTCTGTGTAGTGCAGAAGGCCTTTGAAGTACAACCTGTCCTTGTCCCCTAGCACAACAGTATAAGAGAGTTTCCTTGCAATATCAAAGTTATCCTTAAATAGACAAGTACTATTAGACTGACTGGGGAATTTAAAGATTTTTCACAAATGCTTGGATGGCTGTATATTTTTCTGTTCTAACTTCTTCCTGCTTTACAGAATACCATGACCTCACAGACCTTCAGTACCATGACTTCACAGTTACCAAGAGAAGCAAACTTTCCTGTTTCTCTGGTAGCTAGAGGACAGTGGGAATGGTCCCACTGCTGAGTAAAGGAATATAAACTATTTGCCTATCAGATGTTAGAGACATTTGTCATCTGTCAATCTTCAAAGACCATAGGTTGCTGGACAGAGTATGGGAAAAGATTAGGAAGGGCTGTTCCACTGAAGAAAGAGGAGACTGGGTGAGGCAGATAAACTAGAAGTTTTCTGGGATAGCCACATGCTAAATTTTCACACCTACATTGTTTAATTCATGACAGTGGCATCTCCACAGTGGTGGTACCAAAGACCAACACTATTTGACCTCTCTTAAATAAAGTCACTCTAGAAATAAAAAACAATCTCTAGCCAGATAGAGATTTGAGATTGCCGTTTATCTCCAGCTAGTACAAACACAAAGGTTTACAGAGAAGCTCTGTCCATCCAATGCACACGTGAAAGAAGGAACACACATGCAGTTCTCTAGCTTGTGACTTGAGCCTGAGCAGCAACAGTCCAAAAGGGGACTTTAAGATTTGTAGCAGGAAATAGGGTCCTATCTTTACCCTGTGCCTACTAGAAATGCACATGTAGGGGAAGGAGTAAGAGAAACCTACCTAGTATAGAATAGATGAGGCAGCAGCCTTCTGTATGTGATACCACAGGGAGCAAGAAAGCCCCTGGGGCCAAAGAAAATCTCTGCCATCAGCTGCTCTCATGCTTAAAATACTTTCACCTGAGGACAAAGCTTTATAATGTGTCATTTGAGATAATATTTAGAATGCAAATATGCATAGAAGAGGAAAAAAGGTGTTAAATTCACACTAAGCCATAAAAAGTACTAAATTTAAGAATCTGAGAACTTTGTTCAAATCCTGGCTCAGCCACTTATTACATACATGACCTATTCAGGCCACTTAATCTCCAAAGTCTTCAGTTTTTTCCCATGTAAAATGAGAACGTTAGACCAGATGACCTATTGGTTTCTAAATCTATGATTCCATTATGTAAACTCAGTTTGAGAATTTTGATAGAGGATGTAAAGCATGAAAGAGCAGACTGGGATGGAGAAAAGTAATTAAAAATAGGCATCATGGCAATCAAATTTCCTACTTCATGAATTCATGAACTAGAACTGAACATGTCTCCAAGAATTTTTAAAGTATCAAGTATAATACATAATATATGCTACACAAAAAATGGAATACAACCTATTCTCTTCAAATGTGTAACACATTTCTGAGAGAAAAAACCAAAATTATAATTTTTTTTTCTTTAGACAGATATTTGGTTCCTCTTTATCAGGCCACATTAAGAGTATTATTTCATAAAGGCTCTTTTCTTCCTATTACATAGTAAAATTACATTGGATAATGGATATAATTATTGACATCCTCTTCCACAATGTTTTGTAAATGAGTTTCTATTCTAAATCAGTGTTGTCCTTGGCTGCCATGTCTCTCTACTTGGCATAAAGATCAAGTATTCATTGTTTAAGGAAGTTTCTAGGCTCTTTAGACCTCTTCTTGTGACTAGTTTACACTGATAAAACTTTTCCACTTGATTTATTTAAAATAATTATTAATTTACCCAAAATTCTTCATTATAAAGCAATTTCACCCAAAAGGTGATCCTACTGGCTTGGACTCCAGCGTGCCTGTTATATACCTCCTATCAATATTTAACACTAACCTTCTATCCAACATAGAAGACACAGACACCTATCCTTGCCTCTCCCTCCTACCCCCCAAAAAGTAACATAGTACTAAACATTTTATTACACTCCATGGAAATGTTAGGAAATGAATATGCATTTGGGTATACTTGAAGAATTTTTAAAAAAACAAGGTATGCTCTTACTATTATTTACCTTTTTTTGCAGCTCCTGGATATTTGTCTCCCAGTTTTTATCTTCTTGGGAAATTTGTCTAAAAGAGAAGGTAACACTTTTTATGTTTCCTGGTGACACTAAAGAATCAAGTAAAATCTACTTCAACCAACAGAATTTTTAGGACCCTCCCCTACACAGTTGGCTAATTCTTAGGCACCTTTTAAATCTTGTCTGCTAACTAGTTAACTGAACTCCTTCTTTCTCTGACATTTAATTTCATGTCATTTTCATGCAAAAACATTGGATGTACAATTCTACTAGTCATTCATTCTCAATATTATTTAACTTTCATTTTACGATGGAATTTTCAAATCTCAGCTAGATTATCACTAAAGTAAAACCCTCATCTTAATGCTCAAGGAACTTTGCTGTTAGCAGTAATGGATTTTTGTATTAATGTATCCTGCCTCAAGTGTCTTCAACAGTAGCATCAAAGTGATATCCATGTGCAGGAGCAAAAAGTAACTAAAAGAGAGATGGCTTGGTATTTTCCATCTTAGGTAGAGAGTTAATCAATGGTATCAAGACCGAAATATGGGTTTTGCCTTGGATTGGGAAGAAACTCATTATCCATTTGCTTCTGTCATTAACAAGCATATAAGGCCTATTCAAGTGCTCTGAACACAGTAGCTGCCTAATCAGTATTTGTTGAATTATATTCAATTTGTCACTGTGACTTTAGATAAGTCACCAATATTTTGAGCAGCTAGGTATCACAATGGATAGGATGCTGGGCCTGGAGTCAGGAAGACCTGAAACTTACTAGTCATATGATGCTGGGAAAGTCACTTAGCCTCTGTTTGCCTCAGTTTCCTCATCTGCAAAATGGGGGTATTAATAGTACTTAGCTCCCAGGGCTGTTGTGAGGATTAAATGAGATAATATTTGTAAAATGATAAGTGCACTGGGCCAATCACATATTAAACAGTAGTAGCTGAAATGCACCACAGTGGTCAAATCTAATCCACTTCTGAAAAAGAATTCCACCTGCAACATGGCTGGTCATCAACTCCAACACTTCCAAAGAGCCAGAACATAGCATTTCCTAAAATAGCCCATTCTATTTTTGGATAGCTCTCACTATTGTCTTGGAGCAAGAAGTTTTTTCTTCTATCAAGATTAAATTTGTCTATTTGTAAGTAACCGTGATAATTTTTTCTAGTTTTGTGTTCTACTGTTAAGAGGAATAAGTATAATGCCTATTCTATATGACAGCCCTTGAAATATTTAAAGATAGAGATCAAGTCATCCCTTAATATTTTCTTCTTCAGGATAAATATCCCCAATTCATTCAACCAATTTTTATATGGCTTAAGGTTCTCCACTACCCTTGTTTTCCTCCTCTGAACTGTTTCCAACTTAGCAACACCATTCCTAAAAATTGACACCTAGAACTAAACACAACAAAACTGGACCTGGAACCTAAAACTAAACGCAATACTCTACATATAGCCTAACCAGGGCAGAATACACAGTGACTATTATTACCCTTTGCTTCTCTCCAGGCAGCCCAAGATCACATTGACTTTCTTAATTGCCATATCACACAGTTGACTCATACTTCCCATCAAGTTCACTAAATACCCCTGATCTTTTTCAAATGAACTACTTTTGGGTCATACCATCCCATATTGTATTTTAAAAAAAACAAGCATAAAATTGCATACTTGTCCCTATTTCATTTCATTTTATTCAATCTGGTCCAGTATTCTAGCCTGATGGAGTCAAACTCAAATAGAAACAAAAGCCACTAATCCATACCTAAGAATCCCTATGGACTTTATATGATGAATTTTTAAAAATGTAATGTTATCTATTTTTCGTTGTACTTTTATTTATTTTGTTAAAACATGTCCCAATTACATTTTAATCTGGTTTGGGCACTATCAGTGGCAGCATGCTTAACATCTCTGTTCTACACTGTTCAACTCTTTTGGAATCTTAACTGTTATATTGTGGCCTAGTGATTCCACTCAGTTTTATGTTTTCTGTAATTTCGACAAGCGTACAGTCTATGCATTTTTCCTAATCATTGATGAAAATTGTTAAATAGCAGAGGACTAAATAAAGATCTCTGAAATGCCTCCCTGACAACTTTTTAACAAGTTGGTCTCTGTCAGTTACTACTTTTCAGGTCTGGACATTCAACCAGTTATGAATACTAATTTGTCATTGTCTAGTCCATATCTCTTCATCTTTTCTTCAAGAAGAGCATGAGATACCAGATCAAATGTTTTGCTAAAATTTAGGCAAGCTATATCCTCAGAATTCCCTGATTTATCAGTTAAGTAACTTTTCTTTTAAAAAAAAGAGGAAATAATATTAGACTGTGGCCTGTTCTTGGTGAAACCATGCTGACTCTGACTGTTGCTTCTTTTGCTAGATCTTCGCTAACCATTCTAACATGTTACAGATTTTTTTCTAGGAACTGAAGGTAAGCCTGCTGATCACTGATCATTGGCATAATCTAGTCTCTTCTGCTTTGAAAATCAGAATATTAGTCCTTTTCCAATCTTGCATGACCTCTCCTATTCTCTATAATTTTTAAAAGACCATTGAAAGTTGTTTAGCATTCATGTCTACCAATTCTTTCAGTACCTGAGGACGAATACAACCAGGTGACAAGCTCATTAGGCTAACTAGGTTTTCTCTTAATATCCTTTTACCTCATTATCCATTTTTGTCCTTTGTTTTTCAATCCAAAGATCATTGTTCTTGGCAGAGAAAATCAGTAAGAATTGAGAAACATTGTCTTCAGCTATGACTGCTTCATCTACCCCAGGCAGGGTCTTGCTCCTTTTGAGGCTTTCCTATTCCTCAATATCACTTGAAAAACTTTTAAAATATTTTCTTTATCTTTCCTCACCAGTACCAGCTCA
The DNA here is from genome assembly GCA_028646595.1 of Phalanger gymnotis. Taxonomy (NCBI): domain Eukaryota; kingdom Metazoa; phylum Chordata; class Mammalia; order Diprotodontia; family Phalangeridae; genus Phalanger; species Phalanger gymnotis. The sequence goes on along the minus strand of CM053622.1, from coordinate 496,096,641 downwards.
TTCTGAGCTTTAGAACTCCAGATGCTATTTAAATAGGATCATTACATACTTTTGTATTCATCTTCTTTTACCTGACCTTGCTTCCATCCTCTGCACATGTCTTTTAAAATTTAAGTTGATTGTTGAATTTACTATTCATCCAAATTCATCACTTTAGATGACTCCCCGTTTTCCCCCTTGGTTTCTTTATCTGTAAAATGAGGGACTGGACTCAACAATCTCTAAGGTCCCTTCCAGTTCCAAAAATTTATGATTTTATATTCACATAGGAGAGCTCATGGGAATTCACTGGTTCATTAAGATTTTTTTTACATATATGGTTATTTTTAGTCTATTTACAAGGCTGAGAAAACTGCATGCTTATTATAAAAGATTATGTGAGTTAAAGCCAAATAAAGAGAAAGAGAATCTAAGTATAGACATTCAAGAAGGAATTTCCTCCATTTTATATTTGAAAGGATCTGGGGGTTATTTTGTATTCCAATTCTGAAAGATTTAGGTTATCAACATCTGGCAGTACTGAATGAAGTTTACTGTCCTGCCTGTAACTCAAGCTATCCACCCTAAATAAAATTAGAATGGTCTTTCCTGACCTGACCATAAAAAGAAATGGTGTCTTGTCCTTAGATCTACTTTAAGATTTGTAATATTTTATCTGCAAGACTGTGCTTTATAGTTATCATAAATTTCAGTGTATAAGGTTCAGGCTTTTATCTCCCAAACTTGAAGCCTAGAAGATGGTTAAACTGAGGGACTTCTTCAGTGAGTCTTTTGCAATTTCCACCTTTTATATTTTGTGCCAGAGATCAGAATTACAATTTTATTTCTGGTTTGGTTGTCCTGGTTACAGGCTATCCTAGAAGGTATACTTTCTACAATTTCTGCATGTAAAATAATTCTTCATTGCTCTGGGACTAACAACACACACACAAAATCCATCTGCATTGTCCTAGATGAATTTTCTGTTCCACCCTATGTCCAAGGCCCTGGATTAAGTTTGTATCCTCTAGCATGCTTCTTCCATCTGTTGTTTCCAAAACCAAGACAAGTGGGAGTTACTCCAGTCAACAGAAGTATTTAAAGTTAACTGCTACTTCTCAACTTGGATTCAATATGCTATTACCAGGAGAAGAATTTAGCATAGTATATGCATTCTTTTAACCTGGATTTTTTTTTTTTATTAAACTACTTGAGCTTAAAATTTTAAGAGGCTTCTATAATACAGTTAAGACAGTGAATCCTAACCCCAGTTTTAAAACATCTTTATTTCTCTCAAAGAATTCTCAGGGGGGAAAAATTCCCTACACTTCATGAAAGACCTATTCTAATAATCATGGTGATATGGCTTTGTTCCTGGGTTCTTAAAGGCTGTGACAACACAGTAGACCCTTTAACAGGTCCTACCAAGCTGGAAAAGTACGGGCCTGGCAAGAGGCCCAGGTCAGGCTAGCCAAGTTCACCATTTGGTATCTTTCTTTGGCTACTAAAGCATGCCTCAGTGCAGGGAGCAGTGAAGGGATTTCACATTAATGAAATCACAGATCTTTGGGCGTACTAATATAAGAACTTTAAAAATAATCTATGGAATGCCAGACATTTGCTGGGGAGACAAGGGTAAAGAGGAAAGGTAAAGGGAAACAGTAAGACATAAAAATAAATAGCTACAATATAAATATGGCAGAGACATTAAGTCTAGGGACTCATCTGCGCCACCCTTGCATGATATATCTCTAAAAAGGCTTAGGAGAAACAATAGCTGAAGATGACTTCCCAGGGGCCAGCATAAGATACACAAATGTCACTGGACATTTTCAAGGTGAAAATGAGAGAGACACAGCATGGCAGCAGTAGGGATGGTCTTTCTCTCTCCATCCCTTAGTTACTGCCCTGACCAAGAAACTTAAGACTCCTCTAGCCAGAGAAGTCAGTAGGCCTGAGCAATGCAAATGTGCTTTTGGTAAGAGCAGGAGAACTAGTGAGTTCCTATCCAGCCAAGGTCATGTGTGCATACAGGGCAAGCAGTGCAATGGGGGAGCCTTTTGTAGCCACTGGAGTCAGGAAGAATCCCAGCCTCTAACAGGTGCTGACTGTACTAAGTCACTGAGTCCTTCTCCCAGAGACCAGCAGGAGTCTACAAGTTTTGAACATATATTTCCCAAGGAATCTCAGGTCACCAACTACTTGGAGAAGGTGACTGGAGACATGAAAATGACCTGGAGGTGTTGGTGCACCTGGATAATTTTATTATCTTTCCAGAGACTGTGGAAGAGCATGGAGGGCTTATTAAAGTGATAGCTATTATTATTAAATATGTTACTTTCATTATTAAGATATTAACTATATTATTATAACATAATGTAACAAACATAATATAACATAACAATAATTCTAAATATATAAGTATAATTAAGATAATAATAATTATTAAGATATTAAAATGGTTCCAGCTGATCAGCTAGAAGATGCTGTCAGTTGATAAGTGCCAGTAATAATAATACAGCTCTTTAAGGTTTGCAAAGCACTTTACATATATCAGCTGTTTGTTCTGCAGTCTCCATCACATAGGACCTCAACAGGGAGGCAATGCCCCAGGTTGGCTAGAGCACAGATTGTGTCGAGGGAAGCAAATGGTTAGAAATGCAGTAGCTTCCCCTATTCACTAGATGAAGACACCTCAAGAAGCTTTTAAAAAAACTTGTCACCCTAGCAATTAAGACCCGCAATGAGGACTCAAAGTTCCTTTGCCCACTGGTATAATGGTGGGAAGTTTGAATACAAACTAGCAGGCAACGTCCCCTAGCAGTCCTCCTGCATGAGTCACCATCAGTCCTTAACACTGAGCCATACTTCAGGTCTGTGTTCTTCTGGCCTCTGCCCCCAACTCCTGACCCTTCCTGACCCAGGTATGAAACTCTATAACAATATCCCCCACTTCACCCAAATTGAGCACTTCCAGGCACTATCCAGGACCCAAGTCGACTGGAATACATTCTGTGTCCATTCTTTCTGATTCCTCTTGCATTGTGTGAATATCCTTCTTCCTCTTTACAACTCTGTTCCCCAAACCTCTCGATGAACTTTCTCTCTGCTCCAGCCTCTTGCTAAACTGTGGGTTTATCTGGAGGTGCTGCACCTCCTAGCCATATTAATTCTCTTCTAAGAGCTATGAACCAGCTCCCAAGGCTACAATTAGAGATTCAGTAGCTGTAGATATTTCTCAATTTTTTTTTTACTTAGGGAATCTAAAGAGCAAGGGCTAAAAATTGGGAAATGCGTACTTTGCTGACAGGGCCTCCCTCCTCCCAACACCAAAACTGTGACCAGGAGTCATGCTCCAACCCCTTTGAACTTGGCACGTAATTGGAAAATTGTCACCTTTCCATTAACTGGACTTTGGTATTCCAAAGCTCCACAAGTCTACGTTAAGAGAGGCAGAAAAGATAGAAAGGGTCCAGACTATGAGGGCCTTTAAATGATAAATACAAGAATTTATATTTGATCCTGGAGGCAGCTATATACAGGATAGATTTGAAAGGGAAAAGAATGGAGGCAAGGATGCCAGTTAGGAAATTACTGCAACAGCTCAGGTAAGAAGTAATAAGAACTTAAATTACTCATCAGTGTCTGTGTGAGCAGAGAGAAGGGAACAGATATGAGGGATGTTGTGGTAATTGAATCTACACGTCTTGAAAATTAATTAGATATGTAAGACCAGGGATGGTGAAGAGCCAAGGATGACCCTGAGGCCTGAGGTTCAAACATAGTTGACTAGAAAGACGGTAGTGCCCTAGACACTAGTAGGAAAGTTTAAAAAAGGAATAAGTTGTGAAAGAAGTACAAAGGCTTACAACCCTTTGTACTTCTTTGAACACTTATTCAAAAACTCAATTCAAACTCATTCAAAGTTTGTCACGAGGACCTGAATTCAAATCTGGCCTCAGACACTTGACACACTTACTAGCTGTGTGACCTTGGGCAAGTCGCTTAACCCCAATTGCCCTGCCTTCCCCTATCAAAATTTTTTTTTAGTTTAAAAAATTTAAAAAAAAACTCCTTCCCTCCCCCTCTCTCCTCTGTCCCTTCCCTTGTCTCTTTTCTCTCCTCCTCTTTTTTCCCCTCCCCTCCCTCCCTCTCTCTCTCTCTCTCTCTCTCTCTCTCTCTCTCTCTCTCTCTCTGTCTCTCTCTCACACACACACACACACACACACACACACACGCCCTCCTATCTTCTTATGTGACACTTCTGGGGTGATTTGCAGATTTGTATGAACGGACTTTTGGAGAGACCTGGAACGTGATGATAGTTCAAAGGAATTTTCTTACCATAACCCAAAGGGCAGACTAAGATCAAGGAGCAAAAAATCCTGTTGTAGAAATAAGGGAGTTCAAATGACAGGTTTAAACTAAGCCTGGGGGCTGCTCCTGGATTCTTCTGGTTGGCTAGGTACAGCTGTGTGTCTTATGTACCAAGACAGCTGAAATGCCTTCTAGAACAATGACTAAAAAAGTTAAAACTTCTCCATTGCAACTGCAATTCAGCAGAAGACCAAAAGATGGCAGCAGAGAGCACAAGAGCGCTTTAAGGTAGGGAACAGTGTCCAGAGAAAATAGCCCACCAAAGGATACTTTCTGAGCTTGCAGCATGGCAACCAAAAACTTAATGACATCCACAGGGCACCAAATGAGTAATTCTGTGAGGGTGCAGCAATATCAAAGAATACTAGGACCCAGGAATGAGTTAACCTAGCTATATATGATTTCTACATGTGTCCCCTTCCTAGATCATGCATGTTCCTCATGTATGTGATCTCTCCCAAATAAGTTCCCCCCATGTGTTCTTTCTTGACACTGGCAGGAGAATCTGTGACAAAACATATCAAGATATGCTGTATGCGTGTGGGGAAATGGCTTTTGCCATTTATTTTGTTGGGCTTTGTACGTAAATGTCTTTGGCTTGAAAAAATGTGTTCTCTGATTAGTCTGATAAAAAAAAACCATGAATGGAAGTTCATGCTAACCCAAAGCATGCCCTAAATCTGAGGTAGCTTTCTAGGGTCTATAACTGAGGGGGAATCAAACCACATGTACATAGTAGAGAGCCAAACAAGGTGTTATATAGTAGAATTTAAATGTTCTCTAAACCTTCTTTCTCAAATTCTATAGTTTGGTGTTGGGATTCTTTACATTAAACAATGATCTCAAGAGAGGATTTGGTTTTGTTTTTGCTCCTTAAAATGTCTCAACATTCAGTATATAGATTAAGGTCACATCTCAATAGAAACCCTGATGGTTCCTAATGACATGATTCCAATGGGGTTCAGCTGGCCTTAACACCAAGAGAAGAAATACTTACAAAGGTTCTAAGTCCTGTGACCATGACTGGCCTACTTTACCTTTGGAAAGTTTTGAGCTTCTTTTTGAGCAAAAACTCTAGAGTTAAAACCTTCTGCATGAGGAGGCATTTCACTGCTGTCTCTTCCCGACTGGCAGGATTAATCCGCTGTGCTGTCAGCTTCCAAACATGGATTTCATGTTTCAATTCTAAGAAGAGAAGGAAGCACAGTAGTATGGAGACACACATTAAAAACAGGTCACCTGGCAAAGGATAGTCTGCAAAATGCAAACACTTACACAGCATCTTGACCTTAAAAAACCACCCGATTCATAAAAGACCAACCATACAAACCAAATGAAATACAAAATAAATTAGACAAAACAAAGTGAAAATCAGCTCTTCCTGAAAGTCCATGTTTCTCATTTTACTGTTTTCCCTACAGCAAACAATAAAAGGATTTTTAAAATAACCTTCTAAATGAAGTAGTGCAATTGAAAATATATAGCTAAGGGCAAAATTGCACTTTGGTAGACTCAATAAATGGCAGAGTCTTAGAGTTTTGTTTTGTTTTGTTTGTTTCTACCTGTAATGCTTCTCTGAACCATACTCATCAAGACCTACTTTGAACCAAGGTCTTTAACTTTCTTGTTTGAGACATTCCATGGGATCTTACCCTTGAGGAGTCCAGAAGTGGAACTGGTGACTTATCATGGGCAAGGCATCTCACTGAGGTTCCTCAGTGACAGCCTTTTAATATGACTTTTGGTAGCAGGCAGGTTACAAGAAATCCACTTTACTCAAGTACAACTATTTCATCAACTCACTTTCTCCTTTCCATTCCTACATGCCACTTATCTCAAAAAATCATTTTAAGAGAGGAGGGGTTTTAATTGAAAGGCTACTGAAGGCAGGCTAATGTTGGTGAAATGTTAAAATTAGCATAAGGTTACTCAAGTCAAGCTGTAAGTGTACTCGATTTTCTGTAGTACATTCCAGCTGACATTGATGAGCTGTGAGGGAAAAACTATAAATAACATTTTTCTACATGCGATTTTCTTCTTATGGGCTTAAAATGTTTCATTGAAGTGGAAGTTTCCCTTGAGCTGACCTTTTATGTGCTATGCAAATGTCTCACGATGTGCATCAAGAGAGAAATAATACAATTGCTCTCTCCTCCTAGTCTACCTTCTAACCCTCAGTCTCTCAAGGGAGAAAGAGTTTTTCTTCCTCAGTGCTTTGCCTGGACCTATTCTTTGTATTTATGTTGTCCTGTTTTACCAATTTTACTTGTCTTTGTCCTAATGAGATTGTGAGTTCCTTGAGGACAAGAACTGTATGATATCTACCTTTGCGTTCACACTGTGGTAATGGTTTTCCATCTTTGATTTCCTTTTATTAATTTTTATTATTTGGAAGAAGTGTCAGAGACATTTCTCCTACTTAGGAGATTATTGAGCTAGCTGAAACCTGTCCCTCGGGCTATGAAAATTTGTTTAATACCTCAAACAGTTCTCGGATAAGAAGTCAAAAAGGGAGTGAAGTCTTCTCCAAATAATTTGACACACCATATATGAGAAAAATTCTCCTGACACCAACTCTATAGGTATGTAATTATACCTTCTCAATCAGCCTATTGTGGACCCTCTAAATGTAACTGATTTGTAATCTGACTTAATTTACCAATGGAATCTAATTAACGAGGTTTATTTCTTAAGGGGCAATATGAGACCAGGCCTCTTTTTAACTAAGTATACCAACTTCTATGACATTGAAGGATGCCTGGGATTATGAATCAATTTTTTTAACTTTTATGACCTAAGAGGATATATGAGGTTGCAATATGTAAAAGAATTCATTCTCTATTTCTCTGATGTAATTTTGTCTACAAGAAGCCTTGTTAGAATCCTAATCTTGATTCAGGATTATTTTTCTATACTCTGAGCATTAAGTATTATAAAACCTACATTTTTACCTCCATAATTTCTATGTTGTACCAGATTTATTTTAGCAGCAGTCACTTGACAAACTTAAAAAGGAAATGTTTCTCCCAAAACAACAGCGGCCAGAATAGTACCTTACATGTAGTAGACACATGTTACATTGAACAATGGAATTCATGATTTCTATTAAACATTCAGAATTTGTACATTTGGTTTTTAATGAAAATTATATTTAGTTTTTAGAACTTTCAAATTATTATAATTTAATTGGACTAGATGATCTTTAAGGTTTAACCCATCATTAATAGTCTTTGATTCTGATATTTAACTACACATTTCACCAGCACCCCCATAGGAGAACAACCTTACAAAGAGACAAAATCTTTGACACTAAGATAGCCAAAGAGTTTTTTTAATTTTTAAATTAAAACACAGATTTATATTTTGTGACTTATTAAAGAAAAAACTTTTATTTAATTCAATACCTTTTTCATAAATGTGCATATATATTTTCTATTGAGAAGTTCCATACCTAATTAAATAAGTGATTAGGATATGTGGATGAAAGAAAAGATTGACACAGTAGGCCTCCCAAACCTCATACAATTAATGTCTTATTAAGAACAAGAATCATGCAAAGATATGGTTGCTGAAAGTCTTAAGGAGCTAATTAGAATCAAACACTTAAGAAAGAATACATCCTAGCCCTATCCTTACTAAGGCGCAGTGAAAAGGCAGGTTGCACCTAACTCTTATTAGGTTCCATAAAGATGAAGGTACATCAAGGTCAGAAGTAAAGCTTCATGGAAATATATGAAAGTTGTCTTTATTATTTATAGTCTTCCTTTTGTACCCCTCATTCTTTGTTCTTATGTGTGTCCATTCTCCCAGCTGGTGATGTATGTGTTATTAAGGAGGTAGCAGGCATAGTGGATAGAGTGCCAGATCTGGAGTTTTAAAATTCCAATCCTACTTTATATTTTCTAGCTGTATGACCTTAGGAAAGTCATTTTACTTCCCTCTTCTTCAATTTCTTCATTCATAAAATGGAATAACAAGAGTACCTAACTCATAGAGTTGTGAGGATCAAATCTAATGAGAAAATATATACAAACTGCTCTTCGAACCTCAAAACTGCATATAAATGTTTAGTATTATTATTATCATTTACACTATAATGTGCCCTAGATTTATGGAAGACCTGTCCTTTGCTGCTTCACTCATTAAATGCCTTGATATGAAACTGACTGTACCCTTTAGAAAAAAAGCAAACACATCAATGCATTGTGGAGGCTAGTGAGTGGATGGATAAATACAGAGTAACTTCCACCTGGGCTAGCTATCCTGGGGCCCTCTATGCAGGAGGGTGTCCCTAGGTGTTCCATATGGAAAGTTCATTACAAATTTTAAAGGGCTATGTAAATGCCAGCTATTATTGGCCCTCTTCTCTCCGTGCACTATTTCCCTTGGTGAATTACTACATTTGCACAGCTTTATCTATCACTTCTAAACAGATGACTCTTAAATCTCTATCTCTAACCCTGACTTTTGTTTAAGGCTCCATATCCACATATCCAACTGGCTAAATGACATTTTACCTGAATGTGTCACCTGCACCACAATTTCAACACATTCAAACCTGAACTGATTTTCTTTCCATGAAATGTTCTCTTCATTCTGACTTCATTATTTCATCAATCTACCCAGTCTCCTGTGTTTGAAACCTTGGAGTCATGTTGGACTCTTCTTTTTTCTTCTCACTTCTCATGTCCAATCAATTATCAAATCCTATCAATTGTTCCTCTATAATTTCTCTCACCTTTTAATATCTATCTAAAATATTCTGCCTCTGAAATACCTCTCTGACCCCACAACTACTACCCTGGTTCACACCTTCGCTATAACCTCTACCCTTTATCGTGCTGTCAGATTACTCTTTACAGAGAGATCTGGTCTTTCAAGACCTGAAGTCCATTCTCTCAAGTATTTACGACCCTTTAATAAACTAGTACCTGTATTTCTTGCCTCATTTATCTCTTATTATTCCCTTATTATTACCACATAGCCAATGTTCTAGTCAAATTAGATCACTCTGTCAAATCTGCCCCATGCCTTTCTGTCTCTATGCCTTCAAGCTCTTCCCTGTGCTAGGAATGTCCTGTTTCCTCTTCTTATTCTGTTGAATTCTTACTTAAAGGGCCAATAAAGCTTCTACCTCAATGAAGTTTTCCTTCATGTCTCTAATCACTAGTGAACTTTTCTTTTTGAACCTCATATAAGACTATGTTTTATACCTCCTACATACATTTATCAAGTATCCTTTTGTAAAAACTAACTAAATAATAATATTAAAGTATCTTTTTTATAATATCTCTATGTATGTCACATCCCCTAGCAAAACTGTACTTTCTATGAAGACAGGGACCTTTATCATCTGACCTTTGTTCTTCTCCTCAATACCTAGGATGCTTCTCTGCACAACATATACACTTGATATATGCTGGTTGGAGTGAAATGAAGCTAAGGTCACCACATTTAGAGAGAAAACTAGGAAAGATTCTAAAGGGGGCTGCAAAATATACAAACTAAATCTACTGTGTAGAGAAGCTTGGGGGAATTTGATCCTATATCTACTGTAGGAAAGTTACAGATAACTGCAGCGAAAATTAAAAGATAAAGTTTGGGAGCTCAGCCAGTAAATCAAAGGAACTAATAAAGAACAAGGCTTTCTTTTTCTTCTATTTATACTAGCATTCTTAATCTTTTTGTGTCATAGACTTTTTTGGCATTCTGGCACAGCCTATGAACCGCTTCTCAGAATGATGGTTTTAAAAGCATAAAAGCATAAAGTAAAATACTCAGGACTGCAAAGGAAGCCAAAGGTTAGTCAAAATAAAGGTAGAATTTTTTCCTCACTTTTTTCTCAATCAAGTTCACTAATTCTCTGAAATCTATCCGCAGACCACAGATTCATGGATCCTAGGTTAAGAAAAAATGATTTAATATGCATTGAAGGCTAGTTCTATCTACCCTAAATTTCTAAGACTTGATTGACCAAGTAGAAGAATAAGGACACAGGGAGCTAGCCCCAGAGTCCAGGGATGGGTAACCTACAGCCTCAAGGCCACGTGGCCCTCTAGGTCCTAAAGTATTGCCCTCTGACTGAATCAAAACCTGACAAACTTGTTCTGTAAAGTTCGAATTCAGCCAAAGAGCCACACTGGAGGACCTAGAGAGCCACATGTGGCCTTGAGTTTGCAGGTTCCCCAACCCCTGCCCCAGACTGTGAATATAGTATCTGGCATATAGTAAGTGCTTAATGAATGCTTGCTGGCTTGACCTAAAGTGTCCCTAGAAGTTTAGCACCCTGAGACTAAAAGTAGATGTTTATTAAATATTTACTGAATTGAAACCAAGAGATTCATAAAGAGAAAAAGCAATTTCTAAAAAGAGTTCTCCCGAAGACAAACTTGCTTTTACCATTTTGGGAGATTTAAAATTCTTCAGCCCTTCTCTTTCATTGGATGGCTTCTCCTAGAATCTCCACTTAAGAAGAATGCCCAGGTCAGCAATCTCTTCATTTCATACTAGGCTATACTCTGGACTTGTCCATCACAGCCCCATATGGAGTACTTCCCTCCCTCCTTCAGCTTCCTTTCATGTGTTGTCTACCCCCATTGAAGGGGGTAGACATTAAGGGGTCCCTTGAGGATAAGGACTTCTTTTACTTGCATATTCCTAGAACTTCACATAGTGCCTGAAATATAGTAAACATTTATTTTATGATTTGATTTATATTTTATGATTTATGATTATGATAGTAAACATTTATTTATGATTAATAAATTGTCAACTGATCGATGAACCTGAAGGAAGGACGCCATGTTCTAATCCTTCATTTCAAAATAGTTTCAACTATTGAAACTCTGAAAGAATGGATGCTTTGTTTCATCACATATACTAAAATCCCTTCTAGCCCTGAAATCAAAATGCTCACATGAAATCATAGCATTAGAGAATACTAAAGCTATAAAAGGCTTTGAAAATTAGCTAATCCAGGGGGCAGCTAGGTGGTACAATGAGTAGAGTGCCAGCCCTGGAGTCAGGAGAACCTGAGTTCAAACCCAGCCTCAGATACTTGACACACATACTAGCTGTGTGACCTTAGGCAAGTCACTTAACCCCAATTACCCTGCCCCCCCCCAAAAAAAATTAGTTAATCCAATCCTTTTCTTAATGGACAAGGTAACTAAAACCTACAGTGGTAAAGTGATTTGCACACTAACATACTAATCTATGAACAAATGATATTAATAATAATAAAAGGGGAAAGATCCACTTAAAATTCTCTCCACACACAGGCTCCAATTCTAGAAAGTTACTGAACAAATAATTTCCAATGATATGATAATAGCTTGTAATAATAATAGATGGTATTTCTGTTTACAGATTTCCAACTTGCTTCTCTTGCAGCAGCTTTGTGAGATAAATAACATAAACAAAAAAGCCTCATTTTACAGAAAAATAAATTGAAACTCAGAGTGATTGTGGCTTATTAATGATCACATGGTTAATTAGTGTCAAAGCTGAGATTTGAATGCAGATCTCCTCTGATTTGAGTCTAGTGCTCTTTCATCTGTACCACACAGTCTACCACTGATATATAGTAGTGGTTAACATAAAGAATAGAGATAGAGAGCGGTCTCGTAATTTTACTAGCATAGGGAACATTATATGTAAATAGACATTATAACAAGGCATAATGTGAACATTAAAAGAATCTACCTGTCAGCTCCTGAAAGAAACTCCCAAAATGGCAACTCTCAGGAATATCATTGTCAAAATCCAGAGCTTTCATATAAAAAAAAACATACTACAAGCAGTGAAAAAGAAAGAATTCAAATAATTGAGGGACTGCAATCAAGATTGTACAAGTTTTAGCAGCTACCACTCTACAGAACCAAAGAACTATGGAATGAGACATTCTAAAAGGCAACAGATAAAGGTCCATAATCAAGAATAACTTACCATCAAAAGTAAGCATAAGCCTACAAGTAAAAAACAATTGATCTTCAACAGAGGGCTTTAAAATATTCCCGATAGAAAAGAAATAGTATTGAAATGAAATTTTGGAATACTAATATGGGTATTGAGATAAAAATAAAATGGTAAATATGAGTAAACAATGAGAAAGGTTTGTATGAATGAACTGTTTATATCCTAATGGAAGAGGGAGTGATGAAAGAATCCTATAGTCCCAAAAGACCTAGAAATGTCTTTGTTATACTTTGACAGTACTTAAAGAGGAAAGAAAAGGAAGGTAGGTAAAGGAAGGAAAAAAGGAGAGGAAGACTGGGGGAATTCCTCTGGAAAACTATTGGGGTATGCAACTAGAAATATATGCAAATGTGGAAGGATTAAGTGGGCATCAGTTGAATTCACTTCACTTTCATGTAAACTGGTCAAAAAAGTGCAAAATATACATTTAGTGCAGGAAAATGTTCAACTCAACAGGGATACAGTATAGGAAATGCTAGTGTGAAGAATTTCCCTCTACCAATGTAGTCATGCAATGTATCTTCATAAAGAGTTGTCTAGAGCACTGGGAGATTGTGCCATAGATGAGACTGAAAATTTGGCTTTCTTGTCTTTGAAGCCAATTCTCTATTTACTATGCCATGCTGCCTCTCACTTAGGACTTTAATTCTTTTTTTTCTTTTTACTTTTGGAGGAGGGAAGGCAGGGCAATTGGGGTTAAGTGACTTGCCCAAGGTCACACAGTTAGTAAGTGTCAAGTGTCTGAGGTTGGATTTGAAATCAGGTCCTCCAGACTCCAGGGCTGGTGCTCTCCTCACTGTGCCACCTAGCTGCCCCTCAGGACTTTAATTCTTAAGATTAAAAACAAAGTAATGACCAAGTGTGTCCTGTGGCTGATAAACTGGCTCTTAAAGCAGTTCACAAAGGGGAGTTCCACATGTGTTTTGACCAATGGAAGCGTTGCTGTGAAAGATGTACAGTCTTCCAAATCCTTTGAAGGATGGAATTGATTTGGATATATGAATCTTGGCATGTTTATTAGTGGGGGGGATTTTTAAGTCATCCTGCTTTATATTCACATCATGAACACCACAACAACAAACCTTTTGTTTCCTTGCCAGATTCACATTTTTAAAAAACAAGTATTAATTCAAAAGATCTTCCTGGAAATTCTACTGTCAAAATTGAACTGGAGAGAATCTGCAAGCCAAAAGAGATTTATAATTATTTCTCTAAAGCTCACATAATAACAATGAACATCTTTATCCAAACCAAAGTTAACAAAGAATAAGGGGACATGACCTCTCTCTCTTAAGACTGATAAGACTATGCATTATAAAAACATAAAGTAATTTTATTATATTGGTATTTGTAGCAGAATACAGAATGAGAGGTGGCATGGAATAGCAGATAGATCATGAAGTCAAGAAGACACAAGTTCAGGTCTGGCCTCTGATACATGCTGGTTATGCAACCCTGGGCAAGTCACTTAAATTCTCTGCTCTCCAGACAATTCTCCAAAACTATAAAATACATTTAAAAGGTCAACCTGGATTGATAGAGGGAATTTCTTCACCTGGAAAAGTCCTTATAGTAAACAAAGCAATCAGAAGTCCAGCCACAATTGCTATTGTGCCTTACAGTTTTCAAAGCACTTCCACATAAATTATCTCAGTTGATACTCACAACAACCCTGAAAGAGAGACAGGACAGGTATTATTCTCCCCAAGTTTACAGGTGAAAAAACTGAAATACAGAGAGATTACATGGCTTGCCCAGGATCACACAGTCATTGAGTACACAGCTCTGGACTAACCTAGAGCCAGAAACTAGAACCAGATTTATTTCAATTCAATTCAATTAACAGCTGCCATATCTACCATATATAGAAAATTCCAATGAACACAAGCCACTAAATCATACATACAAATCCTCACGGCTGCACATTGACTTAGAAAACCACAGGTCAACATTATCTACGTCCTACTGTATTTTTATTTATTTTGTTAACTATTTCCCAATTAAAGTTAACCTGGCTAATGGCTGTACTTGGGAGTGTTGCAAGGGCAGCACTGTGGCCTGCTGGCCCCACGTTTGATACTTCTTATATACAGTGTGCCATGCTAGGCACTGGGGATTACAAAGACAAAAATGAAGCAGTCTCCTCTTTCAGGGAGCTGCCCTTCTACTGGACTCCTCATCCACTGTTCTCTCTAATATGCTTCACAAGATTGAAGTAAATTTCACCGAAGTTTGCTGTTGCTATTTGCCTGTAAGACTTATGGGAAACATAATCTTTGAAGACTTTAACTTTGGGTTAATGCCAATTAACACCCTGCTAGGGAAATATTAACAACAGACTTCAGTTTTTGTTGTTCAGTTGTTTTCAGTCATGTCCAACTCTTCATGACCTCATTTAAGATTTTTTTTTGCAAAGATACTGGAGTAGTTTGCCATTTCCTCCTCCAGCTAATTTTGCAGGTGAGGAAACTGAGGCAAATGGGGTTAAGTGATAGACAAATAGCTAAGTTCAAATCCAGCTACTTCTAACCTCTGGTACCTTGGACAGCTCATTTTGCACTATTCCTTTTCCAACTCTAAACCCTGAGACTAAACAAAATTTAGTGACATCTAAGAATACTAAAGTAGATTCATTCTTAATGGGGTAAAAGAAAATAGGATTGCAAATCAGGATGATAAAATGACATAAGACAACTGTCAAAGTAGAGAGCGCAAAGACTGACAGGATGGCCCAAGGTTTAATGTTTTGACAGCAACCATTTTGCAGAGTTGATGAAGAATCAGCAGTTTACTTGAGCATTTTCCTGGGACTCTGAAAAAAGAATGGAAGTTATTTTGAATAATTGGACACTCATATCCTCAGGGAAATATGAAGCAAATCAGCCTGAGATTTATTTCCAAAGAGTTCCAATAAACCTAACTACCATTTCTGCATATAAACCACCAGACAAGAGGGTGATGAAATTGACATTTCTTTGGCTCACAGCAAGAACAGCCAATATCATTCTATGCCAAAACTCAGTAGGCTGCTAATAACAGAAGCAGCAGTGCCAAAGAAAGGGGAGATGCCACTGAAGGGAATAGCATAACAATCATCAAATAAGGAAACCACTTGTTGACGTATGATGAGTGAAAATGGCTTGCCTGTTCAAAAAGTATAGGATAAAATGACATTAAGTTCTTGGGTAAGTTAGGCCTAGCACTGAATTTTTCATCATCATGCTTTAGAGATTCTTACCACCTTTCATATTCAGAGCTGAAATAAAATTCTGAGGAATTAAGAAAACATCTTGGGGAAAATTAAAGCTATCACTACTGTCCTTGGGTGGGGAGGGATGAATCTAACAGATGCAGACACACAAATAGTAGGACTATAAAATAATTACTTGTGACTTGTGGTAGCCACTTCATTATTTTGTAATTGTACCTAAATACATATATAACTCATGTTTTTGCTCCTGATTTTCAGATGTGGGCACTTCCTAGATTTCATTCTTTGGTCCCCTGTTCTCTCCATATATGATTTCCCTAGGAGACTGATTGCATTTGTCCCACCTCAGTTGTCACATCTATGCATATTACTCCCAAACCTCTCTCTTGCTAGTTCTGACTTCTCACTTCTCTAGTTTCATATCCTCAATAGTCTCCTAGATGTTTCCACCCAGAAGTGCTGTCACTGAGTACATCTATCTTTTAATCTTCCTTTAATAAATATTTTGAGTATTTAAACTGTGCATAGGTAGCTGAGCTATAGAAAATACTTGATAAATCCTTGTTGATTGATTCGCTGATCACAAGGCAGTATACTGGGTGCTACTTGGGACATCTGAAAGGATAATACAGTTCCTGTCTTCTAGGAATTCTAGGGGATGAGACACAAATACTCCCAATACTAGGCAGTGGTATCATAAGAGTTTTACGAAGGCCCATATATTCATGGATGGTATGCTTATGTCTTCCTTTCTCCTTCATTTTCATGGCCATTAGTCTCTCTGACCCAGACTTTGAATTGAACATGTATTAGAAAAAGAAATGACCTGATAATCCAGAGATTTCACCAGCTATATGATTTTGTTTAAGGCACTTAATCTCTAAGGTTTTACCTTTCACCTATGTAAAATGAAAAAAAAAAAGGAGAATGAAACTTATAGCTCTAAAATTCTGTGATTCTCATTATAAGATGATAGTGATTACTCTAGGAATAGAGTATGGCTGAATGGTCCAGTGTTTGATCAACAGCCTTTTCAACACTGCAAACATAAAGATCATCTGTAGCCTGGGATCTTTAAGTCTGTATTTGCAGAGTTTGTCACTAATCAAACTTCTAAATGAGATAATATGTAAGGTACCAAGATTAGGTGGAATTTAAAAACTTACTAAGCCAAAGTAAGAAAGACACAACCTGTGAGGAAGAGAAAGGAAAGTGTGAATTTTATATAACTGTATATGTTTATAACTCAGTAACTCCTTAGAGGCCATCCAGTCCAACTCCCTTGTACTTTTAGATGAGGAAAGTGAGGCTGAGACAAGTTAAGTGACTTTCACAGGGTCATTTGTCTGAGATACGATTCATATTGGGATCTTTTTGACTCCAACTCTAGCACTCTATACCCTGTGTCCCCTAGCTACCATATATAAAAGTATGGAACCTGGAAAATCCATACCTAGAAATTTTGGTAACCAAGGCAAGCATGCCAAAGTATATCCTAAGGTCAAATCTTAGAGCGAAACTTAACTGAGATCAGGGAGAGACTCTAGGACACGAGGACCCTCTTCTGTTGGTAGACAGAGTGGAGAGATATCAAGAGGTAATTTTGTTTTTACTATTATGAATTAATTTGTTAAAAAACAATTAAATTAAAAAGCTCTTTGTTTTTTCCACTTAATAGTATTTTATTTTTTCCAATTACATTTAAAAAGTTTTCAGCATTCACTTTTATAAAATTTTGAATTTCAATTTTTTTCTCCCTCTCACCACCCTCCCCTCCCCTCCTCAAGACAGCAAGCAGTCTGATATAGCTTTACATGTACAACCATATTAAACATATTTCCACATTAGTCATGTTGTAAAGGCAGAATTAAAACAAAAGGGAAAACCACAAGAAAGAAAAAACAAAAAAGAGAAAATAGTATGTTTTGACCTACATTCAGACTCCATGGTTCTTTCTCTGGATGTTGATAGCATTTTCCATCACGAATCTTTTCAAATTGTCTTAAATCATTGTATTGCTGAGAAGAGCTAAGTCTACCAAAGCTGATCATTGCACAATGTTATTGTTATTGTGTCCAATGTTCTCCTGGTTCTGCTCACTTCACTTAAAATCAGTTCATTTAAGTCCTTCCAGGTTTTTCTGAAATTCACCTGCTTATCATTTCTTATAGCACAAAACTATTCCATTACATTCATATATCTCAATTTATTCGACCATTCCCCAATTGATGGGTATCCCCTCAAATTCCAATTCTTTACCACCACAAAAAGAAAGCTCTTACTTTGTGCTAAGTACTAGGGATACAAATAAAAAAAGCAAGACAGCCACTGCTCTCAAAGAACTCATGCTTTAATTAGTCTGGATAATGCATAAAATAAAGTTCAGATTCAAGGTGAATGGAAAGGCCCAGTAATCCTAAGAGCTGAGTCTATGGCAGGGCACAAGAGTCTATGGTAATGTCAGTGATCAGATGACAGTACAGGGATTCTGCAGAGGATAGAGACAAGGTAAGGCCTGCAGGGCCTTAGGTTGCAGTGGTAGGGCAGATGATAAGGCCTATTGGTTCTCTGCCTCACCTGAAGGAATAGCATTGGCAACTCCTATCTCATCATTTTCTCTTTGTAGTTTTTAATGATCAGAATTTCATATGTAATTTCTATCCTTCTTTTTAAATGTTCACCCCTCAGTTTCTGATCAACAACAACCACAATTGTTTTGAGTTGCTTTTCCTCCCAGATCTTTCACATTTCATGCAGAACTAAACCGACTAAGATTGTATGATCTAATTTCCCATCTGTAGCAATCTCCTACTCAGAAAATCAATTGACAAGGGAAATTACAACATAGATTCCTGGTCGGTGTCCCTTTTCAGATAGCTGTCACCTGTTCTTTAGTTGTAATGCTGCTAACAATAGGATAGTTTGTGGTATGATAGGAAATTAACATATGTTTCCAAATCATTTCATTGATCAAAGCAGTATCTTGCCAAAGTCTGCTTTTTAACAGTTATTTTCTCTAACTCTGTGAAATGCTGCATTTGTTGCCAGCATGGAAACAGGCAAGAAGAAACCTCATTGCTACTCAAAATAACAACATTTAGCACTTAAATCCAGAAACATTCAGCAAATGGTACCTAATTAATTCACACCATATCCCATCGAGGTGGGAGGCTTGCATACTCTAGCAAGACAAGAAAAAGGTTAGAAGTAAGGACAGGAAAAGAACAAAGGAAAAGAAAAAATCTGGCAGAAATATAAACCAATTTTCCAGATCTGAAATGAGTAGAAATGGGGTGTTGCCAAGATGAACAAAAGAGGACAGGAATTACCTAGAGCAACTTCTCATAGAAAGAAAAATCAAGGATCAGGAGAAAGGGTCAGGAAACATTCTTAGCTGGTCCGGAAGCAAAAAGATCTGATGCCTCTGTTTTTAGCCATTAAAAGGGAGGATTTATAGAGCACCTACTATGTACCAGACACCATGCTAAGAGTTTTCTACAAATATGAAGGCCCAGAGAAGGCAGAAACAACATGGAGGTAATAGTGAACAGCCAACCAAACATGAAATGCTGCTATCTAGTCCTTGTATAGAAAGGATTATTGTATCAAAGCTATGATGTCTCTAGCATCAGTGCCTTCAAATTTTTGAAAACTGAGACAGAAGTGATGGCAAGGGTTGATTCCCCTGGGCTGTTATTCCCAAGTGAAAATGATTCTTCCTAAGAAACTGAATTTTCAACTAGGCAGACTTCAACTCAGCATGGCAGAGTAAAAAGGGTACTAGGTTTGGAGGCAGGAAGGTCTGGGTTCAAATCTCACCCTATGATACTTACTACCTGTGTGACCCTGGGCACATTTCTCTGAGCCTTTAGGTTTCTCATTGGCAAAACGAGGTGGTTGAATTAGATGATGCCCAGCTCTGACTCATTGATCCTATGACTCAGCACAGGAGTCTTGAGTGGAAGAGAGAGTTTGCTACTTATCAGAGAGCATAATAGATTTTCATGCCTTCGTTACCTTGGAGTTGGCTATGTAACACAGTGGATGGAGTGCTGGGCCTGGAGTCAGGAAAACCTCATTTTCAAATCCAGCCTCTGACACGTCCTAGCTGTGTGACCACAGACAGGTCACATGACTTCTGGCTGCCTCAGTTTCCTCATCCATAAAATGGAGATAATTATAACACCTACCTCAAATGAGATGATATTTCTAAAATACATAGCAGCACAACAGGAACATAGCAGATGCTTAATAAATGTTTATCTCCTCCCATAATTTCTTCCTTCCCAGAACCAATGTTAGCTGTGCCTCATCTGTTATCATAGAACTTTGTGGCATTCTTAAGCACTTATACTTTATATTGTATTATATTTATCTGTGTACACATCTTCTGCTCAAAGACAGAGCTTCCTCACTGCTGATTGGAGGATGAGTAAATTAAACCCGTCTCAGTCCTCTATAACTAACTAGAGTCCAGATTGCAGCCTTCTTGTTATCTGGCCTCTTGTGCCCATCCTCTTGCTCAGTCCAGAAACAGAAGCTCAGGGCCTTTTTCTTCCCCAAGGTTCCATAATAGATATTTAGGTCTGGGGATAATAATTAAATGAATTATGAGGTGAAGACCTGAGATACAGCTGCCATTGCTACCAGGAACAACATAATTGATCTAATTACCAGTGGTTAACAAATTCTCTCTTCAATTCAATATTCCTGGGATTTGAAGTTAAAGGTAACCCTGGTGAAAAATCTCTTCTCCTGCCACTAAGTCCCAATTCTTGCCTATTCACGTTAGTCCTATCTTTCTCATCTCCCTATCCTTCTCTGTTCTATCCTTCCACAGCATCTTTCAGAAACTCTTTTCTGCTATTAACAAGCTACCATTCAAGTTAAATTTCCCCCTCCAGCACTTTCCAGCTCCTTGAAATCATAGAAGCCTGACTCCTTCCAGAAGATACAACATACCTGGCCACCCTCTTCAAGGCTGGATATTTCTTGTTTCATGTCCCCTGCTACAATGAGAAGATGGTATGCTCTTTACTCTTCCCCAATACCTCTAGGTTCTTCAATTATTACCCTCATTCAGCAAACTCTCCTCTTCTGAGATTCACTACATTTTTATGTATAGAAATTATGAATATGTGTTACATAAATGAGCATATATAAATGTAAATGTGTGTGTATAATTATATACACATATTTGTATATATGTATGCAGGTAGGTAAGTATGTATATACCCTTACCTGGATTCTGGTGGCTATTGTCTTCCACCCCCTAGGTCATCTTCTCTCTTTTCAAAGAGTTCAATAGTAGGCTTACAGTCTTCTGCTATACCTTAACTTACCTGAAGAACTCACCTGAACTCTCCCAAATGCCCCCCAAAACAACTCTAAAACAATAACTTCAAATTGAATTCTGGAGCAGCAGAATTGACAAATAGTTAGGTGAAAAAATTTTCCTGCCCAAGACAACTTAGGAAGTTGACAAAGTTTGCTTCTCCTGGGTAGTGGCTGGCCTATAGTGCAGCACAGGCCACATCATAACACCAGTACCAGACCTTGGAGATGGCTACAGAAGCCACTGGAAGCTCTCAGCCCACTGATGCTAAGAGACTAGAAAGAGATTACAGGAAACTCCTTGCTAGCACTGGATTCAGGACTCTTTTGCATGGCCCATACACAGTTCCTAGTTACAATCTCAGGGCAAAGAGAAACATTAGCATTTGCTAACACAGGAGAACAGGGGTCCTGGTCACAGTTCCAGGGTGGAAAAGAGTGTTTGAGGTCACTCACAAGAGATCAGGGGATCTGGTTACAGTTCCAGGGCCAATGGGATAGCTAGCACTTGTGGCTACAGAAAAACAAGATCCTTTCCTGGCTAAAGGCCAGGAGAGCCGGGACCACACCTCTCAGATCATACCACCTTGGAAGCGCTGAAAACCTACACACCCCAGAACTGGTTCTAAAAACAGCAGCATGAAAAACTTGAAGCTTAGTACAGTCTCCCTTCCATCCTGGGAGCAGAGCCTAACTTTAACATAAAGTTGAAAGTCAAGAAATAGGCTGGGAAAACAAGCAAACAACAACCTGACCATAAAGAGTTACTATGGTCCAAATGTGAACTGAGTATAAGCCCAACAAGAATTCTTATAAAAGCTCAAAAATACTTGAAAAATTAAATAAGAAAGGTAGCAGAAAAATTTGGGGAGGGGGGCAGGAAATGAGAGATATGCAAGAAAGTTACAAAAAGAGAGTCAGCAGTTTAGTAAAAGAGGCACAAAAAATACTGAAGGAAAAACACCTTAAAAACAGAATTTGCCAAATGATAAAAGAGACACACACATGCACACACACACACACGCACAAAAAAAAACACTGAAGAGAAGAACTCCTTAAAAAGCAGAATTGGCAAATGGAAAAATAGGTACAAAAATTTACTAATAAAATGAACTCTTTAAAAAGTAGAATTGGCCAAATGGAAAAAGAGGTACAAAAGCTCTCTGAAAAGAATAATTCCTTAAAAATTAGAATTGGGCAAATGGAAGCTAATGGCTCCAAGAAACATCAAGAAACAATGAAATAAAATCAAGATACCAAAAAAAATAGAATAAAATGTGAAATATCTCATTGGAAAGAAAACTGACCTGGAAAATAAATCGAGGAGAGATCATTTAATAATTATTGGATTACCTGAAAGTCATTATCAAAAAAGAACCTAGACAGCATCTTTCAAGAAATTACCAAGGAAAACTGCCCTGATAGCCTAGAACTGTAGAGTAAAATAGAAATTAAAAGAATCCCCTGAGCACCTTTTGAAGGAGATCTGAAAATGAAAACTCACAGGAATATTATAGCCAAATTCCAGAGCTCCCAGTGCAAGGAGAAAATGTTGCAAGCAACCAGAAAGAAATACTTCGATTATAACAGAGCTATAGTCAGGATAACACAAGAGTTTTATCTGCTTCTACATTAAAGGATCAGAGGACTTGGGATATGGTATTCCAGAAGGCAAACTAGCTAGAATTATAAGCAAGAATTACCCAGAAAAATTTAGCATAATTCGTTGGTGGGGGGGTGACTATTTCATGAACTAGAGGATTTTCAAGCATTCATGATGAAAAGACTAGAGTTGAATTAAAAATTTGACTTTCAAATACAAGACTCGAGAGAAGCATAAAAAGGTAAACTTGAAAGAGAAATCATAAGGGATTCAAGAAGATTTAATTGTTTGCATTCTTATGTGGGAAGATGACAATTGTAATTCCTAAGAACTCTGTCATTATTAGGGCGGTAAGAAGAAGTACAGATAGACAAGGACCTGAGTATGAGTTGACTGTGATGGGATGATTTTTAAAAAATAAAATTAAAGATAAGAAAAAGGGACATACACAGAGAAGGGAAAAGGGAGAAGAACTCTCTCACATAAAAGAGGCACAAAAGGAAGAGCTTTTATGGTGAAGGGGACAAGGGGGAATAGAGATAATGTTTGACCTTACTCTCATCGAAATTGGCTCAAAGAGGGAGTAAGACACATTCAACTGGCTATAGAAATCTATTCTACAAGGAAGTAGGAGGAGAAGAGTATAAGAGAATGCGGGACTGACAGAAGGGAGGGTAGATTAAGGGAGGTAGTTGTCAGAAGTAAAACAGACTTTTGAGGAGGGACAGAGTAAAAAGAAAGAGAGAGGATAAACAGGGAAAAGGAGGATAGAGGAAAATAAATAGTTAATAATCAAAACTGTGAATGTGAATAAGATGAACTAACCCCTAAAACAGAGGTAGAAAACAGAATGGATTACAGGAATGGGAAACCTGTGGTCTCAAGGCCACATGTGGCTCCTTGTATGTGGCTTTTTGACTGAGTCCAAGTTTTTACATTATTAAGGGGATTTTTTCTGTAAAGTTTGTATTCAGTCAAAGGGATGCATTTGAGGAACCAGAGATCCACATGTGGCCTTGAGGCCACAGGTTCCCTGCCCCTGGATCAAAAACTGGAATTCAACAGTATGCTGTTGAAACATGCTTGAAACAGAGAAACACACATAGAATTAAATTAAGGGGCTAGACCAGAATCTATTATGATTCAACTGAGGTGGGAGAGAGAAAGTGGGGTGGGAAGAGGTGGAAAAAAGAGAGAGGTGGGGATAGCACTCATGATTGCAGATAAACAAAAGCAAAAACAGACTTTATTAAAAGAGATAAGCAGGGAAGCTACATTTTGTTAAAAAAAATGGTACCATACACAATGAAGTAATATCAATATGGAACATATAAGCTTCAAATGGTATAGCATTCAAATTCTTAAAGGAAAAGTTAAGTGAGGTACAGAAGGAAGTAAATAGTAAAACTACCATAGTGGAGATCCTCAACTTTCCCCTCTCAGAACTAGATAATTCTAACCACAAAATAAACAAGAAAGAACTTAAGGAGATAAATAGAATTTTAGAAAAGTTAAATATGATAGACCACTTGAAAAAAGAACTAAGTAGGAATAGAAAAGAATATGGCACCTTCATAAGCACTGACTCCTGTATTAGGGCATAAAAACTTCGCAAGCAGATGCAGAAAAGCAGAAACATTAAAAGCATCTTTTTCAGATCATAATGCAATAAAAATTATACTAAATAAAGGGCCATGGAAACATATATTAAAAATTAATTGGAAACTAAATAATCTAAACCTAAAGCATGAGTGGGTCAAAGAACAAATCATAGCAGCAATAAATAATTTCATTAAAGAGAATGAAAACAAAGAGACAACATACCAAAATTTATGGGATGTAACCAAAGCAGTACTTAGGGGGAATTTATGTCTTTAAATGGTCACATCAATAAAATAGAGAAAGAGCAGATTAATTAATTGGGCAGGCAACTAATTTAAACCCCAAAATATAAATCTTGAAAATCAAAGGAGAGATTAATAAAATTAAAAGAAAACAATTGAACTAATAAAGAAAACTAGGAGCTGGTTAGTAAAAAAAATAATAATAAAATTGATAAACCACTGGTTAACTTGATTTTTTAAAAAAGAAAGAAAACCAAATTGCCAGTATTAAAAATGCAAAGGGTGAATTCACTATCAATGAAGATTAAATTAAAGCAATTATTAGGAACTACGCAATTATATGCCAACAAATGTGACAATTTAAGTGAAATGGATGAATATTTACAAAAATATAAATTGCCCAGATTAACAGAAGAAGCAATAAAATGCTTAAATAACCCTATCTTACTTAGGAAAAGAAAAAGAACAAGCAATCAATGAGAACTCTAAGAAAAAATCCCCAGGACCAGATGTATTCACAAGTAAATTATACCAAACATTTAAAGAACAATTAATTCTAATACTATATAAATTATTTGGAAAAGTAGCCAAAGAAGGAGTCCATCCTAATTCCCCTCACAGGACAAATATAGTGTTGATATCTAAACCAAGAAGAGCAAAAACAAAGAAAACTATAAAAACAATTTCTCTAATGAATATTGAGGCGAAATTTTTAAATAAAATACTAGCAAAGAGATTACAACAATATATCACAAAGATTGTATACCAGGTGGTATTTATACCAGGAATGCAGGGCTGGTTGAATATTAAGAAAACTATAAGTTTGGAACAAGTGACCTTCTCAATAACAAAAACAACAAAAAATCATATTATTATCTCAGAAGCAGAAAAAGGTTTTGACACAATAAAACACTCATTCCTAGTAAATACACTAAAAAGCATAGGAATAAAAGGAGCTTTCTTTAAAATAATAAGTACTATCTATCTAAAACCATCAGCAAGTATTATCTGTAATGGTGATAAGATAGAAGCCTTCCCAATAAGATGAGGAGTGAAGCAAGGGTGCCCATTATCACCATTACTACTTAATATTGTATGAGAAATTATAATTATGGCAATGAGAAAGAATTGAAAGAAGAATCAGAAGGAATAAGAGTAAACGATGAAACAAAACCATCATTCTTTATAGATGATATGGTGTTATACTTGAGAATCCCAGAGAATCAGCTGAAAAACTGGTTGTTATTTCAACTTTATTATTATTTATTATTAGTTATTTCAACTGTTTATTAACAACTTCAGCAATGTTGCAGGATATAAAATAAGCCCACATAAATCATCAGCGTTTCTATATATAACCAACAAAATACAGCAGCAAAAGAGAGAGAGAGACCTCATTTAAAATAACTGTAGATAATATAAAATACTTAGGAGTCTATCTGCCAAAATGAACTCAGAAACTCTATAAACAAAATTACAAAACACTTTTCAGACAAATAAAGACAGATTTAAACAACTAGAGAAATATTAATTGCTCATGGGTGAGCTGAGCTAATATAATAAAAATGATAATTCTACCTAAATTAATTTACTTATTCAGTGCCACACCAATAAAATTACCAAAAATTATTTTAAAGAGCTAGAAAAAATAACAAAATTCATCTGGAAGAACGAAACATCAAGAATATTAAGGGAATCAATGAAAAAATGTGAGGGAAGGTGGTCTAGCAGAACTAGAATTCAACTGTATTGTAAACTGTATTGCAAACTGGCAATCATCAAAATAATCTGGCACTGGCTAAGAAATAGAGTGGTAGGTCAGTGGAATAGATTAGGTACATAAAACATAATAGTAGATGACCATAATAACCTAGTGTTTGACAAATCCAAAAATCCAAACTTTTGGGACAAAATCTCATTTTGTCAAATTTGTCAAATTTGTCAAAATTGCTGGGAAAACTAGAAAGCAGTTTTGGCAGAAATTAGGTGTAGAACAAACATCTCACACCATATACCAGAATAAGATCAAAATGGGTGCATGATTTAGATATAAAAGGTGATATAATAAGAAATTAGAGGAACATAGAAAATTTTACATGTCAGATCTACAGATAAGGAAAGACTTTATGACAAAACAAGAGATTAAAAGCATTACAGAATATAAAATGGATAATTTGGATTACATTTAATTTAAAACTTTTCACACAAACAAAACAAATGCTGCCAAGATTAGAAGGAAAGCAGGAAACTGGGGGAAAGTTTTTATAGCAAGTTTCTCTGATAAAGGCCTAAAATCTCAAATACACAGAAAACTGAGTCAAAAATATAAGAATAAGAGTTAACCACTGATACAATGGTCAAAAGACATAAACAGTCAGTTTTCAAAAGAAGAAATCAAAGCTATTTATGGTCATATGAAAAAAAATATTTTAAATTGCTACCGATTAGAGAAACACAAATTAAAACAACTCTGAGGTACCACCTCTTACCTAACAGATTGGCTACTACAACAGAAAAGATAAAATGACAAATATTGGAGGGGAAATGTAGAAAATCAGAAGCACTAATGACTGCTGGTAGAGTTTTGACTAATCCAACCATTCTGGAGAGCAATTAGAAACTATGACTGAAGGACTATAAAACTGTACGTTCCCTTTGACCTAGCAATGCCACTACTAGTCTATATCCCAAAGAGATCAAAGGAAAAGAAAAAGGACTTATATGTACAAAAATATTTATAGCAGCCCTTTTTGTGGTAGCAAAGGGTTGGAAAATGAGGGGATACCCATCAACTGGGGAATGGCTAAACAAGTTGTGGTGTATGATTGTA
This sequence comes from Phalanger gymnotis, assembly GCA_028646595.1. Lineage (NCBI taxonomy): Eukaryota > Metazoa > Chordata > Mammalia > Diprotodontia > Phalangeridae > Phalanger > Phalanger gymnotis. The sequence goes on along the minus strand of CM053622.1, from coordinate 496,069,486 downwards.
ATGGGATATTGTTATGCTATTAGCAGGATGTTTTCAGGGAAAAAATGGAAAGACTTAGATGAACTGATACAAATTGAAGTGAGCAGAATCAGGAGAATATTGTACAAAGAAACAGCAACATTGTACAATGATCAACTGCAAATATTCTCAGCAACATAATGATCCAGTACAATTCTGAGTGACTTATAATGAAAAATGCTATCTACCTCCAGTGAAAAAGCTAACGAAATCTGAATGCAGACAGAAGCATACATTTTTTTTACTTTATTTTTCTTGGGGTTTTTGTCAGTATTTTGTTTTTGCAATATTGCTAACATGGACATTTTTGCATGACTGTACATCTTTAATTGATATCAAATTGCCTTCCTTCTCAAGAAGAAATGAAAAGAGGGAGAGAGGAAAAGAATTCAGAACTCATTTTTTAATAAATATTAAACAATTTTACATGTGACCGAGGAAAAAATACAAATAATAAAAATTAATAAAATTCACAGAATTACAAAGGAAATCAATCATATTAGAATAGTTATCAAAATTATTTTTTAGGTTCCCAGACCCCAGGTTAAGAACCCCTGCCTTAGGTGATAAATTTTTAAACCACTGAAACTCTGAGACTCTGGTTTACGATATAGCGGGACTGCAACTTGCATAGGTATGAGGAATTGTAATGTTAATGGAATAGGAAGATCTTCTCTATCCATTAATAGACCTATGTGACCTGCTCTGTGCTCTGACCCAGCTCAAAGCTGTGATACATCCTGAGTTACATAAAACCAATTGGGAGAGGGAAGCTTGCTTAGGGGCAGCTTGCTTATAGGAAAGCTTTCATACCTTTTGCTACCAAGTTGATTAGGCAGAGTCATGAGGGTTGTGATGTCTTCTGGCTCTGAGAAGTGTGTGTGTGTGTGTGTGTGTGTGTGTGTGTGTGTGTGTGTGTGTGTGTGTGTGTGTACTCTGAGTTGGTATCTTGCTTTGGGAGGAGTTCACTTATGAGAAGGATCTTTTGATTTCCTGGTTGAGACTCTGAGCAGCCATATGGTCAGAGCTCCCAACTGCTCAGATGTAAAGGCTCTCTCAATCTAGTGATGTATGTAAAGCATATAGTAATATTGCTTGGTCAGGCAGTTAGAGCCCTGTCTGTCGTTCTTTGTGCTGATTTCTCTGCTTGCATTTTCTCTGACACTCAGCGTGCTGACCTTTCCCCTGAACTAGTGAATGTAATTAAAGTAAGACTGCTGACCCCTTTAAAAGCTATTTTTCCTTTAAAGCATATCAAAGAACCTGTGCTAGCATGTCATCCTGGGTATGCTAGGGTGCTTGCTGCTACAGGAATAGAGGCAGCTAGATGGTACAGTGAATAGAGCCCCAGAAAGATAATAAGGAAGAGTTAAGGTCAAATCTGGCATCTTACTGTCTGTGTGACCCTGAGCAAATAAACAAGTAATTTAACTTCTGTCTGCCTCAGTTTTCTAGGGAGAAATAATAGCACTGGCCTCGCAGGGTTGTTGTGAGGATCAAGTGACATAATATTTGTAAAATGCTTAGTCAAGTTGCCAGCACATAGTAGGTGCTTAATAAATGCTTGTTTAAAAAAATAAAAGTAATGCCTATAATAGCAAAGCCACAGTTCTTTTGAAGTATGCACATCTTCACAATTGCCACCTACTTGAATGGAAACTCCTTGGTGGTAGCACCTGTCTTTTTTCTTATATTTTTCTCTCAGTGATTAGTCTAGTGATCCTTACATAGTAGGTCTACTAAATATAAAGGCACATTAATGTAAGATCATATATCTGTAGCAAACCCCAGGGGTCATATCAATCTAGTTATTTTATACTTGAAGAAACTGAGATCTGGTCAGTAGCTGTGAAGTCCAACCTCTCATTTTACAGGTAAAGAAATTGAGGCCCTGAGATGCCTTGTCTAGGCCCATACAGGTCCTAAGTATCCAATGGAATTATGAAGCCAGGACTGCCTGACAAGTCTAGCAGTCAATCTACTACCCTGTGCTGCCTCCATTCCCAATCAGTACTACCTTGCTAACAATCAGATACAAGTTACAAAAGAAGGGCTGCCTTGGAGAGGGTGAGCTCTTTTTCCCTAGAAATATTCAAGTAAAGATGGGGTGATCCCTACTGCCAAGACTGTAGAGAGGATTCATGCTTTGGTTAGGAATTGAACTAAAATGATCTTTGACATTCCTTCTAGATTTGAGGTTATAAAGGTCTGTGCGCCCATTGCTTGTTATTATAAATTATAAATTTCATATCTAGGATAACAATATCCCCCAGTGGTGACCAATTCAAGATGCAAGGCATTGCAGCCCATGAATACAAATATACCTGCTGAGAGTCATAGTCTCCATCATAAACAATGGGGTACTGCCCAGGTCGGGGAAGGGAGGAAGCAAGAATATCCTAAGACTCAGAGAGCAGGCTGGAAGAGGAAGGAGGGAATAGGATTTCTGTCACCTTCATGGCCCTTGACCTTTTTCTTTGTATGTCCTTTGTATGCATTGAATTAAACCAAGCCAGTGTAGCCTCTGAGACATTTTTTCCTCTCTAGTATTCTCAGAGCCTAAACAACCAAACACTATTTTAGCCATTCTGGGTTAACCATTCAGCATTCAGTTTAGCCTGAGTTATATTTAGTCACCAAATCTTGCTTATCTCTTCCTTGACTGCCCAAGGTCAACGTAACAGCAGTCTTCCCTGAGTGATTTGTTCGTTCAAGACTTTCTTATCAAGAATATGTGTTGATAGCATTTGTATCAGATGCGATTTTTTGGTCCCAACTAAATGGTTACCCATCTCAAAATTGTTTTTTGTCTGAGTCTGTTACCATAGGCTTGAATTAACTTCAGAAGTTCTTAGATCATAGACTTAGAGCTGAAGGAGCTCATATATTTCACTGAATCCAATGACTTCATTTTAAACATAAGGAAGGTGAAGCCTGGAAACTTGCTTAATTTCACATAGGTAGTAAGTGGCAGAGCTGGGTTTTTAACTCAGGTCCCAGGACTCCAACCTCAGTATTCCAAATTCAGTTTCCCTTAGACCAGAAGTGTCAAACACTTCCTCCTGCTGAATTGGCCAGTATCACTCCATAGTGAAGTATAATCAGATTAAAATGTAAATGAGAAATATTTTTTGAATAAGTAAAAATACAATAGAAAATAGAAAATGTCAATATGTGGTTTTCTAAGTCAACAAGTGAACATCAGGTATCCTTACTTACTGTTTAGTGGCCCACTTAGTACCATGCTTGGAGTCAGGAGGACTAGAGTTCAAATCCAGCTTCAAACACTTAGTAATTATATGACCCTGGGCAAGTCACTTAACCTTGTTTGCCTCAGTTTCTTCAACTATAAAATGAGCTAGAGAAAGAAAGCGCAAACCACTTCTGTATCTTTGCCAAGAAAACCACAAATAGGGTCATGAAGAGTGAGATGAGACTGAACAACATTTCTATTTGAGCTTGACATCATTGTCTTCAACCACACCAAAATGTCTCTTCCTCGTTTTGGAACTAGATCTAGGCAACCAAGCCATATTAGGTAAATTACCACTAAATTTCCCTGAATCCGAATTCATGAATGTCCACAGAGAAGAAACCTAATGAATTACAATTTCTAAAACTCTCTTTTTTTTAGTATCACTACTATTTCCAGATAGAGGCAAAGAGATGTAAGCAAGTCATGTGAAGCAACAGGGTGGGATTCACAAAAGGATTTTAACCAAGAATGTTGCTAAATCTCTGTGCCCTATTTTCCATATCTAGAGAGAGAAGTAATAACTATACTGTTTATTTTTCAGGGAAAACTAATTGAAATAACCAGAAACTGTTTGTCAGTCTAAAGTCCTATAAAAATGCTTAAAAGCAATAAACAAGTTGGTGCTAAAATATCAAGTCCTTATTAACCCATAGACTCCCCAACCTGTTTGGGTCAATGGGCTACAAAATATTCTAATATAGATAAAAGTCGAATTCCCATATGAAACAATTAATGAAAGCACCCTCAAAACAAGGTCCTTCAAAATGCCTCAAGACCGGAAAAATCAGGGCACCACTAATGTTGCTTGCCTGAAACTCCAGATGCCCAGCTGATTGCCAATCAGCAACCAACATGTCAGATATTTCGTTGATTAAAGCAGGTGCTTCAAACAATCCATATCAGGTTATTACAGAATCAAAGAAATTAGAGGTGGAAATGGCCCATTAAGTCATGCTATGGCCCATTAAGTCTTCCTTCCTACTTCTTCCAACCCAGGCGACGGGAGCCCCCTTCGATGAAATCTGCTTTTATCAATAACCTTTTCATCCATTTCAAAAGAAAATTTAATAAATAAGGGGAGACCTCTGCATTTATTTTCATTGAGAAGCCACTGATTAACCTCTTAGCAGTGGAATAGCTACTGATTGGAATAAAGCAGGGTGAACAGGCTGATTATAAGAATTCTAGATCTGGTATTATTAAGCAAATAGTAACTGATTATAAATTAGGACACTAATCTGAATGAAAAATTTATAAGTTTCTTGAAAGTTTCCAAAACCTTTTTATCTTTCAAAAAGTTTCTTTTCAAGTTAACAGCTTGAATTCCCCTGTCTTGCATAAGTGTCATTTATTTTGAAGATTAAAAGGAACTTAGTATATGGAAAAGACAAAAATGGTACTTTTGTTTTTAAATTTTTTTAGGGAATCAGGATTGCATTATGATTGGGCTAAAGGCCATTACAAAAAAATGCCAGAGCAAAGAATAAGTACAACAGAAGGCAAGGGTAAAAGTTTTGAGATGGAACAAAGTGAAAGCTTCTAAACACACAAATATTTGGTACTTCAGGTTTTTTCAAACAGATCAGGGGAAAATTAAACTGGACACCACATAATGTTGAGGTTGAATTGATTGGTGGTTCTAAAGTAGCATTAGCTATGATTTTTTGAAGCAATTTAGAGAGATTAATGAATGTACGAACCTGCTAAACAATAAATAATTATTCTTCAAGAATTAATCTCCAGTGGATGCTTGGAATAATCCCAAGAGACATACTAAATGGTTCTTGACCAAGGGAGCAGGCAGAATAAAGACCTTACAAATGGAAGGTTCTCACATTCACGGGCCTTACAAATAGAGATTTACGCAGATTCATTCTTTTTAAATACACAAGACATCAATTACCAAACAGACACTATGCAAATAGGTGCTATCATCATTAGGATGTCATTTCTCCAAGCTAACCTATGAACCAGACCACTTTCAGTTACTAATAGCATCTCTACAGGGCAGGACCTAGAGAGACATTATCATTGCCTTTGGCCCTACTTAGGGATGCCTGTATTTGCATGCATAGGTGCTGCCATCGCTGTCTTGAAATGGGTAAAGGAAAGGGAATAAAACACTGAAAAAAATAACATGATATCATTTCCATGCTCCCTTAGACTCAGAAAAAGGTTCATTTGTTACTGAGGTATACAGGATTCAGGACAGAATTTTGCAGATAGACTCTCTACCACCCATATTCATCAAATAATTTCTCAACTCTTCACTCAATTTTGCTTGTGTAAATACAAACTTAAACAGACGAATTCATTATTATCACATTCTAATTCTAAGCCCTCCATCAGGATAATAATTACAATCAAAAAAGGAGAAATTAAAGAAAATTCATTTCACTTCAAATATACAACTCACAGGTTATGGAACCACTCCAGATGCTGAATCTAAAAGAGTTATACAATGAAAATAGGTCATGAGATTTCATTGTCATGGAAATCTAATTATTACAAAAGGGCACATTTTGATTGGATTGGGGTTCAGAAAGAAAAGCAAAAAGATTGTTTCAATCACCATGCTAACAAATACCACCAGAAAAATAAAGAAAAGGGCAACAGGAGAAAGGACTTCTTTGTTCGTCAGAAAGGTTGGGCCTTTACTACTAGGCAGGGCTATTTATAAAAAGATAATTATAAATTCTTTTAAAGGTAAACCAACTTGACATTTAAATGAATCAAATTGGACCTAATGGCTACTATTGTCTTAGTACTGCATAGCAAATTGAAATGCAGTTCCACTTATAACTTCTCCTGTTGTATTTTACAATGGACTGCTTTGGTGCAAAAGACTCCCTTCACTGGTCTTTCATGTTTTGACTTACATTTCACTATCCTCTTTCTTCTCCAGGATTCTATGCCCTAATAGTCATTCTGCATCACCTAGTTAAGCTGTTAATTGTTCTCTAAATACATAATGTCTGTGAACTTGGCCTGCCTTGCTAAATTATAAGTTCAGTGGGGGAAAGAATCATACTTTTCTATTATTCGAAGTGCTCAAAGCAGTTTCCAGTACTGGGCTGGATACTCAATAAATATGCTGAAATTACTCAGTGTACCATTTTAAGAATTTCAGGTACATCCTATTTTCTTTACATTTGATTTCTATTAACATTATCGTCATCATCCGGGTCTCCAACCCAGTAACCTAACTTCCTAGGTAGGATCTACCTTACAGTGACAGATTTTTCTCCCTCACAAAGAATGATTTCCAGACAAATTTTCGATGGTAAAATGACTTCTGAGAACAAATTTCATACTCCTTTAGAAAGCCATCCTTCCAGAACCTTGGGAAGGTGTGATCTGAAATGGCTCACAAATATGCTTTCTACTACAGCACAAGCACAGTCAGTCCCAGTGGAATGAAAGCTAGTGTTTGTCCTTCATTTTCTAAAAGGACCAATGGCATCATGGAGCAATGTCTTGACTGATGCATGAATTGGATTTAAGTGAGGCAGAGTTGCACAAAGATATCAGACTCACTCTCTTTTGCAGAGTCATTGAAGTCTAGTGATAAGACAAAAGTCAGGACAATTGGTGACGGCTTGGGATGCAGTGGATGACCTTGGCATCTTTGATGTTTAACCAAACTCCAAACCAAAGCACTCCATAGCATCTGCTTCAGCTGCCTTCGGTCCATTGGAACAAATTGTCCTCAACCACACATTCTAAAGAGGGAAGTTTCATATATTTTGGGTAGACACATCCCTAACTCACCAATGAGTTTGAGGTTTGTCAGTTACCCTCAACCTAGCTTAGCCTGTCTGCCAAGATGTTTTACCAAGGTGTGACCACTGAATATGGCACAGCTTCTTGGAGCCACAGATGAGAATTGAGCATCAAGTAGACAGCAAAGGTGGATAAGAAGCCCTGAAAAGGGCTCAGCAAGTCTTGACACCAGAGGTGCTAGTCTTCCTTGAACACCCATATACCCCATGAAATGAAAACTACTTTGGATAATCACTGACTGGTGAATCACAACAAAACTATTTAGACCTCTAACTACTAATTATGAAATGAAATCTAGGTATCTTGCTAAAGATGAAGGGAAGCAATGACATTAGAGAGCTGGCCTCAAAACCAGGAAGACCTGAGTTCAACTTCTTCTCCCCATGATACATACTGGCTCTCTGGTCCTCGGGCAATCACTTAGCCTCTTGATGCTCCAGGCAACTCTGTAAAACTAAAAAATGGTACCAACCACACCAACAGAGACAGATTCCTCACCTGGGAGTTTCCTTTGTCAACAAAATCAAAAGTTGAGTACCTATCCACTAAAAATGAGGAACAGACCATTAGCCTGTTGAGCTTAATAACAAATTAAAAACATAAAATAAAAGAATTAAAATTTCAAATTGCAGACCCTATGAACTCCAAAACTGACTGACCTCAAGTCATCTGAAGCCAAACTGAAAAATAAAAGAAAGCAAAGAAAATACAGTATTGTCAGCAACCATCCAAACTTTGGCATTAGAAAAATTTGAACATTATGCTAACTTTGGCCCTATCCCAAGGGAAACTGAGCATTTCCCAAACCATCTAGATAACTTGCAGGTTTTTGAACTGTTAGACCTTCCCAAGAAAACTTAAAGTAAGGGAAAATGCCAACTATAACAAGGACAAGAAATCTTTGCCATGGTTGAAACCATACAAGAGCATTTCAGGGCATTGCCATATTTAGAAACATGGGGATCCTAGGTATAAGTTATCCCTTTAACAATTTCTTATGTTTTTAATGTGTCCCCCAACTTTTCTAGAGGGTCTATTAGTACAAAAATACTTTTACAAATGTCATCTCATTTGATAATACAGACCTAGGCTTCATTAAGGGTAGTGCTGTTTTACTTAACAAGTTTGAACACTAACTAGTAGTTGAATTATGATATCTTTTCTATTTTGGTTCATATTTAAGTTACATTTCAGCACTAGAACAATTTGTCATATGTCCTATGTACCCTAGATTTAAATTATAGTACATGATTTGAACTATAAATGATAGGCAATTGTATCATCACAAAGGATCTGAATGATGGTATAGGACTTACTCTCTCGATTCTACTAATTCTATTAGAAAAACTGAAGAGGATATACTTAGGAAAATCAGGACTGATGGACTGAAAGGTATTGAACTTGCCTTGTAATCAAGAAGGAGTAGCTATCCCAACCTCCACTTATATTAGGCAAACATCTTGGCAGGTGACATTTATCTCATGCTCTGCCCATAATTTTATGTTACATTTTTGTGCTAAAACTCATTTTCAAAGAGAATTAAATTAAATTAAATTACTTTCCCATCATCTCACAGGAAAAAGGGAAAGGTACACTCCGCCCACCCTCTCAAACTTACCAACAATCTCACTTGGTTCCTTATTGTAAAGCTTTTTGTTCCAGTAAAGGAGTCTCAGGAAAGGAAAGGAGGCCAAGAGTACAAGACAAATTCCAACGAACATGTGTGCTGTGAATCCAGCAAAATCCATTCCCTAAGGGTTAAAAAGAGGAGGAGAGAAAAATAGTAGACTGAGCCTTACTTTCTATATAAATGAAACACCATTTCTCTTCAGTTATGCTTTATAATTCAGTGACTATGTCCATATGATCACAGAACATCTGGACAAAAACCAATAAGGATCAGTCATTTACCCAAATGTCTCATATGCATAGTAGCAAATATTTGGAGAAGTTTCTAGATACTTCACTCAATTTTTCATTTTTTCCCAAAAATTTCCCACACAATGCCACACAAAACATTGGTTAGAAAAACCCGTGGGAAAGAATTACTATTTGGAAAATTAACAGATCGTTTTTAATCCATGTATTTTGCAATAAAATAGACATATAAATATATGTGTATAAAACTATGAAAATCTACCTATGCATGTAATTTATATTTCACATATATAATATATACATGCGTATTTATCGACACATGTTTAGCATTTCAAAATATATATGACTTCATGAGTGTTGGTCCCACCTGTACTAATGAAGATCACAACCCCTCCATGACTTATTAAATGATTTTTGAGTATGGCCGTTATCAAAAATCATCATGATATTGTGGTCAATGTTCTGCTGATGACCCATTCAAAAAGTAGTCTTGGATAATAAACACAAATCTACTACTGAAGGCTATATTGGAGGCCTTGCCACCTTGGTCAAGTGTCATAGTCTTTTGGAATTCAGGATTGTCTCTATGCTTTGATGAGACATCCAAGTAGGGCTTTGTGGAAGAAGAAAATAGATTGATGAGTGAGTGGGAGGGAGAAAGGAAGGGGAGATGGGGAGGCACCGCTGGGGAGAGACACACACATACACACGCAGAGAAACAGACAGACAAAAAGAAAGAGACAGAGAGAGACAGAGACAGAGAGACAGAGACAGAGAGAGACAGACAGAGAGAGATAGAGAAAGAGAAATAGAGAGAGAGCCAATTGCTAAATTTTGAGTGTGAGCTTTTATACCTTGGAAACTGGCAAATGCTATAAAGCAGGGATTGGTTTATTGTTTTGCTGATTGAAAGAAAGTGACAGAGAAAATGCTAATGATGCAGATTAAATTTAAAACTGTGTCACAAGTACATTTTCTTTTCTTGGAGAGCTGGTTGTTAAATGTCTATCAATACCCTCCTAGATAGATATCTTCCAAAACACATAGTTATAAACTATAAGATGAAATCTATCTTTCTTTTAGGAAGCTACATCAATTACCCAAGCCTTTAGTCTCCAGAGTCAATTAAGTCTCAATCCCTTTTAAGGAAAAGAACCAGCCTAACCCTACATAGCTGGAGACTCTGGTAGACATTCCTCCTATTGCATACACATTACCTAGTCATCATCTATGTCCACATGAACACTGAAGAAATAGCTAGGTAAAATCCCCAACAGGGAAGAGTAATCAAGATACTCATTACTGTCTAGTTCATATTTTGTTGTAAATATCAATCAAATGAAATAGAATCTCTTCATTATGGTCATAAGGTGCTTTTTGTAAAAATCTGAATTTTCCTCTTGCAATTCTTTGAAAATGAACCAATATAACTTAGAACTCTAAGCTATAGGCAGACCTATATAAATTATATGCACATATATTTTATAGATGTAAAAATATGTATGATTTTTATTTTTCCCATTGTGTATGCATGTAGGTATACATAGATATATTCACACATATATAGCTATAGATTTATGCATATAAGTATATTGTAAATACATAGATATGTAGTTATATGAGTATATGCAGAGGTACATATACATAAATATATGTATATATTTGTATATATATGTATATGTACATGTGTGCACACATATCTGTCATTCACTCCTTTTCTGGTTTAATTTTATATGCATAACTTTTCCAATTTTTGCTTATTCTTTGCTCACCATTCATTATTTGTGATGGTATTCTGGGCAACTATCACTTAGTGGGAAAGGGCCAAGCTAATGGGTATAAACTAGGAATGTAGGTGTATTTCTGCTTTAAGGGATAGAAACCAGGAAATCTAGTGGTTTTTCAACCAATACTCATGCTCACTGACAGCAATATTTATGGGAGCAAATAGACTTAATTCTAGTCTAATGCCCCTTTCTTTCCTGTAAGATAGGTGGGTAAGATTCCAGAGTTAGCTATACGTACCTCCCCTTGAGCTGCCCATCTATATAGTTAGGTATGCTATGTGGATTTATACATCTTACATGTACATTACACCTTATAAATACATAAATAGGGAAATAAGTTACTTCAAGCTCCATATAAATCTGCAGTGTGATGCAATAGTTCAAAAAGCTAGGGTGATCTTGGGATGCATTAAGAGAGGCATAACTTCCAGGAATAAGGTAATAGTCCCTCTGCACTCTGTCTTGATCAGATCACACCTGGAATATTGTATTCAATTCCAGATGCCATATTTATGAATGACTGAATAGCCGGAGAGCATCCAAAGCAAGTTAACCACAATAGGGAAAGGCCTTGAGTCCATGCTATAGGAGGATTTCTTGAAGGAACAGGGGATGTTTAATATATAAGAGAGAAGACTTAAGGTTGGCTTCAAGTATATGAGGAAATGTCACATGAATGCAGGATTAGTCTTGTTCCGTTTGGCCCCTGAGTGCATTTGGTTGACAAATATTTATTAAGCACTTAAAATGTACTAGAAACTGTGCTGAAATGTTAGTATAAAACAAAAGCAAAAACACAGTCTCAGCCATCAAGGAGCACATATTCTAGTGGGAGAAAACATCCTGTAAATGACTATGTACATAAAAGATAATTACAGAGTAGATGGAAAATAATCTTAGAGGGAAAGCACTAGCACTGGAGGGGATCAGGAAGGAAGGAATGAAGAAACAAGCAAACAAACAAATGAATAAAAGAAGGTAGAGGGGAAGGAAGGAAAAAGCATTTATTAAGTGTCTACTATGTGCCAGGTACTATACTAAGTGCTTTTAAAATATTATCTCATTTGATCTTCACAATAACCCTGGGAGGTCAGTGCTATTATTATCCCCATTTTTCAGTTGAAGAAATTAAGGCAGACAGAAGTTAAGTGACTTGCCCAAGGTCACGTATCTAGTAAGTATCTGATACAGGATTTGAATTCAGGTCTTCCTAACTCCGGAACAGTACTCTATCCACTGTTCTATCCATTACCAAGCTGCCAAAGATCACTAAACTTGGAGTCAGCAGATCCAGATCCGTCTCTTAATAGTTGTATGACTTTGAGCAAACCACTCAAGTTCTTTGAGCCTCAGTTTCTACATGTGTAAAACAGAAATAACAACATTCACATTAGAGTACATACCTCATAGGCTTGTTGTGATAAAAACATCCACCACCACCCCTTCCATCTGTATACTTCTTTCACTCTCTTTATCATTCTTAATTGTCTTCCATGCTGTTAAAAGGGTCTTATCTCCTAACCTAAAGAGTTCTCTTGTTTCTTAGATCTTTACCTTACTTTCCCTGTATTACTTAGATCTCTGTGTGGGATCAGTTTCTTTTGGTAGTGTGCTCTCTCTCTCCCTCTCCCCCTCCCTCTCCCTCTCCCCCTCCTTCTGCTTCCCTCCCCTCCCCCTTCCCTCCCTCCATCTGCCTCCCTCTGTCCCTTTTCTTCTCTCTCTCCTTCTCCTCTCTTTCTCCCCTATGATTTCATTGAAGAAATCATAATAAAGATATAGAAAAAAAAATCACAAAATTATGACTTCTAGAAGGAAATAATCCAGTGCACATTTTAATGCTAATTCTTATGCTAAGCTTTTTATGTCAATATATCTATGGGCTTCCTGCTGTTCTCCTATATCTCTAACTTCCTAGGGAAAGCCATTTCCTTAAAGTTCCTGTGTCAAAAAACCTTCCAGAACAAGACCGATAATGCTTTAGTTCTTTTATTCAGTCCTTTCCTATTTCTTTGTGACTGTATTGTTATAACCCTCCCTGCATCTAGTTCTTTTCTTTTTGGCTCTATGTACTTTTCTCCTCAACTGGGCAGAGAATCTTTACTTATGCTGAAAAAATGCCACTAAATCATAATAATAATCCACAATCATATGCCACTTTACTGGTTTACAAAGCATTTTCCTCACAAGGGAGGAGCAATTAGTCAATTTCAATGTAAAGTGACAGTTACTGAAACTGAGATCTATTGAAACCTTATAAGAATCTAGTCCCATTTGGTCACAAATCTTTCTTTAGTAAAGAAAGTCATTCTGTACCCAGTTCAAAAAATCTTGTCTCCTAGCAGCAAGATGCTCAGACTGTTTCTTTATGAAGTCAAAATATTGAATCACTTAATTTTTTAAAAATAGCTAAACGGGCTGGGCAAAACATCCAAATAAGTTTTGATAGAGTTTTTTCAAGTTGGATCAACTGAGCTGGCCAGATATATTGGCATCTCTGAGCAAACTCCAAGAGTGAAAGTGGCAGTGCACTGATCCATTATGGATCTATCCCCGGATCTCTTCTCTCCAGGGGAAGATAATAGAAATTGGAGTTATAAAGGACCTGAGAGATTTTCTCACCAACCCCCTTCCCTTACAACTAAGAAAATAGAGGGTCACAGAGCTGAAATGGCTTTCTCAACATCACACAGGCATCAAGACAGAGCCTGGATTCCAACCACAATCTTCTTACTCCAAAGCCAAGACTTTTTTTCTCCTATGCCATACAGATGGAATGACTGAACTTTATACACTGGTATAAACAAGCTTTTCCAATATTGGTCTGCTACTGTGGGTCTGGTTAGCCCTTGGCTTTGGATTTCAGTTGTTACTTCATTGGCTTTTGAAGTCTTCATAGAAAAGGCACTTTTAAAAACATTTTTTAGCTAGGCATAATGGTGCACTCCTGTAATCCCTATTATTGGGGAGAGGGGAGGGAAGAAGCTAGGCTAGCAGATTACTTGGCTTCAGGAGTTCTGAGCTACAGTTGGGCTATAAAGCCCATCAGTTGTCTGGTACTAATATAGCAAGTGGGAGTAAAAGGTCACTAGGCTGCCTAAGGAGGGCAGAACTAGCCCAGATTAGAAAAACAGAGCAGGTTAAAGACTCTGATTGCTATCAATTTTGAGATCAGTCTCCTTGGCTATTGCACTTCCAATCAAGGCAAGATAGTCTCCGAAACAAAACAAAACAAAAACAACATTTTGTTATAATCTTAATAACCATAAATAAAAACAACAATTCAAAAGAAAAGATAAAATGATATGAACTCTCTAGCACTTAACAGTGTTGAATCAAATTATTCAAACTCATTGAATTGCTGGACTGAAAGAATAGTCTTTAATGGTTCAGTATCAACTTGACAGGAAGTGTCCAGAGGGGAACCCCAGAATCTATGCTTAGCCCTGTGTTTTTTAACTTTTTTTTTAAATCAATGATTGGTATAAAATACCTGAAAATCTTTCAAGCTGTCAAATTTCCATTTTTTTCATTCTGGATTACACTTGGAGGGGTGAGTGGAATGGGAGTGAGGGAGTGGGGAGAGAAGAAAAGATAACAGGGGTAGGGTAAAAAGGCTGAGAAAGAAAATAGTGAGTAAAAATAATATGGAGGGAAATTCACAAATAGTAATTATAACTTTGAATGTGAATGGGGTATTCATAGCAGCTCTCTTTGTGGAACTGGACATTGAAGGAATCCCCATCAATTGAGAAATGCCTGAACAAGTTGTGGTATATGGTTGTGATGAAATACTACTGTGCTATAAGAAAGTATGAGCTCAATGATCTTAGAAAGGCATGGAAAGATTTACATGAAATAGTGAAGAACAAAATAAGCAGAACCAAGAGAACATTGTATACAGTAATAACAACATTTTATTAAGAATGACTTTGAGAAATTGTCATTTTTACTATTACAAATATACAAATTAAAAATAAAGGACATGTGAAGATAGATGCTATTTGCACCCTGAAAAAGAACCGATAAATAGAAGTATGTATAGAATAATTTTACATATATATTGTATATATTACACACATACACACACACCTATTTGTGTATAATGGTAGCCATCTCTAGGGTAAGGCAAGGGGGAGGGAAGAAAAAAAGGAAAAAAAGAAATTTACATGATAACTTTGTTGTATATTTAGAAGGAAATGCAAGTTGTACATAGTGGATTTTCAGTTTCACATGCAATCATCTTTTTTTACTGTACTGTATTATGGAAATGCTTGTTTTATTCCATAAATTAAAAATTAAAATAAAAAGAGGAAAAGGAAAAAAAATTTTAATTAAAAAAAGATTGGTATAAAAGTATAGGTGGCATATGTATACTCTGCCCTTGTCTGGTGACAGCTGGGATTTTTTTCAGTTCTAGGTACTACAATTTAAGAAGAGCATTGATAAGTTGGAGAGTGGCCAAAGTAGGGTAGGCAGATTGCTGAAGGGATGTGAATCCATGCCATATGAGGATCAGATGAAAGAATAGGAATGTTTAACCCAGAGAAGAGGAGACTCTAAGGAGACAAGATAAACATCTTCAATTTTTTTGAGGAATCGTCTTATATAAAGATTAAATGTATTCATTTTTGCCGCCAAAAGCAGAACCAGGCATAATAGATGCAAGTTACAAAAACAAAAACAAAATTTTAGATTTGGTGTAAGGAAAGCTTTCCTAACTAAATCAGAGCTTTCCAAAAGTGAAATAGACTTCATTGGGGAATGGTGGCCCCCCCTCCATCACAGGTCTGTAATGGATGAGCACTTGTCAGATATGGGAGTGCCAGGTTCTCTCAGGTTAGGGTTGGACTAGCTGATAGGGGTAGTTAAAGTAGCAGAGCAATAATATTCTACCAGAAAAGTACACAAGCCCTTTGGCAGCTAACGAGCAATTTTCCCCTTTAACCAGACACTAAGAAGAGAATTAAAGAGAAAAGAAGTATAAATTATACCCTGTAAGAGAGCCATTCCTTTTGACTAAGACATTACTCATTCCAGGATCTCTATTTTAAAATGTCAATACACAGAGAAGAGGAAGAGAGAGGATTACAGAGAAAGGCAGTAAGAGGGTACAGAACACAAACTTTGCCTTCTGCCTAATTTTGCCTAAGTTCTAGCCTGATCCTGAGGAGGCATTCCTGAGGACTATTGCAAAGCCTTGTATTGATTTTCTTTATTGTTGTATAAATCACATATTTACTATTTATTTTCCCTGTGAATATTTTCAAAATTAATTTCAAAGCTTAAAATAATTTTGGAAGACTTTCCCTTCCTACATTAGTCTGTTAATGAACATCCAAAGAATGCACAATAAATATGCCTCTTCTGGGATGCAAATATCTGCCTGCAATCTCATTACAATGTTGATAGCAAGGTCTTATAAATTAATCACTGCTGCAAACACTTTTCCCTTGGAATTCATTTGTGACTTCATAGAGATAAGTATTGTCTTATCTCCTCACTGCTAATGAATAAATAGAAAAAGCTCAGATTTATCCAGAAAGACTAGGCAGGGTATAGTTTTCCTGAAA
Source organism: Phalanger gymnotis (assembly GCA_028646595.1). NCBI lineage: Eukaryota > Metazoa > Chordata > Mammalia > Diprotodontia > Phalangeridae > Phalanger > Phalanger gymnotis. Next base: position 496,053,194 of record CM053622.1, on the reverse strand, counting down.
GATAAAATTTAACCCTGAACTTCTGGGGGTATCATTTTCAATAAAAGGAAAGGAATTCTGTCTTCTTTAGTCTGTAAAGCAATGACCTGGAGGTTGCTAATCAGAGAGATGTTATATTGGCAAAAGTCCAGTGACATCAGTCAGAGGGCTTATCTAAGGCCCTGATCCCATGGTAGGTCTGGATCTCTGATGGGTCATAAGAAAAAATGAATTCTAAGGCTACTCATCCAAATGCCCTGCCTTTGGTCCATTACCACTAGATTCTAAATCTGGGAAGTTTCTACAGCAGCCTGTTAAATGACCTGAAAAACCATTGTGGAATACAGGGATGATTTAATATAAAGAATATAACTAGTACGGCTTTCCCCCTCTTCCCTCACACTCTGAATGACATGGTGCAGTACACAAGTGCACTTTTCAGGTCAGTTTCATTATTCCAATTTCAGTTTTATGCATTCAAATGCAAGACTCCAAAGGCAGCTTCAAAATAGCACAGAATTAATTCTATTGTCCTCCAAGAAAGGCAATGTGCCTGGGATTGCACATTAATACCAATTAGGTACTAGCTTGGGGCAGCTTTATAAAGATAAACCATAGTATATTCTTCCATCTGTGTCAGAGTATTATCTGTTATGTACTCATAAAAATAAAGAGAAGAAAAAAGAGACAAGGGCAGAGATTGGAAAAAAAAGTCAGAAAAACCTTCCCAAAACGAAGTAGCTTCTATGAAATACTTCTACTGAGAGGTCAACAATCATGCAGCCTATCTACCACTGATTGGAGGGTAACCCAACTTCTCTGGATAGCTATATACATTAACTTACCCAACCCACCTTTCTTACTTTTTCTTTCTTCCTTATTTCCTTCCTTCCATCCTTTTTTTCCTTTCTTTCTTCTTTCTCCTTTCTTTTCTTCTATCTCTGATTATATGTGTATCATAAATTAAACCAGCTCAAGAATGAAACAATTTTAAACTACTTAACTCCTAATGCAAATGTCAGCCAACCACCATTATATTCTTAAGTTGTCCAACAGCACCCAAAAGAAAATGTCAATAAGGAGAAACTATGCTTAGTTTCCGGCAAAAACACCTCTAAGAATAAGATGTATAAGGTAACAAGTAAGCCAATATCTGCATGTGTTTGTGGAAATCCAATTATCTTGATACATACCATCTTCCTCAACTCCTGATTGGAAACAATGATCACATTTGGTGGATCCCCAACAGCTGTGGCAGCTCCTCCGATATTTGTAAAAATCACTTCTGCTATCAGGACATGCCTGGGATCAAGATTGAGCACCTCACACAACCTGTTGAAGATGGAGGGAAATGAAACCACTCACTTAGCCTTTGATTAAATTGCCCTTCTGAATCTGAGAGTCTTATATAAAACCAAATAACAAAAACAAACTTCATATTTAGGGTATAAAACACACATACACAGACAAACAAAAAAAGTGAAAACTAATATGTATGGGCAACAGCTATAGGCCAAGGACCTCAGATCACAGTCCCATGTATCTAATTTACCTGTGATTCAGCATCCTTAATTGTAAAAATGTAAATAAACCCAATTCCCTGCCTCATAAGTGTGGTGGGAGAGTACAAGGAGGGTGCTTTCATAGGCATGCAGGAATGGTATTTTTGTAGTCAATGGCATGACCAGCACTTTTTATCCATAGAGCAAAGAGCTTATGGTAAGACAGACTTCTCTGAATGAGGGAGGACTTGGTAACCAGATCTCCCTAGGACAAATTTCAGCAGCAGCATCAGTATCCATGTGTGACACCAATAGATCCACTTTGGGGTCCTAGATTACTTTTTATGTTGCTTCATTACCTTTGTCTTGCCTCCAAGTTGGACAGCTCCTAAACTTTATTTCAACCCATTCTCTGAGTCACCAATTTTATGCACATTGAGCACCAGGACCATTCCTGATTCAGTTTAGTGTTTCACATGTTTCTCTCTCATGACTTGGGGTGAGGGGGTGGGAATTTAAGTATGTTTACCACTAACAAATACTGTGCTCTGGGAACTCATACTGTTTTATGCTCCCAGAGTTTTAGGGAACTAGATTCAGCTATTGATCTTTATTATCAGATGTCTGGAAAAGCTAGAGCTTTATTGTCTGGGCAGATAGGTTGCACAGTGAATAGAGCACTGGACCTATAGTCAGGAAGATCTGAGTTCAAATCCAGCCTCATATACTTACTAGCTGTGTGACCCTAGGCAAGTCACTTAAACCTGTTTGCCTTGGTTTCCTCATCTGGAAAATGAGTTGGAGAAGGAAATAGCAAACCACTCCAATATCTTTGCCAAGAAAACCCCAAATGGGGTCATGAAGAGTTGGACATGATGGAAACAACCAATCAATGAATAAACCTGGAATATAGACTTAGAGAGGTCTTGTAGTCTCCCTTTCATCTCTGGGATGAATTAGTGATTCATCTTCAGGAACATCAAGATCCTTAGCAAGAAACCTAGGATAGTTTCTAGGAATAGCACAGTCAGTCCCAAGTCATTTAATTTTTTGTCTCCTCATCCTTTTATATAACTTATCCCCAAACCTAATTCCAGGTCACTAAACCACCAACAACAGTAGGAATCTGAGCAACAAAGTCCTAGAAAGGAATTGTACCATGGTCCTTGGAAGAAGTCACACACAAAAAACTAACAAACAGACAGAAATTACTACCTACTGTTCTAGTGATCATGCATTGGTTATAAACAGCCTTTTCTTTAAAAAAAATGAAGACCTACTGAAGTCATAAAACCACAATCCATGGAAAGTAAATAACCTGTCAAATGTTTTAAAAATGCATATTAGAGAAAATTTGTACAAAGCTTCAGGCAGAAACAGGATCTACTTCAAGATACAGTTAAACATCAGGTATGAGTTTAGGCTAAAAAATATCAATATTGTACAACCTAAAGGCTTAAGGTTCATAAAATTGTGCTTAGTTTGAAAAGAAAAAACACATACTTGTTTACTGATTTTAATATCAGGATGAGAGTACAAGTATCTCTTGGCATTGAGACATAGAGTTCTTAGACAAACCAATAGAAATGCTGCCATGCATTAGAGGATAAAAGAGAGAGAGAGAGGGAGGGAGAGAGAGAGAGAGAGAGAGACAGATAAAGGAGGGAGGGAGGGGGAGGGGGAGAGAGAGAGAGAGAGAGAGAGAGAGAGAGAGAGAGAGAGAGAGAGAGAGAGAGAGAGAGAGAGAGAGAGAATTGATGAAATCCCCTACTTTCAGAGATAGGACACGCCAAAAAGATAATGGCCCACACAAATTCGTGAAACAAATTCACTGTTCATACAAACTCCAAGATGGAGCTAAAGGGAAGGTAGGGGTGTTTTGTGTGCATCTTCAACTTTTGAAATTGATGGCAATATCCCTTAATGTCACTGTCAGAAACAGAATAATGACCCAGATGCCTCATTGGTCTGATTCAGTCTAGTGTTTCATGTGTTCCTCTCTCACAGCTGGGGGCATTGGGGGGCGGGGTGGATTTGAGTATGTTTACCACTAACAAATACTGTGCTCTGGGAAGTCATAGAGTGTTTTATGTCCCCAGAATAATAGAGAACTAAATCCAGCTATTAATCTTTATTATCAGAAAAGTAGGAGAATTTTTTGGTCTATTTCATCTCCATAGTAATGACAGCATGCAATTACATCTGTAAAGTTATAGACAAGGGGCAAGAAGCCTAACAATTGAAGAAAGGAAAGAGCCCAGCATGGTAGCCATCCAAATATATAAATATGTAAGTCCTATTTTCCTTCTAAAAATAATCATAATAGTAATTATCTGGCCAATTATAACTATAAAACTGATAGCCTGATAAAGCTGCATTAGAGTTCTCAAAAGTCAATTTTTCTCTCATCATCTTAAATTTTTAAAAAAGTCTTGTTTCTATATCACATTCCCTTACCAAGACCTCAGATTTCTGAAGAGCTACCAAAAACTTTTGGTTCTTTACATGTAGATTACAACAATACTCTGTGTGTGATCTCATCAATGTTGATATTCCTTCTGACAATGTAGATTGAAACCCATATATGCCTTCACATCTTACATAATTCTTTTCTGTTTCCTCCACCATGCTTGCTCATGTTGGATGGATGGGAGGCCAAGGTCTAAGAGGAACTTCAACTGTGCCTTTCTGAACTTTTGCATTTGGAGCAAACCTATATACCAGTTATGGGTCAGGGTAGGTCTGACCCATGTAGTCATGCAGGAGTTGTTCTATTATACATTGACTAGCTATTCCTTTTAGACATGCTAATGCCTAAAAGTAAAAACTATATAAACAAGAAATGTTCTTTGAATTGCTTAGAGGCTTACTCCATGATGCATCATTCATCTGACTAGGGTTTGGTGAGATATCGCAGACCCTGGGAGAAGGGAGGCATTTCCCACCAGGATAGTGTATTGAGACCCAGTTTGATGAGATAAATCTTATTGTCTATATTCTTTGACTGATACAGTGAGAAACTGCCAATGCAGAGTTGAGTTAGGAAATGGGAAAGCACCTGCTCTCTGAGAATTTTAGAGGATTTAGATCCCCCTGAAGCTCTTTCTATTGCTGATTAGTTCTCTACTCAAGAGTGCCTACCTGCCAGGGTAAGTGTGGGACTTAAACATTTTCAGGCTAGAGGAAGCAATACCGCTCCATGGTCAAATAGGTGTTTATTATGAGATATAGATATGTAACACAAGATGCATTCTGAGATAACTAAACCAGCCCTCACAACTCTCTAATATCTTATCTTATAAATTATTGCCTGTTTCCCTTTCTCTTTTTTTGAAGAAAGTCCAGTTTATGCTTCGAAATATTCTCAATAAATTACCAAAATTGCAGAAACTTCTTCCAGCTCACACCCATCCTAGAATAAAACCAGGTATCTCTTCTCACATTAATTAGCTTCCGCTCTCTCAATCTTAATCCAATCATTTATAAATTTAGAAAAAAATCACTGATAATGAATGAGCACGTAATTTAATAGCAGTATCTACTACCATAGAAACACAAATAAACATGCCAACAAGATAGAAAGGCTTCAACAGGCCTCAAAACTAGACTCCTCTCTTTCTCCCTTCCTCAGACCATACTTGTAGCCAGTATTAAGGGGGTTGAAATGGAAAGGGGATGCAATTTAAATTCTGGGCATATATTTTCCTAGCACTATGCACTAGGAAAAGAAGGGGTGGGAGGGCAAGGAGCTGTTGAATGAACTTCGCTTTAACCAGCTGCCACAAAAAACAATTAGGCTTCATCTCAGATTCAGTCTACTCCTAATTTGATTCTCTCCTTGCTTTCCCTGATCCATATATTCTCATCTTGTCATCTTCAGTCTGCTTTCCTGGCCTGGTACTCCAAATTTTTTGGCATAGGTCCCTCCTCATAGTCACTAGAATCTCCAATAAAGCAAGTTTTACTAAAACTTTACACATAAGCCCAAGTATTCTCCATCATCCCAGAAAGGTCTTTCAAAATCTCTGATATTGGGAAAGTCCTCCAAAGTCTCCCACCACACTCTTGAAGTAGGTAAGAAGATTTAATGTTGAATGTTGGCAACCGGGGACTATATAGGTCACAGTCATTCAGATAATCTAGTGGTAAAACCAAAACCAAATCCAGATGTTAAGATTAATACTTTTCCTTTGTCATTAATACTTTTCTTTCTACCTTACTGATCCTGGACTTTCCCCATTAATTCAAGAACAAATTCAACAAATGTTTATTAAATATCTACTATATGGAAGACAATATGCTAGGCACTGATGATACAAAGTTGGAGAACAACATAGCTCTGGCCCTCAGAGAATATGCAACTGAAAATATATACAGAATAGGCATGATATAAAGTAATGGTAATGATAGCAGAGATATTAAGAATAGCTCATGTTTATGTGAAACATTTTCTTTACAATCTTATGAGATGTTGTTATGGTTGTTCAGTTGTGTCTGACTTTTCATGACCTCATTTGGGGTTTTCTTGACAGATATTAGAGTGGCTTGCCATTTTCTTCACCAATTCATTTTACAGATGAATAAACTAAGGCAAACACGCTTAAGTGACTTTTCCAGGGTCACACAGCTAGTAAGTGTCTGAAGCCAGATTTGAACTCCGTTCTTCCTGCCTGTAGGCCCAGTGCTCTATCCACAGTGCTACCTAGCTGCCCTTACACACTTGTGAGATAGCCTGAAGCAAATAAGTGGTTTAGTGGAAAGAGTGCTGCACTTGGAGGCAGGAACACTTGAATCCAAAGTCTGCCTCAAGTATTTACAAGCTATGTAAACATGGGCATGTCATTATATCTTTCTCAGCCTCAGTCTACTCATCTGTTAAAGGAGGCGTCGATAAACAGCACCTACCTCACAGGGTTATTTGGAGGATCAAATGAGATAACACAGAAAAAAGACTTTGTAAACCTAAAAATTCTACCTAAACACTAACCATATTATTATTTATACGAACATTCATATCCTTATTTTACAAATGAGGAAACTGAGATTCAGAAAGGTTAAATGAGCTGTGCATAGACACAGAGCTAGTAAACATCAGGGCTGGGAATTGAACACAGGTCATATAATTCCAAATCTAAGGCTCTTGCCACTACATTAGACAGTTTCTCGTAGTAGAATGGAATTAGAGCAAAGTGACCCAAATGAAAACCTCTAGAAGGGCCAAGAAATGAGGTCTTTAAAACTAGCTTTCGTTAAAGAGATTCAAAAGAGGCATGGAAAGTACTGCTGAAGGAAAAAGAGGCAAAGTGTTTTAGCATACATAACTTGAAATAGAGCTGTAATAAATGGCAAAGAACCATCTCCATGGATTATTGTGAGCTGTCATCAAGGAAGGTCCGATTTCTTAGCAAGGCAAAGGACCACACTTACCAAAGGGTTGGGGGCCAGAATGATGAGAACCACAAGCAAAGCAGAGGAAAGGTTTTTCTTGTTTGTTTTACACTACACTTTCTCCAGGTCTGTGCATCTTTGTAGTGGTAATCAGGACAAGATTTTTTGCTGTTCTTCTCTTAAGTGCCTTTAATGAGTCTGGCCTTTGTTTGAATGGGGGAGGTAAAGTGGGATCTTTTTTTGTCTTGGAATGTTTCTCTGCACTAAGACAATCAGGACTCATTGAATTGTATATGATGTGGTACCAGCCATTTGAGAGCTTTCCCACACTCTGGTGTTAGTGATTCTCACACCCTAAATGGTGAGACTCCAGCCCTCAGGGTCCTGAACAGGTTATATGTAACAGAAGATTAGCATTTGAGTTTTGGGGGTACGCTCATTAAAAGATTGAGAAAACTCTGGGCAAGCTGTTGAAACAGTCCCCCGGGCTTGGATAGCCCAGACAGATGATGTTGGTGCTTCTCTGGTAACTATGCATTGCTGTGGATAGATTGGTTTGTGTTATTTGCTCTGTTTATAACATGTGCTTGTAATTTCTGTTTGTATTTACCCTGAAGTTCAAGGGACTGATCTTTTTCCCCCTGAACTAAGTGAGTGATATATGTATGTTTAATTAAACTGAGATTGTTAACCCCTTAAAGTTGCTTTCCTTAGAAAAGCAAATCAAAGAACCTGTGTTGACAGCTCTTTTGTGTGCTCTTGTCGCTGGTCTTACGCAGCCACAGTAGCTGGTAGCAACACTGTTGTTACAGTCTTCTGCAAGCTCAGTGTCACATCCCAGCTCTCAGCCCATCTCACCACAGCTTGCCTCCAGTTAATCAACTTATCCCAGCCAGACAGCCCCCCGAAATTCTTCTTTTTTTGCTTCAAAGACATAAATTTGCAGTTTACCAGATCCATAAATCTCCCCCGCGTTTCTTTGGCTAGCCACATCCCCCCTCTTTTTTTCAATTTCACTTCCCAAGATCAGTGTATGCCAAAGATAACATCTATTTCCTGATTACTCTATGTCCTTGAGAGATAAATTTTTGCAAAAAAAATAAAATCTTTAACTTGGAAATGTTGTGTGCATTGAGTTTTCATGACAAATTTATGAGAGGACACAGAGTTGCCCAGTATATCATCTTCAGTATATCATTGGAGGGATTACCAACCTCTGAGATATCAGAGATCTAAAGTATCAAAGCATTATTGGTACATCACAAGATAATAATCCAGCAATCAACAAAGATTTATTAAGTGCCTTGCACATGTCAAGTTCATACATGTTACTGGTGACAAAAACAAAAAATAAAATAGTCCTTGCCCTCAAGAAACTTGCATCTATTAGTATGTGAGAAACAAGATGGATACAAGAACCTTGCACTGATATTCAGCTGTTTAGAATTTGAAATTTTTAGGGCATTCTCATTTTTGATCTGCCTCAAGATCAAAAATTTTCAGCCCGATCACTCCTAAAGCTGACCTTATTAAAAGTAGATAGTCACATTGCTTACCTTATGGTAACAGGTGTAAAGAGCAGCATTGTGGTGACATTATCCAAAAATGCTGAAAGGAATGCAGCGATGAGACACAGAATGAGGATCATGGCCCACACTCTGCCTCGAGACAGCCAGTATGCCTAATGAACACAAATACCAAAAGAAAAGCCCTCAGCGATTAGTGACTTCCTTGAACACATAATTGATTTCATTTACAGAGACAAGTTTTCATGAGAGGCAGTAGGGTATAATGGAAAATCATTTGGCCCAGTGTCTAATCTTATTTTCCCATTTAAATAATAATAATAATAACTAGCATTTATATGGTGCCTAGGGGGTGCCAGTGCTTAGTACTTTACAATATTTTACTCAAGACTTTACTCAAAGTACTATAGTACTTTGCTCATTTCATCCTTACAACAACCCTGGGAAGTAGGTGCTATTATTAACCTCATTTTACAGCCAAAAAAACTGAGGCAAACAGAGGTAACTTGTCCAGAATGACACAGCTGGAGAATGTCTGAGGCTGGATTTGAATTTAGGTCTTCATGACTCCAGGCTCAACCCTTTATTCACTGTGCCACCTAACTTTCTCTAATTTATTTTATGTCCCAAGCCTGTGTTTTTCCCTCAATAAAATGGCTAATTTTAACTTCCTCACAGGGTTGTAAGGATTGAAAGGTATATAAAGTTCTTAAATGCAAAGCACCATGATCATTTAACTCATTTTAATTCAACACAATTTAAGTTCTAACCCTATTTAAGGCAAGGTTAGGTACTAGAGAAACAAAGATTTAAAAAAATTAGCACAGCTCCTACTGCCTTCAGTGAGCTAACAATCATGTTGTCTCCCTGATCAGATTGTGAACTCCTTAAGAATAAGGACCTGGATTTTTTTTTCTGAATGTCTTTTCTTTACATCCCCACCACTTAATACAATGCCTGGCGCATTTTTGTTGTTGCTCAGTCATGTCAATCGTGTCCAGCTCCTTGTGACCCCATTTGGGGTTTTCTTGGCAAAAATACTGTAGTAGTTTGCCATTTCTTTTGCCAGCTCATTTTACAGATGAGGAAACTGAAACAAACAGGGTTAACTGACTTGCCCAGGGTCACCTAGCCAGTAAGTATCCGAGGCCGGATTTGAACTGACAAAGATGGGGTCTTCCTGACTCTAGGCCTGGCATGCTATACGCTTTGTTACCTAGCTACCTGGCACATACTAAGTGCTTAATAAATGCTACCTGACTGGACTTGATTTAAAAGGGGTATTAGTCATATGCAAGTAAGTATGATAAAAGGTAAAATGTGATAACATCAAAGGAGAAGTCCAGACCAGATACTATGAGAAAAACTAAGGAGGTTTCATATAGGATGATCAGAGATGGTTTCTGAGAGAAGGTTGCATTTGAGATAGACCTTGAAGGTTGAGAAGGATGTCAGTAGATACATGCAGATAGAGGGAACAGGAGATAACAAGATGAGATCAGAGAATAGCTAGTCATCCCATTTAGCTAGAAAATAGAGTAGGTGAAAAGAAGTACAGTACAATATGGCTACCTTATGGCTAAGAAGGTTGGTTGGAGACAGATTAAGATTGCTCTGAACATGCCAAGCTGAGAGATTTACATAAGGTGATTTTATTCTATAGGCAATATGGTGTCATCATCCATTTCAGTTCTAAATTTATAATCCTAAGGTCTTAAAAATGTACTAAATGTTTTTGTGCAGTTGTTCAGTTGTGTCCAACTCTTCACGATCCCATTTGGGGTTTTCTTGGCAAAGATACTGGAGTGGTTTGCCATTGAGTCAAAATTATTGTAGGAGGATAAATGTTTGATTCACTTCTAAATAGTCAGATGCATGCTTCCTAAACCCTGCTAACCAGTCCATACTCTGTCTAACCTGTGCCAACCTAATTCGGCCTTTGACTATACAAATGATCCAATTTAAAAATTTGGGGAACACAACCTATGTCCCTCAACAAAGGCCATATGCCACAGATGTCAGTGTCCTCACATTCTCTGATGAGGGCAAATCAGAGCTTTAGAGAAACTCAAATGTTCCATTATGTCCATGACTTCCTCACTACTGCATTTTGTAGACATTGCTAGTATAACCTTTTACTCCCTGCCATTCACCAGAACAGTAGAAAAAGAACTAAGCTTCCTTTAGAGAAGCTTGCTATTTTCTTGTATTTAGTAGGTGCTCAATAAATATTTCTGCAATAAATTAATAATGCTTCTTGCTTCCTGGTCTCACACCCTTTACACATTCCAATTAATGTTACCTTTGGAACTTTTAGTTTTTTCTGGGAATCAAAAAGGTCAGCTTAAAAATAAAAATTATAATAATTTACCAAAGGAAAACTGGCAACATCATTGCCCAATCATTTGTAAGTATAATGAGGGTAGAACTGTGATTTTCTGCGGCTTCGCCCACACTAAAGCCACTGGAAATGAACCTTAAGAATGCACAGTGTAGAAAGCCATCACAAAAATTACTCTACTAAATAGTATAGTTACCAGAAATGGATGACTTGCAATGCTTTATATCACAAAAGAAAAGCAAAAAAATATGCATAGCTGCATCCATTTCAACTAACCTACTGAAATAAAATTACACAAACCATTTAATCCAAGCACATATGCCTTTATCTACATCTCTGGTTATTAATGAACATACACAGTCATAAGGACCACGAAATTCTTCCCCATGGCATCTGCTCACTATTCTCAAAGAAACAATTCAGAAAATATGCAGTTTTTCAGAAAATATGCAGTTTTTCTTGTGATTTGTTTGCAAAGGGCAATTGTATTTACTAAACGTAGCTCCATGAATACAGGAATATACGTGATTTCTAAATTCTACAGAAAACTTACCTTTACTGCGCAATAGTCAAAAAATCCAGTTTCTGAAAATATGGCCACTAAGATCATCTATGGGTGAAAAAGAAAACACACGATCAAAGCAAAGGTATTTCTAAATTCAACTTTCATTTATATGTTTAAAAAAATTTTAAAAACAGAGGAATGACAATTTCTTTGTGACCCAAGTTTTTCTCTAATACCAAGAGCTAATATCTGGAATGGAGAAACACTAAAAACTCCTTAACACTAAAAACAAGTGAAACAAGAATTTTCACTGCCACCACTACTATTTAACAGAATTGGCAGTATGAACTATAACAGTAAAGGAAGAAAAAGAAATGGAAAGAACAATCATTAGAAAAGAGGAAGATAAATTTATATTTGCAGACATGAGAGTGTACTAAGAAAACCCTAAAGAATGGAAAAAATTGTTACTGAGACAAATTCAGCACAATACAAAATCAATCCATAAAAATAAAATATAATGCAACTAAGAAATAGCATAACATGATGAACATGACAGTGAAGAGTTTAGAAATAAAATACCAATAGGTGAAAAGATATGTTTTTTTTAAATATTTACATGTTTAATATTTTATTTAGTATTTCTTCATAGTAATTATAAATAAATATATTTATGTATACATTTTAATATGGATTTAATATCCATGGGTATTTTAAAACTCTCCTTTTAATAATCATGTATATTCATATATATGTATGTATATGTGTGAATATATACATATTTATAAATCAATGAGCTAACTGAAAAATAGGACTATTTTACTTGAGGAAAGAATGGTTGAAAGAAAAGTAGAAGCAGAAAAACAAACCCAGAAAATCACTATATTGAAAAAAATTATATTGAAGCTATGTGGAAAAAAATTGACAGATCTGTAAGACAGATCAGAGACTAGATATTTTTAAATTACCAGACTTCCTGACAATAGTAAAGAAGAAAATAACATGACCAATATTTCTGGAAATAATATAAGAAAATTTCTCAGAAATAGTCAAAATGAGGAATGGTTTACAAATGAATAGGGTCCATAAAAAACCAACACGGGTAAACCCAAAATTCATATACACATATGTATGTATGTGTTTATACAATTGTCATGTTTCAACACTAAAATAACAAGAAATCATAAGCAAGCAGGAAGATCATCCAGAAATGAAAATTCAAAATTTCATAGTTTTTTCCACAAAAACAAGAAATTGAAATATGATATACTGATATCTGATGTGAAGAATTTTATTCCCAGATAAATTTCCCCCCAAACTAAGAATTATATTAAAAAATAAAATCTCAACATTAAAATTCAAGATTACTCTTAACAAGTCATAGAATGGAGGATTAATCTCAGAGCACTGTATGATATGAAAAACCAGCAAAAGCACTAAACTTTTGGAATAGCCCTGGGTCAATTGCTATAATCAATAGATAATTTATAATTTTGATTAACTAGTTACTCTCTCAATACAATCATCATAGGAGATTAAAAATAATGTAATATCACATTGGCTAGCTAATAAACGAATGAAAAAATTGGGCTTGAGGGAGAAAACCCGAAAAGGAATAGAGGATTGAGTTCTCTTTGCTCACTAGAGATTTTTGAGGGAGAAAAGGCAATCTCACAGAGAAATTCCTAAAGTAAACAAGTGGGGAAAGGGTGAAGTTTTCACAAAAAAAATATAGCTATTAGCATAAAATAAAGAAACTTTGTTCATTGGGATGATGGCTATTAAATTTGGAGAAGTATTAGTACTGATAAGATAAGGAAAATACTGTTTTTGTATCAAATAATAAAAATATTAAACAAAGAATGGTAGCAGATAAGTTCAATTTATCAAGACTAATTTTTCCCAAACTTGAAATTTCATCTCCCATCTTTGTTCTATGTAGCCTGACCCCCATGGTATGTGTGTATGTATGTATGTATATGTGTGTGTGTGTATTACATATATATATATTTCTTCCTCACTTCTGCTTGTTAGAATCTTAACTTCTTTTAAGGTTCAACTCAGATATCATGTCCTATATGAAGCATTTCCTGATCAGCTTGTCAAAAAAAAAGAAACATTTTAATTGCCTATTCTGTGCCAGGCACTGTGCTATGTGCTGAGGATCCACTCTCAAGGAATTTATAGTATAATAGGGGAGACAACTATATACATACAAGATAGAGACAAAGTAAATAGGAAGTAATCTCAGAGGACAGACATAGGAAATGGGTGGGGTTCAGGAAAGGAGATTGCAAAAGTTGGGTTTGGGACTGAGTTTTGAAGCAAGCCGGGAGGTAGAAACAAGGGGCAGCCAGAGAAAAGATACAGGGCCCTGAGATGAAGTGTTATCTGTGAGCAAGAGGAAAAAGGTCAATGTACCTGGAGGGGAGAGAGGTGTAAGAAGACTAGAAAGGTAGAAAGGGCCCAGATTACATAGGGTTTTAAAAGCCAAACCAAGGATTTTGTTTTTATCCTAGAGGTAATATGCCGCTACTGGTATTTTCTGAGGAAGGGATAAAAAGGTCAGACTTATGCTTTAGGAAGATCACTTTGAGAGCTAAGTGGATGATGAGCTGGAGGGAGGAAGAAACCTATAGTAGGGAGACCAACCACAAATCTACTGCAATGGTCTAGATGTGAGGTGATGAGGGAGGGTACCAGAGTTGTAGCACTATGACTGGAGCAAAGGGAAGGAAGATAGATAGATAGGGAGAAAGAGCTAGAGCGAGAGAGAGAGAGAGAGAGAGAGAGAGAGAGAGAGAGAGAGAGAGAGAGAGATGATAGAGAAAGAGAGAGAGATGATAGAGAGAGAGAGAGAGATGATAGAGAGATTAGATAGATGTATGTATGTGTATATACACACATATATAATTTGTTGTTGTTGAGTCATTTCAGTCATGTCTTGACTTTGTGACTCCATCTGGGGTTTCCTTGGCAAAGATGTTAGAGTGGTTGCCAATTCCTTCTTCAGCTCATTTTACAGATGAGGAAACATAAGCAAACAGGGTTAAGTGATTTCTCAGGTTCACATACCTAGTGAGAGTCTGAGGCCAGATTTGACCTCAAGGAGATGAGTCTTCCTGACTTTAGGGCTGGTACGCTATCCACTGTACCACCTAGCTGCCAATACATATGTGTGTATACATGTATATATGTGTGTACATATATGTACATACATGCATACACACATATGATATGAAGGTAGAAAGAAGACTTGGAAAGAAATTCGATATGTAAAGTGAGTGAAGAGTGAGGAACCAAAGGAAAGAACACTATTTCAAGCTTAGGTGACTTGGAAGATGGTGATCTCCTTGAGAGTAACAGGGAAATTTGGGAAGAGAGTGTAGGGGATAATGAGTTCTATTTTGAATGTGTTGAGCTTAAGACAACTACAGGATATCCAGTTGTGATGTCCAACTAGAATTTGATGACATTTGGAGGTCTGGAGAGAAGTTAGGATCACAAAAATAAATTTAAGAATCTTCTACATAGTCACAATAATTCAATCCATGGGAGCTGATGACATCACCAAGTTAGCTAGCATGAAAAGAGAAGAGGGACCAGGACAGATCCTTCGGGGTCATGCCCAATTAGTGGAAGAAGATCCAGCAAAACAGACTGAGCAGCAATGATTCCCACAATTGTCAAGTCCCCTCAGGGTTTCATTTTTTTCTTTGTATACTCAGTGCCTAACATAGTGCCTTGCATAGTGCTTAATACATGTTTATTGAACTGATTGAATTAAGCTCTAAAAATAAAGATGAAAGAACGAAAATCATGTCTGAAAAAGCCACCAAAATGAAATGTCTAATGTCAAAATACATACATGGAATACAACAGTGGTATCAAATTCAAATAGAAACTGACTCTTTCATACCACAGATTGACTGAAAGAACCACAAATTAACATTGTTAATGTCATATTGCATTTTTATTTATTTTCTTAAACATTTCCCTATTTCATTTTAATTTAATCTAGGCTACATTAGGGAGTTTGGTAGCCCATAGGATACAAGTTTGACACTCTAATATAGATCATACACAGGAAGTCAGAATGGGACAAAATTTATCATACTTCACTTAAGTCAAGAAAATATAAAGAGGAAGTGATAATGTCAGAAAAAACTAAATCCAAATTAGAAACCACTAAGATAAAGAAGAGAATTATTTCTGTGTAAAATTATTAATAACAGTGGGTGAATATAAATATTTAATATCTAAAAACTTAATAGCATAGCATCTAAGTATATAAAGAAAAAGTAATTGGAAAACAATTTCCAAAAATAATTGGTAACATAAATTTTGATAGTGGGAGGGTTTAGTATCTTACTTTTAGAATCTGATAATCAAAATAAAATTAATAACAAGAAATTAAGATGAATAAAATGCCAAGAAAACTGGATTTGACAGATAACAGAAAGAATTAAATAAAAAGGTAATAACTATAGTGTGTTTCAATTTTACATGGAAAAATCACCAAATGTTATCATGTAAAAAAAAGTTTTGAACAAATTGAGAAAGATCAAAATATTTAATGTTGTATTATGGATGATAAAGTAATTTTTTAAAAGTAATCAACAGTGAAAATCTGATCAAAAGATACAGGTCTACATAAAAGTTAACTATTCATTGAATAATTCTTGGATTTAACAAAATATTGAAATTATAACAAAAACATTAAAAGTAACAATATAGATACAAAATATCAGAATTTACCAAATACATGCAAAGTAGCACTCAGAGACAAATGCATACCCTTCATCTATAGAGAAATTTTAAGAATTAAGTTTTATTAATTCCTACTGCTTTTGCAGCACAGTCATTCCCAATATATCTATGTTCCAATTCTGGACTCCCATCAACAATGAAGAGTTAGCTAAAACCAAGGGGTATAATGACCACCCTGATAATGCATAACAATTGCATCCTTCATCCAAAACAAAGAAAAATAATAAATTGTCTTCAGTTTAAAATCAGAAAATGAACAAATTAAGACACTAAAAACAAAGTAGCAGAACTGTAATAAAAAGAGAAAGTAAAAAAAGAATGAAATAATTGAATGATAAATAAAAGGAAGCTATGTTCTTAAATACTAGTAAAACTGAGTTTCAAATTATAAAATTTATTCAGAAAAGGCAAAAATTATTATCAAATTACCAAATCAATAAGGAAGAGTCACAGCAAATGTAAAAGAAATAAAAAGAACTATCAAAGATAACAAAAGTAAGAAATGGATGAATATTTACAACTTTATAAAATATTCAAAGTGACAAAAGAGGAATTAAAAAATCTAAATAAATCAAACTCAGAAGCATCAATTATGTCAATTAATAACTGAATGTCTTATAAAAGACCTTAGCACCAAGTACATTTTCAAATGAATTTGATATTCAAAGAATATTCATAATATTTATTCATTCAAAGGATGAATAACCCCTATACTACATGAAATGCTTTCAAAAGCAAATATTATTTGATCACAGACCTGATAGAGCAGAAAAAGAAAAATGGCAAACCAATATCACTAATAAATATTAATCTAATTAAACATGTAAATAAAATAGGCAGATTATAGTATCATTTCAAAAGATTTTCATTATGATCAAGTAGGAGTTATACCAAAAATAAAAAAATGATTCAGTAACAAGAGAAAAATCGCCATTAAAAATTACATCAGTAAGAAAAGCATCTGATTTTGTCAGCACATGCAAAAAGTGATTGTCTCTAATGAGTTAAAGCTGTAGATCACCCAAAGCATACAGGAGATGGACATGGTAGGGGCATGCCGAAGCTTCCTGCCAACACAGGAAAAGTAGAATAAATAGAAAAGTCCTTGATTGTTTTAATTGTCTTTGAAAGCTACTAAATGAACAGGAGCACTGTTACGCAGGAAGTGCATTTGGATTGGTTGATAATACTTATTCATTAGCTAGTTCATAGACTAGAGATTTGAGCATCTGGCATCTTAGAATTGAAGCCTTCTAGCTCATCCGCTGCAGAAGAATTGATCAGGAAATAGGTGAGAAAAGCCTGATACCTATGTCTCTGCATCAGTCTGGGTCTCTTTCCCTAATCCTCACCTCCTACCCTGCCCATCTATCCCCATACACAGGAAGACATTGCCCAGAGAAGAATCTAGTAAACCTCACTGGACCAAAGAATTGTGACTTCTCATTGGTATTCTAGCAGAATCTCTGAGATAGCAGCTGCTGGGAATAGTGTCTAGTGCCCCAGTGAGTGGATTTCCAAGAACTATGAGTGATCCCTCTGCCAGAGGTGCTCTGTGAGCTTGAGCACATTTTTCCCAAAAGAAGAATGTACTTACGAAAGAGTAAGTCATACACTTTGGGAGCACTTAGATTAGAAACTACTGATCACTTTTAATTGTGATGAGTTCACTAAAACAGTCATGCCAAACTAATCTCATCTCTCTCTCTCTCTCTCTTTAAATAAGGTTACTAAATCTGTATGACTGAATAGGACAAATTTGTGGTTTCATTAGTGCAGAGAACACCAAATGAAAGTACTCCCTCTACCAATGTTGATTGGCACTTCTGTACAACTTATAGTCTTGCTGTGCACCCCGTGAATTAAAATGATTTGACCAGGATTGAAGATGTAGTTATGTGTTAGAGGTGAGAACTTCAATCTGATCAGATTTGTACTTTTGGAAAATAATTTTGACAGCTACTTTCCTCTAATGACATATGGAAAAATTCTGTCTTTGGCACTAACCTACATAATACTTTTATCAATACTTGGACAAATATAGGGTATTTCAAACATCCTAGTACAGTTTGAAGCTTTTAAGTTTTAGTAGCAAACACTTTTTAGGATATTCTGTACACAGAAGGTACATATATAGTTTCCAGATGAGAGGTATAGCTAATGTATTGTATTACAGACTTAATATTAAAAAAGTTAACAACAGGCTGGAAAACTTGGCACAGACCTACAAACTGAAATATAATAATAAGAGGTCCAGCCATTTGGGAAAATAACCTAGAACTATGATCAACAAGCAAAACTGTGCATACCTTTTCACCCAGTGGCATCACTATTGGGCTTTATGCCACCCGAAAAATCAAAGTAAGAGAAAAAGTACCCATATGTACAAAAATATTTATAGCAGCTTTTTCCATGTGGCAAAGAACTGGAAACTAAGGTGGTGTCTATCAATTGAGGAATGATTGCCCATTAAGTGGGCAATAACTAATTAAATTATGGCATGTAGATGTAATGGAATACTACTGTGCCACAAGAAATTATAAAAGGGACAATTTCAGAGAAGCCTAGATAGACACATGAATTTATATGCAGAGTGAAGTGAACAGAATCAGGAGAAGAATTTATACAAAAACAACAATGTAAAAACAAACAGCTTCGAAAGACTTAAGAGCTCTGATCAATGCAGTAACCAACTACGACTCCAGAGGACCAGCAATGAAGCCTGAGACCCACTGCTTGAAAGAAAGGTGATAGACTTAAAATATAAGACATGCATTTTTGGACAAGGCCAATATGGGAACTTATTTTGCTAATCTATGCTTATTTGTTACAAGGACTTTGTTTTCCTTTATTTTTCAGTAAGTATTAGAAGAGAAAGAAAATAAATGCTCATATTCAAATAAAATAAATTTTTAAAATTGTTTTTATTAAAAATAAATTTTTAAAAAAATTGAAAATAAATTTTTAACATTTTTGTTTAAAATAAAATAAAAATTTTAAATAGAAATATAATAGGTAAACAAAAAGTCTTTCAAGGATCATCAACTGAATATATTATGGGATGGAAGAAGATAAGGGTGTGGGGGTTTAGTCCAATATATAAAGTTCAATATGAATCAAAGTGTGACCACAGCTAATCGAAAAAAAGTTAATATATTAATTTTGTGCTTAACATATGCTACTTTTGGTTGTTATTTTGTATATCATTTCTGTTTTCTCTTGAAGGATAGGGATTTGCCTCATATCCCTTTGTAAACTACCACTTCTGGCCCGCCCCCATTTCTAGCATGTCACGTACAATGCACCTAATACATATTCAGATGTTTCCTGCTAGTGATGATGTTACATAAATTTTAACCAGAGTTAAAACTTTCCAGTGGCTGACCTCAGCAGCCTCCCTAGACGATAGAAGATGGTTTCAATTATTCACAAGGTTTAGAGCTACCAGCGAGATAACTTTAAATAGCTATTCAGAGAACTGTGTGCTTTTCTAATCAATGAAAGCTTAAGGTGAGAAATAATTATTCAGCTAATTTCATACTTTCTCACTGTCAAAGTGAGGCAGATCAACCACCTTTCTTGCAGAACATCTTAGAGAACAAAACAAGCTAAGACACTGGTGCCCCGAACACAGAACAAAAGAAAGGGGAGCAGTAAATTCAAATCATTTTCATGAAATCTTTTGCTTCAAAGAGAAAACATCAAACAACTTTGAAAGACCTATCAATGAAATGCTCAACCATGATTCCAGAGGACCAATGATGAAGCATGCTATCCATTTCTTGACAAAAAGATGGTAGACTTCCAATGCAGAATGAGACATGCATTTTTTGACATGGCCAGTATCAAAATTTGTTTTGCTTGACTATTTTTTAAAAGGGTTTTGTTTTTCTTTTCTTTCCAATGGAGATATTGGGAGAGAACTAGAGGGGATCTTGGTGTTTTAGTTTTATTCTCCTCACCATTTTTTCAGATTGGATCTCCTTATCATTACTAGGCTAGAAGTACAGCAGCCACTCCCAGCCTAATCTCACTGCTCATAGCCAGGGGAGTTTTGACATAATCTATTTTTCTTTTAATCTGGGCCAGTTTGCGCCACCCCTAGAGGTTCACCATATTGGTCTCAAATAGTACGGACAGCCAATCGACTGTATCCCTACTGCATCTCAGAACTCCTGAGCTCAAGCAATCTACTAGCCTCAGCCTCTTCAGCACCAGAAATGCAGGTATGCATCCCCACACCCAATCTTTACCCCAACCATTGTTCTATAAGGCCTAGAGTCACTTGTTCAGCATCACAGAGGGAGGTAGCAATGGAACCTGTGTTGGAACCTAACTCTCTCTGTACAAATCTCTGTTAACCTGCATTTTCCTCTTCTATCAGTCCATTCAAGAGTATTGTTTTTGGCTCCACTCTAGGTGGGAAAATTCCACTGAGCCATGTTGGAGATGAATGGTGGCTCAAGCCAAGTGTTTACTGAGCATCTCTCATTCTAACAACATCTGAGTCTGCCCATCTAAGTGTAAGGACAGAGGAGACTCGATAATAAAACTACTTGGAATTATTATACTGGATTTTAGAGCATCCTTTTGGGGGAGGCAAGGGTCTGGAATATGAATTCATTTGTTTGGGGCAGTAGTATCAAACTCCAATAGAATTCAGAGCCACTAATACATACATAAGGATTCCTATGGGCTGCATATTGATTTAGTTTTAAAACGTAATTTTATCTACATTTTATTATATTTCCCAGTTAGATTTTAATTTGGTTCAAACTTCATTTAAGAATGTCATGGGCCTAATATGGCCCACAAGGCACATGTACGACATACTCTAGTATAGGGATCTCTTTGAGAGGAAACTTCCTCTACCATTTTTCTACTATTGTATAGTCTTAGAGAATTGCCGGGGGCCCTGAAGAATTGTCTTCCCAGTATATATCAGAGGGTCAGGACTTGAATTCAGTTCTTACTGACTCAATCTGTCTATTTACCTGTCTATCTATATCTATCTCTCTATCTACTCTGCCTCTGAGCATTCCAGGTTTTGGGGATATATTCATGGATACAAGAGATGGAGTGTCATGTACGAAGGAGAGCAAGTAGGCCGATTTGGATAAACCATAAAGGATATGAAGGGAAGTATTATGTAGTAAATCTCTAAAAAAATGGTGCAACAATACTACTGTTTGTCATATACCCAGAAGAGCTTAAAAAAACAGAAAAGATTCTGTATACAGTTATTTTACAGCAAAATAAAATACAACTTGTAAGAAAATATGTCCCCATCAATTGAAGAATGGCTAAAGAAATCATGATATGTGAATATAATGGAACATTAATATACCCTACAAAATGATTAACATGACATATTCAGAGAAATCTGAGAAAACTTGTTCAGAATAATGTATAGTGAAGAGAGCAGAACCAGAAGAATAATATACACAAGGATAACAGTAACATAAAGGAAAACGACTTTGAGAATTCAGAATTTTGATCAGTTAAGTGAAGATTGATGATGAAGCCTGCGTCCATACTCTTGGGAAAGAAGTAATAGATTATAGGTACCGAATGAGACATACTCTTACTAATATACCCAATATGTTGATTTGCTTTACTTGACTATAGGTATTACTAGAGATATCCTCTCTTGGAGGGTTTGTGGGACTTTGATAGATAATGTTAGAGACAGAAAGGAAGGAAGGAAGGAAGGAAGGAAGGAAGGAAGGAAGGAAGGAAGGAAGGAAGGAAGGAAGGAAGGAAGG
>CM053622.1:495998691-496023711 GCA_028646595.1 Phalanger gymnotis | reverse complement strand
AGATTCTCTCTCTCTCTCTCTCTCTCTCTCTCTTTCTCTCTCTCTCTCTCTCTCTCTCACACACACACACACACACACACACCCCAATAAATCCCTTGAACATGATGTTTTTAATTCTTGAAATAGTAGTGATAAATTCCATTCACCTCTAATGCTCATACCTAACTAGTAAATAAGAATTATATGTTAATGCTATTAAAAATGAGAAAAGACTACATGACACAGGTATTTTCCAAATTATTAATGAACTTCCCATAGAAAGGTTGAACAGAGAATCAACATTGTATATGATATATATGTATCATATATATGTGTGTGTGTGTGTGTGTGTGTGTGTGTGATGTATGTACAATGTGAGATAAGTGCAAGGCTGGAAGAGACCTTAAAATGTAGTTAGATGGTGTTCCACAAACCATTTACTTTAACTTCTTCCTCTCTTTAGTCAGGAAAGGCATTTTTTTCAATCCCCATTTCACAGATGAAGCATCATTCATTGGTTAGTTAACTGTTGTTGGGAAGCAGGGACAATTAAACCTGTACCTTCTGTCACCAGGACAGTGTGTTCTCTGGTACACCCCCAATGTCATTAACCTTTTCTCATAATTCGTATATTCTTTCAATTAAATTACTTTATAGCTCTCTTGTGCACTCTCTCCAACTTCTTCATATGCCTCTTTAGTTGATACATATAGAAGCAGCTGTCCTAAGAGTTCTGAGTCTGTTTAATTCTCAATTCTACAGTCTGGCTTTGTTCAATTGTTTCTTGTCTTCCCTATTCAGACTATAAATTCCTCAAGGTGCGTACTCTGCCTCCTACTTTTCTTATATCTCTCAGTACGTGTTCAAATGTTCATTGACTGATTAGATTGAATAAACATTAGAATACATAGTGTCAAATTACAATAAGTGAATTACTTTACAAAGTTTAACAATATAGTCTCAGAAACTCTTTTAATATCAGTTTGTCAAAATGTAGTTAGCTTGGATGGATATATTTATACATGTGCAATGAAGTAAGCTCCTTAACACATAAATTTATTATATGTTAATAATTTCAAAGAGATTACATAATTGACTTAAACTACTTCCCCTCACATGAGCAGGCAATAGCTAGACGTGAGTTCCCTTCAGTCCCCCAACAAATTTCATGTTTTCCGACCTCTGTGACTTTGCTCAGCTATTACCTCTCTTGGGAATATCATCCCTTCCGCTATACTCCCATCTCTGCCTATCAGAACTTTTCCCTTCCTTCAAAGCCCAACTCAAAGGTTACCTCCTTTGAAAGCTTTTCCTGATTTCCTAAAAAAGATGTCCTCACTCCTTCGTCTGAAATCCCCCAAATCTTTTGGTGCTTCTTATATTACTCATCAATTCTGCCTGTATTCTTGTCTTATTCTTGTTCCTATATTTCCATCAGAGCCAATCACTAGATTACGAGCTGTTTGAGGGCTGCAAACATTTCTTACTTATTAACATATCTCCTCCATACCTAGCTCGGTGCCCTGCACACAGTAGTTAATTTTTGTTTAATCAAATGGCCTATGACAAATGAGGTATAATTCATTAGTAGGATACTTTCTTATAATCAAACCTGGATCCCACCCTCCCATCCCTCAGAGACCCTAGAAAAGATAGTGTCCTGTAACTTGCCTGGGCTACGTAGCACTCGGGATCCTCGCTTCCTTACCTCCCCTGAGAAAGGGATATACTGGCAATTCTCCAGTAGCTGATCAAGATAAGACACCTAGTCCTCACTCTATCATCTAGCTTGAGTGCAGATTTAAGATCTCTCAGTGGGAGAATGATCTATGCTTTATTAGCTCCTTTGATTGGAATACTGTCTACTAATGCAGCCTAAGCTTACTTTTTTTTAAAGCAGTCACATCATTGTCAGGCATCGCACTAAGCACTTTACAAAAATTATCTCATTTGATCTTCACCACAACCCTATGGCAGGTGCTGTTGTTATCTCAATTATACAGTTGAAGAAACTGAGGAAAACAGAGCTTAAGTCTGTGTGCCCGGGATCACATGGACAGTAAATGTCTGAGGTCAGAATTGAACTCTTGACTCTAGGCCCAACACTCTCTGTACTGTACCACCTAGCTGTATTAGTGGAGCACCATCTCTTGCAAATCTGAACATGTGGGAAAGGCTTCAAGTTCAATTTCAGGGATGGACCATAGGTCTATTGTCCAAGGACCATATCTGCCAAGTGATGAATATTTTGTCCACAGCATTTTTCAGAAACCTTATATTAAGTGGCCCATGGGGTTGTGATCTGGGTCAGTAGGAGACATATTCCCCAGTTATTAAGGTACTCATTTGTTGTTTGTTGTCGTTCATTTATTTCAATCGTGTCCAGCTCTTTGTGACCCCATTTGGGGTTTTCTTGGCAAAGATACTTGAGTGGTTTGTATAACAACAATGCTACTTGCCACTACTAAGGCCAATAACACCAGCACACAGGAGGGGCGCTAGCACAGGTTGGGGTTTACAATCTCACTTTAATTAAACATACACATATCATTCACTTAGTTCAGGGGGAAAAGTCAGCACCCTGAACTTCAGAGAGGATACAAACAGAAATTACAAGCATACATTATGTAAACAGGACAAATAAACACAAATCAGTAGACAGGCTTCTAACTGTCTAACTATAGCAGTACATACAGTGACCAGAGAGGGAGAGAAGCAGCAAGATCTGGGTTTTCAAAGCCAGGGGGCTCTAATGGCTATTACCCAGAGTCTCTCCTGGCCAAGTTACATGGACTCTCTTCCCATGAGTAAGCCGGCAAAGCAAAACCTCTCCTCCTGCAGTTCTGAAAGTTCTCAATTCTCAATTCTGAGTTCAATGGCTATCCTCTGGGCATATATACCCTTTTTCAGGGCCAGAGGGCTTCATACCTTTCAAGGGCTTTACACCTCTCCTGACCTAATTAACAAAAGGGTGTGGGCCTTCCTACAAACAAAGGCAAGACTCAGTCAAAGGCACTTGATTACCTTAGTGCTGAGAAGCACTCCAAAAGAAAAAAATAGTAAAAAGTCCCACTTTGCTTGCCCTTACAGTTTGCCATTTTCTTTTCTAGTTCATTTTACAGATGAGTAACTAAGGCAAACAGAGTTAAATGACTTGGCTAAGGTCACATGGTTAGTATCTGAGACCAGATTTGAACTCACAAAGATGAGTCTTCTGGACTCTAGGCACAACACTTTATCCATTGAGTCACCTAGCTGACCCCTAATATGGGCAAGGTGCTTGACTAGGTGACATGAGGAATATGAAGAAATGTAAGATACTGTACAGGAAAAACAGGAGTACTCTAAGTTGTTCTGTTACCCATCTTCTCCTCATACTACTTCTTATTTATTTTACTACTTTTCTCTTGAGAAATACTCTCAATTTTTTTATTTGACTTCTGAATTTACTGGCATAGAGAATTGCCAATGAAGAAGCTCCCTACTCTAAGACAGTTTAGTACCCGCTCTGCATCTTAGGGAGAGAGTAACTGGAACTCATCAAACAAAACAGGATTGGAGGTATAGGTCTCAGAATCTCCTCTCTACTATCTCCATCTCTACTGCCAACGACTCTGCCAAAACTTCCCCAGTCTTAAAAAAATTTCACTGACCCTAACATGTCTTCTGGCTATTGTTTTACATCTCTCCTCTTTATTTTTTTTTTTTGTAAATTTTTAAATTTTAAACAAATACAAAATAAGAAAAGAAAAAGGAAAAAAAACTTAAATACTAGAACTTAAATACAAAATAAGAAAAGAAATAAATTGCCACATGCACAGAACATAAGAGGATTCAAAATATAAAGCAATAAATTCCCATTTCAAGAAAGCCTATATAATAAATACTATACATTATGTTCAGAGCTGTCCATCTTTACTTCCTTGTAGATTTTATTTTGTCCTCTGAGTGCACTTTTTACTTTATCCTTTCCCCCCCTTCCTCTTCTGCCCCAAGAAGGCTATAATTAAGCATATGTAGATATATATGTATGTATATGTATTTATATATATATACACACATATGTGTATGTATGTGTATATATGCATATATGCGTGTATGCATATAAACACATATACACATACACACATAGAAACATTTGCATATATATACACACGTACACAAACATATATAGATATACACACATACATATACAGGGATAGCTATAATCATGCACATACATACACACATATATTCATATGTATTTATGTAAGACCACACTGTACTTGTTTGTCCTCTGCTTCTCTGAGGGTGGATATCATCTTCCTTCATAAGTCCACATATTGCCACGTTTTTCTAAGGCCACCAACTCATCATTTCCTATGCCACAGCAATATTCCAACCTTATACTGTCTAGTTATTTTAAGTAGTCTAAAACAATATTGATATGGCTGACATATAATGCAGTTTCCCTATTTTTCTCTTTTGATTAAATCTGTTTTAGCTTTAACTTTGAGATCATGATTACTCTACCCCTGCTTTTTTCCCTAATAAATTCTATTTTAATCTTTATTTTATGTTTGTGTATAACTCTTATTTCCTATCCATCCTTACTCCTCTACTTTACTTCCACTGGCTAACTTGCCCTCCAATCACTTAAGCTACCCTGCCTCCAAGGTCCTTTCCTCATTCTTCCCCCCCCACACACACACTTCCTCCCTGCCCTCTTGTTTCTATCTGAATTTAGAAGACTTTTATAACCTTCCAAATATATACTTGTTCCCTTTTTATCTCATTCCCATTAATTTAGATGCCTTTCTATACCTCCCCTTACACTATTTACTCACCCTCTTATTTCTTTATAAATTTAGACTTTTTTTCCTTCTAAATATATGTATGTGTGTATTTCTCTCTTTAACCCAGATCTGATATGAGTAGAGTTCCCTCTAAAAATCCCTCCCCACTCCCTATCCCCTTAACATTTTATTTATTTATGAATTTAAAAGACTTTTATACCCTTTTAGCTATATATGTATAGTTCCCTCTTAACCCATTCCCAATGAGAGAAGTGTTCCAGAACTACCAGCCCTCTTTCCCCATCTAATTCCTCTGTGTCAGTTCTTCCTCTCACACCTCATTTTTATAAGACAATTATTCTTTTTACCATTTCCTAGATAGTATTACTTGTTAGAATCACATCATACTTAGTTCTACCCCAATCTTTCTTTCAAACTACCTAATTACCATCTTAGAAATACAGTTTGCATTTCCTCATATAAAAAGTAAACAGCCTGTCCTTATTGAGTCCCTTGTAATTAGTCTTTGATGTTTACCTTATATTTCTCTTGGATCTTGTATGTTGAATTTTCCATTAAGTTAGGGTCTTTTTTGCAATAAAATCCTGAAAGTCTGGCAATTCATTGAATATCCTTTTTTTTCATTCAGGATTATGCTTAACGTTGCTGGGTATGATATTTTCAGCAGCAACCTCAGTTCTTTTACTCTTTGATATATAGTGTTCCAAGACCAGTGGTATTTTAGTATAGCCACAGCTAGATCTTCTGATTCTAATGGTAGCTCCACCATATTTGAATTGTTTTTTTCTTGTTTCCTATAATATTTTCTCCTTGAGCTAGGGATTTCAGAATCTGGTCATGATATTCTTGTAAGTTTCCCTTATAGGATCTCTTTCAGGGTGTGATTGGTGTAATTTTTCCTATTTCTGCTTTCCTTCTTGTTCTCACCAGTTCAGGACAATTTTCTTTAATTACTTCTTCTATTATTGTTTCAAGCTTATTTTTTTGATCATAGCTTTCAGGAAGTTTGATTATTCTTATGCTTTCTCTTCTTGATATGTACTCCAGATCAGTTGTTTTTCTTATGAGAGGTTTCAAATTCTCTTCTACTTTTTCGTTCTTTATATTTTTGTTCTGTTCTTTCTTGGTTTCTTAAAAATTTGCTGGCTTCCCTTTGCCCAATTCTAATTTTCAAGGAGTCATTTTCTACCTTAATAAAAAAGTTGGTTAACTTACTTTCCATAATCTTGTTTTTCTTGAATAGTTATTTTTAAATTTTTTTTCTCAATCTCTCTCATTTGATGTTAAAAGTTTTTTCTAAGTTCTTCTATTAATTCTTTTGGGGCTGGTGACCATTTGGCATTAGGAGAGGCTTTTTTTGCTTCAGTATCTTCCTCTGAAAACAAACCTGAGTCTTCTCTATTCCCATAGTAAGTTTCTGTGGTTGGGTTCTTTCTCCTTTGTCTGCTCATTATTTTATTTTTGTTTATAACAATTTGTAATCACCTCTAGCCTTAAGGTATGAGGGATGGTGGATCTAACCTCAGATCTTCCTTCAGTTCTCATATCCTGGCCTGGAAACGAAACCAAGAACTCCACCCTCCTGTAAGTGTCCACAGCCAGTGGTATCCCTGCCCCACTGCTCCTGCACTCACCAAGGATGCATGCTGGTTCCTCCTCGCCCAAGGCTGCATCTTGACAGCACAGCCTGGCCTTATGACCCTTCTCAGCAAAGGTTCCCTCAATTTTCCCCTGCTGAGATGCCCAACTCCCCACACCATCTAGGATGTAAAAATTCCTGTGGCTGGGACCAAGGCTACCTCCTAACCCGGCTGCCTTCAGGGCTCACCGCTTGCTCTTTCAGCAGAACTAGCTTGGAGGTTTATACTTCACAGTCCTGGGATTTTTCTTCAGATCTTCTCTGGTTGTCCCAGGAGGACCACTGTTCTACCCCAGCTCTTGTTTATTTTTACTGCTCTATATTGATCCTGAGGCCCTATTTTGTTTTGTTTGTGGAAGAAATCTGAAGAGCTTGGAACTTTCTGACCTACTCCACCATCTTCCCAGAATCCTTTCCTCTTCCCTCTTTTTTAAAGCTAAACTCCCCAAAAAGGCAATTTATAGCCCCACAGACTAGGAAAAGTGATAAGGACTAGACTTGTGATTTCATTTGTACAAGGAATTCCCAGATGAGGAAAACCCTTCTCTCAAGGTAGGTTGACCCTTTCCCTGCAAAATACAGTTATCTGAATAAAGACTGAAGGATACTATTTTTCACTTTGCTTCCTTCCTTCCTTCTTTCCTTTCTTTCTTCCTTCCTTCTTTCCATTCTTTCTTTTTTGTTTGAATATTCTTGTACAAAATGACTAATATGGAAATGTTTTACATGATCACACATATATAACCTATATCAGATTGCTTACCATCTCAGGGAGGGGGAAGAAAGGAAGAAGCAGTAGAATTTGGAACCCAAAACTTTTTTAAAAATGTTTTAAATTATTTTAACATGTAACAGGGGGAATAAAATATCATTTTAAAAATAAATTTTGATTATGTTAAATTGAAAAGCTTTTGTATAAACAAAGCCAATGCAACAAAGATTAGGAGGGAAGCAGAAAATTGGGAGAAAATCTTTACGACCAGCATATCTGATAAAGGCCTCTTCTCTAAAATATACAGGGAACTGAGCCAAATTTATAGGAATACAAGTCATTCCCCAAATTAGAAATGGCCAAAACATATGAGCAGTCAATTTTCAGAGGAAGAAATTAAAGATATCTATAGGCATATGAAAAAATGCTCTAGATCACCATTGATCAGAGAAATGCAAATCAAAACAACTCTTAGGTACCACATCTCTCCTGTCAGATTGGCCAACATGACAAAATAGAAAAATGACAAATGCAGGAGAGGATGTGGGGAAATTGGAACATTGTTACATTGTTGGTGGAGTTGGGAACTGATCCAGCCATTCTGGAGAGCAATTTGGAATTATGCTCAAAGGGCTATAAAAATGTACATACCCTTTGACCCAGCAATGCTACTTCTAGGGCTATATCCCAAAGAGAGCATACAAGTGGGAAATGGACCCATATGTACAAAAATATTTATAGCAGCTCTTTTTGTGGTGGCAAAGAATTGGAAATCAAGGAGATGCCCACCAATTGGGGAATGGCTAAACAAATTATGGTATATGAATGTGATGGAATACTGTTGTGCTATAAGAAACAAGGAGCAAATGGACTTCATTATAACCTTGAATGACATATATGAACTGATGCTGAGTGAGGAGAGCAGAAGCAGGAGAACATTATACACAATTACAGACACACAGTATCTGTAAGGACTAACTTTGATAGACTTGGCTCTTCTCATCAATGCAAGGTTCAAAGACAGCTCCAAAAGACTCGTGATGGAAAAAGCTATGCACATCCAGAGAAAGAATTATGGAGTCTGAATGCAGATTGAGGCAAACTTTTTGATCTCTTTTTTTCCTTCTTTTTTGGTTTCCTTTCTTCCTTCTCATGATTCATTCCATTGGTTATAATTCTTCTTTACAACTAGACTATTATGTAAATAAGTTCAATGTGAAGGTATATGTAGAACCTATATTGGATTACATGCCATCTTGGGGGGAGGGGAGAGGAGAGGGAGAGAGAAAAAATTTGGAAACCAAAAACTTGTGGAACTGTTTTAAACTAAAAATAAAAAAAAATTTCTAATAAATAAATAAAAGCTAATTATAATTTTAAAAAAAAATAAAAGAATTGCCTAAGCTACTGAGAGGTAAACTTGAGCAGGTCACGCAGCCAATGTGTCAGAGGCACACTTTGAATCCAACTCTGATTCTAAGGCCTACTCTTTATCTATTCTCCATGATGCCTCACTGCTAAATTTTCCTCCAAATAAAGCAAGGAGGAGGAAGGACAGTCCACATTAAAGAAAATGAGCATTCTAAGACCCCATTTTTAAATGAATATATTATTTGAATGAAAGGCAGTATTTCCTAGTGGATAGAGAGCTGGTTTTCATGACTAGAAGACCTAGTTTCAATTACTGTCTCTGATAGGTACAATCTATATGACCCTGGGCAAGTCATTTCAACTACGAGTACTCCCACACAACTCTCGAAGACTCCCTGTGGCAGAGCAGTTGACAATCTGCTTTGGTAGAAGTTTCTCATTGAGAGCTTCTTATACCAATAAAACGATGAGCCTGATCAAAAATAAAAATGTTTTTCAGTGTTGAGGTGTTTTAGAAATCAAACCATAGCCCTGAATTAAATTAATTTGATGATCTGAGGCCTAGCTCAATCTGGGAGAGGGTGAACAAAGCCATTAGGAACATCTATCCACTTTATAATTCTGAAGACATTTTTTTCCTCCAAGTGGGCTGATATCAGAACAC
The DNA here is from genome assembly GCA_028646595.1 of Phalanger gymnotis. NCBI lineage: Eukaryota > Metazoa > Chordata > Mammalia > Diprotodontia > Phalangeridae > Phalanger > Phalanger gymnotis. The sequence goes on along the minus strand of CM053622.1, from coordinate 496,014,550 downwards.
ACAAAATCAAATGAACCCGTCTGCCCTTCGGTTGAAAAGATCAAATTAAACATGAGTCTTAATGGGGCTGTTTTTTTTTCTTTTTAAAAGCATTCTGAGGAAGAACAGCAAGTACTTCTTTTTAGCTGCAATTTAACTATTTTCAAGCAGCACCCTCCAGTGGTGATAAGTAACTCAGATACAGTCTCCTCACAGACCAATTCAGGTTGGCAACATCAGGCCAGATTCTATCCTCTGTCACCTCCAGATGTGGCCAGGCCCACACATCTGGTAGATTTCTCTTTATTCCCACAGGAGTGAATGTGATGCTATAGAAAAAAGTGAAAGAATAAAAAATGATAACATTTTGGGAATTATCACATGAAATATCAGCTAATACTGAATTAATCAATGGATTTAAAACATTGAAATAAGTATGATACTACATTTATAAGATTTGAAGCTAGAAGAGACTTTAAATCATCCAGAATACACCCCTCATTTTACAAAAAGGGGAATTAAGGTCCAAAAAAGCTTTATGGTTTGCCTCAAATTATATAGTTCTGGCAGTGGCGGAGCTGTGACTAAAGACAGTGAATTCCTAGACCTAGAAGAGACCTTAGAAATATATTCCAACCCTGTTGTTACAGATAAGGAAACGGTGGATCAAAAATGTGACTTACTCAAAGTCATGTAAGGCAGCAAAGTAGCCAGGGCAGAAATCCTGTCTTTTGACACCAGATCCTTATCTCTTCCTCCTACACTGTGCAGAAAGGAGCTTAATTCAGAAACAAAAATCAGTAATAGTCAACCTTTCATAGAGTGCTTTAAAGTTTACAAATATGAGATAGGTGCTGTTTTTATCACCATTTTGCAGATGAGGAAACTGAGGCAAACAAGGTTAAGTGACTTTCCCAGGGTCACACAGCTAATAAGTATCTGAGGTTGGATTTAAAGTCAGGTCTGCCTGATTCCCAGTGCAGAGTTCTAGGCACTGCATCTTATCTAACAGTCTCTATAGTCACCCCAGAGCCCAGCTGTTTTGCTTTCATGAAACAGTCTCCTCTCTGTTTCCTATCTCTGCTGTGGCCACACTGCCTCCAGTGTTTCAAATTTCATGCTTGTTTGTGGCTACAGATATCACCCCTTCTCTGTTGTTGTCATGTTTCAGTCATGTCTGACTCTTTGTGACCCTATCTAGGATTTTCTTGGCAAAGATACTGGAGTGGTTTGCCATTTGCTTCTCCAGCTCATTTTACAGATGAGGAAACTGAGGTAAACAGGGTTAAGTGATTTGCTCAGGGTCACATAGCTAGTAAGCATCTCAGGACAGCTTTGAACACAGGGAGAGGAGTCTTCCTGTGCCGCCTAGCTGCTCCTATTCCCTCTCTACCCTCTGTAACCCCTATTTAGCTGGTTTATGGAAGCTTATAGGAGAAGTTACATTCAACAAAAGACTTGTTAATATTTTCCCAGCGTATGAAGCCTTCATTTATTATACTTGACTCCCTACATGGCAGGAAACTGAAGAAAATCAAAACTAGAAGCAGAGGGAATATTTTTTTTCTAATCCTACAGATATGAGGCTTCTTAAGAAAAATAATAGAATGAAAAAGAAACAGTCTTATACCCTAAGATTATCCCTCAACCTCCTCATAACTGCCAATGTCCTTTTTCTCTTCTTCACCTATAACACATGCAAAAACTCACTTTGGCTGAATTTCTTTCACAGGCTACTTCCAGATGGGCTTCCACAAGGCCCAGCCCTCCTTTCCCCACTTCTAGCACCTAAGCGAATATAACTTCAATTTACCACTGGCCTTCCAATCTTCTTTTTGCTGTATCTTGTCACTGACTGAAACTCAAAGCAAACTATTTCCATATAATTCATTGCCAAAGTATATGCTGCTGGTACAGTAAACACTTCATAAGTATCCCTGTCCTCCCCAATCCCTTTCTCCTAGGCAGACTATGCCCAGTTAATGAAAAGAGACGGTTTATAAGAAAATTCACAGAAGTGAAAATTCATTGAACTGAAGAAGATGTTGGTAATGTGTTGATTCCTGGAACATCCTCTCAAGTATCAGCGTCAATATATATACCATGTGGGGACAATAAATGTTAACATTTAGACAGAACACTGGTAATTTATCCTTTTCTCTTCAGCTGTTAGGGAATCAGACTCAGCCTGGCCTGGGAACAGAAAAGAAAATTTACTGCAGTGAATTTTGGTGTTCAAAGGAGGGTAGTTTTTCCAAACATATCTGTTTAAATCCTTAGGATGAAGTCAACAGCATGCTCTAAAACATGGAACCAAAAGAACTTAGTCCCAGCCAGCCTCAGAAAAGCCTGTGGCTTGATGTCCAATGGTCACAAAAACCTATGAGAAATTAAATAATTTCTGGCAAAAGACAGAGATGCAACTTTACAAAAATCTCTTTACCCAAGGCACAGAATATCTGGTACAAGGCACTAAAGAAAACTAGATAAACTAGAAACACCTATTGGGGCAGCTAGATGACAAAGGCAAGGCAGCTAGATGGCTGGCGCACCAGCCCTGGAGTCGGGAGGATCTGAGTTCAAATTCAGGCTCAGACATTTGACACTTACCAGCTGTGTGACCCTGGGCAAATCACTTAATCCTGATTGCCTTCCCCCACCCCACCCCCTAAAAAAAGCAAGAAACACCTATTAAGCACCTGTGTATAGCGCACTGTAGTAGATCCTGGGGAAGACACCCACTTTCAAAAGGCACAGTGCTTATCCTCATCACAAACACTACTATGGAGAACTACTACTGGGGGTACATTAGTTCAGTCAATTATGTGTCATGCCCAACTCTTCGTGACCCCATCTGGGGTTTTCTTGGCATAGATACTAAAGTGGTTTGCCATTTCCTTCTCCAGCTCATTGTACAGATGGGGAAATGGAGGCGAAAAGGGTTAAGTTACTTGTTCAGGGTCACATAGCTAGTAAGTATCTGAGACTGGCTTTGAACTATGGTCTTCCTGACTACAGGCCCAGCACTCTATCTACTGCACCACCTGGCTGCCCAAGATAGCGCACTAACGATGGTTCATTAGAAAGGGATATTAAGTATGTAAACTTGATCTGATAGGTATTAGGGATGAGGAGGACAAGTACCATCTGCCATCTTGGGTGGCCTTCTCTGGTATTCTCTACCTTATTAATGTCCTTTCTCAACTGTAGTGCCCAGAACTGAATATAATATTCCTTTGGCCACAGCAAAGTATAGAGGAGTTGTCACCTCCTTATTTCTAAAAACTTATTCTTCTTTTAATGCCATACAAGATCACACTAGATTTTGGGGGGTGCTCGCCCATACTGACCGTGTAGTCAATAAAAATCTACTGATCTTTTTCAGAAAAACTACTGGATAACCATGCTTCAGCAAAATGACAAATATTGAAGGGGCTGTGGGAAAACAGGCACAACTGCGCATGCAGGTGGTACTATGAATTGATCCAACCATTTAAGAAAGCAATTTGGAACTGTCTAACCATGTCCCCCTTATCTTGTATTTGGAAAATAAAATTTTTGAGTTTAAACATAAAACTTTACTTATATGTTGAACTATATCTTTTTACATTTGCCCTCACCTAGCCTGTCAAGTTTTTTCCCTGTGATCCAGTGTATTAGCCACCTCTTTCCCCACCAAGCCCAGGTTTGTGTCATCAACAAGTTTGACAAGCGTCTCGTCTATTAAATGTTAAATGCACAGGGACCAACACAAATCCCTGGAAAAACTCTACTGAGGACCTCCTGACAAATCACATTGATTCGTTAAGAAATAAATTAAATCCAGCAATGTAATCAGTTCTGAATCCACTCCATGGTATTATATTCTAGTCCACATCTCTCCATCTTTTCCATAAGACTAGTATGAGATATCTTATCAAATGCTTGGCTGAATCCAGATAAACTTTATCTATAGCTTTCCCTCCATCAACTAGTTTAGTGAGCTTATCATAAAACAAAATAAGGTTCTCAGGTCACAAACCTTCCTGCACGAAGCCATGCTAGCTCTCTGTAATCACCTCTTCCTTTTCAAATGTTTATTAACCATTTCTTTAATGATCACTTCTATAATTTTCACAGGAATCAAAGTCGTGAGTCTACAGTTTGCAGACTGTGCTTTTCTTCTTTGAACATCAGAGCATTTGTCCTTCTCCAGCCCTGTGCTAATCCTTGAAATATCAACGACAGTGACAGAAAATCATTTCTTTCAGTACCCAAGGATGTCTTTTATATGAGCCTGGAGACTTCAAATGATCATGGGCAATTAGGTGCTCCCCTATTATATATTTATGTATTTGGGGTATAGACACCCTTTTAGCCACTTTTGCTCTCTCATTTATAGTGAACAGGCCGTTCTCCTCAGTAGAGAAAACAAAAGCAACCTAAGAATTGAGCAATTCTGCCTTCTCCTTTCATTTACAATCATTCCATATACTGTAAGCAAAAATGTTATCTCTCCTTTGATTCTCTTCTTTCTCCTAATACAGGTTGAAAAAATCCTTTTAAAACTTATTTTTATTCATCAGCCATAGCTCATGCTGAATCTTAGAATCTCTTGCTATTTTTATATGACCATGCCATACTTGGATATTCATTCTTTTTTACCTGCCCTTGTTTCTCTCTTCTCTAAATATATTTTAAAATTTTGGTGGGGAGTTCTTTGTGCTTCCACATAGGTCTTTTTTTACAGCTCCAGTTTTTTCTTCTCATTGGAATTATTTCCTTTCATGTATCGAAGCTTCATTTTTGAGAGCTCCTCCTCCTCCTCCTTCTCTTCTCTTCTCTTCTCTTCTCTTCTCTTCTCTTCTCTTCTCTTCTCTCTCTCTCTCTCTCTCTCTCTCTCTCTCTCTCTCTCTCTCTCTCCTCCCCCTTCTCACTCAAGAATTATTTCTCATTTTTTTTAATTACATCAGAGGTGCTTGAAAGATTTTTAAAGGTGCTCTTTTTTCATCCCTCTTTAATTTAATTTCAAGGTTAATTTTAACCAATATTTTATAAACTTTAAAATTAATTACTGGAAGACCTAGTGCTGCTTAACTTAATCTTGAACAGATGGTTTTATCATTCTGTTTTGATCTGATAAAGTCGGTGAAAAGGGAAATAAAAAGGTTGCTCACTTCCTATCATAAATGGACCCAGTTGTTAACAATCCTTCCAGAAACATAATTCCTGTGGTATGATGGCAGACATGAATGAAAACAAAAAGTATTGTTCCCTTTATGTTGTGAAGTATTTCTTATTAAGACCAAGTATCAGAACAATTTTAATACTGTTTTATATAGCAAAAGGATATAAAAATCTTATCCTTGAAGACAAAAATGTTATAATACTATATTAAGAAATCTCATAAAGCTATATTCTACATCCAAAATCAGGAGCTATGATGATTGAATCAATCCTGTTCTTTGTAATTATTTATCTTTCAACCAAACCAGCTTTACCAATATCAGAAATACAGCCCTAAATCCTCAGTCAAGATAGCACTAGCCAACCTGAGATAGATATCAAAGTCACATAGGATTAGATGTAGAACAAGAAAAGATATTCTGAAGACCTTTCCAAAAGTATCTTCTCATGGATATTCTTTAAAAATTATTTAAGGGTTTATACATCAATACCTCAAGAATCTATAATTTTATTAAGAAGATAATTCTCTTAACTGACTCAGATTTTAACCCCTCTAAGATGGATTTTGTAAATATTATCAGTCATGGGTCAAAACACATTATATTCCCAAGTTACATTCATGTACACACCTGAGCAAGAGCTAACCAACATTACCAGAACCAAATATTGACCCTTAGGGTTCCCTTCTTCATGGTCCATAAGAGTTATTTTGAAAAAATTATCACTTTTCCCTATCAGCTAGGGAATGGCTGACCAAGCTATGGTATACGATTGTAATGGAATATTATTGTGCTATAAGAAATGATAAGCAGGTAGATTTCAGAAAAACCTGGAAAGACTTATATGCATTGATGCAAAGTGAAGTGAGCAGAACCAGGAGAATATTGTACACAGTAACAGCAATGCTGTATGATGAACAACTATAAAGGACTTAGCTATTCTCAGCAATACAATGATCAAAGACAATTCCAAAGGACTCAGGATGAAAAATACTATTCATGTGCAGGTAAGAAACTGATGAAGTCTGAATGCAGATAGATACATACTATTTTTCACTTTTTGTGTTTTTTCTTTTGCTCTGTTCCTTCTTTCCCAACATAACTAACATAGAAATATATTTTATATGATTGCACATATATAACCCATATCAAATTTCTTATTTTCTTAAGGAAGGGGAAAGGGAGGGAGGGAGAAAATTTGAAACTAAATTTTTAAAAAATAAATGTTAAAAATTGTCTTTACATGTAATTGGGAAAAAATAAAATGCTAAAATATAAGAAAGGAAGAAAAATTTATCACCTTGAAGCCAACCTAAATGAGAAGAGTTCAGGTTTTCACCATCTTTAATTTGGACTGCTGCAATATCTTTGTAATTGATGGCCCATCTCTTCCCTTTCCAATTTCTCCTCAAAATGTTCAAAAGATATTTCTAAAGCATAGGTCTGATCATGCCACTCCCTGATCAATAAACTGCAGTGGCTCCCTATTGCCTTGAGGATCAAAATAATCACCTCTCTTTAGTATTCACCACTCTTCACAACCTGGCTCCTACCTACCTTTCCATATTTATTATTAGTATTTCCCTTCACACACTCTGTGGTTAAGCCTAACTGATTTTTTTTTTTTTTTGCCTTTCCGGTCAGTCAGTCAAGAAGCATTTATTAAGCATTTACGATGTGCATAGGCACTGTGCTAAGTGATAGAAATATTTTAAAAGGCAAAAATACAGTCCCTGCCCTTAAAGAACTCACATTCTAGTGGTAGAGATAAAGTTATATGTAGACAAGATATTTATAGTGAAAGTGTAAGGCAAATTTCAGAGAGAAGGCACTAACAGCTTGGAGGACTGGAAAAGGTCTCCTGCAGAAGGTAGGGTTTGATCTGAGTCCTAAAGGAAGCCAGAAGGCAGGGTGGGGAGAGGGAGAACATTCCAGGAATGGGAGGCAGCTGCAAAAAGGTGACGGAGTATCTACTGGGAGTGAGGAAAAGTACATGGGTCAATGGAGCTGGATCATAGAGCATCTGGAGGGAAGTACCATATAAGAAGACTGGAAAGGCAAGAAGTAACCCGGTGCTCTACATTCCATCTTCTAGCATGGGGCCTCTGCAAAAGCCAATTTCCAAGCAGGGAATGTATTTCCTCCCCATCTCCACCTTCTAGAATCCTTGGCTTCCTTCAAAGTTCAGCTCTTAGCACCACTTCCTGAATAAGGCTTTTAAAAATATAAATATATATGTATATATGATAATTATTATTATCATAAACTCAACGATCATCCACATAACATTTCAACATACAAAGAAATTTTAAAAGGACTGTATAGGATCCTTTATACTTTTGTTATATGCAGTTTTGGTTTAAGTATATATTAAATTTAAGAAGGAAGTAACCAAATTTTCCTGTTTGTATCCTTTTCTGACTATTTTTACCTTTGGTGTATTTTTAAATGTCTCATTGATTTTTTTCTTTTTTTTTTTCATCTCTCTCATTACCTTGTAAGTCATCCCACTGCCATAAAAGCTTCTTCAGCCTTTTAACAAATAAGTATAGTCAAGCAAGGGCAACTAGGTGGCACAATGGATAGGGTGCCGGGGTTGAAATCAGAAGATTTATCTGCCTAAGTTCAAATCTGACATCAGACATTTACTGGATGTGTGACCCTGGGCAAGTCACTTAACCCTGTTTGCCTCAGTTTCCTCAGCTGTGAAATGAGCTGGAGAAGGAAATGGCAAATTACTCCAGTATCTTTGCCAAGAAAATCCCAAATGGGCTCACAGAGAGTGGGCAACAACTGAAAAAACTGAACAACACCATAGTCAAGCAAAACAAATCCAGAAACTAGTCCAGTCTGAAAGTATATATCTCATTCTGCAACTCTAGTCTGTCATGTGTCTGCAAAGAGACAGAAGGTTTTTCTTCCTCATCTGACTTCTAAAGTCATGATTGGGATTACTGTATTAATTCAGAATTCTGAAGTCTTTCCATTGTGGTCATCATGTAAATTGTTCTTCTGGTTGATAAGGCCTTTCTTCATCCCAGGTAACTACTAGTGCCCTGCACCCTCTCTGCTTACTTTGTATATAATTTACGTGTTCTTCCATATGTAGATCAATCCATAAATAGAATGTGAGCTACCTGAGGGCAGGGACGGCTTCATTTTTGTCTTTGACACATAGCCGGAACTTAATAAATGTGCCTTTCTTGTTGTCATAGTCATTGTTGTTACTGTTTGAACCTGGGCTGCTCTCCCACAACAGAAATAAATCTGCCACCAAGCCGGTACTTGGAGTTTTACCAGCTTGGGAGTGAGAAATTTGACGATACTTCACAGGAAAGTTTAGTAACAGAGATAAAACCTAAGGGACCTTTAGTTAGTCATATTTCTTAATTATTCATTCCATGTACAACGATTAAAGAACAAGGAGATCTGGTTCCTCTGAAATGCTAGTCAACACCTCGCTCAGCAACCTGATTCATCTTTTATATCAAATCATGCTTTAATATCTCAATAAATTGGTGAGATAGATTATTGATGTGGGTTCTAGCTCCAAACCACAATCCCCTATGCCTTCTCATCCTGTATAATTTTTATTTGGGTAAATCCTCCATCAGGTAATCCCTCCAGTGTTCTTGGGACTGTCTTCTATGTCTTAGGACATTTCATGGGTCGGATACCAATGGACCATCCATTCCTGCCCTTGTTCTTATGATGTGACTTGACAACTTTTTCCTCCACTTGTACAATTTGCAATGGAAAAAAATCACATTTCACCCTCTTAAATGTTCTCCTGATGATCCTTTTTTCCTGCATCTCTCTCACTCATCTTTCCCTCCTCCCTAATAAAGTTCCCTCCCTTCTAAAAAGTCAAAGAAAACAAATCAACAAGGGTGGGAAGCTAGAAGGGTCGCTTGGGTCCAAATCCTGCCACTTACTATCTATGTGGCCTTGAGTAAGTCACAAACTCTCTGCAATTCAATTTCCTCAACTGTAAACCAAAGACTGTTTTATAATTTCCTTTCAACCTTAGACACATGCTTCTCAGATGATATGTTCTCTTTGATAATGTCTCCTATACAACTTTTGTTGTACAATCTTCTTTCCTCACATGCTATAGACCAGAGGTACCAAACTCATGCCCACAGGCATGCAAACCACATTAGTTGGGAACGTTTAACAAAATAAAAATGCAATAGGACATAATGTTAATTTGTGGTTTTCTAGGTTAGTATTGGGCCAATAGCAATCCAGTTCTATTTGAATTGACTCCTCTGCTATATCTCATTCACATCCACCATGCATCTCCCTATTGCCCTTTGGATAACCTGTAACTTTAATTCTTTAGAGTTTGTCATTGTCCATAATTTGCAGCTATATAACATTTCAAATCACACTCACTATTAAATGGCCTTTCTATCAGATTTCGTGAACTTGCTTTCAGTTAGCTTGAGTGAGAAGTATTCTATTTGTACAAGGCATTAGTATAACAGAATAAAAACTCAGAAGACTTTTTGAAAAACCCTCTTAACAACTATATAGCAAAAACAGACATTTTTGTTGCAATGATACTACTGGGGTCTCTTAAGGATTGGAAAAAATTCAGAATCCGAACAAATATTTTATAACAACATTTTAATTCCCTAGAGGACCTATTTTGGGGTAGGAGGCTTTCCTAGTAGCCTTTAAATTACACCATTCTACCTGCAATTAGTCTCTCTACTTTAAGTCTTTCCCTACTCTAACTGATCCTCCACTCAGCTGCCAAAGTGACTTTTCTACAGTGCAAACCTGACCATGTCGCTCCCTACTCAATAAACTAAAAAACGATCACCAGCTTCAAATGTAAACTCATCTGCTCAATATTTAAAGCCCTTTACAACCTGGCTCCTCCTTACCTTTCGAATATTCTTATACTTCCCTCCCCTCCACACACTCTGTGATCCAGCTCCACTGACTTGCTTGCTTTTCCTCAGGCCCAATAGATACTCCATCTGCTGATTCCGGGCCTTTTTGCTGATTGTCTCCCATGCCTCCTCAACTCTGCTTCTTGTCTTCTTTCAATCCTCAGATCAAATCCTACCTTCTGCAGGCTTTCCCTAGTCCCCCAAGCTGCTAATGCCTTGCTTCTGAAATTACTTTCCATTTACAAAATAAATATTTTGTATCTATATAGTTGTTTGCAAGCGGTAGCCTCCTAGAATGCATGCTCCTTGAGGGCAGGACCTGTGTTTTTGCCTTTCTTTGTATACTCATCATTTAACACTGTCTTTGCACACATAGCTATTGCTAAATAATTGCTTGTTGACTGATTAAATGTAGTTCTGACCTCATCCTCTACCTCACCTTCTAATTCTAATATTCCTAAATAAAAGACACAGGGAATAGAGTGATGAGTCAGGGAGACCTGAGTTCAAATCCATAGTCACACGTGTTCTCGCTGGGTGACCCTGGGCATTCCACTTAACTTCCATCTGATCCTTATCTGTAAAATAGGGATACACAGAACTGCTGTGAGGACTGAATGAGAAAACATATGTAAACTCTCTTCTATACCTTAAAGCAGTATATGAATGTTAGTTATTAATATTCCTGCTAAAGCATCTGGAATAAAAGCAAAGCCTTTAGTCATCCAGATGATGAACCTATAACACACTAAATATTTAGATACTTTGAAAGTGAAATTGTCCCAATCAACCCATTTTCTGATCATGTACTTCCTCAATACCATTTTTTAAGACATTTCTTGTGGTCATCATCATTGTTAATATGCCATAGTCTATTTATACCAACAATGCATCTCTCCATTGGATTAGAGGTAATTTGCCATTTTGATTGTTATTAACGTTGAGAGGATATTTAAATGGATCCATGGCATCCAATATTCCCTCCAATAATGCAGATCACAACACATCTATGATTTTTTTCCTGTCTGCAATTCTTGTCCATGTTCTCTGGATCCACCACAGAAATGCTTACTTTCCAACTGACAAGTAAGCCAAATGTTTTTTTTCTTAGGCTCCTCTGGGCTCCTTATTAAGGCAACTCATTTCTATTTGTTCAACTTCTGTATAAATTTTTTATAATCTTTCTCTGTAATTTATGTTATTTATTATACATTTTTCATTATGATTATTTTTAAAAGCTCAGGAGCACATCGTTTCAAGTATATATCATATATCTTTCTCAATATTATCCTTTCTCCTATCTGTTTACTGACTGACCTATGCTCTCACCAATCGGCAGTCTGACAGTGTACAGACATCCAATTAAGGAATGACTCCTTCATCAATAGAGTCTTTGCCTTTCTGCTAAACTATATTTGATTTTTGTTATATAACAATAATAATAGCAAGCATTTAGGTAGTGCTTTAAGGTATGCAAAATACTTTACAAATATCTCATTTTATCCTCACAATAACCCTGATTGGTAGGTGCTATTACTATCCACATTTTACAGATGAAGAAACTCAGGCAGAGAGAATTTACCTGACTTATACAGATTTACACAATTAATAAATGTCTAAAGTTGTATTTGAACTCAGATCTTCCTGAATCCAACTAGACTTGTTTGAAAAGGATAAATAGACAGAAAAATCCCATGACAAGCTTGATAAGGCCCACTAAATGAAATAAGCATACATTTTGACATTCAATTTGACCTGATCATCCACCAAAGAAAGACCAAGTGGATGAAGAATGCCATGTCTATTGTCTCGATCAGGGATTAGAAGATTATGGCCCAAAGGCCAAATCTAGGGCACTGTTTCAATACAGCCCATGATCATGCCATTTTTAGCTCACAAGGCATACCAAAACAGTCTATAAGCTGGATTTGGCCCTCATCAAATAGTTTGCTAACTCTAGATTATGACACACAGTTGAATAAAGAAACTAGAGAATTTGCCCAATGGTAGTTGGGACATAGTGGGAAGTAGGCACAGAATTAAAACAAGAGATCAATGGGCTAAAATGCCTCCAGGAAATTCTAAAGATCCTTTAACAACCTCTAGTTTCTCCCAGAAATGAAGACCCATCTTTTTAATACCAGTATTTTCTTGTGGGGTTTCCATGATTGCAAAACCTGAACACAGAAATCTTCAAAGAATTGAAAACAAATATCACAAAGGTGATGTGTACAGCAGGTAGAATACATACATACATATATATATATATATATATATATATATATATATATATATATACATACACAAAACTCTGTTTCAGTAAACTGTACTCTAAGCTGCTTAAGGTCTTGAGGCACAGTATTCACCAAATGGTTGACGAGATTGTTATATTACAAGGTCTATGACAGCTTTTGAGACCTTCTCTATGTTATACCTGGGACTTTGACATCAGGACACTTACAGTAGGAAGATGAAATTAGGGAGGCAGATAGAGAACAGGCAATGGAAAGGTATTGAAAGTTGAGAAAATCATTTGAACTTAATTTAAATTGGCTGCTTTGGTGAGAAACCCAAGGTAGAGTGGGATCTTAGAAGAACTGGTGAATATGAACAAGAAAGTGAAAACCCTTTATTCCCAGATGAGGGTTGGAAAGCTTATCTCTAATCTTTATATACCAAATAGATTGCCAAAAGATACTTTTGAATGGAACCATTTTCCTATCTCTGTTTCTCTGCAATCAGGACACACACCCAAAGTTCATGACTAACATCTCCGTGGCATTGCTCAGGGACCAACTTGGGCAAGACAAATGACTAGCTGTTAATGTCAGTTAGACTTATGCCTATCACAGGGACAATAACAAAGAACTGACTAGTCCCCAAATCAGGGAAACTGCTCTGGATAACTTGCAAAGAATATGTTCTGTGTTCCTCTGCTTCTATGACTATGTGATATAGTTTCTTCAAATTTTCTTTTATGATGACAGAATTAGAGTCAAATAGTAGAGGTTATTGTGCCTTTGCATTCTATAATAGAAAAGAAATTAAAACTGTTATGACTTGTGGTTGTCATGAAAATTTTGCCAGTATATATAAAAGGAAATAAAGATCAATAAATAAAGGGAGTAAAAATCAAAAGAGATCCCATATTTCATTATGTTCTAAGGGTTCTTTTTAAAGATATGCATCTATTTCTCTTCCACTTCCCTTTTGTGTACCCCAGATCTTTACCCTTCACAGCACAAATTTTATAGAAATGTGTGTACTGACCAACTTTAGAATGTCCATTTTCCCTTGATCGGGTCCCAAAGGCAGAGTTAACTACAGGTCATTATGTTCAAAGGAAAACAGAAAATCAATCACACATATAACCAAATGTAACCTTGGAAGTCGACTCAATGCTTGGATTGCCCTGAGGATGGGAGTCTGAACCAGTATAGACCCAAGGGATTTTCTTTTCTCTGCCTTGCTAAATTTATACCATCTCTGGGTCACCTCTAAGTTAAAGGAAGAGGAAGATAGTATATCTGTATAGAGTGTCTAGTACTTTTTTTAAACATAAGTAGGATTTGATTGTTCTAAGACACACAATTGCTATGTATAATACCTGCTGATGACACAGAAGCTATGATTTAAGAAATCTTTTATCTTCAATATCATATGAAGTTAAAAAAAAAACTAAAGGGGTTTTTTTTCAAATTAAATGTCCAATTTTCCCCCAAAGGATTATACTCAGTTTGCTGGATAGGTTATTCATGGTTGTAAATCCCAGCTCCTTTGCCTTCTGGAATATCATATTCCCATATACCCTCTGCTCCTTTAATGTGGAAGTCACTAAATCTTGTGTGATCCTGACTGTGGCTCCATGATATTTGAATTGTGTCTTTCTGGTTGCTTGAAGTATTTTCTCTTTGATCTGGGGAGGCTCTGGAATTTGGCTATGATATTCCTAGGAGTTTTCATTTTGGGATCTCTTTCAAGAGGTGATCAGTGGATTCTTTCAATTTCTATTTTACTCTCTGGATCTAAGATATCAAGGCAGTTTTCCTTGATAATTTCTTGAAATATGATGTCTAGGCTCTTTCTTTGATCATGACTCTCAGGCGGTCCACATCTATTTTCTAAGTCAGTTGTGTTTCCAATGAGATTTCACAAAATAACAAAACAACAACAACACACCTATAATCCCTTCTACCAAGGAGGCAGAGGCTAGTGCATTCCTTGAGCTCGCTCAGGAAATCTGAGCTGCAATTGTCTAAAGCTAATTGGATGTCCATACTAAGCCTGGCGCCATTAGGTATACTAGGAGTAAGTTCCTTGAGGATTGGTGAACTGGCCCAGGGTGTAAATGGAGCAAATTAAATCTCAGATGCTAATCAGTAATGAGATTAGGTCTGTGAGTGGCCACTGTACTTCCACCCCCTGTGAAATATGGAGACCTTATCTTGGGGGAAAAAAAAAGATAAATTTGTCCTGTTGGGGATAAAAGTGCTCTTTCCTGGGGCAGCTAGGTGGTGCAGTGAGTAGAGCACCAGCCCTGGAGTCAGGAGGACCTGAGTTCAAATCCAGCCTCAGATACTTCACATAGCTGTGGCCTTGGGCAAGTCACTTAACCCCAATTGTCCTGCCTTCCCCCCTCAAAAAAAAGGTATGGCCTTTTGACTGAGTCCAAGTCTTACAGAACAAATCTTTTTAAAAGGATTTGTTCTGTGAAGTTTGGATTCAGTCACAGGGCCATACTTGAGGACCTAGAGGGGCCACATGTGGCCTTGAGGCTGCAGGTTCCCCACCCCTGCTAGACCCTTCATTTTCCCAAAGGCCCCTCTCCAAATGCTGTTGGTCCAGAGTCTGCTACAGGGCATCAGAGAACAGAGCCCACTGAACAGAAGGACCTTCATGATCATTAATCCCTTTTACTCCAATACCACTGGGATCTCTGCTTCCCCAGAGAGCATCTGAAGGACCCCTGGACCTTGCCACCCACCCTCCACTTGAACTCTCTTACATGTGTTACCTCCCCTAATTAGAATAGTACATCTTTGTTTTGTTTTTGTTTTGGGGGTGCAGGGCAATTGGGGTTAAATGACTTGCCCAAAGTCACACAGCTAGTACATGTGTCAAGTGTCTGAGGCCGGATTTGAACTAAGGTCCTCCTGACTCCAGGGCCAGTGCTCTACTCACTGCACCACCTAGCGAATAGTATATCTTTGAAAGTAGAGATTGTTTCACTTTCCTAATTGCATTCCCAGAGTACTTGGCACATAGTTGTTGTTCATTCTCTGTTTTCAAAAAAGACCAAAGACATCGCAGGGTGACGTCTTGACTTGGATTTAAATGAGGCAAAGTTGCACAAAGTCATCAGCCTTACTCCCAGAGTCAAAGTCCAATAGCAGGACTGTTGATGGCCCAGGATGCAGTAGAAGACCTTGGCATCTTTGATGTCTGACTAAGCACTCCACAGCACCTACTTCAAGCTACCTTCATGGTTGTCGGAACAAATAGTTCTCATCCACCCATTCTGTAAAAGGAAGTCTTCTCAAGCTTGGGGTAGACACCTCCCTAACTTACCAATGGGGTTGAGGCCGGCCGATTATCCTCAACCTGGTTTAGCTTGCCTGCCAAGATGGTTTTACCAGGGTGTGGCTGCTACACATGATACATGGCACATAGTAAGCACTTACTAAATGCTTTTGCACTCCATGCTTCAAATCCTGGCTCATGATGCAAAGAGCTAATTAATATCTTAATTTCAGCCAATTTGGGATTGAATATCCCATCTATACAGATACCCCAGATAAGTTCTGCATTGAG
>CM053622.1:495964836-495998591 GCA_028646595.1 Phalanger gymnotis | reverse complement strand
ATTTCAGACAAGTCACTAAACCTCTCAGACCCTCAGTTTCCTCATCTGGAAAATTATGGGAAAGGAGTAGAATATATTTAATCTATCCACTAGTTCCAAATTCCATGAAACTTACCTTTCAAACATAAACTCCCTAAGTTCTAACAGAACCACCTTCCCCCAAAATAATAGATGCTGGATCTACTGTGCTCTCATCTAATTTAAACTCTCTAAAATTGAAAAGGAAAAATACTTTAAAGCAAAGAGAGATGAAAGCAGTTCCCACTTTCCTTATCTGCCAGGTTCAGACTCTGATGATGGCATCATTAACACCTTAGGCCAGGGGGAGGATAGCAGCCCTTGGCTTTGGGGAGGCACAAGTTCTATAATCATCTTTTTCAGGAGAAATCCCACAGAGTCCTGAGCTGTCTTCTAGGCCTTATAGGAAACTCTTCAGCTTACATTTAACAGGCAGTACTTTTAACTCCATTATTAACATAGTGACCTTTAGTAAAGCAGCACATGACTAAAGTTAATTCTCATTTTTCTCTGAAGCCACAGTGCCTGGTAAGTGATGGTCATTTTCAAAGCTGAGTCTGTATTAACAATGCTTAAGAAATCCATACCTAAGAGTTCAGCCACCTCCAGGATATTTTATTATAACTCCACATTTGCCTGAGTGAGAAAGCACAATGTATTTATTGTGTACAGGAGAAGTTAGGGAAAGCAGAAAATTCAATTCAACCCAACATAACATTTATTGGGCATCTACCTATCATGGGCAAATCACAATAAAAGTACAGCCTAAGGCTCTTTTCACTGGGTTCCAAGTCAGAAAGCCTAGGTTTAGATCCCAGCTCCTTTATTTAACTGCTGGTAGTATTTTGGACACTTCCCTTAGGAGGAGAGAAGGTAACTGGAAAGTGGAAAAGGCCTCAGAAGCCATATAGTCCAACCTTTTCATATGACAGATCTGCCTCCAAAAAAATTAAAAGATTAAAAGAGTAGGAGAGTGAGGATTTGAAACCAAGTCTTCAGACTCCAAACTCAATGCTCATTCCATAGAACCACACCTACTTTACTCAACCTGCCTTAGTCTTACTTTCTTGATCTGTAAAGTAAGGTTATTAGACTGGAGAATTTCCAAATCTCCTTATAGCTCTATAACTCTACAATCCTACAGTTGCATCCAGCTTTATTTTTTTTCTTAAGTGGCAGCTAGGTGATACAGTGAATAGAGGGCTGAGCCTATAGTAAGGAAGACCTGAGTTCAAATCCAACCTCAGATATTTTCCAGCTGTATGACCCTGGGCAAGTCACTTAACTTCTGTCTTTGTCTCCTAGACTATAAAATAGGGATAATAACTGTACCTACCTCCCAGGGTTGTTGTGCAGATCAAACAACATAATACATGTAAAGCACCCTGCACAATGCCTGGGAGAAAGTAGGTGCTTTTATCCCCTCCTGCCCTACCTTTTTCAGTTCAGTAATGAAAGCTTACATTTACATGGTGCTTTAAGGTTGTATCAGTAAGGCAACATTCATGGCCTTGAAGATGACCATGAACATTCCCGTATAGTTCAGAATTACAAAGTATAAGAGATTCTCTAGGTAGAAGACAGGGGAGGTATAACATTTATTTAGACACCAGAGGATCAAATCCCCAAACCAGTAATTCCAATTCAACATAGCAACAATTGTATTCCAAAGTGAGTAAATCCACTTCAACGTAACAAGAAGGAAATTGTAACACAGTATTACAGCAAAGAACCAAGTCATCCTGTAACCTTCCCCACTGCTAGGGCCTTCCTGTAAACAACTGTCTGCTTTCCTACATTCTCTCACCCCTCAGTTCTCTGATCTCCACAGCTCTCTCGTCTCCACTCTTTGCTCTGCACACACACACACTCTCTCTCTCTCTCTGGTCTCCACTCTCCACTCTGCACCCTCTTCACAGTTCTCTGAGTTCTGTAGCTCATGAGTCTACAGATTCTCAGCTCTGTAGTCTTGGAGTTCTTACTTCTCCTTGGGCTGAATTCTGAATTCTTAATGGCTACCTTCTGGGTATATACCATCTTCTCAGGGTCCAAAGGCCTCATGCCCAATCAGCAAAAGGGTATAGGCCTGGGGTTTAGCATTTAGTAAGTAAAGGGTGTAGGCCTGCCTCTAATCAAACCTCCCTAACTGTCCCCACCTGATGCCTATTGAATGGGCAGGAAAGATCTTTAATCACTGATTGGCATCACAAAGGTTTACAAAGCTTTAAAGACAAGGATACTTGAGGCTCTAAACGATAATATAAAACAGGCACTATAGATATCAATCACTATTCCCATTTTATAGGTGATAAAATTGAGAATCATAAAGAAATTAAGTGACTAGTCCATAGTTATACCTCTAGTATGTGTTGGAGCTGGCATTTGAAACCAAACCTCTCCTGATTCCAAGTTAATACATTATGTGAGATTAGGTCTTCCTGTCTCATCCAGGCTGGAAGCACAGAGGTTGTTCAAAGGCCCAATCCTACACTGACCGGCACTAGGAGCTACAGCCTGTTCTGTTTCTGACTTGGGCTAGGTTCCTCCCTCCTCAGACAAACTGAGGTTAGGTACCTTCTTAACCACAGACCCCGGGGCTTAGCCCACTGCATCCCAGAGCTCCACTATCTTCATCCTCTTGATTAGTAGGGATTATAGACATGTGCCACCATGCACAGCAGGGCTCTATCCATTATACTATACTGCCTATAAAGAACCAAAGAAAATGCAGTGATATCCTTTAAAATTATCTGCATTTTCACAGGGCACAACTGTCACAACTCTCCTCCAATACCACAACAACTGATCCAAATTGTTGTCTTTCAAATGAGCTTCCTGAAATGAAAAAAAAAAAGCTTTTATGCTAAAGTGCATGTGTTTGTGATTGTATACATGTACCTATACGTGTATAGATGAGTGTATGTCCATGTGTGGCCATACAAATCGAAAGATTGAAAGTGCCAGAAATAATTGTCTTCTAAACCAAATAGATGAAGGGGGGAAAAAGTTAAAACAGAATTGAACATTGTATGTAGACTCCGAAGGCAGGTAAATGGCATTGTTTGGGAATCAATGCTGGAAGAATTCATCCAAAAAAAAATCAATACAACCAAAGCAATAAAACTTTTGAGAGAGTCCATAAGCAGGGCTGTCTTAAAAAGGGAAGAACTAAAATAGAGAGCTCAAGGGGAAGGTGTCTAGTGAAACTCAATTAAACAAATTTAAACAGAACACATGTACAGAAAAGCATTGTGCCAACTCCCAAAGGAGCACGTTGTGCTACTGGTCGTAACTCAAAATGTTTATTGAGTTTTTTCATTGTGTTCAGTATTAAAAGGAACAAACACCGATCCCAGCTGCTATCCTGGCTGGGTTGACATTCCAATGACATTAAAAAGTAACTGACATCTCAGTAATAACAGGGACATCAGCACTCAAATCCCACAGAAGCGTTTATTTATTGCTCTATTTGGGTTTACTTTGTACCTCCTCTACCTTTCAGGCTGTTTTCTACTTCAGCAGCAGCTACACTCAGACTTCTTTCTTTAAAAAGTCTTCCCCAGCCCAGCCTCGCTTAAATCCAATTCACCTGCAGGTCAAGACATCATCCTCCTGATGTCAGTGGCCTTCTTTCAGAATGAAGGATGATTTGGGGGCAGTCAACAGAGACACACCAGTAGTTATTCTATAGTCTCTCAAGCATCCCCACAGAGATTTTGAATTTTGTAGATTTCAGCCACTCTTCTATCACAATACAACCTGATCACAGTCTGTCTCTAAAAATGAAGTTAAACTTCTGTCCTGGAAAGCATAATTCTTAATTGATAGGAACCAATGGTAGAGGTTATGAGGGTGGAAGGGTATACTTACTTATTCCAAAAATTTACTGGGGTTTTTTTTTACTATACCCTGAAGCCTGCCTAATATATATTTTGATTATAGTCACATCAGGGACAAATGTTATAAAAACATGTTGCTACTCACAAAAAAAAGAGAATGAAGGCCAAACAGCAACAGCAATCCCCAACTAGATGGGAAGAAATTACCAGAATCCTACTATTCCTTCCTCTACCATTCCTTCCCCCACCCTACCCATATACTCTGAGTATATGTGGTTTACATGTAGATGCCAACAGCTCATACACCCCCAACTAAATGATATAGACATACATAAAGAATAGAAACCAACCAAAGCAGCATGCACTCTCAGAATCATGTCCCACTTGTTAAGCTTTGGCCTCTCAAATTATCTATTCCCCAGGTGTATGGGTGGAATCTCAGAAATATTAACCAACTATCTTATAAAGGCCTTCTCATCACAGACCCAAACATGGGAAGGCTGATCTCCAGGGAGGTGCCAAATGTAGGTATAACACAAAGGATACTCACAGAGTGGGGAAACACAGACAAGCACAAAGCCATCCTGAGCTTTGACTTATTAAAAGGACATGGAGACATGCCGTCATTAAGGAAGTCTCCTAGGGAACTTGGCCATAGAGCCATACACTTTTCATACCCTGGAAGCTCACATGGGTTTCAAGTACCCTCTGAAAACAACCAAAGGTGCTACAAAGCCCCACAATACCAGCCTGTATACCCCTCGATACACTGCCTTCTTCCTCTTCCTTCAACCTCCACATATTACCCCACATAATTGTAATGGTGGTACAACTTAGCAGCAAGCAATTCTGCTGTCCCTGCCATAGTGCTGACTCCACTCACTTCTCTTCAATTTATACCCCTACCCCTGACCAGGGTACTGATTCATCATTTCAAGCTTTTGTCTCATAACTATGACTTTTGTTTCTCTGGCAAATGAAACCACTGAGGTTTAATTGCATAGCTAAATCGCTTAGAAATACATTTGTTTCTCAGGTAAATGGCTCATTGTATACTATGCAAAGCCCCAAGAGTCCTTCAAAAGTCCTATTTGGTAATGACAATTCCTCAACCCAAATTACCCATTTCCTTCAGTTTGTTTAAATTTGTCTTTTCCCTCTCACATATATTTTTCCCAAAAATGAGTATAATTATAAAAATTTCAAAAAAAAGTTGTGGTTAGAAAAAGCCTTCTAGGAAGGAATGAGCATGTCAGTAGAATACAGAGAAGGCTAAATACAAGAGCATGAAGCATAGCTCATATGGAACAAAAAAAAATTTGCAATATGAGAAATACATTTTCACATTATGACACTGATGTTTCATGTGACCAAATGGAGAGAGTACTATACAGGGTGTCCCAAAAATATTAGTGCAGTTTTGAGCTTTGATAGCTTAAAACTACACCAAAACTTTTGGGACATCCTGTATTTTGAGTCAGAGGATCTGGATTTAAATTCCAGCTCTGCCATTTGCTCTAACTTAATTTCCTCATCTGTCAAATGAGGAAGTTGGACTAGGATCAGTGGTGTCAAAATCAAATAGAAACAGGAACCAGTAAGCCATGCAAAAAAAAATCTCTATAAGCACAGATTGACTAGGAAAACTACCCATTAATATTTTCTATATTTTATTGTATTTTTATTTATTTTGTTAAATATTTCCAATTATATTTTAATCTGGTTTGGGTCACACTCAAGAGTGTTGTGGGCCACAGAATGAGGGTTGAGTATTTGAATTCTCTGGACTTAATAGCAATTGAGGTCCCTTGCAGCTAAAAGCTTGTGACCCTAATCATGACTTCTTTGTCATATAGCTCTTCCATAGCTGTACCAATTCATTATGACTCAATTCAATTTCATGAATTCTTCTTACATAAATATTTTTTAATTTTTTTTTTATTTTTAGTTTACAACATTCAGTTCTACATAATTTTGAGTTCCAGATTTTCTTCCCTCCTTCCCTCCCTCCCTCCCCAAGAGGGCATGGAATCCCATATAGCTTCCACGTATAACTTCGCATTGGATTAATTTCCACACTAGTCAAGTTCTTACATAAATATTTTTGAGATGTCATTGAATTGATGACAAAAATACATTTTTTTAGCATTAACATTTTCCCTAGGAAACCCAGCTGTTACAAAAGCAAAATGCAGTTTTGTAGCTGAGAATAATATATATTCACAGCTTCATCTGTTTAAAAACAATGCAAATTCTGTTTACTTTGTCAAGCATACCTTATGTGCACTATTTATTAATTTAGTTAAACTAAAGAACTCTAGGAAAATAT
This sequence comes from Phalanger gymnotis, assembly GCA_028646595.1. Classification (NCBI taxonomy): domain Eukaryota; kingdom Metazoa; phylum Chordata; class Mammalia; order Diprotodontia; family Phalangeridae; genus Phalanger; species Phalanger gymnotis. Next base: position 495,992,405 of record CM053622.1, on the reverse strand, counting down.
TTAGGAATCTACAATAGCATTTTTAGGAGAAACTAAGAAATAACCTGTAATTTTTGAGAGTATATAAAAGCATGTGCATATTTAGATCTTAAAATTCTCTCTATGTAATTAGCATTTGGCTACAATAAAATGAAAGGAAACTCAAAACACTTATGAACCATGAAAATGTGTAATAAAAAGGATGTTAAAACATAGTTCATATCATAGCTTTGAAAGTCATAATATTGGACAATATTTTCTCATAATTTAGCAGATAAAATGGGAGAAAATATCAAGATTCAGTTCAAATGCTACCTCCCACAAGATGCCTTTGCTGATGCTTCCAGATGATGCTTTATATACCATCAAAATTATATATATATACATATGTATAGGCATATATACATATTAATACATTCATGCATGTATATGTATGTTTACTTACATATACATATGTGTGCATGTATTAAAATTGTATCTTGTTCTGGCCCCCTGAGTCACCACTACCACCACCACCCCTGCTTCTAGAGAATATATATTTTTACAAGTAGCCAATAACAATAACAAAAGACTGTAAATGGAAATCTAGAAGTCATGTACAGACTGTCCCACAGATCAAAGGAACCAAATTTGCAATCTGTTTCACATAGTAAGTAAAAATCACACCCTGAGACTATGAGGTGAACTAGAGGAAGCCATATAGGACTTGCTATCGGGCCTTTTGGTCCTACAATACATAATTCTCAGTTAAGTTCCAGACATTAGCAGTAAGACCAGTAGAACAATAAATAGAGCTAATAAATTTGAGAGGGTATAGATATGTAATTTTAAAGTTTTACTGATGACTTTGAGATGATTTAGGTGTTAAAGAACTAACCATGAGGTGACATGGATAAGAGTTAGTCTGTCACCAACAAAAACCCTATAAAAATGAGACTTCAAATTCTTGACACTCAGGTACTATTCCATCTCCTAAGTGTCCATCCTGCTTGAGTGCCCCCAATACTGAACCGTATTTGTATAAATGATTTCCCCCTCCCCTTTTTTCCCCGTGTTGCCTTCACCTACCACTCCATTCCTAACTCCATACCCAGCCATCTGCCTCTGTATTTACCACATTCCCCCTGCATGGTTTGTCTCCATACTTTCTGTTCTGTACCCTCTATGTCTTATTAAAGTGTGATTATAGCCTTACTTCCCACTGCCATTTTAGTCTTTCTCGATGAGTACCCAAAGAATTGGGTATGCCTATCCCTATTTTATAATGTCATAAATTAATTAGTGATTCACATATATACATGTGTGTACATGTATATATGTACACATACTATATATATGTTTATATATGTGTGTGTAGGTATATATACATATATGTATATGTATATATATATATACATAAAATTTACCTATTGGTAGAATATAAGCTCCTTGAAATCAGGACCTATTGTTTCATTTTCGTCCTTGTCCCATGACACTTACCACCATGCTTTGCACATGGTAGATGTTTTTAACATGCTTATTAATTATTGTGTCTGTTTTCCCTCAGTAAAATATAAGTACCTTGAAGCTAGAGGCAGTTTTCTTTTTGGTTTTGTAACCTCAGCATCTACTATATCTTTAGCACATATTAGACACTTAAATGTTTATTGAATTGAATTCCTCTGAGCTGGTGTCATATGAGACATAGCTCATGGGGCTATGCAAAGAGATTATTCCAGAGGCTAGAAAAATAGTGGCAATTTCATGTGTTTAGTCCTTTGCGAATTTGCCAATGAATATACATATATTCGTACATGGAGGAAATTGAGCACAAGGTACTTTAGGAATGAAGAACTACATGAATCCATCCCCATATAAATGCAATTAATATTATTGATCGATGTGATAGATCTGCTACGCCATCAACATGGCTATTGTCTCCACTAGTGCAGATGACAATTCTTCCACAATGTAATAGTTTCATGAGTTGCCTTAGAAAAAAATAATCACTCATCTGGTGTTTAACCTTCTGGTGACCAACTGAATAAAATCAGGTAGGTAGACTGACACCCTGTCAGTCCATCACTAAAGCAAGAGAAAGCTTGGTAGGACCTGTTGGACACCTATGCTCTTTGTGAATAGGCTACAAGAACCCAGGCTTATCACACCAAGATCACTATGTCACAATGAGGCTTCCAAGTTTAAGAGAAAATATTTCATTTTAAAACACGCAAAAAGGAGAGCTATTTAGGCTCTGGAAATATTTTATTCCTTGGGTAGTCAGAGTTCTCCCCCCTCTGAAAAAAATACGGCAGTAGCTTTCATTACAGAAATGTAATTGGAAGGAAAAGCCCAGGCGATTTCACATTTCTATGGTCACTGTATAAAAGGTTAGAGGAGGCAGAAAGATTGCAAAGAATTATCAGCAACAGGAATGAGGAAGCTTAAGGGAGATTTTAACAGGATATTTTATCCTTTTGGAACATAATTACTTAATATAAGAGAAATGGGAGCCTTGCTGAATGGGATTATACCCAAAAAATCAAATCAAATAAAAAAGGTCCCATTCAGGTTTTTCACAGGTTTGTCACCTTAGATCAGGATAGACAGCAAAGTAACTACTCCATTCATTAATCCATGAATCCAATTTAAACCCTGAATTCAAAGTTCCTTCTTGCCTTGCCTGGGCTATACTTTTACACTTTGGTTCTCATCTCTAATCTGGCTTTATGGTCCAGGTCAGATAAAGTGTTCCTAGTTCCATCTGTTCTCCCAAACAGCCCTCAGGCTTCCATCACTTCAGAATTCTTGTCAGTGGGACACCCTTCAGTGTTGCTTGGGTTTTGTGGGTTAGCTATTTTGTCTGGATGCACAGAAGAGCTCCTCTCTGGTGTTTTAATGGACAGAAAAGAATAACAAAACCATGCTGTTTCAAACGAGAAAAAGAAGGCAAGAGAGACTTCTGGGTTTTGTTTTATCTTTTTTGCAATTCTCCTTTGTTACACTTATTGATTGTTATTCTGGCCACTAGGCAAGACCCCTCTGAGCCTCAATTACTTCATCTGTAAATGAGGGGGTTGGACTGAACGTCCTTTGATGTCCATTTCAGACATTAATAGCTATGATCCTTTGCTCTGATGACTAACATAGTAAAATTAGTAATCACCAATCATAAATTTAGAGCTGAAAAAGACCTCATGTAATCCAACCTCTTCATTTAATAGATGATGAAATAGAGGCCAAGGGATTTTAAGTGGCTTACTTAAGATAGTAAATACTGAAGGCAGAATTTGAACTCAGGTCCATTAACTTTAGGAGCAGGCGCTCACTGACCAACCAATCAGCCTATCAAGAAGCAATGGTGCAGAGAGAATACAGCCTTTCATCTCTTTCTGTATGTCTCCTCTCAGACTCTGTCCCCTTTGTAAATGAATCTAACTTAATTTGTGGTTAGCAACCAAATTCTCATCTTCTGGCTATATAATATAAATTACATTTGTCCTTTAGTCTCAGAACCATTCTGATATCTGTATTTGCCCATTTATTAACCTCAAAATTCTCTAATTCTTCCTATTCAAATCACTGAAACATATCGTGTCCTCCATTTGTTCCAATATTCCACATCTTGTTACAATGAAAGGAGCAAGTGCTGCCTCAGAACTCTGAGTGAGACTCAAGTTCAGTAACTCCTTTTCTTAAAAGTATGTGCAGACCTATGTCCTAGACAAGTGAACTATCAGTGCAGATTTAATTCAGCAATTGCTCTTCTCCAAAGCAGATTTATGCTACTGGCAAGTGAACTGACTCTCTTAATTGGAAATATAGCTTTACTGGACTATAAGATCCTTGAGATTAAGGACCGTGTCTTACTTAATTTTCTGTCCCCCTACAGGTCAAACAGTGATATCTATACAGAAGGGACTCAAATGTTTATTATTGTATTAATTTGTTTCAACTGTTATATTTATAGTGGGAATTGGGGTTCTTTTGATTCTCTATAAGCTCATAAAAAGGGAAAGTCCTTTCTACATCTGAAACTGTGCAAATAAAATACATATTTGAAGCCTTATGAGCCTGTGTATATAAGGGAAGCTGGTGCTACCATTACTGCATACCATATTCTGAACTTTCCAGTTTCATTTGAATAGATCCAATGAACCAAATAAGTGAATTCCCCAATGTGAACTCAGGCTATTCATGTTAAGTAAGAAGACTTACACATTATAGTGTATTATGTCTTCTTTTAATTGACCCATTCTTTCTCCTTAAATAACATACTATTCTTCAAGTCACTTAAAACAATGAGAGGAATGTGGGAAAAGACAAACTAATAAAAGTAGATCAGTTGTATCCATTTGACTTTTAACCACACAATATGAAGGACTAAAAGCAAGCCCATGAAAATCTTCTAGGCTTTTGTATATCCACACCCAACTCTCTACAAGTCACGAGCAAATTGATTCCTATTAATTCACAATGTAACATGGGGTAAACTCAGATAAACTTCCTAAAATTAAAAAATACCTTTTTTCTGTTTTTCAATGTCCTTTCCATCCGTAAATTCTTCCATGCACCTGTAATTGTGCCCTCGTTCATAATTTTTCATCTAGTACACTCTTTAAAGTTTACTTCTGATAACTTTGTTTACTCTATGTTCCAGACTGCTCAGTGATGCAAATATTCTAACATGGTATATGTGTGTGTGTGTATATATATATATTTATATATATGTATGTGTATGTATATACACACAGAAAACATATATATGTAGCGTTCATGCAATCAACAAGCATTTATTATGTGCTAGGAACTGTGCTAAGCACTGAAGGTACAAATATAAGCAAATAGAAAAATAGCTGCTTCCCTCAAGGAGTGTACATTCTAATGAAGGAGATAACGTTTACATAAATAGGCATCTACATCTATATCTACAGAGTAAATACAAGCTAATTTTCAAACATTACAGACTTTAAGATAGAAAATATTTTTTCTTTGCGCCAGCTGTAAAGTGACACATCTGTCTAATACACTTACTAAACAATAAACAGGTAAGGTAAGATCTTTTGGGAAAACACTCATGGTCTAAGTTGATAGAAAAAAATAAGTGGATAGCATAGCAAACCCTTCATAGAGACAAGAATACAAATACACATTAAATATGGAGTTTATCTGGATTTTTCCAACACAAATGTTTACAAGACATTAAAACACACTTTTTTTTTTTTACAAATGAAGGGGTTTGAAAAGCCAATTCAAGTCCAAATCAGTTTTCTCCCATTAATAGAAGAATATGCTAATTGATAAGAACCTGCTTAATACATGTTGAACCTCCACAGATGAAGAGTTAGGTAGTTAATATTTAGTTGTGGGAAAAAACAAACCAATAAAAGTAGATGTCATATTTACCTCAAATATGATCAGCACATAGACTCCCGCCAAAATGACTGATGCAATAGTTACTTGGGTCTCTATATCTGCATGGAGGTATTGATGAGCCATTGAAAGGGGAATCACTTGATTTTTCTGGAGGAAGGCTCGAATGTTTATTGAAATGGACTCTCTGCAGCAAGAAACAGATGTTGTACAGTTGGTGAAAGGGAAAAAGTACTATGGCATAACAATTAGATTCCTCTCTGCCTCCACTCTAGCACCAAATTATTCCACAATCAATTCAATTATTCATAAGACATAATGGTGGTGAAGTGGATGGAGCACTGGGCCTGGAGTCAGGAAGACTCAGCTTCTGAGTTCAAATCTGACTTCAGACACTTACTAGCTGGGTGACCCTGGGCAAGTCACTTCACCTTGTTTGCCTCAGTTTCCTCATCTGTAAAATGAGCTGGAGAAGGAAATGGCAAAACATTCAGAAATCTTTGCCAAGAAAACCCCAAAAGGGGTCACAAAGGGTCAAACACAACTAAAACAAGTTAATGACAACAGTCCTAAACAATTTTAGCCACTAGTTTCCACTTTTTTTCCTAAGCACACCTCCTCATTAGTGTCAAACCTTCTATAGGTGGTTGCTAATAAAACAGAAATAAAGAAGAAACGATAGGAACCCAAGATCTAGAATTGGCAGACCCAATCCAGCCTCTTCACCTCATAGGTGAGGTAACTGCAACCCAGAAAAGTAAATGGTTTACTCAAGATCATGAAGATAATAAGCAGCAGAGACAAGATTCAAACCCAAGTTCTCTGACTCCAAATGCAGTTCACCAGGGGGAAAATGGTTTGAGTTCCTTGGCCTCTACCTAGCTTTCTTGATGGTTTATGACAACAACCCTTAGATAATCAGGACTTGGCTGTATTCTAAAGTACATATTCCCAAACCAGAATATTTATCAAGATTCTCACAGAATCACATAGCTTGAGAGTTGGAAAGGACCTCAGTGACCTTCCATTCCAACTTATTCACAAAAGGAATCTTCACAATAACACACCTGACAAGTGTCATCCACCCTTTGCTTGAAGATCTCTAAAGAAGGAAATCTTTTGGGGACGAATCAAATCTCTCCACCTACCTGAAGTTTCTGGCAGCTCTTATGTCCCCCCTGATTCTCTTCTCTAGGTTAAATACATCCAGTTCCTACAACTGGGAGAGTCTGCCCTACTGTCCTCATGTGACATGAACTCAAAACCCTCTACCATCCTGATTGCCCTCCTCTGGACACTAACCAAATTATCAACGTCCTTAAACCATGATACCTAGAACTAAAAAACGATACTCCAGATGATGTCTGATGAGATCAAAGTGAGTAATTATCACCTCTCTAGTCATAAGAATTAAGCATCTTTCCACCCAGTACATGATCACCTTAGCTTTTTTTGTGATTCATTACACTACTGATTCATATTGAGCTAGAAGTCCACTCAAAAGCCCCCAGGTCTCTTCCACAAAGACTACTGCCTTATCATGCCTCCCTATCTTGTATTTTCAAAGTTGACTTTTTGTATCCAAAAATAAAACTTTACATTTGTCCCCATTGAATTTCATCTTATTAGATTTGGTCAACTGTTCCATCTAGTTAACAGCTTTTTGGGATCCTGATTCTATTATGTGATGATGTGATTCAAAAATGAACTCTGATAGGAGGAAGGATGCAGAAATACAAGGAAGAAAAAGCTAAAGTTTAAAATAAAAAGACTAAGGCAACATTCCAAAATTTCTTACAACATAGAATTCCTCAAAAGCAAAATAGATTCATTTTTATTAGGAAGGTTCCGAATAAAAATGGAATCTGAGGGTAAAAAAGGTGAAAATAATTTTCTGCAGACTTATTTCTTAGATTCAACTCATCATAATAATTAGCATATACATAATGGTGATTTCCCCCAGTCTCTGTCCATTGATGTATAGTAAGTCCTATGATGACAAAGATATTATACGCTTTAATATTTCAGTGGTCTGTGATTTCACCAAGTACCCCCTCCACCAACATAGATTACAATGCCTGGAGGACTTAGTAAATCACCTGTAAGAATTGCTGTGGACAAGTCATTTGTCACCTCCTTGAGATGGGCCTCTTTGAATTTAACTAGGTTAATCCTCATATAATTGTCATTCGATACATCATCTCTTCTCCTCTTTCCCCTTACCTGTTGTCTTGACCACTAGAAAAACATCCACCCTGAAGTCCTGCTCCCCCAGTTGGTGATTCCCTCTGAAATCACCATTTTAGGAAAGACCTCAGTCATGCTTTACCTCACTCATGACTGGTACTCATTCTTTGAACTTCTCAGCCCCTTCCTACTACGCTTTTCATTTCCCTTATGTGTTGTGCCTTTATCTAATATAAACTTCTTGAGGGTATAGCCTATCTTATTTGTATTCCCAGGGCTTAGCAGAGTACCTGGCACACAGTAAGCACATAATAAATTATCTATCTAGCTATCATACATCATCAGTCTTGGGGAGGGCTGGTAGGTTCTATCAGAGCTTACTCTCTGCTGATATGACCTTCAAGAACTCAAGGTCATGCCGACCAGGACAAGGTATTTGAGTAGGACTTAGAGAGAGATAGAGAAATTAAGTGATTTTCTTTGGGACACCTAGCTAACCAGAGACTATGACAATTTATGATTAGAACTCAACAACCTTCTCTGTCTCACAGTTTGGCATGCAGTGGTTCCCTTTTGCTTCTCCAAATTCTCATTTATCTGAGAACCAACCTGGTGGTTATGTCAAAAGTCCTGGAAGTAACAGCTCGTTCATTTCTTCTAGAGTTTAAAAAGATGGTCCAGTTGTGGATGACCTAAAAAAGAGGTGACAATCATTCGGTGAAACATTATTCAGTTTTTGAAGAATCTTTATTTTAGTGTGTCTTCTGCAAAGTCAGGAAAAGGGAAACTATTTGCAAAATTTTGGAGAAGAGGAAAAAATACTTATGAAGCCTCATCAACACCAGACTGCACATAGCCAAATGGCAATTACAGGACCATATGTGTCATTCCTATAAGTTTGAACCATCTGGATAGTTAATTGTGTGGCTATTTCCACAACCTACATAAATAATTATAAATGTGTTTATAAATTACTTGCCACTACCAAACGACTCATCAGGAGTCAATTACAGACTGAAAAATAGTACGTAGGTACAAGTGAACTAACCAAGTAAAAGAAGGAAAGACCATGCCATGTAGCTAGTCCTATAGTCAGGAGAAAATGTAGTGAAGTACAAAGAGCTCAGCATTGTGGAGTACAAGGACCTGGATTCAAATCCTACTTTTGCCCGTGTGACCCTGGGGCATCAATTTCCTCATTTTTAAGGGAGTTGGAATAGATGACCTCTAAGGGCCCTCCCAGCTCTAAAACTATGGTCCAGGTAGGGTGTGATTTATTGGCAAGAATACAGAAATGTTTTTGAACCAGCATCTCACGAATGATGCACCTTTTGGCAATTACAAAAGTGGATGAAAGCTTAATGAAACATATATAGTAGGTTTCACTCAATTGAGGGAGAGTTAATCAAGAACACTCCTATTTACCCCCTAAAAAAAGATTCCTCAGTCATCACAGGCTAAACAGGGACTTGACTATTCATTCCTTTACCCCAACCTCCCCCCATTTCTTTCCATTAGAGACAAGTACCAGTGCAGGAATCATTTGATTTCTATGATATGAAATGGCTGTGTGGCTATATTAGAATTTTGATTATCCAATGGGTCTGAGTAAGCTAAAGTTCCATTTGTAATGGACCTATACCCTTTTGTCCTAAATGTGCAGAAGGCTGTAGTAGCTTCTCAGAGCTCTGTCTGAGCTGTCAAGCATGCTTTCAACAAGCTGTCTCAGTTGCATTTTAACATGCTCATTCCAGTCATGTCCAACTCTCCATGGTGGCATTTGGGGTTCTCATGGCAGAGATGCTGGAGTTATTTGCCTTTTCCTTCTCCAGCTCATTTTACAAATGAGGAAACTGAGGCAAACAGGGTTAAGTGACTTTTCCAGGATCACATCAGATTTGAACTCAGGTCTTTCTGACTCCAGGCCCAGCACTCCATCTATTATGCCACCTAGCTGCCCTATAACCTGCCTGACTTATAACCTTACCCTTTGACTAACTAGTTTATAACACAACTACAAAAGTCCATCCTCCTAATCTTATTTGAGAGACTCCATAAAAGAAAGAGGATTAAAATACTCTGTAATACTTTTTTGGTACTTGGAATTAAGTAAAGGTTTATAAAAGTAATGGCCAGTTGGTTCATAGATTTAGAGTTGGGACCTCAGAGGTCATCTAATCTTACATCTACTCATTTTGAAGATGAGAAAATTGAGAACCTACAAAGATCTCACAAGTAGAGGATGGCAAATCAACTTTGACATACATACTCCTCTCTGACTCTAAATGGCATTCGCTTTTCATTACACCATGCTGCCTTATTCAGAGTACCTTTTGTTGATTCATACTAACCTTAGACACTATGAATATTCAGCTACCCTTTTGTCTCTGTTGCCTCACCTTGGGCATAGATGCCCAATCAGGCAAAAGGTCAGAGAAGACTCCCCAATAACAGAGAATCACAGATCAAGCAATATCACTGGACTCCCTGCCAGTCAGCCATCTAAAGAAACATGCCTCCATTTCATGGAAGACCACTAGTGGGCACAGATATGATACCATAGCATATCACAGTGTGTTTGGAACCTGAAGGCTAGAGGTGATTCTGGGTAAAGTGCACACATTCCTGAGTATTCTTGCCAAGAAACAGTTTCAGTCAATCAAGTAATGAGTGTGGGCTTCTTTTCTTGATTCAAAACAAAATGTTGAGCAAAAGATCTCTAGAAACTTTTACATTTTATAATATATGTTATATAACATATATAGTTTATGTTATGTATATGTATATACATATAAAATAAATTTTTAAAGTTTCATAGACTTTTAGAAATCCTAGCAGGTCAGAAATGGAATACAAAATATTCTTACTCTGAAAGAAATTAAAAAGAATGTGATTTAAGAAATACGATCTATAGATTTTCTTTTTTTAAAGCTTGTGCCATAATAAAAAATAATTGCTACTGTAGATTTCTGACTCCTGCCTTGCTTTTCATGAGAAGAATCATTCTATAATCATTCTGTAAACACTAAGATTCTAATATGTAAGCAACTATAATGGAAAATATGTAAGCCCTTCTCAATAATGCAATTGTGTACAAGCACAATTTAATTACAGCACATTAAAGCACTCAGTACCTTTAAGTAAAATCTAATTAAGGTGCCTCTAACGTGAACCACTACCACAAAGAAATACAAAATCTATAATGTTCTCTAAATTTCCCAATGAACTCATTCTTTGGGAAAAACTCATACAGCTGTCTATTCACAGAAACATAGAGCCAAGCGTTCTGTAGTCACTTTACAAAGATCAGGAGAAAAAATATATTTTTCCAGACAATAAAAAGGTCTCAATGCAAATTGTTTGGTGGCCAATGGTGTCATCACCATACAACTCACCACCAAATCTTTTCAAAATGAAACTTAATGTGATAAAAAGTGGTTCAAACTTGAAAGAGATGTGACATCTTCTTAAACAATTATTTTCATATAGCTGATCATTATTACCTGCTGTTGTGGGCGCCTCCTTCGGGAGCCAAGGTCTTCTGACTGAGTAACCTCAACCACGACATGTTCTTCTGCTTGTGGCCAATTAACCACACCTGCAATCAAGGACCCGGCCAGTTCTAACTTGAGTAGAGCAGAATCACCAGCATCTGTAAGATTCACAGCTGGTGCCCTGCTTGTTAAGGAGTAAATATCCAAAGGAGGATAATAGTAGCATAGCACCTAACAAACCCAAGTACTTGCCACATTAGTATCAGTAGTAGGGGTCATATTCACTTTCCGCTTCAGATAACATTACACAAGTCCTTGATTTGGACAGAAGCAGAGATACCACATAACTTAGAAGACATTTTTCCCTAACTATCCCCATTTTCCCACACTGTATCTCCAAAGATAGATTATAAAGTTGAGGAAAGAAACTTTTATATCTCCCAAAAGCTCAAAGTTGAATACTGAGAATTTAGAGGGTGATAAATGAATGGACAAAGGAAGAAATGAACGAAAACTTCCACTACCATCCTTAAGGAGTCAAACCTTTGCAAAGTGAGAAATCAGAAAGGGAGTTGAAAATGAGAACTCTATCACTGACCCGAAAACCAGTTGTGTATATGCGAATCATGGCTCTAAATATTATTTAGTAAGATACGAAACAATCTATTATAAACTCCTTGCTTTCTTCTTGCTACCTAAACATGGTGTTAGGTGCCTGCCTGCTTAATTGTACTTGGTGGTATTAAAATAACCTATTGACATTTTATTGTATTCTAGCCTAAAAATAGTATTTATATAGCATTTGGTGGCTTACAAAACACTTTACAAATATCTCATTTTGTCCTAACAACAACTCTGGGAGGTAGGCATTATGTTATTCCTACAAGAAATTGGGTTAGACAGAGGTTAAGTGACTTGCCCAGGGTCACACAGTGGTTTGAGGCTGGATTTGAACTCAGGTCTTCCTGACTCCAGGTGCAACACTATATTCGCTGTGCCACCTCACTGCCTCTATTTATGATGGAGTTGTCATACTAATATGCCCCTCCCTAACCTTGTACCTAAAAGAACAAGAACTCTAAGAAAAGGAAGCAATAACCAGGCATGTCGTTTGATTAAGGTAACGTCTTTCTATTGTTCACAGGGTTGGGAATCCTTGACTCATAACTGATTTATCCTTTAATGAGGGCAGCCTCCCTGGTGACCTTCAGTCTGGCGTAGTACTTAGAATGCAGAGGAGGTGCTGACGATGAAGTTAAAGACTCTGTCAAATGAAGATACGAGAAGTGCCTACTATCCGGCAAAGGATTGTAGAGATTCCTGAAAGAGGAGAGGAGGCCAGAATAGGGAGGATGTAAGGAGACTTCCCTTTTCTGTTTTTTGTTTTGTTTTGTTTGGGGTTTTTTTGGGCAAGCAGTTCAGCAGCTGACGAACTCTTTCTCTCCTCCTTCAATTCCCTTTATTCTCTGGTGGCCCTTTTTCTAAGAAGAAGTAGATCTTTGAGAGACAAGTTGGTAGTGAGGAAGGCCCAGGATTTAGAGTGAGAGGAGCTGGATTCAAAACTCTGGCTGGTTGAACTGTATAATGTCTACAGCCCCTTCTCTAACTCTCTTTCTATCCCTCCACGCTCCCAATTGAACATGCGTAGGAGAAGCTAGAGTGTTTATATGCTACTCTATAAACTCTTCGATCCAGTGACACTGGCCTCTTTCCTTTTATTTGAACAAGAAACTCCCTCTCCTGACTTCAGGCATTCTCACTGGCTGTCCTTCATGCATAGGATGCTCTCCTTCCTCATCTATACCCCGGATTCCTTAATGTCCCAGCCAAATTCCCATCTCCTACAGGAAGCCTTTCCCAATCCCTCTTAATTCTAGTGCCTTTCCTTTGTTATTTCCCATTTTTCCTGTATGTTTTTATGTAGTTGTGTGTTGCTTCCTCCAATAGATTGTGAGCTTCTCAAAGTCTTTCTTTGTATCCCTACCACTTAGCGCAGTGCTTGACACATAGTGGGTACTTAATAAATGTCTATTTATTTTGTTTATTGACCAAACACCCTGCTACCATGATTCTTCACCTTCACACTAGCCAGTTTCTATCCTATTACTGCTTGGGTATCCACCTTTCAAACCAGACCTCCAGAGATCATTCCCTGGAGAAGTTAAGCCACTCAGCTATGAACCTTCTGGGAGCTATCATGCATTCTTATCTTCAGCTTGGCCATCTTTCCCCTGCCACTTCATGCATATCCTACTCCTACCCCAACCCCAAATGAAATTAAATCATCATTGAGCATGGCCAATAGAATTTCTTTTTCTGCTCACCATCCCTATGATGTGACTTTCTAGATCAAAACATCCTTTTCTAGCCACTATTCCTTCATGTGTTATGTCCCACTTTCCCCTCCCCCTGCATTGAAACCTAAAGTCCTGGAAGGACTATGTGAATTTTGTATTTGTATGCCAAGCACTTAACATGTGCTTGGCACATAAGAAGCACTTAATAAGCTTTTTAATTCATTTATTCATCCATGTTAAGGTATGTCTAATGGGACCTAGAATATGTATTGATTTGTAATCAAATTCTACTTTTTAAATTATCTCACAACATCTAACTCAGAAAATACTTGTTTATTGAATAACTGATTGACTGAAAGTAAATATGTAACATCTTAGTCCTCAATGTTAGAATTCATGGGGTTGGGAGGGGAAGAATAAAACCACACAGGACAACGTTACTGAATAAAAGATAAAAAAATTAGGAATTAATAGTGTCCTTTAAAAATAGATCCCCTGGGAGCAAATTAATATTTCCATATTTTCTCTATCAATGCAGAGATTCCATTCAAGATAGAACCATCTCCCTGGTCCCTATAGTTTTCTAAAGGCTTGGGCTATAAGTGAGGAAGAAAAGGATGGGGAACACTTTAATGTATTTTCTTTTTCTTCTTTTTACATATTCACAAACCCAGCACTGAGTTTTAAATGATGGCTGAAACTATATAGTACTTTTAAAAAAGAAAGGCATTAATTAACCTGCCTGGTGAGGTCTGACCTCTTTCCTTGGCCTAATAACCTAAGGCCTCTCTGACAGATTTTTTCTTGCAGCTAGTACAGCCAACAATTTCTCAACAATGAGCTTCAGGTGCAGGTAATTGTGGTGGTTTCCTTTTATACACTACTTCTCAAATAAATCCCACAATTACTGAGATGACACATTGAGACTGGAACAAAAGAAACATGAAATTTCTGTGGGGTGGGGGGAAAATGGCTTTGTTATTCCCTGGGTCAACTTTCTCATGAAGAAATTTTTCCCCATTAAAGCAAAATTGCTTATTGCTGGATCTTGCACAAGGTGCCTACACCCACAATCAAATCCAGATCAAAGTTGTGAATTAACATCATCACTGACCTTGACCAGAAGCTAACAAAAGAAATAGCAAGATTGCTATTTCACTACGCAACAATAAACACAAGAATATCCACTGCCCTTTCATGACCAACACTGAGAAACTTAAAGAATTTCTGGATTTTTTTCTTCTAAGCAATTACAAGACTTCCAGCCAAAGCTTCAGAGCAGCCATATCCACTCCCTCGTTTCCCTGGAGGATAGTTTCAATGACCCCTCTCCCCATATCTACCATAGATAAACCTTTAAAGTAAGTTCTGGATTACTGAAGATAAAGGCAGGGAAGCCTGTTTATAGCTGGGAATACTGACAGAAGAAGGAGAAAACTGGAAGAGATCACTGAATGAACAGAATGTCTGCTTTTTGGTAAATGCTTTTTCATTTATTCATTCTCCCTGTTTATTTCTCTGTCTCTCTCTTTATCTCACCCCCCCCCATTAGAAGCCACCATTCTATGTTTTACCCAACTCACTTATTTTTCTTTCTTTATGATCCACCCCTTGATCACCCCAGCCGCACTCTTACTAGACTCTTATCAATCTGTACAGTTCTTCCTTCCACCCACCTCAGCCAAGTTTCCAAAAACTATGAAGGGGGGAAATTTGTCCACAGAATCCACCTGATCTCTCCTCCAGTTCCAAACAAAACTCACTTAAACCATCCTAGCTAGATGGCATAATACTAGATGTATGAAAAAAATTTTTAAAGGAAATCAAATAGGTAATTTTCACAAAATTCTTCATAATAAAGAGTGGCACATTGCAAATCTGCAGCAAGCACACTAGTGGTTTCTTTAAACTAACTTTACTAAGAGAGTTGTTGATTCATTCAGAAAATAACTCTTCATTCAGCAAGATAATTTTAATAAATCCTCAGAGGGAAACAATAACCCAAACAGTAAAGGACTCTGCCTGCTTCTTGATTTCTTTTCTTTTTAACCTTTTTTTGGGGACTGGATATTCATTCCTATATCACCCAAGCTGGAAGTGTGGGGACCATTTGTAATATTCACTGGCATGGAAGCTTCAACCTGATCTGTTTTTCCAGCCTTGGCTGGCTCATCTGTCTTTTGCTACCCTGGCAAGCCTCTGGGTCTAAGGCTTTCACAACACTGGTACTAGACTAAGATACTCAGTTGGCTTTTAGCCCTCCTACATATTGGAATTCCCAAACAAGGAATGTCATCTTAACTCTATTAGACTCCTTCAGCCTCCACCACTGGTAGCTACTCTGCCACCAGCTCTTGTGCTGCCTTGGGCTGGTGGCTCCCCGTGGCTCCTCCAGCTGGGCAGGAGGCAGTTTAGTAGAGGCAGAGAGGTTGGCGATAAGGCATCATAGCCATCAAATTCCATAAATCTTCAACATCTCCATGGTGTCTACCTTCTCTATCTATGCCTTTTAAGAACATTTCCAGTGCCACAGCTGCACTGAAGGCACAATTGTAGTGTATTTAACGAGACCATCTCCCTGGAGAACTATCTTTGGTGTAAAGCTGGAAATAGCTTGTCTTTAAATTCCATCTCTTAATTTTCCATCTTGTTGCTCTTTAGAGGAACACCAAGAAACCATGAATGGCTTTTTGTTGTTCCATCATTGTCATTTTGATTGTGTCTGATTCTTCATGACCCCATTCGGGGTTTTCTTGGCAGAGATCCTGGAGTAGTTTGCCATTTTCTTCTATAGCTCACTTTACAAATGAGGAAACTGAGGCAAACAGGCTTAAGTGACTTGCCTAGGTTACACAGTTAGTAAGTGTCTGAGACACTAGAATATTTCTTCTCTATGTTCCCTCTCAGTTCTAAATCTTACGATCCTAATGTTTCTTGAGCCACTCTTGGAGAGGATGGCATTACATTTTTGCCATTATCTCCTAAAATTCACATATTTCCCCTCCTGCCAATCTCTACGCCCCCCTCACATTTTTTAAAAATCCACAGACAGCATTTATTTGTCTGACTGAAGACCATCTCTGACTAGACCTAACTTCCGGCTTTAGGTTTTTTTTTAGTCTCTTTGGAGCACTAAATTTAAAAAAAACACACCTCCTCCCCAATTCCCTTGTGGAAGTTATAAAGAAGACATCTCAGCTTGTTTTTCTGAGAGCCTTAGTTGAAAGAGTGCTCTACCATGACAGTTTCTCTTGAGGTCCAGAGGTAGGCACAGAAAGAGTTTTTAGAAGTATATTTCCTACTTGCAAGAGAAGCAAAAAGGTTAAAGGAATAAGAGTAACAAAAGTGGGTCATATTCATAGAAATGTTCAGTTGTCTTGCAGGTAAAGGTTGTTTAAAGCCTGGAGCTAAGACAGAATTTTAAAGCTCTGAAACATAAATAAAAAATCAAGAAAGCCTTCGACCAAGCACTAGGGTAATGAGAACTGGTTATAGGAAAAGTCACCCAAAGAATGTTCATAATGAGTAAAAAGCTTAGAGTCTCTTTTCTGGGACAAAAAAGCAAAATTTAGTCTTGCTTCCAGTCTCTAGAGCCCAAGTATACATAGGTTTCATAGTATTGTGGACACTGAAAGAGTCCAATAGCTTTTGCATTTTTGTGGTTGTTGTCATTAAGTTGTTTCAGTCATGTCCTACTTTTCATTACCCCATTTGTGGTTTTCTTGGCAAAAATACTGGAGAGGTTTGCCATTTCCTTCTTCAGCTCATTTTACAGATGAGGAAACTGAGGCAAAAAGGGGGAAGTGACTTGCCCATGGTCACATAGCTAGTGTCTAAGGCCAGATTTGAACTCAGGAAGATGAGTCTTCTTGACTCCACGCACTCTATCGACTGGGCCACTGAGTTGCCCATACTTAACAGTTAAAGGGGGACCAAAGATAATAAGTACTTCTAATAAGTCGGTTCATTATTAATGTAAAAATTTGCTGACCCTAGATGTGCAGGAACTCCTAGAGCAAAATTGATTCATTTAAAAGGTAGCTTAAGTATACAATAACAGTAATATCATTTGAAGAACAATTGTGAATGGCTAAGTTATTTTGAATATTACAAATACTCAAATCACCTACAAAGGACCTATGAAGGAAGATGCTATCCACCTCCAGAGAAAGAGCTGATAAATAGAAGTATGTATGTTATGATTTTACACCCATATGCATATCTGTGTCTAATGGTGACCTTCTCTAGTGCAGGTTGGGGAGGGAAGGAGAAAAAAAATAAAAAGTGCACAGCAGAACACAAAAGAAAACTCAGAAAGAAGGGCCAAAAAGCAGGGTAGCTTTGAAAAGTATGTTTTTATGCAATATTTATTATATAGCTTTTCTCACCAAAAAAAAAACAAACTGTGAAATGGAGATTCGTGATTTACAATTAAATCATCTGTTTGAGTTGTGCTATGTAAATGGAAATTTGTGGGGGGTTATATTTAAGTTCAAAATGATTTAAAAAAATTTAAATGTAGCTTAGGCTAAAGAGAAACTCTTGCTATTATAAAGTCTGCAACAAGTCTTTATAAAATGTGTGGGCTTTCTTTCCTCCTGTCAGTAAAGAGGTAGAGGAATACAGGTGGCACTGAATGTCCTAAATGTGATTGCCAGAATAGTTTATTTTTCTTTGTTATAATGGAGGATTCCTGGCATTGGATTTACAGAAAAGTGATAGTGGTGTGGGAAAAAAACAATAAGCATTGAGAAAACATTTTTAGGTGTTTCATGACTGCTTACCAGAAGGATTGTTATTAATCTGGTTTTCCCAACTGTATTGTAAGCTCCCCAGTTACCTTGGGGTTTACTGGCTAGATTCCAGCCTTCCTGTCTCTGTCTCTCTGTCTCTCTCACCAAACCTTCAACGCATGTCACTCTGACGCTCATGGATTAGACCATAATAGGTCTCTGCCCAAGCTCCACTTAATGGCTGTATTTTGAACCCTCCTGGCTCAGAATGAATGCCAGTGGTAACTGTTTCTCTTTTGACCCTGAGGGTCTTCCCCTCCCGGTTTAATTTTTTTTCTTTTTTTCTAATTACAGGGCCATCCCTTGACTCATTTCTTAAAAAGGCCTATTCACTGAATGGGCATTACCTCACTCAAAATGAGAACCTGAAAAGACCTTAGCCTGGAAGGGCCAGGGTCTCCTAATGCATCCTGGGCTATCTCCAGTCATCCTGATGAATAACAGGTCACTGGATCTAGATGGCTCTGGAGGAGAAAGTGAGGCTGGTGACCTTGCACAGCCCTCCCTCACTCAAATCAAAGTCAACTGCAAGTCATGTCATCATCTCCCTGATGTCATGGTCCCCTCGAGAACAAAGGACAAACACAACAACAAGCTCCTTGAGACCAAAGATCAGGTTTTTATACTTTTGTATCCCTCACATTGCCTAATAGTGTTGGGTACACAGTCAGTGTTCAATAAAGAAATGGGAAAATACAGTTTAAATTATTGGTAGGTTGTAATGAGAGGGTAAATATATAGAAAATATATCAAGATAAGTGAAGAAAAAAATCAAAAGGAGGGCAACTGATGATTTATGAATAGCTTATATGTTGGAATTTCACATCCAAATATTTTTCATGAAGTATGTTTAATTGATTTTTGTCAATGTTTAAAGGTAAGTTCATAATCAATGTTTTTTAAGATTGTTAGTGGATTGTTTCTTAGCGGTACTAACCATATCCTTCTCATGAATAACAAAACATTTCTGACTCAGTGGGTATAACAACAGTGCTGCTTGCCACTGCTGTGGCTGCGTAAGGCCAATGACACCAGCACACAGGAGGGCTGCTAGCACAGGTTCTTTGATCTGCTTTTCTAAGGAAAGCAACTTTAAAGGGTTTACAATCTCACTTTAATCAAACACACACACACACACACACACACACACACACACACACACATATATATATATATATCATTCACTTAGTTCAGGGGATAAAGCCAGCACCCTGAACTTCAGAGCAAATACAAACAGAAAATACAGAGACAATGTAAACAGAGCTAACACACACAGTTATCAACGGACAGGCCTCTAGCTGTCTGACCTAAGAATTACACAGTTACCAGAGAAAGAGGCACCAATATCTGGGTTTTCAAAGCTGGGGGAGCTCCAGCGGCTACACAGAGTCTCGTCTCATCAAATCGCAGGACCATCTTAGGGTGAGTGAGAGTCCCAAAACAAAATGCTAACCTCAGAGTATATATACCCTTCTCAGGGCTAAAGGCTTCACACCTAATCAGCAAAAGGCTGTGGCCTGGAGCTTCACATCTAGCTAGCAGAAGGGCGTGGGCCTTCCTACAAACAAAGGCAAGGCTCAATCAAAGGCACTTGATGGCCTCAGTGCTGAGAAGCGGTACAAAACAAAAGACAACAAAAGTCCCACTTTGCTTGCCATTACAGTGGCACAGCGCATAAAGTGCTGTTCTTGGAATCAGGAAGATATGAATATGACTGATGCCTCAGACTCTTTAGCTGTGAGACCCTGAGAAAGTCACCTTACCTCTCTGTAAAATGGGGTTAATAACAGTACTTCATAGTAATGTTTGAGGATCAAATAAGGTTATATTGCAAACCTTAAAGCACTATATAAAGTCTGGTTTTTATTTTTATTATTATTATTTCCCTGAAGATAGCAGAGGACTAAAGGGAGGTAAAGGACAAAGAGATCAAGGGAGCTGGCACACGGAATGATGCGAATATTTTGCTCACCAGGGAGGATCCTTGAAAAGAATATTATCTAATAAAAACAACATTTTGAAGAGATGCCAAAGGGCAACTTAATTAACATGAGTGACCCACTTGATGACCTGATTTGGAGGCTAGGTGGCACAGGGGATAAAATAACTGGGCCCAAAGTTAGAAAGATTTATGCTCAAATCTGGCCTCAGAAACTTCACCTCTGTTTGCCTCAGTTTCCTTAACAGTCAAATGGGGCTCAGAATACCACGTACCTCTTAGGATTGTTTTGAGGTTTAAATGAGATAATATTTGTAAAAGGCTTAGCTCAATGCCTGGCAAATAGTAGGAGGTTAAATAATGCTTATTTCCCTTCCCTCATTTCTTCAACAATCCAAAACACAACCAAAACAGTATCATTTTTGAGGAAAGTACTCTATAAAACTTAAAATGCTGTCAGAATGTAAGTTGTCGTTATGATTGCTTTTGTTTGTCAGATATCAGCTCCTTCACACACACACACACACACACCTACACACACATACAATCTCTAAAGAGCAAAGAAAATAGCCACTTTCAGATCAAAACTTACTGGATTAGAACTGTGCAAATTAAAGTTATTGATTTACCAGACTTAGGTATCAGGTTTCCTGCAGCAATTCCTAGATTAAAAGGGATAGCAGATCACAAGCAACAAGGAATTTAAAACAGAGGAAGAACATTGCTGAACACTGATGCAGTTAATGTGATAACTAAAGAGAAGAAATAAGACATTAATATTGATAATTGCAGTCTAAGACCATTTGGTGTAGGGGCTAATGTCCCTACATATACTCCTGAGAGTAACAGTGTACTATTATAGCACAGTACAAGTACTGATGTTCATAATGATGACTTTGACTCATCAAGAAAATACTACATTACACTGGGCAGAGGGTTTTATAAGACACAGAGGTAAAGAAATATTTTATGAAATAGTTAAAATCCACAGACTTTAAAAAACTAACTAATGTGAAATATCCTAAAAATTAAATTATGTGGAATTCCCTAATAATGCCACCAATGATGCCTTCTAGCCCTTATGAGACTTTTTATTTTGTAAGTAATAGCAGTATTTTAAAAGGTCATTTTCTGCTGGGAGAGGGGGGTTTCCATCTCACATTAAATCTTTTATATTTCCAACTTAAAAGTATGCCAAGAAAAATGCCAAGACACCAAGAAATACAAAAGATGCCAAGAAAAAAATCTTATCTCTGAGAATACCAAATACATTGCTTCTCTATTAAAATGTAATTACTTCAAATGTTTGATATCATGGTAGCAATTCCAAACATTATTTACCAGCAATTATATTACCAGCATCAAGTGCCTTTGGTATTTACCAGAAATACCAAACATTATTTACCATAATACATATACCCATTACTTTAGCCTACTGGTGTCATCTGTCTAGCTCAGGTAATAAGAAGATGTTAAGTTATTGAAGTCAGGTTCAGGAATAAGACTATGTTGCAGGCAGTTGTTCATCTAAGCTCATTTTTCAAATGGTTTGCACATTCAAAGTTGACAGCATGGGAGAATTCAATATAATTTCTTTTTCAACACCAAGAAACTACTCCAACATGGCAAAGGAGAATTCAAATTGCAAAAGCTATCACTATTATTTATGTTTTCTGGTATCTGTACCATTTCACCCAACATTGAGAAAGAAAGAGAAATGGTTTAAGTTGACTGTTGGGACAAGAAGAGTTATCTTGCTATAAAGTACTGACATTAACGAGACAGCTCTGGAGTGTAGGGGAGATATAACGCATCAACTACAGAGAGTAACCTTGCTAAGGGGTTTAGAATTCAATTCAATACTGAGTCCCTTTTATTGGTTTTTATCACAGATACAGCATTGACTGCCTTTGTTTCCCTCATCTCTCTTGCTATGATTTATTTCCTTTCTAAGATCTAGGTAGCATTATACTCCATTGGAAACACTGACCTCAGCATATATTTTAGAGGTACTATTCTTCTCTGATTAATGCAGATAGGTTTCTATGACCTCTCAAGACTTAGAGCATTATGAACCAGATTTACATTCAGACTTCAAAATATGCACAAGGCTATTTAAAAAGAGGCACCAATAATCACAGCTATGAGGGAGGAATTTTGAAACTTCTATATAGTGCTGGTTCTCTGCATGACTTTTCACAATGCAAGCAACTGCTATGGGAGTTCTCCCTCCCACCCCTCGCCTTGTGTTGTTTAGAATATGTCATATTTCACCAAGTAGTGTACTACAAATGTGCACTCCTTATGTGGGAGAATCATAATCTATGCTATGAACTTCAAAGGAGAGTGATATATTTTCACATGGTCAGCAATTCTCTACAATTCTCATCTGACTGGTGACTGAAAAACTCAGTGCATATTTTGGATACAGTAGTTTTCCAGAGGTGACACAGCCAACATCTGCCAGGATTTTCCATGATCTGGATATGTGCTAAATAAAATCTGCAATAATTAGAAAACAAAATTATAAATGCATTAACTGAGATGGCTCAATTTTAATTTACCAAATATTCATTAATCACTATTGATAAGGCACTGTGCTAGGCAGTGAGGCAGGTACGTTAATGAAATGATAGCAATGACTTTTAAATAATCTTGTCAACGGATGCAAAATAGTATAATAATCTTATTAATTTATGGATCTAAAATTTTCCAACTTATTCTCACTTGCTATTTTTTTGAGAATCTGCAACACTTTTAGCTACAGTGAACCTTGATGATAGATCAACAATTACTTTACATTGCAAAATAAATCAACTGCAAAAGAGCAAAGATCCTGCAACAAAAATTAAACTTCTGAATACTCATGAAGCAATTTTCTTATACTTCAGAATCAATT
This sequence comes from Phalanger gymnotis, assembly GCA_028646595.1. NCBI lineage: Eukaryota > Metazoa > Chordata > Mammalia > Diprotodontia > Phalangeridae > Phalanger > Phalanger gymnotis. The sequence goes on along the minus strand of CM053622.1, from coordinate 495,969,465 downwards.
AAGAAGACAATCCATTTAATGGCTAGAAGGAAGATGAGTGGCACTCCCATCTAACAAGACTGAATGAGACTTATGGGCCTCTAAGAGGTAACATATATGCTATAACCCAAACAAGTACACCAGACTAATGACATGATATCTCAAGTTTTCAAACTAAGATGGCTAATATTATTCTGGGCAAATCTCTACTTGACACCAAAAGACTCATCTACAGGGAGAGTGACAAGGGAACACACAGAGCAAGTTACAGTCAGCTTTCAATTAACCATGTTTATTAGCAGTAAAAAAAAATTAGAATCACAGCATAGTTTCTGCCTGTCACTCAATATATATCCATGAGAATTTCCTTTCTCCACAGTCCCCAGATCCTCAGTTGATGAAATGAAAATCAATCAAGAAATGAAAATTAATTTGAATGTTAACTTGTTGTTTTTTGGTCATTTCAGACTCTTCATGACCCCAAAGGGAGTTTCTTGGCAAAGATCCTAGAGTGGTTTGTTATTCCCTTATACAGCTCATCTTACAAATGAGGAAACTGAGGCAAATGGGGCTGAGTGACTTGCTCAGGGTCACATAGCTAGTAAGTGTCCAAGGGCAGATTTGAACTCAAGAAGAGGAGTCTTCCTGCTTCCAAGCCCAGGGCTCTATCCACTTTGCCACCTAGCTGCCCAATGTTAGTTAAATCTGCATGGGGAAAATTATCTAAATCCTTTCAAAACACTAAAAAGTACTTCTTAGGTTGCCCACTATTTGGGACACCAAAGGCCTCCATTGATGCAGATGATCAAGAGATGACCGTATTCCAAGGGACCGTGGAATACACAGGACAGCCACAAACTAAGTCATGGCAACTCCATCCAACATGAGGCTGCATTTATGCTAAAATTCTATTTTGCTGTAGCTAACTCAAAGAAAACAAGACTTAGAAAGAGAGCATGTTCTCTGAAGTGGTGTGATGCAGTGCATGGAACACTGGATTTGGTTTCAGGAAGACTTGGTTTCAAATGCTGTATTGGACACTTACTAGCTCTGTGACCCTGGATTGTATCATTCATTAAATGGGGATAAAAATGGCACCTGTGTCACAGGGTTGTTGTAAGGATCCAGTGAGATAACACATAAAGGACTTCAGAAATGTTAGCTATTACTATGCTTGAAGGACCTGGTTTTAAAAACCCTAGATGAAGCCATATAATTATAGTCCCTCTAGGTCAAAATTTCCAAATCTCAATACTTACAGAACACACAACTCCAAAGATAAAAAGGCCTGTGATTTTCAGACATCTTAAGCAGCTTCTGAAATAAAAGAAACACACTTCTTAGAGACATATTAAGTTGGAAATCCACACAACAGTTTTGCTGAAACACCAAGTACTGTAAATGGCTGGGATAATCAATCTTTTTCTTCTTCCTCAATACTTCGAGGGTCTATAATGTTGTCAGTGTGGCTACTCCCTCCACCAGTACAGATTGCAATCACTTTATAATTTAATAAATGGCCTTCCAGAGTTCCTGTAGCCAAAATCATTCGTCATTTTACAGCCAAGTGTTTGCCTCTTCAAACTGAGCCAGGCTAATCCTGTGAACAAAGACATATAGTCCATCACCAGGCTTGCCTGGTTTGGTCAGTCTGACCTTCGTCTTAAAGAAATTGCCCTGAGAGTGTACAAAATGAGATTGGGGTGATGACTTGAAAAAACAGTGAATTATTTCTGAATTTAATGCCATTTTAAAGAGTGATTTGATCAAGACTTACTTGGGGAAAACTAAAGATTTTAAACCCAGAACTAATCCTTATAGGCAGCTAGGTGGCATGGTGAATTGAGAGCTGGATTAGTTAGGAACACTTCAGTATAAATCTAGCCTCAGTAAGCTATTACTTGTGTGACTAGGAAAATCATCTAACTTCTGTTTGCCTCAGTTTCCCCCACTGTGAAGTGGGAATGATAATAGCATCTACCACCTAGGATTGTTAGGAGGACCAAAGGAGATACTATTTGTAAACTGCTTAACACAATACTTGGTATATGATAAGCACTTAATAAATGTCCCTTTCCTTCCTTAAGGGCTTTTAGTTTTAGAGGAAATTATATTTTGAGGAATTTTGCTGTTTGTTGTTGTTTTTGTCCAATTCAATTCTTCATAACATCATCTGAGGTTTTCTTGGCAAAGATACTGGAGTGGTTTTGCCATTTCCTTCCCTAGCTCATTTTACAGATGATGAAACTGAGGTAAACAGAATTAAGGGAATTGCCCAGATTCATAACTGTTAAGTGTGTGAGGCCAGATTTGAATTCAGGAAGATGAATCTTCTTGCTTCAGTGCCCAGGGCTCTAACTAGACATTGTACCCCCTATCTGCCCTATTGGGGGGATGTTAGAAGTCAACCTAAAGTATTTTAAAGACTTTAGTTTTTTAAATCTCCACGCTAGAAATTGTATATTTGCTTCGTGGCTTTAAATTTTTTATTATTTTCAATATTTCCTGAAAGATATGACTGTGAAATTACTTCACAAGGCATAATGGAAATACTTTATTTTCAACTACTAGTTTAATTAAAATACACTAGCCAAATATTCTGACTGGTCCAAAGCCAAATATCTGGAGGAAGAAATGACCACTCCTCAGTCTGATTGACATTGCCACCTACATTAGCAAAGTGTCTTAAAAGTAAAAATAGTCTCCATCCCCAGGGCTTAGCTAGGTACCTAGTACACAGTAGGCACTTAATAAATGTTTATTTATTGATAAATTGATTGCTAAGTTACTTGTGTTCTGTCTCTGGAAATAATTTGTATATATTTTGTATTGAATTTTCTTTGTAATTGTCATTTTCCAGAATGTAAGCTCGGAGACTATTTTGTTTTGTCTTATGTTTGCCTCCCCAGAGGCTAATATAGTACCTACCTAGATGCTTAACAAATTCTTCTTTAGGTATCAAAAATATATATACTAGGCAGACCTCTTTAACTATTCTGCCCCTCTGATAAAGCTCCAGAATTTTTTTTCAAGACCTTCTGAACCTTTGCAAATGTTAAAACCTTATTCAACATTCTTTCAGATTTAATGCATTTGATAAATTACCATTCCACACTTCTAAAATTACATTTCAACAGTTCCTATTTAAATGGGAATCATAATGACATTTCTTTTTAAAAATATGAGGCATTAATTGAACCGCTTCAAGTTCAGTACTACTTATTCCTACATAACTCAAACACATACAACAGCAGAGTTGACAAGCTAAAAAGAATTTTTTAAAGTCGCTTCATTTATCATATGTAGCACTTTCTAGACATGTCAAGCCAAACACAACAATGCAGTTTTTAATACTATTGGCCCAAATGTGTTTCGTCCTCATTTTAAGTGGGATTAAATAATTTTAGTTCTATTATTTCCTTGCAGAATATAAGTGTACTATGAGATGAACATTAAGACATGGGTTAACTATGATGAGGAACCAAGGAAGCAACTCTAAACAAAGGACTAATAGAATGTTAGGGGGGAAAGGAAACTTGGAGATCCCCTGATTTTTAAGATAAGAAAACCAGGTCCCAGAATAGTGAAATAACTTTCCAAATGTCCCACTGCCAAATTATTTTTCAATGCATTAAGGTGGAATCTACATGCAAGAAAAGGCTTATGTAGAAAGTGGGATTTGAGGGGGGCAGAGCCTAGATGGTGGCTGGAAAGCAGGGACTTGCTTAACCTCCCCAACAGGTCCCTCCAAACAACTCTAAAAATGGCTCTGAGCAAATACTACAGCTGTAGAATCCAGGAAATAGCAAAGGGAAGCAGGGTTCCAGCCCAGGACAGCCTGGATGATCGCTGGGAAGGGTCTATTGCATGGAGCTGAGAGCAGAGCAGACTGCACCAGGACCAACCAGACCAAGAGCTGAGTGGAACAAGCCTGTAGCACCCTGAATCAGTGAGCTGTGGCAGTTACCAGACTTCTCAACCCACAAATGCCAAAGGCAACAGAGAAAGTTAGTGGGAAAAGCTTCTGGGACAGAGTGAAAGGAATTAGGATTGGCCACTATGCCAAGGGCAGTGGAGGTGGCACAGATCTGAGGCTGCTTCCAGAGCTACAGCTGCAGTTGCTTCTGGCCCCAGGCCCACCTGGTGGGAGGAATTAAGTGGAAGACTACAGCAAGAGGTGCAGAGCTTGCTTGTCTGAGTCAAGATCCGGGTTGGTGGTTCATGGGGGAGGAGGAGTACTGGTATGGCAGAGCTTCCTGTGTAGAAGTAGCTCTGAAATTAGCAGTGCAGCCCCTCAAGCTTGGGACAAAGTACTCTCTACTCTACAAGCAGTCATACCCCACTGAAAAACTCAAGGGTCAAGTAAGTTGGCTGGGAACATGGCCATGCAGTAAAAAACGGACTCAGATTCAGACTCAGACTTTGGAATCTTTCTTTGGTGAAAAAGAAGACCAAAACATATGGCCAGAAGAAGTCAACAAAGTCAAAAAGCCTACAGCAAAAGCCTCCAAGAAAAATATGAACTGGTCTCAGGCCATGCAAGAGCTCAAAAAGAATTTGGAAAAGCAAGGTAGAGAAGTAGAGGAAAAAGTGGGAAGAGAAATTAGAAGGATGCAAGAAAACCATGAAAAACAAGTCAATGACTTGCTA
>CM053622.1:495838669-495964336 GCA_028646595.1 Phalanger gymnotis | reverse complement strand
GTTCTGCAGTTCTAGAATTGGTTCAGAGCCATTTTTATAGGTTTTTGGAGAGAGTTGGCAGGGAGCTCATGCAAGTCCCTGCTTTCCAGCTGCCATCTTGGCTCTGCCCCCAATCTGTTCTCATTCTGAGCAAAGCAGTTTTGACCTATTCAGTTTCCAGCCTAGGTCTGATTTGTCCCTCTTTAGGCAGTCTGGTGGTCCCTTACTCCTGGATGCTCATCATATTGACACTGAATTTGCAGATAAACACCCAACTGTCTTACTGGACCGCAGCTCGGAACTCATAAACTCAGGAGAACCTCCAACTTCAGACTCCCTAGTAACAGGTATTATAGGCATGCATTACCACCCCCTCTAAGAGATTCTCGAAAACACTGAAAAGATTATCTCTCTGTTTCAAAATTATCTAAACATATGTTTTCTTTAAAAAAAAAAGGAAGAGAGAGCTTCTCTAAGTTTACAAAAAGCTTAAATATTAAATAAACAGGAAGCAAATAAACTCAGCAAAAAAAATAAAAAACAAGCAAGCAAAAATAAAACTGTCAATAAAAATTTGCACAATAATCAACCATGTTAATTTGGCTAAGATAATGCCAGCCAGGGCAGTTACATGTTGCAGTGAATAGAGCACAGGGCCTAGAGTCAGAAAGAACTAAATGCAAACCTGACCACACACCCTTACTAGCTGTATGACCCTGGACAAGTCATTTAACCCTGTTTTCCTCAGTTTCGTCATCTGTAAAATGAGCTGAAGAAGGAAATAGCAAACCACTCCAGAATCTTTGCCAAGAAAACCCTCATATGCATCACAAAGAGTCAGACATGACTGAAATGACTGAAAAACAAATGCCAGCCTATACCAAGTAGATGGGTATACTGGGAAACTTGCTTTGAGCCCTGCACCACTCGCCCTCCCTCTCTCTCTCTCTCTCTCTCTCTCTCTCTCTCTCTCTGTCTCTCTCATTCAGTTAGGCAACCTGGCTGCTTGCACCACATGGCAGCTATAGCTGGGATGCCATGGTGTCCCATAGCAGCATCAGGCCCTAGTTAAATTTGCTCCATGAAATACCATATCTAACGCCTAACATTGTTCTAGTGAGAGGGGCAGGGAGACAACATGTCCTAGTAGATAGAAAGGTGGCCTTCTAAGTGAGGAAGGTATGTGGTTCAAATCCAGCCTTTGATGTGTACAGGCTATGTGACTTTAGGCAAGTCATATAAATTCTGTCCTGGAAATTGTCTAAGATTACAAATCACAAAACGGTTGCAGATCTGCATCAACAGAGGAAGTTTTCTTACAGGAAGTTCCCAACACTGATGAAATCCAGGATGAGGCCTAAAATGAATGAATGTATTTAAGAGTGGATACAGAATGGAAGAGTGGATACTTCCCAAAGTAATTAATGGTGTTTAGCAACTTGTCTGATAAAACTTTGACCTGGGACTTCCTCCTTGGAACATAGTGATGGCCTGAGGAAAGGCACCATCTGTTCCAACAGGCTCTAGTTCTTGTGATAGCAGAAGTCTTTTTGTGTGCCATAGTTCCCTTTGGCAGTCTAGTGAAGCTTATACCCTGACACAGGAAGAATGCTTTAGGAAATAATTGAAGAAATGCTAAATTTCAATCAGAAGTTAGGCAGGGGTGGGGAACCTGCCACCTAGAGGCCACGTGTAGCCTTCTAGGTCCTTGGAGCCAGCCTTTTGACTGAGTCCAAGTTTTACAGAACAAATCCTTTTATTAAGGGGATTTGTTCTGTGAAGTTTGGATTCAAAGAGCCACATTTGAGGACCTAGAGAGCCACATGTGGTCTCGAGGCTGCCGGTTCCCCATCTCTGGGAAAAATGTAATTTATAGACCCCTTGAAATCTAGCCATAGAAGCCTTTGGTCTCCTTGGACTCCAGGTTAAAAACTTTTGTACTATCACAGCAACCGAGCTCATTCTGGGGACCCGAGAGTAGGGGAAATAGCTGACTGTTTTCAATGAATTTATGTTACCCCCTGTTCCTTCTTCCCAGGATCAACATCTATCCCATAAAACACTCAGCACAGCCATAGTCAAGCTCATTACTTAGCAAGAAGAGTTAGCACTTAATATTGAAAACATGCCACTTGAAAATACTTCATGATTTGAATCTGAGGCCAAAGAACAACACAATCCTGACATTAGAAATAAGAAAAGAGATGTACCCTTCAAAATGAACGACTATGCCACTCTTTCAAGAAGAGTCAATCCCCAGACCTGCCCAAACTTATTTGTTTGTATTCACCATAGTACATATTCAATCTTTTAACCTCAACAATTGTTCATTTTTCTTTAATTATTAAATTCTGAATTCCATATCAATTCAAATCAACTAATACTTAACAGCTGCTTTATGCAAAGCACTGTATAACTGACTTCTTGGAAAGGCATGTCTCACTTTGATACAGAAATGAAGAAAAAACATCTCATTTCTACAAACTTAGGATGAATCAATTTTATAGATATTTTCACAACTTTGTTATGCTTTGTTTAAATTTTCGAAGTTATTTTTTATTTTTAAAGTTATGTTTTGGTTAGCTCGGTTTTATAAATTCAGACTCTTTCAAAGCAGCTGATAGGGAATCCTGTCAGTTATAGCCGTGGTGCTGAAATGAAAAGAATTTAATGAGTAAATTGAAACACTGTTTAAAAGGTATTGATTCTAAGAGTCAGAGGGAGGGGAACCATTATTGTTTCTAAAAATAAAAGAGAATGAGAGAAGAGGTGAAGTAGAAAAAAAAAAGCTTTGTGAGAAAAATATTCAGTGTAGTAACAATGTTGGCAGAGACGAAGAAGAAAAGACGAAGGGAATAAGCATTTATACAGCACCTACTATGCACAAGGAACCATGCCAAGCACTTTATAAATATTATCTCACTTGATCGTCACAACGACCTGGAAAGGTAGGTGCTGTTATTAACAATGTTTTACAGTTGAGGAAATTGAGGCTGAAAGGGTTTAAGTGACTTGCCCAGGGTCACTGAGCTAGTAAGTCTCTAAAGCTGAATTTGAACTCTGGTCTGAACTCCAGGGCCAGTGTGAGTGTGATCCTTTTCTTTCTCTTTCTATCTATAGACTGATAAGCATGAAAAGCTAGGCAACATGGAGCTAGAAGGAATAACAAGACTGTTCAAGAAATTAACTAAGCAAAGCAAATGTTACTTTTGTAGCCGTGGTGAAAGGAAACCACAGGGAAATGAGGAGAAGCAGACTGCAAAAGATTTTAATGGCAAGCAGCATAGAAACCTTGAAATACATCAATTCATCAATATGCCCTGAGATGGTTCTGACTCTAAGGCAGGGTTTTTCATCTTTCTGGTGTCATGGGCCACTTGGCAATCCGGTGAAATATATGGACTTGACAGAATAATTTTTCAAATAATTGAAAGAAATTATAAATTTCAGTTAGAGGTTAGGCCCCTGAAATCTTCTCCCCTTTTGGGGTCTGTGAACCTCAGGTTAAGAACTCCTGCTCCAATGCATAAGTTCCAGAGGGAATTGGAAGGTGAAGTTCTACTCATGAGTGGGATAACAATAACTAAATTTTACTTTGTTTTTTAACACATCTTCATACTTAACTTATTTTTTCCCTTAATAGTAACTTATTTTTTCCAATTACATGTAAAAATAGTTTTCAACATTCATTTTTATAAAATTTCGCCTTCCAAATTTTTCTCACTCCCTCTCCTCCCCCTCCCCAAGACAGCAAGCAATCCGATATAGGTTATACATGTGCAATCATGTTAACCAAATTTCTACATTAGTCATGTTGTGAAAGAAGAATCTAAACAAAAGAGGAAAACCACAAGAAGAGAAAATAGTATGCTTCTATCTGCATTCAGACTCCAGACCTTCTCTGGATGTGGTTAGCATTTTCCATATTGGAATTGTCGTCTATCATAGTTCAGAGAAGATTTAATTCTATCATAGTTAATCATCACACAATGTTGCTTTTGCTGTGTACAATGTTCTCCTGGTTCTGCTCACTTCACTCAACATCAGTTCATGTAAGTCTTTCAAGGCTTTTCTGAAATCTGCCTGCTCATCAATATAATAACTTAATTTTTATAGTGCTTATTATGTGCTAGGTATTGTGCACTTTAACATTATTACCTCATTTGATCCTCAAAACAATTCTGAGGAGGCGGGAAGTAGGTGTGATTACTGTCCCCATTTTACAGATGAGGATACTAAGGCCAACAGAGATAAAGTGACTTGCCTAGTGTGTCACATAGCTAGTAAATGTCACAGGATGGATTTGACCTTGTCTTCCTGACTCCAAGCCTAGCACTCTATCACAGCCACTTAGCTACCTGGTGAGATTATAGAGTCAGAGTTGGCAAGAACATTAGAGGCCTTCTGGTTCACTCATCATTTAAAAGATAAGGAAACTGAGACCCAAATAGGTTAAGTGGCTTGCCCAAAGTCATATTTGTAGTAAAATAACCAATAGATTGGAACCTAGGTCTTAGGATTCTTAATTCTAGTGTTCTTTCTAGTGGTCTCTTGCATTTGAAAATTATGCTGTCCTTGTTTGGGGAGATGGGGAGAAGGGCATTAGGACCTGGACCTGTAATTTCATGAGTGTAGGGAATGTCTGGTCAAGAAACCATTACTACTGATATAGATCAGTACCCCCTCTCCAACTCCTTGGCAACTTAATAATTTAGTTACCTGGGGACATTGAGAGGTTTAGTGACTTTCCTAGGCTCAAACAGTATGTGTCAGGGACATGCTTTCCACTCTGGTCTTCCTGATTCCAAGACTTATTCTCCAACTAGACAGTTAATATGCATTTATTAAGTGCCTTTTAAGAGTACGTATATGTGTGTGTATGTATTATACATAATATACTTAATATATATACTTATATATAAAATATACTTAAGTATATTATATATGTATGTATATATATTAAGTGCCTTTTAAGAGTATGTGTATATATATGTGTGTGTATTATATATAATATATTTAACTATATTAGACAAAATATACTTAAGTATATTATATATGTATATATGCATTAAGTGCCTTTTAAGTATATGTGTGTATATACGTGTGTGTATTATGTATAATATACTTAAGTATATCACATAAAATTATGCTTAAGTATATTATATATGTATATATATTAAGTGCCTTTTAAGTATATTTTAAGCATATACAAATTACTCTTTATATACCTTACATATATGTAAACATTGTATCCTCACAGTACAATGTTAGCTAATTGAGTGCAGGGACTCTCATTTGTGTTCCCACTGTCTCCAGCACAGTGCCTAGTACATTCTACTTTAGCACACAGTAGGTACTTAGGAAATGTTCAAGTGAGAACTACTATGCAGTCATGCTCAAGAATGCAGAGAAAATCCTCACCCATTTTCTCGTGAGGAAGTCTTCAACAAAGGAGTCTTTTCAGTAAAGCAGCTATCCTTAGACCTAGGACTGAAGAATTTTGGGAGAGTAAAGTGGGACCTAAAAAAAGAAAAAAGGAAGAATAATGAATTACAAGTGCAAAAGAAAATTAATGTATTCCTAGCTGAGAGCCAGATTAACAAGGGACTGAGCTCAAACCACATTTTACATTTTTATATTTTGCGTTTGAACTCTTCTTAAAAGTTATAAAGAATGAATTTTCAAAAGCTTGGAGTGTTTAGAAGGGAAGATGAAATGTGATCTCTGTATAGACATAAACCAGATTTGATTCTTAAAGCATAAATCATCATAAGAACTAAAGTATCATAGGGACACATAATTTTAGAATCACTTAACATTAACAATAGGTTTCTGACCACCCCTGCTATTCCAAGCAGGACTTTTAATCAAAAGAAATATTAAAGCTCTGGTGGGCCTTTTTATAGACAGAAATTTCTGTTTCCTAAGGTATAGCCATATTTTAAAAAAAAAGAAAGTAACCAACTAAGGTATAGCCATATTTTAAAAAAAAGAAAGTAACCAACTAGCTGCTTCAGTTAAAAGATAAAATAGAAAACACCAAATATGGCAAGAACAGAAAGGCCAAAAGAAACTCGGGACATGTAGCTTCATACGTAAAGCAAAAAGTCACATAATTTGCCCCTTGAGTAGGTTTTTCTTAAAGAGCTTTGTGAAAAAGAATAAGTTGCAAAGTTACCAATTTTACATCTATATGAACAAGATTAAGATTAAAAAATCTTCATAGCTTTTATTTTGACTCAGTAATCTAAAGATACATATAGTATGCTAGCCCTGTGGCTTACTACAATAATAATAATTTTTAAACCAATAGTCTACCTTTCTCAGTGGAGTTAAGAACACTCTTCAAATCCTGGACTTTACCCCTGAAAAGTGAATAAAATGATTACTTTCCAGAATTTTTCCCATTTGTATGTCCAGGTCACTTGTTGAAATGTGCCATAAAGTAGTTTTCTGACGCCTCTTTCTTTATTTCTCACAGACCAATTCTCTCTAATCTGATAGCAAATTATGCCAAACAAAAAAAATCAAGAGTTTTCATCTTCATCTTACAAAATTGGAAAGTTCGAATTCAATTTTAAAGCCTTTATTAAGTACTTACTAAGTTTTAAGGCATTATGGTAAGTGGTGGGGATAAAAAAAAAATTATCCCTGCCTCCAAGAAGTTTGTAACCTACTGAGATGGTACCACATGTGCACAGATAAATAAAAATAAAACATATAAAGACAAGAAGAAGAACATTGGTAACTTGTGACATGAGAGGTGCCAGCTAGGATCTAAGAGGGCACTAGATTGAATAATGATCAAGAAAGCCAAGGACAAACACCAGGAAGCTACTCCATCCAAACAAATAGTGCACAAGAAGACAAGAATTCAAGCCTGCAGGAACTTAGCAAAGGACTCTGTGTGTGGAAGCAGAAGCCAACATGAGCTCTAGTGAATAGGGCCTAAAGCTGGGGTTTTTTCAATTAATGAACATTTTTTTTAATTTTTTAAAAACTTATAAAAAATAAACCAGCAAGAAAGACAAAGTCAAACACTGGCCATGTCCAAAAACATATGCCTAATGCTACATCTTGAGTGCATCATTTCTTTGTCAGGAGGCTGTCAGGATACTTCATCATTGATCCTTTGAATTCATGGTTGGTCATTGTTGTATTGATCAGAGTTTGTATGTCTCTTAAAGCATTTTTCTTTACAATGTGGTTGCTGTCCTGCTTTCTTGAAGAGGACCAAAATGACATCACTGTGCTAGAGTGAAGTTTCAATGTGTCTGACTGTGGCTGATCAGACCAGTACAAGCTCAGAATGCTCTACCACAGGTGGGGGGCAGTCTGTGTGAATATTTGGGGTGGATACTCCAAATTTGCACATGTTGCATTTCCTTTGAACTGTCTCAATTCTGCTTTGCTCATAGAGCAAATCTTTACATCTTTACAATGTAAACAGGACTTAAAGTTTATAGGATCCCATCCCCATGGCCAGATGGATCTACCAAACATTTAAAGAACAACTAATTCCAATCATATATAAACTATTTGGGAAAATAGGCAAAGAAAGAGTTCTACAAAATTCTTTTTAAAAAACAAATATGGTGCTGATACTGAAGCCAGCAAGAGCCAAAACAGAGAAAGAAAGCTATAGATCAACATCCCTAATGAATATTGATGCAAAGATTCTAAATAAAATACTAGCAAGGAGATTACAACAACATATCACAAGGATTATACACTATGACCAGATGAGATTTATACCAGGAATGCAGAGCTGGTTCAAATTAGGAAAACCATCAGCATAATTAACTATTTCAATAACAAAACCAACAAGAATCATATGAGGCACAAAAGGCTTTTGACAAAATAAAATACCCATTCTTATTTTAAAAAAAAATCTTTAGAAAGCACAGGAATAAATGGAGCTTTCCTTAAAATGGTAAGTAGTATCTATCTAAAACTATCAGCATGCATTATATGTAATGGAGCTAAGCCAGAAGCATTCCCAATCAGATCTGGGATGAAGCCCATTATCACTGCTAATATTCAATATCATGCTAGATATGCTAGCTACAGCAATAAGAGAAGAAAAATTCGAAGAGCCATAATAGGCAATGAGAAAACAAAACTATCATTTTTGCAGATGATATGATGGTATACTTAGAGAAAACTAGAGAATCAACTAAAAAACTAATTGAAACTAACAATTTTATCAAAGTTGTAAGATATAAAATAAGCCCATAGAAATCATCAGTATTTCTACATGTTACCAACAAAGTCCAGCAGCAAGAGATAAAGAAATTCTATTTAAAATAACTGTAGACAATATAAAATACTTGGGAGTTGACTTGCCAAAACAAAACCAGGAACTCTATGGACACAATTAACCAAACACTTTTCACCCAAATAAAGTCAGATCTGAAAAACTGGAAAAAACAATAATTGCTCAGGAGAAGGCTGAGCCAATATAATAAAAATTGCAATTCTGCCTAAATTAATTTACTTTTTCAGTGCCATATCAATCAAACTACCGAAAATATTTTATAGAGCTAGAAAAAACAATAACAAAATTCATCTGGAAGAAAAAAGGTCCAGAATATCAGAGGAATCAATGAAAAAAATGTGAAGGAAGGTAGCCTAGCCTTATCAGATCTCAAAATGTATCATAAGGTAGTAATCACCAAAAACAATCTGGTACTAGCTAAGTAATAGAGTGGTGAATCACTGGAATAGATCAGGTACAAAATACGCAGTAGTAAATGAACATAGTAACCTAGTGTTTGATAAACCCAAAGATCCAAGCTTTTGGGACAAGAACTCACTATTTGACAAAAATTGCTGGGAAAACTGGAAAAGTATGGCAAAAACTAGATATAAACCAACATCATATTTCAAAACCAAGAAAAGGTCAAAATTGGTACATTATTTAGACATAAAGGGTCATACCATAAGCAAATTAGGGGAGCATGGAATAAAGTTAACTTGACAGATAAGGGAAAATTTTCCTCTAAAGAGATAGAAAGCTGTGACATAAAATGGATATTGATTATGTTAAATTAACAAGTTTCTGTACAAACAAAACCAATGCAGACAAGATTAGAAGGAAAGCAGGAAGCTGGGGGAAAATTTTTCTGGCAAGTGTCTTTGATAAAGGCCTCATTTTTCCAAATATTTAAACAACTCAATCAAATTTGTAAGAATACAAGTCATTCCCCAATTGATAAATGGTCAAAAGATATGAATAGCAGTTGTCAGACAAAGGAATCAATGCTATATATACTCATATTAAAAAGTGCTTTAAGTCACTATTTGATTAGAGAAATGCAAGTTAAAACAATTCACTTCACATCTATCAGGTTAGCTAATTTTGACAGAATAGTAAAATGATAAATGTAAGAGGGAAAATTGAGGTACTAACACATTGTTGGTGGAGTTGTTGAACTGATCCAACCATTCTGGAGAGAAATTTCAAACTATGCCCAAAGGGCTATAAAACTGTTCATTCTCTTTGACCCAACAATACCACTACTAGGTCTCTATCCCAAAGGGGTAAAAAAGAAGGTGGGAGGAATAACCTATTTGTACAAAAATATTTATAGCAATCCTTTTTGTGATGGCAAAGAATTGGAAATTAAAAGGGTGGCCATCAATTGGGGAATGACTAGAGAAGTTGTGGCATATGATTGTAATAAAATACTATTGTGCTATAAGAAATGACAAGCAGGATGATTTCAGAAAAACTTGAAAAGACTTACATGAACTAATGCAAAGTGAAATAAGCAGAACAAGGAAAACATTGTACACAGTAACAGAAATACTATATGATGATCAACTGTGAATGACCTAGCTATTCTCAGAAGTACAATTATCCGAGAAAATTCAGAAGGGCTCATGATCCACCTCCAGAGAAAGAGCTGATGAAGTCTGAATGAGGATCAAAGAATACTATTTTTTTTGGTCTGTCCTTTCTTTCACAACATGTCTAATATAGAAGTATGTTTTACATGACTACACCTGTATAATCTCTATCAAATTGCTTATCATCTCAATGAGGGTGGAAGGGAGGGAGACAGACAATTTGGAGCTCAAATATTTTTTTAAAAAAAATTGTTAAAAAATTATTTTTCTGTGCAATTGGGAAAAAATAAAAAAATTTTGAAAAAAAGCTTGTAGGATCTTAGAATGGAGACATATGAAAAGGGACAGATTTCTAAAAAATGGGTTCTAAAACTGCAGAAGCTCTGAGCCAATAAGGTGAATTCGATAACCTCCAAATGGTTTCATGACCATGCGTTATATTGTAAACAAAGAAGAAAAAGAAATGAGATGGTTTTCACCCAACTCTGGATTAAGGGAAGAGTTCTAATCAAATGAGAGATAGAGACAATCATATAAAATGGACAGTTTTGATTACATAAAATTGAAAAGCATCCATACAAACAAAATCAATGAAGTTATAAGGGAAATAAGAGCTAGGGGAAAATCTTTGCAGCAAAGTTAAATTTCTCTCACAAAAGTTTGATATCCAAATCATATAGGAAACTAATGCAAATATATAAGAAGATAAATGGTCAAGGAATATGAAGAATGAAGAAATGCAAGCTATGAACAGCCACATGAAAACATATTCAGACAAATTCAATAAGTTTCAAAGCAATGGGCAATCCCTGAGGATTCCTGAGTAGAGAAATGACATGAATATCAATTTGGTAAATGTGTAGAGAATGGGTTTACGTGGAGGATAGCTGGAGACTAGAGGCAGGGAGAACGATTAAGAGACTAACAATGTGATAAGGGGTTTAACTAAGGTTTTGTCTGTGTAAGTAAAGAGAAAGGGAGAGATTCAAGAGATGTTGGAAAGATCAAATCAACAAATCCTAGCAGTTGTTTGGAATGTAGGGTCAGTTGATATGTATTTTCAAGGCCCCTACTATGTGCCAGGCACAGTGCCAAGTATTAGGGACACAAAGAGAGGCAAAAGACAATCTTCACCCTTGAGAGCTCACAGTCTAATAGGGATGCAAACAGCTATGTACAAACAAGTTAAATAAATGACAAATTAGGAATACTTAACATAGAAAAGGAACTAGAATTAAGAAGGGTGAGGGAAAGTAGGGAGTTGAAGATGTCTCTGACTTCAAAACTTGGGTGACTAAAAAGAACGGTTGGGCAGTTTTAAGGAACCATAGATTGGAGGGGTACAGTATGATGAGTTCTGTTTTAGACACTGTGAATTTGAGATAGTAGTGGAACATCTAGCAATCTGGTAGACACTTGGTAATACTGGTCTGTGGTTCAGGAGGGAAAGGAGGGTTAGGTGGCTCTGTGGTCAAAGTACTGGCCTTGGAGTCAGGAAGAATTGAGTTCAAACCCAACCTCAGACCTTTACTAGCAGTATA
Source organism: Phalanger gymnotis (assembly GCA_028646595.1). Lineage (NCBI taxonomy): Eukaryota > Metazoa > Chordata > Mammalia > Diprotodontia > Phalangeridae > Phalanger > Phalanger gymnotis. Next base: position 495,952,964 of record CM053622.1, on the reverse strand, counting down.
ACTCTAGGGAAGTCACTTACCCTTGTTTGCCTCATTTTCCTCATCTGTAAAATGAGTTGGAGAAGGAAATGGCAAACCACTTTAGCATCTTTGCCAAGAAAACCCCAAATAGGGTCATGAAGAGTCAGATGTGACTAAAAAGGAATTGAACAACGGCAATGCAGATATTATAAGAGAGCTCCTAGTAAATGATGAAATCACCAAAAGGGAATATAGAGAGTGTACCACTGCAGGGAAGATCTGGTTTTGTAAAAAACAAGGAACCTCAATAAGGAGAAGCGAAACCTGTCCAGTTGTATCAGTTACCTCATCTAGCTGTTTCTTTGTTATCAAACTTTGCTGTGGTCTTTCATGTATTTCTACCACGATTTATAATTAACCTGTAGTAAATGATTCCCAGAATATTTTTGCCATGATTCTAAATTACTTGAACTCTGACTTTGGAAATGAAACTTATCATCTAAAATTTACATTTTTAATTCGATACCATCAGTAACATGTTTTATTGTCCCCAGATTCATCCTCCTCCTTGGCCTTGAGTGAATACACGTCTGGTGAATGTTTCTATCTTCCATTGCTTGAGGAAGCCCTGCTGATTTTACTATTTTAAGAATTAGGATGCAATAGAGCTGATTCAGAGCCAGCCCCACACCATATCTATTCCTCAATCTTCAAAGGAAACCTAAGCATGAAGCACCTGCACTTGAAACTTAAAGACAAACAAATTTATGAAGTTTATATTCTTCCTGACCTTTTCTCCCTTCTTTAAATAAAATCTCACTGACATTTCTCTGGCTGAATGTCTAAGAATACAAGCCCTCTTCAACATCTCTCCTGCTGGGTAATCCACAAGCTGATTTAAAATGTAAATATTATGGTAGTTTGGTTTTGGCTTTTTTTTTCCTCAGATTAAACTGCTACTTAGCAGTATACAATCTTGTGGTTATAAATTTGATTTTTGACCCAAATGTAAGAATTTACATTTACCTCTACTAAATTTAATTTTATTAGATTTGGTACTATAAAAGGTCTGTCAAGACTTTTTCTGGGATCTCAACTGTCATCCAATGTATTAGTTATCTTTCACAGTTTTGTCACTGTTTCAAATTTGATAAGCATGGAATCTATACATCTACCTACAGCATTGATAAAAATATCACATAACACAGGGCCAAGCACAAAAACCTAGAGTACTCCATTTCAGAATCCCTTGTTTATTTGGTGTCAACCAATTAGCGACTGCACATTTTTTTCAAACTTTTCAATCAGTTCCAAATCCACATAACTATAGTATTGTTTGGCCTATCCCTCCCCAATTTTTTTACAAGAATAGCATGGGCAAAAGATAAGGGGTTCATGATTAGACAAAAAGGGTGATACCCTATGCAAATTAGAAGAGCAATTAATAGTCTACCTGTCAAACCTATGGGGATGAGATGAATTTATGACCAAACAAGGGAGAGAGAACATTACAAAATATAAAATTGAGAATTTTGATTATATTAAATTAAAAATTTTTGCACAAACAAAACCAATGCAACCAAAATCAGAAGGAAGGTGAAAAGCTGAGAAACAATCTTTACAGCAAGTGTCTCTGATAAAGGCCTCATTTCTCAAAAATGTAGAGAATTAAGTCAAATTAATAAGAATACAAGCCATTCCCCAATTGATAAATGGTCAAAGGATATGAACAGATAGTTTTCAGACAAAGAATCAAAGCTATCTATAGTCATATGAAGATGTGCTCTAAATCACTTTCGATTAGAGAAATGCAAATTAAAACAGCCCGGAGGTACCACCTCATGCCTCTCAGATTGGCTACTATGCCAAAAAGGGAAAATGATAAATGTTGGAGAGGATGTGGGAAAATTGGGACACAAATGCACTGCTGGTGGAGTTGTGAACTGATCCAAACATTCTGGAGAGCAATTTGGAACTATGCCCAAAGGCCTATAAAACTGTGATCTGTATCCTTTGATCTGTATCCCAAAGAGCTCACTAAAAAAAAAGAGGTGGGGGGAGGACCAACATATACAAAAATATTTATAGCACCTCTTTTCGTGTTGGCAAAAAATTGAAAATTGAAGGGGTATCTATCTATTGGGAAATGGCTGAACAAGCTGTGTCATTATGCAATAAGAATTGATGAACAGGCTAATTTCAGAAAAACTTGGAAAGACTTGTATGAATTCATGCAAAGTGAAATGAGCAGAGCCAGGAAAGCATTGTACACAGTAATAACAACATTGTATGATTATCAACTATGAATAACTTAGCTCTTCTCAGCAATACAATGATCCAAGACAATTACAAAGGACTCATGATGGAAAATGCTATCCGCATACAGAGAAAGAACTGATGGACTCATATGCAGACCAAAGAATATTATTTTCACTTTCTTTATTTTTTCATGACCTTTTTCCTTTTTGGTCTATTTTTTTCTTTCACAACTGTGACTAATTGTTGCAACAATCTGCTAGTGGCTGCTGAAGGGGTGTAAGACCCACCAACAACCAGCACATACAAAGCTGCCAACACAGGTTCTTTTGATCTGCTTTACTAAGGAAAGCAACATTAAGGGGTTAACAATCTTACTTTAATCCGACATACAAATATCATTCACTTAGCTCAGGGGGAAAAGCCAGCAACCTGAGCTTCAGAGCAAATACGAACAGAGCGAATAAACACAAATCAACAGATAGATTTCTGTCTGACAAAATCACAATACACAGTTACCAGAGAAGCATCAACATCTGGGTTTTCTTCAAAGCCAGGGAGCACATAACAATGGCTTGCCTAGGGTCATACACCACTCCTGCTGTGGTCAGAGCTCCAAAAGAGAAAGCCAACCTCTGTGTTTATGTATCTTGTTCAGGGTCAAAGGTGAATCACACATGCAACTCACCCACATGACCTAAAATCGTCACAAAAATACTATTTAAACCCACGTGGTCTAAAAGCCTCTGATTTCACAAACATGTCACTCAAACGCATGCAAACTAGGCTTTCCCTTGAGGAAAGGAGGTCATCAAGGACTCCTAATTTAATCAAGGAAACAAAGGCCAAACTCTTCAAGGGCACTTGGTTGAATAAGTGCTAAAAGCCCTCCTTGACTACCAGTACACTAATATGGAAATACACTTTACATGACTGGACATATAAAACCTATCAAAATGCTTACCATTTTAGGAAGAGAGGAAAGGAGGAGGAAGGGAGAAAAATTTAGAACTCAAAATTTTGTAAAATAAATGCTAAAAATTGTCTTTATATATAATTTGGGGAAAAATACCATTACAAAAGCAAAAAAAAATTGTAAATATTTCTTTTGGAGACAAATATGAGCCTAATATCTACTATATTCACAAATTCTTTCAGTATCTTTTTCTGCACATTTCACCCAGAAACTATGCAAATACTTTTACAATATTCAAAACATGAACCTGCAAGTTTATAAGCAGGTACAATGTTCAAAATTGCCATCTGCAACATTTTTGGTCACTCAGTGGAGAAATTCTCCTGTTGGAACTATAAATTGGGACATCTTTGAGTAGTTTTCTTGTAGGGTTCTCAGTCTTTTGCTTTCTTGGGCACGATACCTCATTTGAGAACCCTGTCTCCCATTCACCTAGCTAAAAACCTAGTGTACTAATGCTGCCACAGTATCCACTCAAAAACAAAAGGATTTTATCTGCTAATTCACCAGTAGATAATGAGGACTCACTGGGTAATCCTACCTAGGAATACTAGCAAATTCATCAGATTAACCTTTAGGGTGGGGCTATCACACTGCAGAACCTTAGATTTGTTTCTGTATATCATCACTATAAATCCTAAGTATTTACCCTTATGCTACTGGGTGAGTGTAAAAAAATACAACTGAAAATTATTCTTGGCCTCATTACATGAAATTCTTAAAAATAATTTTTATTAACATCTTGTCTTTATTATACATCACTAAAATTTTCCCCAGTAACTCTTCCCCTTCCAAAGAGCCATCTCATATAACAAATATTTTAAAGAAATCAGCAAAACTGATCAATACATTGGATAAAAACAAAGTCTAAAATATGTGCAATGTGCCATATCTATGGATCTCTACAAAAGTGTGAAGTGAATGTTTTCTTATATCTCTTCTTTGGAACCATACTTGTTCTTAGTAATCTTGAAAATTTAGTTTCAATTGTTCTATGGTTTTTCTTTTAATTTACATCATTGTAGTTGTGGTATATTGGGGACTTTTGGGGGGGGTGGTCTCTGCTTAATTTACTCTGCATCAATTCATATAAATCTACGCTTCTCTGTATTCAACATGTTTATTCTTTCTTTTTATAGTACAGTAATATTCCATAACATTAATTGACCACAATTAGTTTAGTCATTCCCCCATCATTCCCCTATATTGTTTCCAATTTTTTGCTATCACAAAAAATGTTTCTATATTCTGGTGTACATGGGAACTTTCTAACCAATGGCTTCCTTGGGATATAAATCTAGTGATATAGTCAAAGATATGGATATTTTAATTCCTTTATTTGAATAAATGACATGTATATTCCACTTTTGGGTAGCTCTGTTAGGAAATATTTGCCTACATCACACCTAAATTTAACTCTGCAACTTCCACTCATTCGTCCAAGGTCTGCTCTCTGGGACCAAGAAAAAATAGGAGAAATTTCTCTTTGGCAAGACAGTCTTTCAAAGTGACTATAGTATCCCTACTATGTCTTTTCCTTAGGCTGAACATGCCCAGGTTGTCAAACAATTTTCATGTCGTACAAACATGAGGCTCTTTACCTTCCAGGTCATCCTCCTCTGGACACTCTAACTTTTCAATGTCCTTTCTAACACAATAAACCAGATGAAGTATAACTTAAGTAGAGTACACCTAAAGGTGATAAGCTTCTCTAGTCCTGGACACTCTATTCCTCTCACTCCAGCCTAAGACTGTATTAGTTTTCTTGGCTTTAAGTCACACTGTTGAATCATGTTGAGTGTGCAGTCCATTAATATCCCCTGATAATTTTTAGGCAAATTGCTATTTGACCATGACTTCTTCATATTGTGCTTATAAATTGATTTAGATATTCCATTTGTCCCTGTTAAATTTCATTTCAATAGATTCAGCCCGAGCAATCCAATTTTTTCTGAATTCAGACTTTGTCATCCAGAGTGTTAAGCACTTCTTCTCAGCTTTGCGTTATTTGCAAACCTGATAAGGCAATCTCTGCCTTTATCCAGGTCATTGATAAAAAATTTTAATAGTCTCAACCCACTGGAGGCATTTATGCTTATACAGTAATGTGAATCAACCTTCTGTGCCTCCTAGAGCCACTAGGGAAGTTTTTTTGTTTTGTTTTGTTTTTTTCATTAAAAATCGCATTAACAAGACATTTTTTTTCATTTAACAAAAGATAACAATATAATCAATTTCTGATATTTTTGCTTTACCTGATTTTTGCTTGTACTTGATACACATAGTTTATGATTAAATTTCACATGGCTTACAACCAGTCAGACTTAGTGTTGAGCTAGCGTTTCACTGGGTAGGGGGACTGAATGAGATAATCTCTCTTCCATTATATCTATCTTCCATCATCGATGAAACTGTTAGATCTGTGTAGCTTTAGTATGATACAGTGGGGAATTGTAGTCAGAGGAATGTAATAGTAAGCAAAGTGTTGTCTTTTGTTTTGGAGTGCTTCCCAGCACTAAGACAATCAAGTGCCTTTGAGTCTTGCCTTTCTTTGAATCAAGCAAGTAAAGCAGGACTTTTTGCTGTCTTTTGTTTTGGAGTGCTCCTCAGCACCAAGGCAATTAATTGCCTTTGATGAGTCTTGCCTTTGTTTGAATCAAGAGTCATTGATCAGAAACAATATATATGATGTGGTGCTAGTGATTAAAGATCTTTCCCTCACCCTTTTGCTGCCTTCCCCTGGGGTGGTTGCTTGGGACCCAGGAGGGTGGTGGAATTATCTGTGGTAAGTGGGAGGAAGTGCTGCAGACCACTGAGAATCTGCCCTGTTGACTTCGTTGCCCAGCTGCCCCTCAGGACTTACAAGTGGAGACTAGAGCCATGTGGGGAGAACAGACTCCCAAGATAACTTTATTTGGACTTTTTTATTTGTGCTGGGACTTTGCTCATAAAAGCATGTGTGGCACCTAAGGATGCCAAGAGGAAGTCTGCAACAGCATTGTGGGGAGGGGACACCCTCAAGAAGGAATTCACTTGGACACTCTGTATTGACTGAAGAGATTGTAACATGCTATAACCTGGGGGTGGATGGTGTTTGTATTTTCTGCTACCCCTTAAGGATGATATGTTGTGCTAGGTAAGAACCTGGCCTGTGACCCCCTGCTTGTGTAAATAAGTATTTTGAGAATGCTACTGAATGATATGGTTTGCTTCAGGATGCTGCTATGACTGTTATGTTTAGTTTATTGAATAATGTGGTATCGCAAAGTATAATGCTGTAAGAGTAATTAAGGTTGGACATTTTTGCTGTTCTTCTCTTAAGTGCCTTTGATGATTCTGGCCTTTGTTTGAATGGGGCAGATAAAGTGGGATCTTTTTGTCTTGGAGTGTTTCTCAGCACTGAGACAATTGAGAGTCATTGATTCGTATATGATGTGATACTGGGGATGGGGAACTTTCCCACACCCAGCCTGGGTGAGGTCAGAGCCCTCAGGGCTCTGAACAGGATATAATTAAGGGGACCTTGGCATTTGACTTTTGGGGCTCACTCATGGAAGGAGTGTTGAGACTCTGGGCAAGCCATAATTGCCCCCTGGCTTTGTAACCAAGACAGATACGATGTTGATGCTTCTCTGGTAACTATGAATTGTGATTTGAATCAGACAAGGTCTGTCTGTTGGTGTTTGTAATTTCTGTTTGTATTTGCCTTGAAGTTCAGGGAGTTGATCTTTCCCCCCTGAACTAAGTGAATAATATATGTATGTTTGATTAAACTGAGATTGTTAACCCCTTAAAGTTGCTTTCCTTAGAAAAGCAGATCAAAGAGCCTGTGTTGGCAGCTTTCTGTGTGCTGGTTGTTGGAGAATCTTACACACCTATAGCAGCTGCAAGCAGATTGTTGCTACAAATGACTCTATTTTTTCCAGGATCCATGGCCATTTAGATTGTGAAGGCCAAGGATCCTGGAGGGGTAGAAATGTAATAGTAAGTAAAGTAGAACTTTATGTTGTCTTTTGTTTTGGAGTGCTTCTCAACGCTAAGGCAATCAAGTACCTTTGAGTCTTGCCTTTGTTTGAATCAAGAGTCATTGATTGGAAACAATATGTATGATGTGAAGCTAGTGATTAAAGATCTTTCTCACACCCTTTTGCTAAGTAGATGCTAAGCCTTATGCCTACACCAGCTTTTGCTAAGTAGGAGCTAAGACCCGGGGCCCTAAACAAGGTATATATGCTCTTAGGTTGACTTTTTGCTTTGGGGGCACACTCATTGGAAGAGTGTTGGTATGGAGACTTTGGGTAGCTGTTAAGGAGCACCTCCAGCTTTGAAAACCCAGATGTTGGTGCTTCTCTCTCTGGTAACTGTGTATGTATTGCTATGGTCAGACAGATAGAAGCCTGTCTGTTGATTGGTGTTTATTTGCTCTGTTTATATAATTTCTGCTTGTAATTTCTGTTTGTATTTGCTCTGAAGTTCAGTATGCTGACTTTTTCCCCTGAAATGAGTGAATAATATATGTATATTTAATTAAAGTGAGATTGTTAACCCCTTAAAATTGCTTTCCTTAGAAAAGCAGATCAAAGAACCTTTGCTAGCAGCCCTCTTGTATGCTAGTGTTATTGGCCTTACACCACCACAGCAGGTGCTAGCAATATTGTTGTTACAAGGATCAAGAGTTTATATGCTGGATCTGCTGTCACTCATTGTCTACACGATTTTGGATAAGTCATTTGACATACATGAAACCCAGTTTCTTCATCTATAAAATGGAGGAGAGGGGGCAGCTAGGTGGTGAAGGGAATAGAGCATGGCCCTGGAGTCAGGAATACCTGAGTTCAAATTTGGCCTTGACACATTTATTAGCTGTGTGACCTTGGGCAAGTCACTTAGCCCAAATTGACCCGCCTTCCCCCCTGCAAAAAAAAAAAAAATGGAGGAGTGGTATTGAATTAACCCCTCAAGTACCTTCTAGTTCTAGGTCTACTAGTTGTCTTACAATTCTAAGGGTCCCAGTTCCAAGTTGGAGAAACACCACAAAGATCAGATACAAATATGGGACTGAGAGCAGGGAATAGGGTGCTTCTCTTCCACCAATGCCTTTAAATATTTTTATCTTGTTTATAATTTTGTTTAAATAAAACTGTTCACAGGGCAGAGCCAAGATGGTGGCATAAAAAGAAGGACTTGCCTGAGCTCTCCAAAATTCCCCACCGGACAATGTTAAAATAACACCTTAAAACTAATTTTGAAGTGGCAGAACCAACAAATGGATGAGGTAAAAACAATTTTCCAGCCCAACAACTTGGAAAGTTGACAAATAACATCTGTTTCACTGGGGTGAAAGTAGAGCACAGTACAGTGCAGACCTCCCCCCAGAAAGCCAGAAGCAGCCCTTGAGGGAATTTCTGAATCATCAATGGCAGCTTGCAGAGATCTCAGACGAAAGATGGTAATGGGGTTAAACAACCGTTCAGAAGGAGATTACAGGGGACCCTTTGCTGGCACTGGGAGCAGGACTTTGTTCCATTGCCCATACACAGTTCCAGGTTCCAGGGTAAGGAGGAGCGCCAGCAAAAGTGGGGACCCTGGACACAGTTCCAGGAAACAAAAGAATGTTTGCTATTGCTCACAGACCAGAGCACATGCCAGGAGAGCAGTGACTGCACCTCTCCTTTGATCATACAACCTTGGAAGAACTAAAAACTTACAGACTCTCAGAATTAGCTCTAAAACATGAAGCTTGAGATAAGCAGAGCCCAATTTTAATATAAAGTTAAAAGTCAATAAATAGGCTGGGAGGAATGAGCAAACAACAACAAAAAAGAACTGGAGCATAGGAATTTGCTATGGTGACAGGGAAGGTCAAAACACAAACTCAGAAGAAGAAAACAATGTCAAAATAGCTACATGCAAAGCCTCAAAGAAAAACTGTGAATTGGTTTCAGCCCCTCCCCCAAAAAAAGATCTCTGAAAGAGCTCAAAAAAAATTTAATCAAATAAGACAGGTAGAGGTGAAATTGGGAACAGAAATGATAGGGATACAAGAAAATCATGAAAGAAAATTTTCAATAACTTGGTAAAGGAGGCACAAAATTTTCTGAAGGAAAAAACACCTTAAAAAACAGAATAGGCCAAAGGGTAAAAGAGGCACAAAAATCTAATAAAGAGAATAATTCCTTAAGAAGCTGAGCTGGCCAAGTGTAAAAAGATGTACAAAAATTCACTGAAAAGAACTTCTTAAAAGTATAATTGGACAAATAGAAAAGGAAACCCAAAATCTCACTGAAGAAAATAATTTCTTATAAATTAGAATTGGGCAAGTTGGATTTAATGACTCCAGGAGACATCAAGAAACAATCAAACAAAATCAAAAGAATGAAAACATATACATAGAAGAAAATGTGAAATATCTCTTTGGAAAAACATCTGACCTGGTTTTGAGGTGATTGAGGAGAGATTATTTAAGAATTATCAGACTACCTAAAAGCCATGATCAAAAAAGAGCCCAGACATCAGATTTGAAGAAATTATCAAGGGAAACTGCCCTGACATCTTCAAACCAGAAAGTAAAATACAAATTGAAAGAATCCCCCAATCATTTCCTGAAACAGATACCAAAATGAAAACCCCCAGGAATTCCCAAAACTCCCAAATTCCAGAACTCCTGTGTCAAAAAAAAAATGTTGCAAGCAGCCAAAAAGAAACAATTCAAATATTATGGAGCCACAGTCAGGATAATGCAATATTTAGCAGCTTCCACATTAAAGAAAGGACTGGAAGGCTTGAAATATGATATTTCAGAGGGCAAAGAAGCTAGGATTGTAATCAAGAATTACAAGTAGCAAAATTGAGCATAGTCCTCAATAGTCGGGGGGGATGGATGTTTAATGAAATAGAGGATTTTCAAGCATTTTTAATGAAAGACCAGACCTGAATAGAAAAATTTACTTTCAAATACAAGACTCAAGAGAAGCATAAAAAGGTAAACAAGAAAGAGAAATCATAAGGGATTCAATAAGGTTGAACTGTTTACATTCCTACATAGTAAGATAATACTTGCAAATCCAAAGAATTCTATCATTATTAGGACAGTTGGAAGAAGTATACATAAACAGAGGGCATGGCTACATGTTGACTATGATGCAAGGATATCCAAAAACATAAAAGTAATGGGTGAGAAAGAGGGATGCAATGAGAAGGTGGAAGGGAGAAATAGAATGAAGTAAATTGTCCCACATAAAAGAGGCACAAAAGACCTTTTAAAGTGAAGAATATGGGGGGGGGGGGCTGAGGGTGGCAAGCAATACATTAACCTTATTCTCATCATAATTGACTGAAAGAGGGAATAGGGTACCTACTCAGTTGGGTATAGAAATCTACCTTACCTTACGGGGAAGAAGAAGGAGAGGAGGAAAAGAGAGGGCAAAGCTGATAGAAAGGAAGATAAATTAGAGGAGGTGGTGTTCAGATGCAAAATACTTTTAAGGAGGGACAGGGTGAAAGAAAAGAGAGAGAAGGATAAATTCAAGGAGGGAAGTAGGATGGAGGAAGGTACACAGCAATCATAATCATAAATGTGAATGAGAGGAACTCACCCATAAAACAGTGGATAGCAGAGTGAATTATATGATTTAAACATAAAGGGCAATACTATAAGCAAATTCAGGGAGCGTGAAATAGTTTACCTGTCAGATCTATGGAAAAGAGAAGAATTTATGACGAAACAAGAGATAACATCACAGAAGGTGAAATGAATAATTTTGATTACATTCAATTAAAAAGTTTTTGCATAAACAAAACCAACAGAAGAAAAGTAGAAAACTGTGTGGAATGAGAATTTACCCAAGTTTGTTTGATAAAGGCCTCATTTCTCAAGTATATAGAGAACTGAGTCAAATTTATAAGAATACAAGTCATTCCCTAGTTGATAGTCAAAAATATGAAAAGGCAGTTTTCAGATAATGGAATCAAAGCTTTCTATAGTCATATGAAAAAATACTGTAAATCATTATTGATTACCTCTGAAGTACCACCTTACACCTACCAGGAAAAGAGAATGACAAATTCTGGAGGGGATGTGGGAAAATTGGGACACTAATGCACTGTTGGTGAAGTTGTGAACTGACCCAACCATTCTGGAGAGCAATTTAGACCTATGCTCAAAGAGCTATAAAACTATTCTTTCCCTTTGACCCAGCAAGACCACTACTAGGTGTCCAACCCTAAAGGATTAAAAAAGAGTAAAAAGAAAAGGACCTATTTGTACAAAAGCATTTACTGCAGTTCTTTTTGTAGTGGCAAAGAATTGGAAGATGAGGGGATGCTCATCAAGTGAGGAATGGCTGAACAATTTGTGGTATATGATCATAATGGAATATTATTGTGCTATGAGAAATGATGAGCAGGATGCTTTCAGAAACACCTGGAAAGGCCGACATGAACTGATGCAAAGTGAAATGAGCAGTACCAGGAAAAAGTTGTACACAGTAGCATAAATACTGCATCATGATCAACTGCAAATGACTTACCTATTCTCAGCAATACAATGATCTAAAACATTCCAAAGGACTTATGATGAAAAATGCTATCCACCTCCAGAGAAAGAACAGATGAGGTCTGGATGCATGTTGAAGCTTCCTTTGTTTTACTTTGTTTATTTTTCCCGGGGAGGTTTTTTGGTCAATTTTCCTTCACAACATGACTAGTATGGAAATGTGTTTCACATGCCTGCACATGTATAGCCTATATCAAATTGCTTGCCTTCTCAATGAGGGGGAGAGGGAAAGGAGTAAGAGAATCTGGGATTCAAAATTTTAAAAAAATGTAAAATTGTTTTACGTGTAATTGAAAAAATAAAATATTAAAAGATTGTCTGCAACAACAAAAAAAAATAAATACAACTGTTCCTAGTAATCTGAAAAAACATGGTCTCTAGGTAAAAACAAACAAAAAACAGAGGAACATCTGATCAAAACAGATTATACAAAACGTAAGAAAAGATTTGCCATAGTGGGTAGCAGTATTTATTGGGGAAGAAGGAAACATCCTACCTTCATTAACTTACTTTTTGGTTTTGTGTTTTTAGTTTAGCAGCAGAAGAGGGGTCCCTTTTCTGTCTCAGTCTCATTTATGTTGCTTAACCAGAGGTGGGTTCTTTATAGTACAAAGTGCAACACCTTGGACAGCACCTCTGGGCAAAGCAGGTGCTAGAGCATTGTGCTCTCCTATGTAAAGTACTTAAGTACTTAAATCCAGCTCTCCTGCAGGTCATGACATCACTTCCCTGATGTCATGGTCTTCTTAGAGAATGAAGGACAAACCACAACCTCCGTGCTCTCCAGCCAACCATCTGTACTAATATGCCAGAATAAGACACTATTAAATACCCACTTCTTCAAGAAATTTTTTTGTAATTTGAAATGTTATAAGGTCACATTTCTTTGCTATTCCAAAAATAATTAGTATGTACATGATGACTAACACATACACATGTGGGTTTAGAAAAATCAGGTATATTAAAGTGTCCAATTTTAGTTATCCCTTGAATAGAGTAGCAGAAGTAAGAATAATACTTGATGGTTGGTTACTTCTAAATTAGTTTGTTAACTTTGACAGGTTCCTTTGTCCACAGTGTTCAATTTTCTGTAATTCACAACATTTTGAACAAAATAATGTGTATGAAAGATCTGAATTTCTCCATCTTGCCTCCTTGATAGAGCTGAAGAGATTTCATCATCACCTGCTTTCCTAAAAATCAGAGTCTTAATGGGTGTTGTGGTGACACACTTTTGCTAACAAGGATACTGAGGCTGGTAGACTACTTGAGCTCAGGAATCCTGAGATCCAGTAATGCTAAAGTTGGTGAAATGTCTAAATCTGACACCAAAACAGTGAGCTCCTGAGAGTAAGGGGCCACCAGATTACCTAAGAAGGGGTAAATCTGCCCAGATAGGAAAAGAAGCATGCCAAACTTCTCCACTCTTGCTGATTAGTAGTCAGATAGAATGTGACCACTATACTTCCATCTTAGGCAAGATAGGGAAACTCGATTTAAAAAAAAATCAAAAGCCTATTTCAATTTTTTTTCTTCCATGCTAGGAATAAAAAGAATAACTTCTTAATACTGTTGGTTCCATAAGCACTCACTGAACACCTCCTAGAAGCTCAGCTCAAGTGGGTGCCATCTTAAGCAAAACTAATTGCACTTTCTCTAAGTTATCTGTCTTTCTGACTCACAGATTCATTAAAAGTATATGAAATCATAAGATCATAGATGTAGAGCTAGAAAGAGATCTCAGATGCCATCTAGTCCACGGGTTCCTAAAGTGACCAATACCACCTCCTGGGGAGTGCTAGAATGATGGGAGGGGATGATAGTAGCCTTGGGTACAATTAGGGGGCACTGAATAAAAATGAGGGGGTGGTGGATGCATAAGGAAAAAAGAAAAGAAATTTTTGAAAAACCACTTGTACATGTTTCATTTGTTGTGTAATCGAGTTAAAGTCATAGTGATTACATTATTTTCCAAAAAAAAAAAAAACATCAAATGCAAGTTATAACCAATGAATAGTCAAGTCCACAGACAGGTCTTAACAAGCAAGTGTTGGTAGGCAAGCATGTCCTGCATGTTGCTAGGAAGTCCAGCATGCATTGGCAAGAATACATGCAGGTAATGACTTGTTTACAATATGATACTACATGGTTACAGGATGCAATATTGTATCATCAAAATTTCAATGTAGATAAAAAAAACCACAAATTCACAATAAATGATTAAATTTAAGAGGCATCACTTAAAAATATATTTTATATTTTTTGATATGATGCAAATTTTTTAACATTAAATGGTTAAAGAAAGTAGATTTCCATGGGGGTGCTGAGCAATTTTTAAGGGGATAGTAGGCCAAATAAGTTTGGGAACCTCTATTCTAGTCCAATTGCTTTTTACAGATGAAGAAACTAAGGCCCAGGGAAGTTAAACTCGCCCAAGGTCACAAGATAGTAAATGCCAGGGAAGGCTTTTGAATCCAAGTTCTTTGAATACGTTCTTGTCATTTTAACTGTCTGCCAATCCACATAGTAGCTGCTAGGCTTTATGCTGCCTGCAAAAGTGCAAAGGAAAATGTCAATCCAGAATTTAAGGGGGTAAAATAGGTAAGTTTCAACTTTACAATAAGTTGAAAGCAAATGTCCCATAAATGAGAGACAATGCGTTTTATCTACCTTCACACAAATGAAATGGGAGCTGGTTATATAACTATTTTAATATATAACTCTGAGTTAAGTTACAGAACACAGGAATATCCCAAAGGAAAAAAAGTTGTGTGTACCTGCCAATTTTGCTAAAGAGGAAAGAAAATAGAGGTCACTTTAAATGTGCATTCAATTTGAAGGATAAAATGGCATGTATCCAGAGAGAATGTATAAGCATGGCCTGATACATCCAGAATTAATAAATCTTCAACTTCTGTCTCAATATTCTAGCTTTCATAAAGTCCAAATTATACATTCTCGATTATCTTTTTGCTTCCACTTTTCAACAGCAATATTTTAAAAGAAAGTTCATCTCCCACATCATATACACTTCACTCCTCATTTACATTTATCAAAGTATCTTATCATAAGAATTATCTAATATACAGAATTTTTTTCTGAAACATTTCCCTAAGTTCAGAGTTGTATTTTACAAAGCCTATGAAAGTTAGTCTAGTTTGACAAGTACAGACAGGTCTCCATCATCACCAACCATCCTGAGAATCATAGGTCTGAAAAGGTCTCACTCAGAGGCAGGACAAAGAGACGCACAGAAGCCTACACCATCTAACTTACTTTATTTGCTCCGAACTTAGCCATTAAGAACTAAACTCAATGTGTATATTTACATAAAATGATACGGGAATTAATTCTCTGAGCCAAATGTTAGGCCCTTTTTTCTTCCCAATTGGGGCTATCTTTACACTAGAAATACTGTTGCTAATTAGAACATTTTTTTAAAATGCAGGAATAAGTTCCTAACCTATTGGCTTTTATGAAGTAAACATCTGGTTCAGAGCACTCATGAAAATAAACCCTGCCCAAGTCACCAAGGGCCCCAAAAAAATCAAGATGGGACTAACTATTATGGGGCAACAATTCCAAAAGAAAATTTCCTGTTTTCAGACATGTACTAGCTGGGTAAGTCATTTAACCCTGTTTGCCTTAGTTTCTTCATCTGGGAAATGAGTTGGAGAAGGAAATGGCAAACCACTTCAGTATCTCTGCATTGAAAACCTCAAATGGTGTCAGACATGACTGAAAAATGACGGAACAACAGCAAAGTCTTATCTAGTCTTTAAAGCAAGGGGAGGTCTTAGCTAAAAACTACTTTGTTAGCACTCTTTACTAAAAGTTTTTAAAAGTAATAAAACTTCATTTCCCTAAAAATTTTCTGCAACTTTGACATTTTACTAATTCACACTGATCTCTACCCTAGGGCCAACCTCAACATAGAATACTTCGTCAGGCCTCTTTCTCCTCAATTAGCCTGAATTAATGAGACATGAAAATGTTTATAAAATCTATTTCTCCACTGCCCTATTTCTTTAGCACCTATGTAGAAGATGACTGGCATTTTTTGGGCAAAAACAAAAGAGGAATTAGATACTTCAAAAGTAGCAGAGAAATGTGAGAAGGCACAGCTAGAGAGAAGAAAGTTGGAAGAGGAGAGGTAGAATTGTATCTGAGCAGTGGGAAATGTAAAATAGAAATATGGGAAAGAGCCAAGTAAACACCATCTACTTCAGAAGAACACATCGAAAAATAACTTCATAAAAGTCCAGTAATCACCACCAAAAAGAAAAGGGTCTATGCCTTCTCTACCTGGGGATTGAGATCAGAAGATCCAAAGGCTAAAGAATAAATATAAAAGATACATACTTTCTGTACTGAAAGTAAATTAATGGCCTGGGAAAGACTTTGTTCTGAGAACCACAGCACGGCAATAAACAAGTTTGCAAATCTCAACCCACCAAGACATAGAATTGGTATTGGAAAGAGTTATTAGCCAACAGACATGAGAAAAAGAAACCTGAGGGAAGAAATCAAACCATACTCACCCCGGTTAGCTGGCAAACTCAGCTAAATTAATCATTAACACTGGAAGGCACCTGGTGATTTGGTTTGATATTGAAAAGATGAATTACTTTTTTACTGTACAATGAAATGAACTCCTCCCAAGCTGCTTTAGCTACATCGATATGGCTTAGAGGAATATAGGCCTTCCCATTCTAGCTAGCTTTGTGTATGCCTCTGGTATATGACATTTTTTTCTTATATTAGTATTTTCCCAAACCAGTTGAAGCTGGATTCCAAAAGGAGAAAATACTCAATGAATGTCACAAAAGAAAACTGATGGATTCTATAATAAAGCATCTTAAAATATACTACCATATGAAACACGACAATTAAGCCTGCATTGTACTGTGCTTCATCTACAGGCTCATTTTAGAACTGGTTTGCTAGCATTTTTTATGGCTATGATGCTCTATACTTTCATATATGCCTTGTACCTGCATTAATGTTTTATTAGTACATATGAGAAAAAGAAAAATATCAAAAAATACAGCTCATTACTTTGAAATTGTCGTTTTGAAATTAATAAAATGTGTAAGGTAATTTTTTTTGCAAGGGAATGACAGGAGATAATTAATCATGCATGAAGCTTGTGACAAATTTAGTTCCTACTTTATGTTTCTAGCTAGAGCAAGTCAGTAAATATGCATGTTCTAAGCTATTCTCAGAGAACTGCCGACTTAGAACTACATAGAGGAAATAGTTGTTTCACTTATCTAGAGCTTGTCTCTTGCACCAATGGAACAGGAGCTGTGTTTTGAGATAGGAAGGTCATCAAACTGCTCCAACCCCAGACAACTCTTTCACACTTGTCTGGGCTGAGTCATTCAGTTAACTGTAAGGGCAATCCTAAGCTAGCTAATACAGTATTGGAGATAACTTAATCTGATCAGTATTGCCAACTAATAATGCATCATTTCACTTGCCCATGAATACCTACAAGGCAAGGAAGCTCACACTGAAAGAATACTTTGCTTTCCTCTTCAACAAGTGTCATACACTTCCCAGTAAGCTAAAGAATGAGCTTACTACGTTGACTTTGGCCCTGCCAAAATGTCCTCTACAATTAATAGGCCTTACCATTTGCCATGAAGGTTCTTCTAAAGAACCACTGAACATCGTCATCTGTCCTACAACTGAACTCTCAGATGTGTGTGGTCTCCTCCTATTAAAATGTGACCTCGTTAAGAGGAGGGGCTAATTCACTTTTTTAATGTATTCCTGTATTTAATGTATTTTGTGTATTTATTATTGTTATTATTTATTAATTTGCTATTATGTATTATTATTAATGTATTTTATGTATTCCTGATGCTTAACACATCTCTTGGTACCACAACAATCCCTTAATAAAAGTTTTTCAGCCATTCAGCCATTCATTTTTTTGTAGAAATCAACCTCCTGAGGACAGATGGACAACTAAGAGTCAAGAAGACCATTTTATAGACCTGGGTTTGAATTCTAAGACACTAGCTGTGAGAACCTGGATAAGTTGTCTATCTTTGATGGACTTGAGTTTCTGCATCTGTAAAATAGCAATAATGAAAGCAACTATGTTACTGGTCTCTTGTAATGATCAAATGACATAATGTATATATGATACAGAGTAAAGTAAGCAGAGCTAAGAAAAAAAATGTTACTTGGTTGTATCCAATTCTTCATGACCCCATTTTGGTTTTTCTTGGCAAAGGTACTAAAGTGGTTTACCATTCCTTCTCCAGCTCATTTTCCAGATGAGGAAACTGAGGCAAACTGGGCTAAGTGACTTGCCCAGGGTCACATAGCTTGGAGCTGTCTGAGGCTGGATTTGAACTCAGTCTTCCTGACTCAGACCCAGCCCTCTATCCACTGTGCCACCTAGCTGCCCCCAAGAAAACAATATACATGATTAAAATAATGTCAATGCAAAGAACAACCACACATAGAAAAGTAAAAAGAGAGTGTTGTGAAATTAAGAAGAGCAAGTATGGCTCAACAGAAGAGATGTAAAAAACATTTTCTCCCCATCTCTTTACAGAGGTGGGAGGCCACTAGTATATTACATTTATTTTCTGATTTTTTCAATGTTTCAATCATTTGTGCTAACTTTTTCCTCTTCTTTTTTTGTTGTTGTTAAAATATTATATTTGTTATATGGGATGGCTCTCTCGGGAGGGGGAAAGGAGAAGAAACTATGGTGATGTAAAATAAGACAAGATAGCAATAAAAAATTTATTTTAAAAATAAATTTAAATATTTTAAAGCAAATGATGCAAAATTCTGAAGAACAAACATGACTCAAAAGAAGAAATAAAAAAGACAGCCCCATCCCACCTCTTTGCAGCAGAAGTGGGGAGTCTACCAGTGCTGTACATTACACATATTTTTTGAGTTTTTCCAAAGCAACAATGAGTTATGCTAATTTTTCTCTTCTTTTTCTGTTTTTTTTTTCTATTTTGTGTTCTTTAAAAAATCCTATTTGTTTATATGAGATAGCTCTCTGGGAGGGGGAGAAGGAAGGATGCTGGGGAAAACTGGCGATATTAAAAAAACAATAAAACTTATTTTTAAATTGCTTAGCACAGAAGAGACTACACCAACTCTGCCCCTCCCTCTAGACACATGTTAAACTCCAACTTCCTTCTGTGTGTGTACGAGCAGGTGCACGTGTGTACACACATACACACACATGCTTGAGATTACTAATCCGGTAACTTTGGAATAGTCATTTCTTTCCTCTCTGAGCCTCAGTTTCCTGAAATATAAAATGTCCTGGGGCAAAACAAGTAGCCCATACTCAAAGCCTTTCCAGCTTAGTAGGACCAGCCACAGCTTACATGGTCTTCAAGATCCTGAACTCACCTCTGTGCTATAAAGGAGGCAACAGAGAATGATTTTAGCGGGAGGGTTCAACCTCTTCCAAATTTATTTTTTCTTTGGGATATACTCTTAATGCCATGACAATAAAAAATGTTTCATTACAACACTTGCAATAAAGCCACGAAATTTTCAAGAATTTCTAGAACATACCCTTCTCAGTTTCCAAATCCTTTCATGAACAAATTGGTCCAGCCATAGGTACTCTGTATACATACAGACAATAACATTTTAATGGTCAAAGACCCTGAGAAAACCAAAGAAAGAAACTTTGCAGTGTTTGAAAAACGTGACTTTTAAAGACTGCTGACTACTCTGCTCAGAGTTTCCCTGGGAATCAAAACTTTAAGGTTTTGTGACACCTGAGAGAGATAATCAGGCTTTGTTGGGAAGGAAAAAGGGATATGGAGTAAGCTGAATAGAAGACTTCTAAGCACACAAGCACATGAGCACACTGGATGTATTCATGCGATTTTCTCCTTTTCTCCTCAGATATTTCACTATTAAAATGAAAGGCTGTGAAGGAAATTATGTGATTATGCCATTTTGACAGAAAGGGCCTCTCTCAGTAGCAGACTGAATAATTATGAGAGCAGGCTGTCCTCTGGAAAATCCAAATTTCAAAGGGCCCTGATAAGCACTTAAATGTAGTAGAATTCTACCTGGAACTGCTATAGGCAAGGTATTGGGGTATCTTGAATCCCTACTAATTTGCTCACTCTTGTATAAAAGAGGCATGGGTTTTTTAGATTTAATTTTCATTCCTACAGAGCACAGCAGAACACCCACAAGGCCCCTCTCCCCAAGCCAGATGGAGCAAATGTTCCCTCTGGACATTGCCCATTTATGAATATGCCCTAGCATTACATCAGAGTTTAGAGGAGGTCAGAAGGATAGAGGTGCTCTATCAGACTAACTTATATTGACTTCATTGGTCACAAGACAAAATAGTCCTTTTTGCAGAAATTATTCTCTAACCATGCCTTTCCAATATACCTCAGCCACATTATAGCATATATTTAAGGTCACGAAATTATAAGTTTAAAAAGTCTACAAAATTCTAAGTTCTTACAACCTCCTGCAAAGACTCCTTGATCTTATTCATATAGGGTCAAGTCAAATTTTGTGTATTCTTTGTACACCTTTTCTTCATACCTTTAAAAGATGGCACAAAAAAATGCACATAATCCTTGGACTAGATTTTTGAGGAATTTTTTTTCTCTTGCTTTATATGGCCACATGCAAGAAATCAAGAAAATCTCTGCAGGAGATACTACCCCAGGATACTAAAACTAGCTCCTCTCTTGTAAGCACACTGTTCACAATATTACAGAGTGAGTGTTATGGCAATCAGACTTTTCCCACTTCTTCCCTTTTAGGATGCTGAGACTATCAAGTAAGTCTCCCCTTTGTTTGAATTGGTGGGAAACCTTTTGCTGTCTTGTCTTGGAATATTTCTCAGCACTAACATAATCAGGAGTCATTGACTTGTATATGATGTAATACTGGAGATGGGGAACTTTCCCATACCCAGCCTGGGTGAGGTCAGAGCCCTCAGGGCTCTGAACAGGATATAATTGAGGGGAGCTTGGCATTTGACTTTTGGGGCTCACTCATGGAAGGAGTCTTGAGAGTCTGGGCAAGCCCTAACTGCCTCCCAGCTTTGCTAACACAGATCCATTGGTTCTTCTCTGGTAACTATGTAGTGTGATTTGATCAGACAAGGTATGTCTGTTGATGTTTGTGATTTCTGTTTGTATTTGCCTTGAAGTTCAGGGGGCTGATCTTTTCCCCCATGAACTAAGTGATTGATATACGTATGTTTAATTAAACTGAGATTGTTAACCCCTTAAAGTTACTTTCCTTAGTAAAGCAGATCAAAAGAACCTGTGCT
The DNA here is from genome assembly GCA_028646595.1 of Phalanger gymnotis. Taxonomy (NCBI): domain Eukaryota; kingdom Metazoa; phylum Chordata; class Mammalia; order Diprotodontia; family Phalangeridae; genus Phalanger; species Phalanger gymnotis. The sequence continues at coordinate 495,931,910 of CM053622.1, read as the reverse complement.
AGCAGCTCTTGTTGCTTGTCTTGCTGGGTCTTACACATCAACAGCTGCTGCTAGCCAAATTGTTGCTACAGGGAGGAAATATTGAAAGGTCGAAGAAAAAATAACTGGCAACAAAGTAGATGTCCCTCTAGGGGGAATAGATAAATTGTGGTGCTTTAATAAAATAAAATATTACTATACTGTTTTTTTAAAAGATGGTGAAAAATACAGAGAACCATGGGGAGACATATATTAACTGATGCAAAATAGAGTAAGCAAAAGCAGAAGACCAGAAAAATGATATACACAACATCTGCAAAAATGTAAAAGGAAAGGTAGGGAGATCTAAATTCTGTATAATTACAATGACCATGCTTGGCCCCAAGTAAGAGTATACTCTCCTACCTTCTTTGCAAAGATAGGTAATTGTGGCTATGGAACCCTGAGTAAACTGATGCAAAAGACACATTGGATAGTTTTTCTGAAATGCCTTTCTTTCCCTCTTTATTCTTTATTGTAAAGAATGACTTTCTAAGAGAGGTAGAGGAAAGGATATATTGGGAAATGAGGGCTAGATAAAAACAAAAGGTATATATAAAAAATTTAAATTAAATTAAATTTTAATTTTTAATTTTAACTCATAGGTAAGCTTCCATTAGCAACACAATGTCATAATGCTGATGACCAGAGTCCCCAACATAAATTTTCCTCTGGCTAAGGCCCCTGAAAGTTTCATCTTTATCACATACTCTCTGCTTCTTCCTTTCATGGTGAAGTGGGAAGTGGAGGGGGTCAGAAAACAGAAAGGGTAGCTCTCTCTTATTTGCTTCTACTACCTTGGTACTGCTCTCTCCAACTTCACAACTTGCCATTTGGGTGAAAAAGAAACTTTTTAGGGCTATTTTGCAATGTAATCTCAACAGAAAGGTTTTGTGAAAAGACAAGGCATAAATAAATTCTCCAATGGTTTCCAGTAATAAAAAGAACTTTGTGAATATTAAAGTATTATATAAATCTTAATTATTAATATTTTAATATTATTATTACTTGTGGACTTTAATATACATATTAGGGGAGTGTTGGGATATACATGTTCATATACATTGGTAGTAACCTCTACTCCAATGAGCTGTACCTTTCTTCTACCTCAATAATATACAAGGATGCTTATACCTTTGATCTCATTATCACACACAAATGTTCTTCTCCCTGATCCATAACTCTGAAATGTCTCTAACTGATCTCCTGTTCTTCCACCTTTCTCTGTGTCTCACCTCTCCCAAAACTATTCTCTGGCCTCATCTCTAATCAAATCATTCCTCCATGGTTCATTACCTCTGGCCTCATTTTTCTCCCTTTGAAATCTTGACCATTTTGTTAAGCAATTAAATTTTGAAGTGTCTTCTATAATTTTATGCTGCAGAAGAATATTGGATTTGGTGCCAGAGGATTTGGGATAGAGTTTGACTTCTCCTGTTTACTACCTATGTTACTTTGGGTAAATTGCACCCCAGTTTCCCCATCTGTAAAATGAGGGGGTTGGACTAGATAATAACTAAAGTCCTTTCCAACTTAAAACTACGATAAATGTTAATATTTTGCCATTTATTTTATAGCCACTCATCTTCACCCTGGCTTACCAACCCTCCCCCACTTCAACTCACAATTTCTTAATACCACTGTGATAATAATGATAGTATTTATGTGGTACTATGCTACAATGAGAATATGCCAATGAAAGCTAGAGACTTGTCTCTGTATCAATATAGTAAAAGTATTCCTATGTGGTCATTATCATCACTGTTTGCCTTACTTGGGGAGATGGAGGAGTAGGAGAGGAATGAGGGAGGGAGGGACAGGGAGAGAGAGAGAATGAGAGAGGGGGAAAACAGAGAGAGAAGGAGAGAGAGAGAGAGAGAGAGAGAGAGAGAGAGAGAGAGAGAGAGAGAGAGAGAGATTTTGAGAGGTGAAAACATTTAATGCCCTTTAAGGTTTGCAAAGCACTTTACATTTGTTATCTCATTTGAGCCTCACAATAACCCCATGAGGTAGGCACTATTATTATCCCCATCTGAAAAATAATGTCAAGAACTGACCAAATATCAACATTCATTGCTGCTGCTTATGAAAGTCTGTTTAAACAGTTCTAACTCCCCATTCCTCCCCTTACCACCTCAAAGTCTCCCCCTAAGAAAAACCAGACAATATAACTAACAATCTTCTAGGCTAAGTAAAAAAGAAAATATTGCCAGAATTCGATAAACTCTCTCACTTTCTTACAACAACTACTCCAACTATGCCTTGGTAGCTTCAGGGTTTCTACCAGCACCCCCAATCAGTTGGGTTGATACTACAGCATGACCTCCTTTGTCCACCATAATGGAGGAATAAGTTATATATCATAGCTATCTTTTCCAGATAACCAGTTTACCCTTTAAGCATTGAATCTCTTAATGATCAACATTGTTGACAGAACTCTATTTTTTGCCTTTCTAAACTGAATTACAAATCACCAGGATCTGTAATTTCAAGATGGCAAATTATTGCCCATCTATAGACATTACGATGTATTAAGACAAATAGATCACCCTGTGACCAACCTAATGATGAAGGACTCCAAACAGACAATACATAATACTAAAATTTATTATTATTATTTAAAATTTGTTATATCAAAATACACAAAATTTTTGCCTCTGTCTCAACCTTCTGCACATCACCTCTTTCATGGTGGTGTACACCAGCATGATACTTTCAGGGGAAGGTGGGAGGGGAAGGCTTTTTCTCTCTCCACTAAATGGTCCCAAACTGCTGTGTTTATATAATTCTTCTGACTTGTCCTTTAGCTATCAGTGAATTTACCCCAAATAATACAATGACCTCGATAATTTAATGCCCTCAGTATTTCTATTTATTAAGAAGAAAAGTTTGGCTTGTCTTTGAAAGGTGAATTTATCAACACAAATTCCCTCCCAGAAAGTATCCTCTGCATTAAAAGGTTCTCTACTCCCAGCCTATTCCAATCCCAAATTTACAATTCATCATATTTGTTTCAGTCTAGAGTCAGTAATTATCTGTCTTCTAATAAATTAAAAAGACTATTTATGGCTCCTCGGTGCTATTATAAAGGAACAAACAGACTCCTAATCGCAACCTTCTGGAAATAGACTAACTTTGAACCTATAATTTTAAAAGGTGTCATTTCCAATGAGTACAGTTTGGCAAGGGTGAACACCATACGAATCTCTCATTCCAACCTCTTTTCCCTTTTTATTTCTTTGTAGCATGACAACTCTGTGGCCAGTCTACCAAAATTCTGTTGATATGAGCTGAAACCAACATAAAATGGATAAATCAAAAGTGCTCCTTGAGTAAAGACAATTTCTTTTCTCAATTAACTGCCCAAATCAACCACAGCATAAGCAACTCATGAAGCAAACTCATAATGGCAATTTGGGTGCCTGTTTTCATGAAAAATGCCTTTATATTTGCTTTTTACTTTTTCCTAATATGCACCCAAGAGGGTGGGGGGAATATGAGCATTTATTAAGCACCTACTGTGTACCTGGCACTTTGCTAAGTGCTTTACAAATATTATCTCGTTCGATCCTCACAACGACCCCTGGAAGGTAAGTACTATTATTATCCCCATTTCAGAATTTTTTGGGGGTAAGAGGGAGGCAATAGGGATTAAGTGACTTGCCCAGGGTCACATAGCTAGTAAATATCTGAGGCCAGATTTGAACTCAAGTTCTCCTGACTCCTAGTCTGGTTGTTCTATCCAATGTGCCATCCAGCTGCCCCTTCTCATTTCGAAATTAAGGAAACTGAGAAAGTCAGAGGCTATTGACTTGCCCAGGGTCACACAGTTAATAAGTATGAAGGCAGATTTGAACTCAGGTCTTCCTGACACAAGGCCACACTCACTATAGAAGATGACAGTATATTATAAAACAAGAAATATATTTATTTTAACTCTAATTCATATGAAGCAAGAATACTGTATGTGCAAGGGAAACATTTTTTAAAAAATAATACTGCTACTGCATATGTAGCATAGGGATGGTGATTTCATTGGTTTAGGGCCTAGACCTGAGTCAGGTCAGTCTCCTGCTAGTTTAGGTTCCACAAGGCAACATAAGGAGACCAACTCATGAGTCATTCAAGTTAACAAAAGGAGATTCAGCAAAAATATACAATCGGGACACCCAGCACTGATACAAGTGACTGAAACTCCTTTGCCTCATTTGTCCATCATGGCCAACAACATATTAGAGATCTCCTGGCATTCTTCATAATGGCTTTATACTCGGATGACCAGGAAATGACGCTAGCCTTTTAGTGTCCTGAGTCAATCAAGGCTCTAGGATGGTTTTTCATAACTTTTAAGGAAAAATGAGGCCAATTTCTTTGAGAGAAGGATACATACCATTCCATCCCATGGTGGTAAGGTCCTTAGGGTCTTCTAGAGCAGAGGTATCAAACTCAAATAGAAATGGGGCCTCTAATCCATATATAAGAATCATATAAGAATCTCCTGGGGCCACATATTGATTAAAATTTAAAACAGAATGTTATCTCTGTTTTATTGTATTTTCATCTAATTTATTAAATATTTTAATCTGGTTCAGGCAGTATTCACAAGTGTTGTAGACCACATGTGGCCTATGGGCGGTATGTCTGACACCTCCATTCAACATGATATTATACTTTGTGATGACAAAAAGTCCTCTGTCAATGCAGCTGGAAGAAGTGATGATTCAGGAGCTGCAAAGCCTAAATTGAATGGGTGTACCAAAGGAGTGACTCATCCGCTTTTCATTCCCTTTCCTCTAAGGCTTGAGGTGAGACAGGACTGTTTCAAGCTAGTAGCAAGGCCCACGTGGGGAGAGGGATGGCAGTCCTGTCTCCCACCTAGCCATAGCAGCTATAAGCAAATATAACCAAGGCCATTTCTTTGTGTTTATTCCTTCCTAATAGACGGATAGTTGGGCACTTATTGCATTTATTATGTGCTTACTCTTCACCAGACACTGTGCCAAGTGCTGGGGATTAAAATGCAAGCCAAAAAAGGGAGTCTCTCCCCTCAAGGAATTTATATTCTAATACAAGAAGGCAACATACAGAGAAGTTTCCCCTTTATGTGAAAAGGGAAATGTACTGGCACATGGGCAAGGCTGCTGGTGAAACGATAGAAAAGTCTGGAAAGTAAGGAGTGAAGCTGGCAATGAGAAGACCATAGCCTAGGTACCTCATGAAATGGCAGACCAGCCAGAGACTCACCAGTAAGAAGAGAGATCCATAAAGTAGAGACATCTCCAAGATGAGAAGGTTGCTGGCAGACAAGTGGGAAAATAAGTGTTCCAAGATGGAAACGTCCAGCTCTGGAGATCCAGAAGTCCAATTGGAGATAAACGATAGAGCCCAACGGAATAGTTGTGTTTGTCCTTCATTTCCAAAGAAGACCATGACATCAGGGAAATGATGACACAACTTATAGTAGTAGCTGACAGCAGCAAAGGCAGCCATAGTGGGAGTGTAGAACCAGCCAGCTGAAAGAAGATAGCTTCGGGGACTAGAACCCATTAAGAAATGCTGACAATGGACTAAACAAAGGTATGGAACCTTGGATCCCAGATGGACTAACCATCCATCTAGGAACTATACCTGGGGATAACTAAGAGTGAGGAATCTGCAAAGGCTTAAAGGGACCCTGTACCACTGTACCTGTAAGGTAGCCCATTGCCCTATGTGATCACTACTTGTACCTTTGAACTTGAAATTGAAGCCCACTTTCCCCAAGGACTTTGATCACACAGCTACTGTTTTTCAACACAGGTCTCCTGATTCCAAATGCAATTCCCTTTCTATGCTTTGGCATGCTTTCTCACCTAACAATAATAACAATAGCTAACATTTACATAGTACCTACTATGTGCCCAGCAATGTGCTAAGTACTTTACAATTGTCATCTCATTTGATCCTTACAACAACCCTGGGAGGCAGATGCTACTGTTGTCTCCATTTGACCAATGAGGAAACCAGGGAAACTCACCCAGGGTCACACAGCTAGGAAGTATCTGAGGTCACATTTGAACTCAGGTCTTACTGACTGTAGGACTAATGCTCTATCCACTGTGACACCTAACTGCCTCCACATTTTACCAATACATCTTCATCACAATCCATCTTGTGCTTTGTACCCTAAGGGATATGATGAAATAACCACCAATAAAGCATTATGTGAAAGTAAGACTTCTAAGTCTTTGGCATCAAGCAATCAACAATCCCTTTTTAAGTATCAAATACCAGGTACCATGAAAACTGCTGTAGATACAAATACAAAAAATAAAATAATCCCTCTTTCAAGGAGTTTATGTTCTAATAAGCATGAAAACAAGTACCTATCATTGAGAGGCTATTATATACCATTTCTAAAATGATGGAATGGGATAGTTACAGAAGAAAGGTTGGTAAGACAGGTATTTGGAAAGCAAGCTCCTCTACTCCCTTTCCTATCATCATGCTTTCTTCATTCACCAAAAAAAGGGGGGGGGGGCAGGGAAGTAAAGGGCAGTTTACACTGTAAAACTACTACAACAGCATTAGAGAAAGTAGACTTATGTGGTAATGACCTAAACTGTTTGGGCTTTCCCAGACTTCACAGGCCCTACAACATCTCCTAGAGGAAAAGGCAATAGTATTTCACTGAAATTGGACATGGAGGCTATTCACCAAAATTCCCCTTTTGAATCAATAGTCAAAGATTGCCTCCGGGCTTTATGGAATTTTAGAAGTCTGAGATCCCCAGAATTACCCACCAGATGGACCCAATTAAGTATCCTGACAAATGTGGGTAGGGGAGGCAATAGCTCATTAAACACCAGTAAACCACCAACTCTCACAGCTGTTTTCTAATTATAGTACATTCAAATATAAGCAATAATAAGTCTCTGCTGATCTATTGCTGCTGATCCTTCTAAACTTGGAATTACACCAGCCACCAACCACCTCAAAATTACCTTTTTTTGCCTCGGGGCTGATAGACCAAATGGTAACCCATTCTTTTTTTGTTTTTTACCTCCATTTAAAAAAAATACTCATTTCTTGAAAAGTATTAAGTAACCATAAGTCATCCTACAACCCCCAAAATAATTACTATCCATTACAGTCTCTATAAGGGAGAATTAGACACCAACACAGAGAGCTGAAACGTGGTACGTTCATTGAAAAATCAAGTGACATTTAAGGTCTGAGAGGGAGCATATTGCATTTTTGTGAGGAGTAGAACTATAGAAACCTGAGCTATCACTGGTCATTTTGAGAGTCTTGTGACTACAAATGGGAGGCAGAGTGGTGTGATCCTTAGATGATTGGTTTCAGGGTCATGAAGAACTGGATTTGTCTCACCACAGACTCATAGTGGCTGTATGACCCACAATCACTGGATGTCTCAGTGTCCCAGGCAATTTTCTAAGGCTCTAAATTAAAGAACAGTCACCCATTTGCATTGGTTGGGAAATCACAAGGCAAATGTCAAAAGTGCAGCCTGCCCTCTAATCACTTCCCCAGCAATATAAAAAAGCATGTATTAAGCAGCATTTTGCAATCACTTGTATTGGAATCAATGCAAGAAAATTTTCAGGGTATTTTTGCTGCCCTCTGGAGGTAGCTCAAAAATCTAGGAAAGGCAATACTGATATCTTAGGGATGACTGAGATTAAACAAGGTATACATATACACTCCCAAAAGCGCACATTATTAGGATAATTAGAAATGATGAATTTGAAGTAATTTCAAGTTCACCTAGGGCAAGGTCAGGAAATAATAATATTAATAATCCTATGAACTCCATTTCCTTTGTATCTCCCTTTAATATTGTTTACTTGAGCAAAGAGTAAATGTTGCCAACTCACTGAAAATGTTCTTTAGATCTTTTTCAGGGCAGCTAGGTGGAATGGTGGATAGAGCGCTGGGCTTGGAGTCAGGAAGACCTGAGTTCAAATACGGCCTGTAACACTTAAAATCTATATAGCTGAACAAGTCATGTGACTTCTATCTACCTTAGTTTCCTTCTCTGTAAAACGGGGATGATAATAACAGCACCTATCTTCTCATGGTTATTGTGAGAATAAAATGAGATGATATTTTTAAGCATTTTGCAACTCTTAAAACTTTATGTGAATGCTAATTACTAATATTATTATATTCCTATGAATATGGTAAAATCTTACGCTACTCCACAGCTGGGATCATTTCTTTTGGATCCCACCATAGCATGTTCCTTAGTGACCAGCATCCAGTATGGAAACAATGACCATTGTTGACTAAATTATATAGGGGTAAATGATAGCTGCTTGAGAGAGACTTGTTATATGTTGGTTTCTTACATTGTTTCTATATCCTCAGAATGTTTTGAAATGCATAACACAAAATACATAGGATTACAAAGGAAACTAATTACATTAAAAGACTGTGTGTAAGGTGATATGGATTTCTTTTTTTTTTTTTTAAAGATACAAGTTCCCAGGATCATGGCTCATAAACAACTCCACTGCACTTGCGCTTCTTTATATAACCATAAATAATATAAACATTTGGGCTTAACCTGTAAACAGCATGCTGCACCTGCTCTGTGCTAACTCAACATGATATAACCAAAGTTAATGTGAACTTATGAGCTTATTGTTGGCATATTGCCTTCTTCGTCTGTTTCTCTATAAATTAAGTGGGCACTGGCCAGAAGGTGCAGATGATTCCTCATCTTGTTCTCAACCTGCTGCCCTCGAGAACAAAGTGGTACGAACTCCTTATATGTTGCTTCAATGTTGTTCTACAGTCTGGCTTAATCTAATGTGAACCTGCCAGGAGCTGAGCTCCTGTGTTACAAAGATGTAACTTTATCCCATGCAACTTCTTAGATCCCTAGAAATCTATCCACAGACACACACATACACACGTATATACAAACACAGACATACACACACACCCGTTGGGGTTTGTAGACCCCAGATTAAGAACTCTTGCCCTAAATTATTTTGTAAATTATCATCACACATTAATCTGTGATCTATGCATTTTGTATCAGGTGTGAGTGTCTGGAGACCACTCACTAACCTGTGCTAACCACTGCTACAATTAATTCTCAGTTACCCTCTACGAGCCATTAACTCAACTTGCTGAGAGTAACCAAACACAGACTAACAGGCAAAGGAAATAAGGTTCCCCAAAAGAATCATTATGATTTGCTCCCTTTCAGCCACCACATGGAATCTATCCAAGTAGATGTGACTATGTGTCATGGGATCAATGATTTACCAGAATCTCAGGCTGAGTTGCAGACCCAAAGTCATCAGCTAATAGGGCTTTTGGAAAGTTGTCTTCAAATGCTGGAGTCAGTTTCTCATATCTGTTTATTTTTAATAAACAATTTAGGTTGAGTGGGTTTGTGGGAAATCTTTGTTTGGTTTGGTTTTCAGAACTTAAATCTCAATGGGTCCTGGATCCAACAATCTCCAAATGCATTTGTATACACTTTCAAAAAAAAAAAACTTTCTTAGTGCCACGGTTTAAAATAACAATGGCCCAGAAACAACAAAAGTATTTTATCCTCCAACTCTATTCTGTGGATTATCATTGGTAAGGATGTGAGGTCTCCAAGTTGCAGCCTTATGTTTTCTCTTCACCTCCCATCTTGGAATCTCCAATACAGTACTATGCAGTTCTGTCCCAAATGCCTTCTTGTTAGTTCAATCCAGGCACTAATAATGAACAAAGTAAATTAAAGTCTATGTATTTATACTAAAAAGGAAAATTAGTAGGTAATTTGTAGTGAGGGAAGAGCTCAGCAACCACTCAGATTTATCCTTCGGAGCTGCCTACAAGAGGAACTTTGAACAAGTTAATGAGGTTTAATGAGAACTGGGTTGTTGGGTTTTTTTTTTTAGAAGGTTTCTAATGGGGTTTTCTCATGTTTCTGGGAAAGGCGATGTTCTCAGATGCTTTTTAATTAGCTCAACTATCTAAACCTCCCTCAGAATTTGGAAAATCTAACCTATGAAATACCAATAGCCAGGTGACAGATGTTGCTTAGAAAGTTGAAAATAACCTTTCTCAATCAGCTGACATGGAACGGAATTCCTAATTCTGTTTATCTATTTAGAATTGGTAGATGGGCAACCCACTTACATATTTGTTTTCAAAGTCTCAGGAGCTTGTCTCTAATTAGACAGATACTCTGTATGTGTGCATATGTATATGTGCATTTAAAAAATTGCAATTCTGGTCCAGATCCTGAAATTTTAAATGATAGAGTGTTTTAAACAAAAATAGGTAATGGATCTTTATATTCCTAATTAAACAGTGTTTTATAACTCAATATGATACTCAAGCACCGATATAAAAATAGCCAACATTTATCTAGTTCTGTAAGGTTTGCAAAGTACTTTACATATATTATCTGTTTTAAGTTAAAATATATATAAATTTTCGAGAGGAAGCTGGTGGCCCTGTAGATAGAGTGCTTTGCCTAGAGTCAGGAAGATCTGAATTCAAACTTGACCTATGATGCTTACCCCTAGGCAAGTTAGCTGTGTAATCCTGAATGTCACTTATAACTGCCTCACTCTTCTCAACTATAAAATGAGACTAACAATAGCACCTACCTCCCATAGCTGTTGTAAGGATCCAATGAGATAATATTTGTAAAAGCTCTTAGCACAGTTCCTGGCTCACAGAAGGTGCCATATAAATGCTTATACCCTTCACTTCCCTTCCTTTTAAGATAAACTTTTTAAAACAGGTGCTATTATGATTCTTCCCATTTTATAGATGAGAATACTCAGATGAAGGAAGGTGATGTACCCAGAGTCACACAGCTAGTAGGTGCTAAGGCAAGATTTGACTTTGTTCATCACTGCCATCCCACTAGAATACCTCCACTAGTACTTCATAGGATCATAAATATAGAACTGGAAGGAACCTTAGATGTTATCTAGGTCCACCCCCACATTCTCTAGATGAAGAAACACAGGTTGACTTGACATTCAAAACAGCTCAAGTGCAACCTTCCTGATCTCTCCAGCTGATACAGTCTTTCCAAGCAAATTACCTTCTGTTTATTTTTAATACACTGATATGTGTACATGGCTTCCCTGATAACTCTCAGTGATGTTAGCTCCTTGAAGAAGGCACTATTTTGTTTTTTGTTTCTGTATGCCCAAAACTAAGCCCTGCTCCTGGAATGCAGTAGGCATTTACTGAATTGATTGATTACCCAAGGTCCCATAAAGACTAAATGGCAGAGCAGAGATTTAAACTCAAGTTGCCTGTCTCCAAATCCACTGGGTTTTATTCCCCCCCTGGATCAAACCAACTCCTACTCTTCCAGTTTGGAGGACATCAATAACTAATTCATTCCACTACAGTTCAAGGTGAAGTACACCCACAATAAAGCTTCAGATGTGGGTAGTTTAGCTCAGTGACTTGCTGGCAGCTAGATGGTAACAATAATAGAAATACAGTAGATGTCTCAAATTTGTCACAAATATTGTTACTCTTCTCTAAAAAGAAGTCTTTTTCCAAGACTTGACTCTGTGCAGCAGGGAGATTCTTGTGGACTCTATGAGTGACCTAAGTTCTACTAGGTCCTAGAAGCTATAAAGGCATTGAGTATAGCCCTAGCAATAACCTAGGATCAGTCTAAGTGTGAAGAGGCTCATTACTAGAAGATTGACCACCAAACAATGAATTTTTTTGCCAAAGAAATTCACCATACTATAAATTCCTGTAAGACAATTGAAGACACTAGCATAGTTTCACTTTTGATCTGGGCAGAAAGAAAGACAGGAACAAAATAAGGGGTTAAATAAGCTAGCTTACTTTATTCTACTCCATTCTTCTCACAAGCCATTGCTGACAACGAGAACACCAACTCCTACAGCATTTCCCAATCACTCTTCTCGCAGGGACCAGTGAGAAGGAGGGGCAACTACCCCTATGTCTCCATGGGGTCAGTCAAGACAAGCACAGCATTCCAGCTTGTGCCCTACCCTAAATCCCCTCAATCCTCAAAGGAGGACAGTTGAGGCACACACAGCATTCATATTCCCCTATGGGTTCCCCTAAATCCCCTCAAGCCTCAGCAGGGGCTGGTTGAGGCAGGTACATGCATTCCTCTATGCATTACCTAAATCCCAAATCCCTATGGGTTTCCCCCCTTACTCACCAGCACCCATTTGCTTTATAGGGCAACAGACATAAAAAGGCATATTGCCAGCAATAGCCTCACAGGGTTACATTACCTCACCATTATATCTCACTGCAGTCACAGAGGAGATTTACAACTTTAAACACAAATGTTTATATTATCATTATATAACACTACACGAGCATGGTGGAGATGTTTACAAGTCATGAGCCTGGAAAACAGAGATTGTTATGGCCATAGATCCTGAGAAATTAAACTCTAAGAAAGAATAACAAAAATCTACCTTACTTACAATTCCCTATACTATGAAGTCCAACAATTGATCATGAAGGTGGTATATTCTCCTGGGCTGGGTTGATTTCATTGTTTTAGGGAGAACAACAGTAATAGCAATAACAATTTTTATAACCGTTTAAAATCTGCAGGGTGACTCACCTACATGACCTCATTTGGTCTGTAAACACAGCTAGACAAAGCAGGCTCTCCACATAAGGCCAGCATATTCAAAAAACCATTGTAACTGTCCCCCCACCCCTTCTTGAGTTGGGACATACAGCCACAATCATCACAAAAGATGCTTAAATATTATCTCATCCAAAAAGGAAAAAGAACCCAAGACTATACTGTTCCTGTTTCTCTTTCTTTGACCTTTGAGACAACCCCCTTGAAAACAATACATTAACCTCTAATTGCCTACTTTTCCTCCATTTGTCTCCCTCGGAGGTGTATTACAGTTTTGTTTCTTTTTGAATATAGAAAGCCATTCAAAACAACAAAGCTTACACATTAATAATAGCCTCTCCCCATATTTCCTTTCCTGACAGCTCTGGCTTTCTCCACCCCACCTCCTGCTTCCTATTGCTGACGTCTTTTCCTTTCTCCCCAGCAACTGTTGCTGAGGTGACTGCCAGCTGTGGTTTATTCCTCCTCTCCACATGGGATTTCCCTCAAGCTGTCTCCAATGGAGGTTAATAGTTGGAAAATGGGTGTATTAAGCTGATCATAAACACAGTGCTTACAGAAGAGGATTGCTTGGCCTCCTGCAGTCTGAAGCATTACAGCTCTTTCTCATTCTTCTTCTCTCTAGCCTGACCAATGTTAGACTCTTAGAAACTAGAATATGAGGAAGGTTGAGAGGCAAAGAGACAACAACATGGTGGTAGAAGCATTTAAGGAAGGGGTCCAAAAGTTCTGATTTCTCTAGGTGATTTGAGCTTCATGTTTCAAAATCAGGACAGTCCTAGACTCCCTCATTTAAAGCCTTACCATTTTCAGTTTCCCAAGTAGCTACTGACAGTATTAATGAAATGTTTACACTCCTAAGAAGGTGAAGTCTTCTTATAATTCCAGTTATTCCATAATAATAAAAGGATAAAACTTTAAAGACCTTTGTCTTGCTAGGTTGGATCATTATGAGAAAAGAAAGCCAATCAATATCTCTTTCAGATTATCTAAAGCCTCTGGCTTCCAGAGAAAGAAGATTCAGGCCTGCACGATATATAATATAATAAACATTTCTTAAGCACCTACTATGTGCCAGACACTGTGTTAAACTCAGGATACAAATACAAAAAAGAAAGACAGTCCTTGCCCTCAAAGAGCTTGTGTGTTGCTTGTCCTTCACTCTGGAAGAGGACCAATGACATTGAGGGTGATATCTTGATTTGCAAAAATCCCCAATTAAACAACAAACTGGAAATCCTGAAAATCAAAGGAGAAATTAATAAAATTGAAAGTAAGAAATCCATTGAAAAAATAAATAAAACTAGAAGCTGATTTTATTTTAAAAAAAACTAATAAAACAGATAAACCATTGGTTAATTTGATTTAAAAAAGGAAAGAAGAAAACCAAATTACTAGTATCAAAAATGAAAGGGGTGAATTCACCACAACGAAGAGGAAACTAAGACAACTGTTAAGAGCTATTTTGCCCAATTATATGCCAATAAATTTGAGAATCTAAGTTAAATGGACGAATAGCTACAAAAATATAAATTACCTAGATTAACAGAAGAAGAGATAAAATACTTAAATAACCCAATATTAGAAAAAGAAATTGAACAAGCCATCAATTAACTTCCTAAGAAAAAATCCTCAGGACCGGATAGATTCACAAGCAAATTCTACAAAACATTTAAAGAACAATCAATCCCAATACAATATGAACTATTTGGAAAAATAGGCAAAGAAGGAATCCTACTAAATTCCTTTTATGACACAAATATGGTGCTGATGCTGACATCCAAACCAGAAAGAGCCAAAACAGAGAAAGAAAATTCTAGACCAATTTCCCTAATGAATATTGATGCAAAAAATTTAAATAAAATACTAGCAAAAAGATTACAACAATATATCACAAGGATCATACACTATGACTGGGTGGGATTCATACCAGGAATGTAAGGCTGGTTCAATATTAGGAAAACTATCAGCATAATTGACCATATAAATAACAAAACCAACAGAAGTCATATGATTATCTCAGTAGATGCAGAAAAAGCCTTTGACCAAATATAACATTTATTTCTATTAAAAAACACTAGAGAGCATAGGAATAAGTGGAGCTTATCTTAAAATGACAAGTAATATATTTAGCTTCTAAAGCCATCAGCAAGGATTATCTGTAATGTGGACAAACTAGAAGCCTTCCCAATACAATCATGGGTGAAGCATAGATGCCCATTATCACCTCTATTAGTTAATATTGTACTAGAAATGTTAGCTACAGGAATAAGAGAAGAAAAATAAATTAAAGGATTTAGAATAAGCAATAAGGAAACAAAACGATCACTCTTTTCTTATTTTTAGTTTAAAACATTCAGTTCCACAGGTCTTGGGGTTCCAAAATTTCTCTCCTTCCCTTTCCCCACCCTGCCCCACAAGACAGCATGTAATCCAATGTAGGTTTTATATTTTACCTTCATTTTGAACTTATTTACGTAATACTCCAGTTGTAAAGAAGAATCATAACCAATAGAATGAATCATGAGAATGGAGAAATGAAACCAAAAAAGAAGGAAAAAAAAAAGAGAGCAAATAGTTTGCCTCCATCTGTATTCAGATTCCATAATTCTTTCTCTGGATGTGCATACCTTTTTCCGTCATGAGTCTTTTAGAGCTGTCTTTGAACCTTGCATCGATGAGAGGAGTCAAGTCTATCGAAGTTTGTCCTTATAGATACCGTGTGTCTGTATGCTGTATATCATGTATATTGATCTCCTGGTTCTGCTCCCCTCACTCAGCACCAGTTCATATAAGTCATTCCAGGTTGTAATGAAGTCTATCTGCTCCTCATTTCTTATAGCATAATAGTATTCCATTACATTCATATACCACAATATGTTTAGCCATTCCCCAATTGATGGGCATCTCCTTGATTTCCATTTCTTTGCCACCACAAAAAGAACTGCTATAAATATTTTTTGTACATACAGATCCCTTTCCCACTTGTCTGATCTCTTTGGGATATAGCCCTAGAAGTGGTATTGCTAAGTCAAAGAGTATGCACATTTTTATAGCCCTTTGGGCATAGTTCCAAATTGCTCTCCAGAATGGCTGGATCAGTTCACAACTCCACCAACAATGTAGCAATGTTCCAATTTTCCCACATTCTCCCCAGCATTTATCATTTTCTTGTTTCGTCATGTTAGCCAAGCTGACAGGAGAGATGTGATACCCTCAGCATTCCTATATATTACTAACAAAGCCCAACAGCAAGAGATAGAAAGAGAAATTCCATTTAAATTTACTGTAGACACTATAAAATATTTGGGGCTCTACCTGCCAAGACAAGCCCAGGGCTTATATGAACACAATTACAAAACACTTCTCACACAAATTAAGTCAGATCTAAATAAATGGAAAAACATCAGTTGCTCATGGTTAGGCCAAGCTAATATAATAAAAATGACAATTTTACCTAAGTTAGTTTACTTATTCAGTGCCATATCAATCAAACTACCAAAAAATTATTTCACAGAACTGGATAAAATAATAACTAAATTCATCTGGAAGAACAAAACATTCAGAATATCAAGGGAATTAATAAAAAGAAATGCTAGGGAAGGTGGCCTAGCCATACCAGATATTAAACTGTATTATAAAGCAGCAGTCATCAAAACTATTTGGTACTGCCTAAGAAACAGAGTGGTGGATTAGTGGAATAGGTTACGTACACAAGATGCAGAAGTCAACAGCTATAGCAATCTACTCTTTGATAAACCCAAAGAATCCAACTTCTGGGCTAAGAATTCACTATTTCCCAAAAACTGCTGGGAAAAATTGGGAAATGGTATGGCAGAAACTGGGCATAGACTAATATCTTACACAGTATACCCAAATAAAGTCAAAATGGGTTCATGATTTAGGAATAAAGGCTGATACTATAAGCAATTTGGGAGAGCAAGATTTATGGGAAAGGGAAGAATTCATGACCCAAAAAGAGACATAGAGTGTTACAAAATGCAAAAAAGATAATTATGACTATGTTAAATTGAAATTTTTTTGTATAAACAAAGCCAGTGCAACAAAGATTAGAAGGGAAGCAGAAAATTGGGAAAAAAATCTTTACGACCAGTGTCTCTGATAAACATCTCATATCTAAAATACACAGGGAACTGAACAAATTTATAGGAATACAAGTCATTCCTTAATTGAGAAATGGTCAAAGGATATGAACAGGAAGTTTTCAGAGGAAGAAATTAAAGATATCTATAGGCATATGAAAAAATGCTCTAAATCACTATTGGTTAGAGAAATACAAAACTATCAGTCTTTGTAGATGACATGATATTATACTTAGAAAATCCCAGAGAATCAAATAAAAACAACTTGAAATTATTAATAACTTTAGCAAAGTTGCAGGATACAAAATAATCCCATAGAATTCATCAGCATTTCTATAAATTACCAACAAAGTCCAGCAGCAAGAGAAATTTCATTTAAAATAACTATAAACAATACAAAACACTTAAGAGTCTACCTGCCAAGACAAACCCAAGAACTATATGAATGCAACTATAAAACATTTTTCACACAAATAAAGTCAGATCTAAATGCTTGGAAAAATATTAATTGTTCATGGAGAGGTTGAACCAGTATAATAAAAATGGCAATTCTACCTAAATTAATCTAATTATTTAGTGCCATATCAACCAAACTATCGAAAAATTATTTTGCAGAGCTAGGAAAAGTTCATCTGGAAGAACAAAAGCTCAAGGATATCAAGGGAATCAATGAAAAAAATGTGATAAAGGTGGGCTAGCTATACGAGATCTCAAACTGTATTATAAAGCAGTAATCGTTAAAAAAAAAATCTGGTACTGGCTAAGAAATAGATTGGTGGATCAGTGGGATAGATTAGGTATGAATTACATCATAGTAATCTAGAATATGATAAACCCAAAGATCCAAGCTTCCAGAACAAAAACTCATTATTTAACAAAAACTCCTGGGAAAACTGGAAAACAGTATGGCAGAAACTAGGTATAGACTGACATCTCACATCATATACCAAGATAAGGTCAAAATGGGTACATGATTTACATGTAAAGGGGGATACCATAAACAAATTAAGGGAGCATGGAATAGTTTGTCAGATATATGTATAAGGGAAGAATTTAGGACTAAAGAAGACATAGAGAGCATTACAAAACGTCAAACAGATAATGTAGATTAAATAAAATTAAAAAGGTTTTGTACAAACAAAACCAATGTAATCAAAATTATTAGGAAAACAGAAAATAGGGAAATGTTTTGCAACAAGTATGTCTGATAAAGGTCTCATTTCTCAAATACATTGAAGAATTGCATCAAATTTATAAAAATACAAGTCATTCTCCAATTGATATATGGTAAAAGGATATGAACAGGCAATTTTCAGACAAAGAAATCAGAGTTATCTATAGTGACAAAAAAATGCTCTAAATCACTATTGATTAGAGAAATGCAAATTAAAACAACTCTGAGGTATCACCTCACACCTATCGGATTGGCTAATAAGACAAAAATGGAAAATGTTGGATATTGGAGGGATGTCGAAAAACTGGGATACTAGTGCACCATCGGTGGAGTTGTGAACTGATCTAACCCTTCTGGAAAGCAATTTGGAACTATGCCCAAAGAGCTATAAAATTGTGCATACCCTTTGATATAGGAATACCACTGCTAGGTCTATATCCCAGAGACATCCAAAAAAGGGAAAAGGACCTATTTGTACAAAAATATTTATAGCAACTCTTTTTGTGGTAGCTAAGAATTGGAAATCAAGGGGATGCTCATCAATTGGGGAATGGTTAAACAAGCTTTGGTATATGATTGTAATGGAATATTATTGTGCTATAAGAAATGACAAGCAGGATGATTTCAGAAAAATGTGAAAAGACTTACATGAACTGATGCATAGTTAAGTGAACAGAATCAGAACATTGTACACAGTAACAGCAATATTGTTCTATGAAGAACTGTGAATGACTTAGCTATGCTCAGGAATATAATGATCCAAGACAATCCAAAAGACTAATGATAAAGCATACTATCTGCCTCCAGATAAAAAAAACTGATATTAATTGAATACAGACTGAAGCATGCTATTTTTCACTTTCTTCCATTTTTTTCTTTTATTCAAGTCTTCTACAAAATGACTAATATGGAAATGCTTTACATAATTGCATATGTATAACTATCTCAGGGAGAGGTTAGGGGAGGGAGGGAAGGATAGAATTTAGAACTCAAAACTTTAAATAAAAATGTGAAAAAAATTGACAAAAAAAAGAATGGGTGGGGGTGCGCTGCACGTGTGGTGTCATTGCCTGAAGCCCATGAGGTTGACACCTCTGATCTAATCTACAAATGCCTTTATTTTTCAGTTGAAGAAATCAAGTCCCAGAGAGGTTCTAGTTGGTCACTAGACTCCAAGTCAACTAGTCTTTCTTCTATTCAATACTGCTTAATAAGAAGGTAACATTTGTAGACAAATGGAGACGGGAAAACGTGCTAGTCGTTTTCCTGTTCCCTTAAAAGTCGAGTCAGTAGGCATTTGTAAGCACCTACTATGCAGCAGGCAGTGCTAGGAGTGCAAAGAAAAGCAAAAAACATTCCCTGATCTCAAGGATCTCACAGTCTAACAGGAGAGACTATGCAAGCAACTACAGTGAGATAAGGGATTTGAGAAGACATATAGGGTTTTCAGAATTTTTTTAAACTGTTCGATTTTATTCTAGTGAACAAAACCTGACTGAGGGCCTGTGCAGAGACTCATTTCTATTGGTTAAGCTCTGCTGTGTTTCAATTTTCACTGAACTTCTCTAGAAAATTAAAGCCCTAAACATCAAATAGCCTTTCAATGATGCACTAGCCTTGAGTGTGTATTACAGTGACTATAAAGTATGGATGTTCAAAATGACTGTGTACTGATTCAATTCTTAAGTAATAGTGAGATGTTTCATGGAATAAATTGAACTTATTTACACTTTTCAAATTTTTTAAAGCTGTTTCTAGTTACATAAATGAAGTGCTTTTAAAGGAATTGTACCCCAAAAAACTAAATTGGTTTCCTTGATGTTCTGGGAGTATATATATATATATATATATATATATATATATATATATATATATATATATATACATATATGTATGTATATATATATATATGTGTATGTATACATATATACGTATATATATGTATATATATGCATGCATATATGCCACTGTTTTCACTAATACTGGTTGCCTGCAAGATGATTAGACTGCAAGGTTGCCTGGAGGAAGATTAGAAGGCTAGACAGGGCAGCTCATTAGCTAAGGGCATTGACCAGATACAGTCACACTCTCTAGGTGCCTGGTGATGGACTTCATCTATCTTGTCTATTTTACAAATCTACGACCGGCAAATCCTATTGGTAAAATGAAAGGGAAACCTGGGGCATGGCAATTTGGAATATTCATTTAGTGTCAGATTTTTGTTATATGTCAGACTAATGGGGTAAAGGTGACTCTAATTTGTGAAAATCCTTGAAAAATCACTCTAATATATCTAATATATTATCAGACCAGAGCCAGATTGTCATCCCAAGCTTCCTTTTACACCTTAAAAAAAAAAAAACGACATTTTCCCCAAAGTAACCTCAAGCTCCTTGAAGGCAGGGACCAATGCATTTGCCTTTCTTATTATCCCTAGCACTTAGCACAGCACCTGGCACACAGTAAGAACTTAATACGTTTACTGATGGACTCTTGACTGATGAAACCTCTCTTGTGGACTTATTGTGGTAGAACTTGCATTACAACTATTTAGATACCTGTCTTAAGTTCCTTGAAGTTTTCTTTCCTCCATCTTCATATGCCTAATATTAGAGCTATGCACACACTAGGTAGTTAATAAGTGAGGAATTGCTGAATTGTCCAAACCAGTTGTTTCAGGGGCACAAATGGTATCCAGGGAGACAATGGAAAAACTAAAAACAAAGGAAAAGAAAGCAATCATCATGAATTTCTTCCCAGTAATTATTTCCTCAGGACTACACTGACATTCTGTCACCTTTCCTTCACCTTCCAGTCAATCCAGTCAAGAGGACTGGACCTTTAATGTAGATCATACCCATCCATGCATAGATACTTGCTTCTTTTCTAGTCATCATACATAAAGAATAGCAAAAGAGTTGTCAGGTAAACAAGCATTTATTAAGCACCTACTTGTGCCAAGCACTTATACTAAGCACTAGATATATGAAGGAGGAAGAAAAAAACAAAATAAAAAGTCCTTATTCTCAAAGAACTAATGGGAGGTCAGGGAGGAAAGGGAAAGTGAAAGGAGAGACAGCATGCAAACAACTAGGTACATATAAAATATAGTCAGGATCAATCCCACATTATCAGACCAGAGACAGATTTCATCAGCGACAACTTCCTCTTTTAATCTCACTGGCTCAAACCAATTCACCCTAAAGATACACAAAGACCACTATGGATCCCCTTTCAAAGAGATTCCTGTTCTCCAGGGAATATACAAAGGCAATATATCATGCTGGTAAGCCAAATGGGTTTAGTGGAGTCAACATAAGCCTCAGTTCAAAATGTCAAGCTTCTATTCTTTCTTACTCACTTTTAGCCTTTGGCTGAGTTTCACAACTTCAAGGTTGTGCCCAGCATCTTGAGCATATAATCGATCACTGACAAGGTAAGGTGGAGGCCCCTAAAGCACAAATACTTCCCCTTTTAATTGCTTTCGAACACTATGATGCTCATTCTGTTTCCGCTCCTGAATAACAGGACGATATGGAAGAGTACTCAGACTTTGGAAAGATGTGACCTGGACACAAAGTGTCTACTTTATAACAGCTTCCAAATAAAAAGAGCTTTTAGGTTTCAATTTAGTCCAACTGTTTGAAAGATATTAAAAAAAAAAAATGCAGTTCCTTTAGTCCTTAGTGGTGATGGCCTCCCGTTATTTTAATCCAAAGAAATGTGAGTTGTCAGAGAATCCAATTCTCACAGAAGACATGCTTTTAAAAGCAAAACTTTGTCTCCATAAAATTCAAATACTTCTTCATCTAATGTTCTGTTACTTTCAATATAATATCTACTCCCCTTCAAGGAATTCTCACCTCAAAGGAATTCATCTCCCCCCTTTTCAGACAACTTACTCAGACCTCTTCTCTATAAAGTATAGCCTCTTTACTTCCTTCCCATGCTTCCAATTTCCCATGACTTCCTGGAAACATATTAGGTCTTCTCATCTTGGCTGACCCACAGTTTATTTCCATTAAGACTCAGCCTGAAGCTTGGAGAGCCAAAGATGAAAATCTTCTGCATGATGAGTTTAAATAGTCTTCAAACAAAATAGCAACAAGCCCCTGAGCCCTATTGCTCCTATCTCCAAAAATTCTTCATGGGAAATCAAATATGTCACTCAGTCAACTAGCATTTCTCAGAAATCTACTAGGTGCTTGTCACTGTGCTAAGTGAGGAGATCAGCCAAAATAAAAACAAAAATCACCTTTTTTAATCCATTCGACCAACCTATATCCAGGTGAATTGGGTTTTCAGTACACCTATCCCAAGCAAAAGCTATCTGCAGGGCATGAAAAGGAGGCCCTGAGCAAAGACATACTGACCTGATATGACCAATCAGTAGTTATACTTCCTTCCCAAAGTGTGTAACTGAGATATGATGGAGAATAAATAATGAGTTAGAACTACATAAGATCTAAGGTCTAGCTCTAATATCCTACAAGACATCTTAAAGCCAATGATAGTTACTTATTTGTGATGACATATAATATCACAGCAAGCACCCTAGAAAGAATCTCTAGGAGTTGAGACCTGGGCAAGAAACATAAGGATTTAGGTGCAAAAGTAATGTTCATTGATAATGGAGTTTATTTTTTACTCTCATTTTATTTTTTGCAATTAATGAAAATTTATTTTCTCTCTCTTACCTTCCTCCCCAGTTGGACAGGGGTGGGGAGAGGGAGGAGAGAGAAAAAGAAAATCCTTGTAATAAATCAGTCAGTCAACAAGCATTTATTAAGTGCCTGCTATGTGCCAGCACTATGCTAAGTGATAGCAATAAAAAAGCTAAAGACAGTTCCTGCTCTCAAGGAGCTGTAACAACAATGCTGCTTGCAGCAGCTGTGGAGGTATAAGGCCAATAACAACAACATATAGAAGGGCTGCTAGCACAGGTTCTTTGATCTGCTTTTCTAAGGAAAGCAACTTTAAGGGGTTTACAATCTCACTTTAATCAAGCATACATACATAATTTACTTAGTTGAGGGGAAAAAGTCAGCACCCTGAACTTCAGAGAAAACATAAACAGAAATTGCAAGCAGAAATTATATAAACAGAGCAAATAACATAAATCAGCAGACAGGGCTTCTAACTGGCTGACCAAGACAACACATACATAATTACCAGATAGAAAAGCACCAATATCTGGGTTTTCAAAGAAGGGGTGGGGGTGTCTTTAACGGGTACCCAAAGTCTCGTTTGGCCAAATCACAGGAACACTCTTCCAATGAGCAAGCTCCAAGCAAAATGCTAACCTCTGAGTATACATACACTTCTTCAGGGTCAGAGGGCGTCACAACCATGTGACTCAAACTCATGTGTCTTAGGCTTTCTTGTGACTTAAGCAGGGCATCAAAGACACTTGATTCAATCAAAGGCAAGGCTCAATCAAAGGCACTTGATTGCCTTTGTGTTGAGAAGCACTCCAAAAGAAAAAACAGTGAAAAGTCTCACTTTGCTTGCCATTACAGGAACTGACATTCTAATGTGGGAGACAACATGCAAACAACTATGTACAAACAAAACATATATGGGATAACTTGAAGATAATCAACAGAAGGAAGGCACTAGCCTAAAGGCTTCTTGAAGATGGTTGAATATTAGCTTAGATTTGATGGAAACCAAATACGCATATTTAAGCCCCCAAAATCCCATATAGGCTATATCCAAAAATATATCTCCCATTCTGTACCTTGAGTCCATTATCTCTCTGTCAGGAGGTGGGTACCTTGCTTTATCATCACTCCTCTGAATCATGGCAGACCACTGAACTGATCAGAGTTCCTAAGTCTTTCAAAGGTATTTGTCTTTACAATGTTGCTATTGTATGCATTATTCTCTTTGTTGTGCTCACCTCACACTGTACCAGTTCATCTAAATCTTCCCAGATTTCAAGATGGCATGGAAAATGAACAGCTGACTCAGAAGATGGAGAATGAGGTTTGACAAAATGGAATGATGGGTTTGGGGCCAGGAACAGATGATCTCTAACAAGGACAGAAAGAATGCTTTTGCCTAAAGATTAACTCATCTAACCAAGGTCAATAGAAAAAGTTGAAGAGTCAGTAAAGTACTTAGATTCAGCTACTAAACCAGATCCCATAGAAAGCAGTTAAAAAAGAATAGTACTAGGGATATTCAGTAATTCACATAAGATAATAACATTGAAGAAAAGAAAAGCAATATTGACAGCTTCAGAGCAGATATAGATATATATATATATATATCAGAATATGGATAATAATCAAAATTAAATAATATAATAATGATGTGCTTCAGTTTTTCTAACAGTATATCAACTTGTTCTTCACTGGACAATTCTAATCCCACATTTAGAGCTATCAATAATAAATCTTTATAAATGCCCCCCCCAAAAAAAACTCTTATTCTTAACACAGAGGACCCTTTTGCATCTTTTCTTCTTTTATGGGTTACCATGGTCAAAGAATTAATTAGTTTGTAGGCAACCTGTCAATGATGAGTCTCTGTATTTTGGTAGGCTAGTCTCACACTGCAGAAACAGTGGGGAGTAGACTTATTTGGCATAGCTAGAGCTATGGCTCTATTAGCTATTGGCAAAGGCCAGAGCTAAAAACAATAGCTTAATGTTGCAGAGAAGCAGATTATGGTATCACATAGGAAATATTTTCTAACAACTGAAATCATTCTAGAATGGAATGGGTTGCCTTGTGAGACAGCAAGTTCCGTGGCACTGGAAATATATAAGCAGTAGACACAGAGAAATTACAGAGAGAATTTCTGTGTGGGGTAGGGTGTTGGATTAGCTGTTAGATCACTAAGGATCTATAAAGATTCAGGTCTTGAATAGATCTTAGTAATTATCCAGTCCGGCTCCCTGACTTTAATGGGGTGGTTGGCTGAAATGACTGAGCTAGGTTACCTTTCACGGTGCTGAATATGTACTATGGTCCCTTTCAGTGAGACAGTGCAGATACAAGATGAAGCAAAATATGTGTTAGTCCCACAAAGTTGTCTTTAGCTCCCAGGAGAGTATCATAGGTGAAAGAAATTATTATTTTTCTCTTATATTAATAATCAATTATTGAATTAGGACCAGGATTTTTTCAGAAATCTGTAAGCTAGTCTATTCTCTGAAGGACATTGTTGATGGACGAGATTGCCCAAATCTCCAGGGCACATGCTTTTCCCCACCCAACTAGAGAACTTTGTGAAGAATTTAATCTAAGGTGAATTCCAGCCCATTGTGTTCTACTCAGGCTTGGGTGAGGGTAAACCCTTTGTCTAGATCAGGCCCGTCCAACCTTAGGTTTTTATTAAAACAATAAACAATCTATTTTGATTTGCCATTTTAGCGAGAGCTCAGCTTCGTTTACTAAAGCATTTATATAAATTTCTATGCTTGTAGGCAGGCTGCATAAATCATAGTGTAGGAGGCGAGGGGGGGGGAGAAGGGAAGGGTATGCAGCCCGCATTTTGGACAGCCCTGGTCTAGATTGCCCAAGGCTGGGGGTGGTCAGAGAACAAGAGTGATCAAAGTCAGTCCCCTAGCCCCTCATTAGAATGGATCCACCTCTCATTATAATATTAATTTTTCTCATTAATTGTTAAGCAATCAGAATTGATTGCCATTCTCAGGAACACCCATTCTTCCAAGGGCATATAAGCACTGAGTGGGTTACATGGGTGGTCTTTGGCATTCAAGAATACTACTGACCCTTTTTATTAATTATGCACTAGCATGATTAATAAAATGATTAACTTTCCTGAAATTATGTCTCTTGAACTTTCTATATGTCACATACATATGCTGAGCTCCACATTATCCAAGGAACTCAAAATCCAGATCTTCTTGCCAGCCAAACATGTCTCTTCTACATCACCTATCATTGGACAACTGGCACTGACTTGGGAACTCTTAAATTCACAAAATAGTCATCAAGTCTGGAAACATCCATTTGTCAGGAACGCTAGTTATTGGTTACAGACCTGTATCCAAGGATGAAACGTAAAGGCAGAAGATGGCAGCCAATGATTTCAGCTCACCTAAGCAAGCACATGTTTTGCTGCCATGTGCATGGAGGCACCATTGCTGCTGGAAGAAGAGAAGGGAGCTATTCACTCCTTCCTTGCTAGAAGTCTAAGGGAGAAAAGAGTTCCAAAGCACTGGATGCATTCCAATATTAAGGAGCTGTTTAAAAAGGAGAACAGAAGCTATCACTCCTCATTCCTCTTACAACTTAGAGCAGACAGCTCTCTCTTCCTAGCCCAGTCACCAATCATCTTTGATGCAACACCTGTTAGGAGTTACTAAATTGATCCCAAAGTGAAATGTGTTAGCAGAGACCCAGAACACATGTTCCACCAAAACAACCATGGTACAAATCCAGCTCCATGAGAAGTATGTGGGAAGTCCAGCAGATCATTCCTATTGCATGAGAAGTCAGATTAAATGACTCATTCAAAGTCACACAATTAGTAAGAAATTTGAACTCAGGATCCCTGATTCCAAACTGAGTACTTATTTATTGCAATTCCTGCTTTCCTAAGGAATATCCTATGATTCGTTCTTTGATAACCTGTGGCCCAGGTGCCCCATGAACCCGGTTAAACTTGGGGGACAGAGTCCCCAAAATCAATTCTCTTTGGTACATCCCCACCCCTTACTCTGGAAAAAAAATCTCTTCATGTAGCTCGTGTCTGACTCTCTACAGATAAAGGTAAACATATCTGTAGCTCCTGTTCAAGCACTCAAGGTAACAATGCAATTTCCAATACAGGACAGCCTTTATTCCAGCCTACATAAAATACAAAGTACTCATGGGAGTCCATAAACAAATATATAAAACACCTAAGAAACTCATATTAATCCATAAATAACAATATCACTCTCTCCCTCTCCAGTGAGTCTCACTTTCCACAGGGATTCATAGTGTCACCCTGTAGTTTAGCGCCGCCCCCCACCCCGTAGGGCCCCCCCCCAGTGGAAAGGAAATGCATTTTGGGCTAAGAGACAGATGATAATCCTTCTCATTGACTTGCATCATCCAAATAACTCACGGTAATAGTGGGGAACAAAGTCCCAGTTCCTTGCTCAACCCTATCATTGTTTCTATTCTGAAAAGCTGGTATTCAGAACATCTTAACACTGAAACTACATGCCTCCCCTCTCTGTGACTAACACATTGTTATACTCTTTTATGACTCTGATACTATCTTTCAGAACTCTCCATACTCTATCATTGCCCCTCGATGCTGTGATCTCAAGTCAAAAAACTCCTATTCCTCTTTGTGTGTCCATCATCTTTTGGGGTGAGGAGATTACACTATAGTCTTTCCAAGGCTGGTGCTATTTTCTAAGGCCATGTGGGGTATTACAGCATCTGTAGCTCCCATGTTTCTTGAGGCAAGGAATCCATTAATGACAGGGTGGTGGGGATGGGGGAATTCAGAACACAGATCTGCTACTGATTTTGTTATACTTTCAGGATCTCACAGGTAAAATGAAATATGGAAAAACAAAGAAATCAAAAAGAACTAGTCTCTCTACCCAATCCTTTTTAGGACAGCACAAAGAGGGGCTTCTCACACAATAATGAAAGCCAACCAACTTAGCCAACATCAATGAACCCCGCCCTCCAGAGAGAACAAAGAAGCTCTTCCCATACAGTTATACCTTCCACATCACAACTTTCCTCATTGCAATTTCAAATTTGGGGGAGTTTTGTGAAAGCCACAGTTGACACAGAAAAAGTTTAGAAACTCAGAAATGAACAGAATATATGTATAGCATTGTATAAAATTAACATGTTTTATCTTTTAATACCATAATAATTCTGACTTCTTTGATACAAAGTGAGAGCCAAAAAAATTTTTATAAGGATTTTCTAGATCATGGTAGGGTGGGAGAGTGAGATGGTGGGAGTGGGGGAACACCAAACCTCTGCCATGTGAAAGCGATAACTGTATCCTTGATAGGAAAATCCAATAAAAAAAATTCCAAACAAAGGCTCATTAAACTTATAAAGGAATTCTTTTGGTCAACCCTTCCTCTCCCCAACTCTATAATGTAATTAAGTTTTAAAATACAAATACCTCTGGAATTTCTGCTGACTTAAATTCAGACTAATTTGTAAATTACTGATACAAAGCATTTTCTTTTCTATTTATAAATAGAGGAAGAGAGAAGAAGCATTTGGATACCTGAGAAAAGGAAGACTGCTTTTGGGAGGAGGGGAACACACAGGAAGGGTAAGGACACAGCAACGAAGAATCAACATGGCCTAAGAAAAATTTTCCCTTCCTCATTAACTTTAATCGACTGGTCCTGGAGAAGTTCATTTAATAATAGCATTGATAGAGTGCTTGGGTGCTTATACTTGGACCCTGACTCTAACATCACATTTCTCCTTAGCCTTGGGTGCCTGTGCCTGGACCCCAATTCCAAAACCACATCCAGTTCTAAAATCACGTCTCCCTAGCCTCAAAATACTGTCTCAGGCAGCTCCTCTCCAGTTCAAGGGCAGCATGCCCTAACAAAATACTTATCTTTCCTCCTGACACAGTAGACAGCTGCACCTACCTGTAGAATTTATTGGTCTGGACTCCCTGTGTATGTGCTAAACTGTCTGCGCACTGGGCCATAACGATATTTACTACTCACTATGCATGCCAGACCTAGTCATATGTATACTCCCTTACATTCATCTTATCTAACAAGACCTCGATGGAAGCAGCCTGGATATTTCCAGTCAGCCCTGACTGTTAGTTGACTTAGTGATATTTCAGGCCTAAAACCACACCTCCATTTAGCTCCCCCTTGGGCTATTTCCCAATGAACTCTGGATAAGATTACCTGCCCAGTAGATACAAAAAGTGCATGTTCTTTTAAGAACTGACAACCCCTTAACTACTCTCTAATCCCACTCCAAAACAACTAATTAACATATTTAGCATGTTTCACCCCAAAATATCCTATATAAACTTTATATGCACCCCTGTAAAGTTGCAGGTTCCCTAAGAACTCTTGCCTGCTGAAAAGTGTAATAAATCTTTGCCACCTCGACTTAAAGAATGCTTGAGTCCACGAATTCATTCCAGACGGCCCCGACTCTCTCCAGTACTTGGGTCCTTGAGGGGTACTCCCCCTCAACTACCCTGTCTGGAAACTCCAGTCTTGGGGTTCCTGGACCTCATCTCCCCAACCCTCAACACTACCACAAGAGCAAGCTGAAAGAAATAAACTTTTTGCAACCTTTATTCTGCTAACTTTCACATAAGAAAACACCACCAAGACAATGTCTTCATGGAAAAAAAGACACAGCAGAAGGAATATTTAAGGTCTGCTGTTTCTAGTCCCCACCACCCAGCCATTCATGCCACTTGACTAATAACACTGTTTGAGGAAATCATTAGGTGGTTATAAACTGTCAAATTATTGTCGTTATGTTCAGGGTCTCTGATACTATAACCAGTCTGAGAGTGTAATGCAGTTTACAGCTGGTATTAGAGGTCCTGCAGAGATAGTGTTTCCTGGGGGAAGAAAAAAGAAACAGAAATGAAATGGAAGTACAAGCTTTAGAATAAGGACAAAAAAAGAATGATTTTTGTCAGCTTCCACATGTGAAGCAATGGGGGTATCTGTCAGATTGTAAATTCCCTGCATCCTTCTTTGGGAAGACAGTTACTATAAAGAGATCTAGGAATGAACAAAATAGCATCACATACTATTCGAGAAAGCACTTTTTGGCAAAATGCAAAGACACACTCCCAGCTCTACCTCCAAATAGAAACCGCCCCAAGCAAGCTTTTGTGACTATTTTGTTTTGGGTGATTTTCTCCTAACATCACCCAAGATTATTTTCTTAATTAAAAAAAAAAAAGGAAGAGAAAACTGTCTCTCTAAGTAGTGAACTCCTAGTATTCATAGCCTTTTCCCATTTTCTTTTCTGGTGTACTGCCTGATAGTACAGAGCTTCTTAAACTTTTTTCACTCAGGACCCCTTGGAGTTGCATGGCCGGACCTGCGAAGTGCAAAATGTGCACGTTGTGTATTCAGAACCAAGGCTGCAGTGAAGTTGCATGATGCAACATAGGCAAGCACTGCTAGAAACACCTTGGATTCATTACACATTTGATTTTTAACTAATTTTTGGTCAATGTGCATTCAGAAACTTTTTACTATTGCCAATTTTTCATGACCCTGAAATCCACCATTTAAGAAGCACTGGATAGCACACTGAATCCATTGAAACACACTAAAGCACAAATTGTTTATAGCTGAAGTAAGTTACAATCAGAGGCATGATGGTAAATGTTTAACAATTAGCTCTCCAAAAACTACACATGGGCATCACACTTCTATGTTTGATCTGCATTATTAACATTTTCTCATTACTTTCTTAAGTTTAAGGTCAGCAACAACAGCAAAACAAGCCCTGATTTGTAGCATCAGCTGATTTCGAAGGTGTAAATGCTCACCCTGAAACTTTACCAATGAGCTCTCACAAGCTGGTATGATGAGTTGGCTCCAGAACGCCCCTGGTACAAGTGTAGAACTAGAGGGCCCAGGCAAATTAATCAATACGCAGGTTTTTTTATTTTTAAGCACTTAATTTAATTATATTAAGTAGAAGCAGGTAGGTAGCACAGTGGATAGAGTGCCAGGCCTGGAGTAAGGAAGATTCATCTGTCAGAGTTCAAACCCAGCTTCAGATTCTTATCAGCTGCTTGACCTGGGGAAAGTCATTTAATCTGTTTAGCTCAGTTCCTTATCTGTAAAATGGGTTGGAGAAGGAAATGGCAAACCACTCCAGTATCTATGCCAATAAAACCCCAAAGGGATCACAAAGAGTCAGACACAACTGAAATGAATAAACAAAAACCACAAAACAGCATTTCCAGGATGCTTTGTAGTTCACAAAATCAAGATATCATCTAGATAGTGGATTTCGATTGGATACAGATGCTTATATAGCACAGTTTTGTTTGTTTAAGAGATAATAAATAGGAATGAAGAGGTCAGGGAAGCATGGTTTTTAGGGGTGCTCAAGTCCCCAAAAGACCAACATGCCCAGTCCTGTTTGAATGAATTCGACTCAAGCCTGTTCACAGCCAAAGAGAGACAAAGTTTATTACAGATTTGCCACATTGGGGTGTCTTAAGAAATCTCACAAGTGGGCCAGATTCCATCCGAAGTAGATGGAATCTGAGCACCTTCATGGAGGCAAGATGAAAATTATATACGCAAAGATTGTAGGGGGTCTAGGGTGGTCCTAGGGTGATGGGAGGAGGGGTTTAGGAAGGGTCTTGAGGAGGAGTCTAAGGAGGAGCTTGATGGGACTGGGGTAACTAGAGGTCAGACTTCAGGAACCAAGAGAACAGGATTAAAGGTGGGAAGTAGCTGAAGGCTTCCTGGAGATAACAGACAATGTAGGGCTAGGCTAGTTTAAGGGTAACAGATTTGGGCATAGGCACTTTGACAAGATCAAGGGTGGAAACTAACCAGACCATGGAGGGATAGGCTAGGTAACCTAGCCTAGAGATTTGGGCCTAGCAATAATGAAAGGCTTATGGCCTCCATCTAGTGGGAAGATTCAAGGGAAGTTCAAGGGGGCTCCCACAGTCTAAACCTCATCAGCGTCAGGAGAATTCATCTTCCTGAGTTCAAATCTGATCGGACACTAACTGTGTAACCCTGAGCAAGTCACTTAACCCTGTTTGCCTCAGTTCCTCATCTGTAAAATAAGCTGTAAAAAGAAATGGTGAACCACTCCCATACCTTTGCCAGGAAAATCTCAAATACAGTCATGAAGTTGGACGTGACTGAAAAACAACTGAATGACAACAAAAGAGTTCAAACACAGACTGTGGGAACCAGGCTAGCATAGAACGAGCATGGAAACAGCAGACATCCAGGCAACAGGGCTCGTAAGTGCTGGGCAAAGATTCAGACAATGCATTTGGTGTAGATGTGGCCACAGTGTCCTGAAAGAGACAATATTCACTAGCTACTGTCCATCATGGACAGAGAAGTAATTAAACAAAGACCATTTGCAGTTATGACAGTCTTAACACCCTGTCACAAGTTTAAATACACTATGTCTTTCTACTGAGCTAAGAAGACTGAAGGATTGAAAAGAGATTGATTGCAGTCCATCCCCTTGGGATTGTGGAAGATGGCTGCCTGGTATGGGTGCTAAGAATGCTTGCTACCTGATTCATTCCATCTCATTACCTTGCTATTCTATTTTAGTAAATGCTATTTTCTTAAGATCCATGTGCTAGAGCCTCTGCTGGAGAGGCTCATTGGAATGGGCTTAGAGCAGTGAATTTGAGTAGACAACCTGAACCAGGGCTCAGAGTCATGTGGGGACCCATAGGAACCTTTGCATTACAAGTATGATCTCAGTTACTCAGTTCTTCTGGTCCAGAAAAAGTATTAAATATCTTCCAGGATTTCCTACTCTTTACACCTTCTTTTCATTCATACCACTTCTTCCATCAACCCCAGGATGAGCTGCCTTTTCTTTTCCTAATAGCCTTGGAAAAGCAAACTTTCTCTTGAGGCTTGGAGTCCATCTCTTTCACAGTTAGGGTTTAAACTGCTTTCCTTATAATCATTTGAATCTAAAGTAAACTAAGTAAACTCTCGTGTTTGTCCTTCGTTCTCGAAGAGGACATCAGGGAAATGACGACATGACTTGCAATTGACTCTGATTTGAGTGAAGGAGGGCTGAAGTAAACTAGACTCTACCTATATAAATTCTCTGACTAAACCTTCCTTTGGCTTAGGTTTTCCAACATCTTACTCAGTTTTCTTGCATAGACACTACTTTATTAATGAATATGTCCTTGGTTCCTTATTGCTCCTTTTCCTCTCTTTCGTATTACAATAACTTTGTAGGGGGCTGATTATCATTCTTGATTTGCTCATTCTGTGGTTATCTTCTTTTTGAACTGACATTTCACTTAAAAAAAAAAAACTCCAAGCTTCTCCCTCGAAGTTACGCCTTATGTCCACAGTCTAATAAGGTAGATCAGAGTTCCCCCAAACAAAAAAAAAATTAGTGGTCCACATAGCCTCCTAAATTATATATAGTTTGTAAGTTACCTCCATGAGGTTTATTGGCTTAGTTTTTTTTTTTTTAAATCACCATGTTATTACTAATTCTCCTGTTATTTAACTTTTCAAATATGGTATGTCTTCTCTTCTCAACCAGTTTGTAGTTTTATGGGCAGGGTCTTTGTGCTATGCAGGTTGTCTATATGACCCACAATGCCTAGCACAGAACTATGCATGTAGAAAAAACCCTGAACTTGGACTCAGAAGAATTGGTTCTTATCTTTGACAAAATATTTAACCTCAGAAAGCATCAGCTACCTAATTTTTATAGTAAGAGACACAGCTACATTGTGTGATAACTAACTTTGCTAGACTTAGCTCTCCTTAGCAGTGTAAAGACCTAAGACAACTCCAAAAGACTCATGATGGAAGATGCTATCCACATCCATAGAAAGAAATATGGAGTCTGAAAGCAGACCGAAGAGTATTATTTGCTCTCTTTTTTGTGTGTGTTTTGCTTAGTTTTTTCTTTCTTATAGTTCCTCCCATTCATTCTCATTCTTATATACAGCATGACTAATGTGATAATATGTTTAATAGGAATATATATGTAGAGCCTATATCAGATTGCATGCCATTTGGGGGAAGTGGGAGGGGAGGGAGGCAGAGAAAATTTAAAACTTATGGAAGTGAATGTTGAAAACTAAAAATAAATTAATTAATTTTTTTAAAAGTGAGAGACATAATACTTCCATATTTGTATTTCCTCAGAAGGTTGTCGTGAGTGAGTTCATAAGTATGAAAGTGTTTTATAACCAAAACTTGGCATACTATTTTTTTTATTATTGTAGGTATTATAAGTGTTTTATAACCAAAACTTGGCATACTTTTTTTTTATTATTGTAGGTATTATTAGTATCATTCTAGGCATTGAATAGTTTTTTTTAGTACATAAATGAATGCCGAAGTCAAATGTCTTGCCATGTAGTATCCCAAGTCATATCGAACAAACATTTTTCAGCTCCTACCTGTGCAAGGCACTCAAAATGAAAGGCAAAGAGCAGTAAAAAGGTTGTAGACTTGGACTAAGAAGATCAAGTCTTAAGTCTCAGAATTACCAGCAAAATGACTTTGGGTAAGTCATTTAACCCTTTTTGATCTAACATGGGGATAATAGGTATACCTTAATATTCACGATGATCTTGTGAGATATTTAAATAATACATATGAAAGTACTTTGTAAACCAAGAAACAAGTAAAATAATTTAATACTTAAATTACTTACTTAATTACTTAAATTAAATACTTAAATATGATCTCATCCATGTGAATGGTATAGATAAGCCACCCATACATTTTTATCCAAAATTGCTTTTGTCCACATTCTTCTTACATCCATCCAATACGGTGAGGTACCTTTCACTAGACATATTTATGTTTCATGGAAACCAATGGCAAATGTGGACTATCCTTCAAGTTGTCTTTTCCTGCATGATTGACTCACTTCCTTTTCCTATAGGTCAATAAATCTCGCTGATAAATCTCTTTATGCCAGAGATATCAAACTCAAGGCCCAGCACCCAAGTACCATCTAGATTAAAATATAATTGGGAAATGCTTTTCAAAATAAACAAAAATATAATACAACATAAATAATGTTATTTTGTGGTTTTCGAAGTCAATTATGTGGTCTACAGTGATCCAATTCTATTTGAATTTGACAGCACTGCCATATACCATTATCCTTGAACACTAATTGACTGGCAATTTGTTGTAACCTGCTTCTACAATTGTGGTCTATTGGATGACCTGAAACTTTAATTCTTCAGAGACTGTGATATTCTGTGACTCATATAGAATATTTGGAAGAATATACGTGTTAAAAAGAAGCTTTTTTTGCTTTAGGAAGAAGCTTAGAGTTAGTAAAAGCTCTGCATAATTTTCCAAAGTCAACCTATTTTTTTATTCTTTTGGATAGAGTCTGTCCAAAATATGTATGATGAGGCAAACAGAATGACTTAACCCAGTGACAATGACTTGACACAGCTAGTGTCTGAGGTCATATTTGTTTTCTCACATCTCACAAGGCCAGTGTTCTTTCCACTGCCACTAGCTTACCTCTAAACATTGCTTATATTCACTGTCTATATACATACATGTAGACATTGAAACAATATATCATTCTAAATAACAGACATTATTCATCCACTTATTTCTTTTACCTTTATAGATAGACTACCTCTTTTGAATGACTATATAGCTTGTTTAGAAGATCTCAATATTCCAGATGAATGAAATTAATGAAGTTAACACAAAGGTCATCAAATTAACATAATTAACATAACATTAATGAAATTAACATAAAATTATTCTCCTACAAGTGAAAAGGGCCTCACCATCTACAGGAAATCCCTCTGCTACTTTAATCCTAACCTGAATAATTTTCATAACTTCTAACAATACCTTTTATGGCTTTCTGTTTACTATAATGATCAGAGAGTCATTGAACAAGGTTGTGCAATTGTTACAATTTTCAAAGAATCTTTTATTGTGTTAACATTCATATGGGAGATACCTTGTTACCTCAAAGACTATATTTTGTTCTACCAAATGCAATGTCCGTTGTTTTTTTATATGTAGTTAAACAATAGCCATAGTATGATCTTGTAGTCACGGCACATTTCAGTTCATTATGTGACTATGAAAGAGATGGTCTACCATAAAATATTATTTGGAAAAGCCTGCCTGTTCCCATCACATGCCTTCAAGGTTATGGTCAATATATATAAAATTATTCTGGCTGACATTTCTTAAAGATGGAAAAGAAGACAAATGCTTCAGTAGTTATTGATATTCACTCAATTGCCTTTTCCAGGAATAATATGTCTCATGAATTTTCCAAGCATTTGGTGTCCTCTTTTTCATATGTCTTAAGAATCAATTGTTCAATTCCTCAATGCCTAAAAATCTCATCACCTATGAATATGCTTAAGATAGTCTTTCTGCTCTTATAATTTTTATTTTCCATTAATTACATTTTCATTTCCTCATGTAGTAAATCAAGGACTATGGTGTTAGAGTTCAAATGTGGCAGCTTTGTCACTGATAGAGAAAATAGTTTGTTACAAAAAACTTGACAGATCTTTTCCATGTTTTATCTTTTTGTTGTCCTTCCGGGATTATACTCAAACGCTTCCAGGATGACCTGACTTTATTGGATCTTTTACCATGCTTTTAGTAAACTCCTTTTCTTTTCAACTGCCTCAGTCTTTTATGAGGTAATACTACTCAAGCTTCCACTCTCCACTGTTCTCAAATATAAGTTTATATTCTAATTCGGTGTTGATCTTGGCTACCATCTCTCCTGCACTTGGCAGGATGAGTAAGTGTTTTCTCACTCATGAAGTTTCTAGGCTCTTTTGGCCTTATTGTGGTAAATTATTTACATTAAATTTCTTTAGGAAATGATGGTAATCTATGTTAATGTCTGTTTTGTTTTTATTTGTTATTTTGTTCATCAGCTTGTTTAAATAAATAGGTCAGAATGAAGTTGCCTCAATTATACAATATATCTTCTTATTTTTATTCTTTCTTCTAATTTGGCATTAATTTTTATCTTTTCTCTAAAATCTGACTGTAAATAGACAGCTGAGTTTGACAGGAGTGCCACAGTAGTAACTAGTTATTTCTTGTCTCAACATGTAATTAATTTCATTTTTTGTGACATTTATCAATGTTTGCCATGTCCACTCCCTCTCAGCTCTCTTCTGGAAAAACAAAAAAGTCCTCATGATACATAAGTATGATGTTTCTGGATAGTCTATAAGATTTTGTCATCTCTCATTTCTTAATTCTCAACTTTGTATTCCATTGTATTTTTTCCATTCTTCACTCTTCCCACATTTACAATGAAGTCACCATTATTAAAAATAAATGTCAATTTAATTTGGAAAATTTTATCATGTTCTTCATAGAATTTCTGCACATCCTCATCTTCTTCAACAGATGTTAACACTCAGGTTTCAATTATATTCATGTTGTCCTTTCCAATGTCAACCAAAACTATTGCTCGATGACCAAATTACAAGATTGGTTTTTTTGTTTGTTTTCCACTTAATAGTATTTTATTGTTTCCAATTACATGCAAAGATAGTTTTCAACCTTCACTTTTACAAGATTTTGAGTTCCAAATTTTTTTCTTCCCCCCTCCCCAAGATGGCATGCAATCTGATATAGGGTATACAATACATCTCATATTAAATATGTTTCCACATTAGTCATGTTGAGGCACAAGGTTTTTAAAACCTGCATCTCCAAGGAGGAGATTTATCTGAAACTTCCTTATATCTCCTAATTTCATTTAAAACAGGATTAGCCAGATTGATGATTCATTTTCTCCAGGAATATTCTGCTTATTATGTGCCAGGAATTGTGCTAAGCACTGGGGATACTAAGAAAGACAAAAATATGGTCCCCAAACTCAAGGAGTTCACATTTTAATGGGTGAGACCACATGTAAAAACATTATACATAAAATATATATACAGTATAAATGGGCCACACAGCTGCTAAGTATCTGAAACTGGATTGTGAAGTCAAATCTTCCTGCCTCCAAGCCCAATGCTCTAACCACTACACAACCTAGCTATCTCTAGTACACAAAGCTAGAAAAAATTTAGGTAACCTCCACCTCTCCCACTACTACTATTCCCAACATTCACAGAGTGCCATACTTTGCCAGAATCCCTAATACTGTTTATTTTTGTTTTGTTTTGGTTTTGCATTATGTTGATACACTAACTGGAATTCTACTGGTTAACTACTAGTCTAAGTTAGCAAACATAATCAGTTAAAAATTCTGGAAGTTGAAAGGACCAACATCATTCATGTATTAATATTTAATCAATGTTGAGATATATTGAAGACATAAGGATTTTGATTGGGAGGAGGGAAGGTAAGCATGTACCATCTGTGTAACCACGGTCTCTCATTTAACCTTTGGTTTTCAGATTCTTCATCTGCAAAATGAAAAGATTATATTGCACGACCTCCTAAGTCCCTTAAACACAGAATTAAGGACTGGGAGGGACATTAAAAGTCATCAAATTTAATTTCCTCATTTGGTAAATGATGAAGTTGAATCCCAGATGGGAAAAATAACTTACACAGGGTCATATCCCCTTAACAAAAGGATTTGTTCTATGAAGTTTGGATTCAGTCAAAGGGCCGACTTGAGAACCTAGAGGGCCACATGTGGCCTTGAGTCCACAGGTTCCCCACCACTGATCTAGTAAGTGGTAGAGCCAGGATTGGGAAGGCATCAGATACAATGGAAAGAGAGATAGATTTGGCTCTGCCCCTTACTATGAAAACTTGGGCAAGTTCCTTCCCCTCAGCCTCAGTTTCCCCATTTGTAAGTGAAAAAGTTGAACTAATTTATCTCTAAACTATTTTCTATCTCCAAAAATCTACAGGTCAATGAAATTTCAGGGGAGGCTGCCCCCAAGGTTGCACTGTGAACTTTATTGGTCCATTCAGTTTCCAAAGAGGGAAACAAAACAAACAACAAATCTGAGTCTAACTAAAAGAGAACAGAAGAAAGAGATTTTATGAAGTTGGGATTGTTATTTTTTTATGTTTATTTCTTTGTTGAAAAAAAAAATCTCTGCTCATCCTGATTTGGGATTCAAAACCTGACTCTTCTACTTACAAATTACCTTGCCTTTCTGGACATTATTTTTCCCGTCTATGAAATGAGGGAGTTGAACTATATCTAGCTATGGTCCTGTGAAAACAAATCTCCTGATTTCAAATCGTATGCTAATTTAATTACATTAAAGTAACCCAAGTTGGAATATTGTAAAGCTTATTATAAGTGATTTGCGATCATTCAGTATACTTTCTTTAAAGATAAGACATGATGGAACTGTATATACAGTAACAACATTGTGAAAATGAACTACTTTAAAAGAGTTAAGACCTCTGATCAATACGACGACTAGCCACCCCCTGCAGAGAACTAATGATGAAGAATGTTAGCTTTCTTCTGACTCAAGATGCAGAATCGGACTTACATTTTTTGAACTGACCAATGCAGGAGGAGGCTATTTTGCTTGACTGTGTATATTTGTTATGGGGTTTTTTGTTTTTCTTTCTTTTTTTCTCTGTAAAGAGAAGCGGGTTGTGAAAGAGAGTCAATAAATGCTTATCAATTAAAAATAATTTTTAAAAGATAAGACAATGTAATTTTTTAGTAGTAAATGAAAGATAATGGAACACACTGCACTGCCCTAAATTTTTTTGTTTTGTTTTTCACCTTGACCATATGGTTCTTTATTTTCTGCCTATACCATAATTCTATTTTGCTCTCACATTTCTATTTACTCATTTTCAACCAGTAAAACTGAAATTCATTTTAGAATCAAAACTTTAGACCAATGTCACATCCACTTTCTTCCCAGGCTCCAAAACATCTAGTCTTTTTCATGCTGCAGCCTGATAGCACACAAGAAGACATGAAAGAGGACAAATAAAACTAAGTGAGAAAATACATTTTGAGCTTTGGGCTTCTGACACCTGACTTTGGGTCATTTTTTAACTTGGCTTCTACATCTCACAATAGGAGTTTGGTGCTAACACCCAGCACTGAAATTAGTTTTGATTTTTCTGGCTTTATGTGTTAGCCATCCTCATGGTAAGTTCAGTGCATTGTGAGGGACCATCACATAAAGGGGTAATATTCCTAAATGGTGTAATGAAATTTAGACCATAAATCATGTATTTTTAAAATCTCCAAACCCCCAAATCAGTTTTTTTTCTCTTTCTCAGCAAGGAATAAAGCAATGTGGCACCATGGAAAGAAAGCTGGATTTTGAGTCAAGAGGCTTGGGTTCAAATCCTATCTCTGCTACTTACTACCTGTGAGACCCTAGACAAATCCCTTTCCCCTCTCTGCATCTCATCATCCTCTATAAAATGAGAGGACTGGACTAAGTGGAAGGTCCCCTCCAGCTCCATATCCTACAATCCTATCACATGAAATGAGATTCCTAAGAAAAATTATTGTTTCAACTCTTTACAATCTGTTTTCATGTTATTCCCTTTACCATACTCTCCACTCTAGTCACCCTGGCCTGCTGCTGTTCCCAATACATGACATTATGTGCCTTTGCACAAGTGAACCTCAATCAATCAATAAATATTTATGGAGTACCTACTATGTGCCAAGCACTGTGCCTCCACACCTAGAATATGCTTGTTCCTCACTGGTGTGAGCATTTCTCATAAACCCCTTAGTTTCTTCCAAAGCATAGCTCAGGTATTGCCTTCTACAGGAGGCCTTTCCTGATTCCCCTACCTGCTCATTGTCCCTCCTTCTTAAAGTCACTCTCCTTAATTTTGCATTTGTTCTTGTCTGGACATGTGATTTGACTGGTGTGCAGAACTTCATGTTGAGGAAACTCCCTCTACCAAGGCAGATTGCCAACTATTCTGCAATTTTAAGTCTGAGAGCTGCCTGAGAGACTAAATAATTTGTTCCGGGTGACATAGCCAGGGTGTGTTCAGAAATAGGACCTGAGAGTACGCTCCAAAGTCAGCTCTCCATCCACTCCTCCGTGTTGATTCTCCTTTTATTATTGTAAAGTGTGGGCTCTGTATTTATCTCTGTACATACTATAGCCCTGTAATAGAGACAAGCTATTTGAGGACAAGAAAAATTCTGTTTTTGCCAGTGTACCTACAAAACCTGGCACAGGGCCTTACACATAGCAGCCATTTAATAGGATTGGTCAAACTGAATAAACTGATCAGCTCAAACCAAAATCGTGCCTTTGTTTCAATGGGGGATAGAAAAATACATATCAGTGGCACCGACACACTTCCACAAGTGTGTTAGAACCAGGTCAAATGAACTAAAGAGAGATGATTATTAAATTTTCAGCGTGAACATTCTCCCCTCAGAAAGAGGCAAATGGTAAAAATACGGACTTGATTTATCATTCTGTTGATTGTCTAGACTTTTAAAAGTGATGGAGAAAATGTTAATATAGATTGAACATAAGAGGTCATAATAGTTGGTTTTCAGAGAGCCAGTTGTTAAACGTTTACTAGTATGCCACTAAATACTTCACATTAATCTACTGAGACTGAGGAAGGACAAGAACAAGCCAGAAGTTAAACTAGAATCTATTAAGCAGAAATTGAATTTCTGGCCTCCATTGACATTTCTTCCTGCTGGGTAAACTCAGCTCTGGTATTGATCTCACTGGAATGTCTCACATGTGTGAGACAGGGAAGAAATAGGTAAATGAATTGATTTCTGACCATAAGCTCAGTGGGGAAGCCCCATCCCTAAATCCTTACTAAAAAAAAAAATAGTGTGTTCCAACTCACCAGATATTCTCTAATCCATGGATTCAAGTCACGCACTGATATAAACAAAGCTGTATTGCATCAGCGCTGCCTAAAGCAGGGTCAGTTTGATGAAAGTCTGAGAGGAAAGATGATCAGCTCAGATGCTACCTCCTATGTTTTCCCTACTTGCAGCACTTTAGAAATTATTTTGAATACATATTCTACTTATTTCTTGAGTGTATGTTGTATTCTGCCAGTACAACATAAGCTTCTTAAAGGCAGGCTCTGTTTCATTTTCATCTTTCCATCCCCAGCCCTGCATGGACTAGGCATTTAATAAATATGTGTCATATTTTATATTAAAAACATGGAGGCCTGTATGGAGTGTGAATGTAGTCCTGCACTCTCAACCTTGAATCTTTACAGCCTCTGACCCTTTCAAAGATCATGCCCATAAGCCATACACAGGTTTGCCCCTGGGCCTCATCTCTGTTCTGGAGATCACCCTGCTTACTCTTTCCTCTTCTCTCCCCTCCCCCACCAACACATATCATAAAATGTAATAACACATAGGACAGCCACTACTTCATTCGTGTCCGAGCTCTGCTTCTGACGTTCTGGATTTTACCACCAGTGCCTCGGCTACCTCCTCACCCTGGGACATCCTTCCACCCCTGCCCCTCTCTCTCCTCTCCTTGGGAGGTTCCTCCCCAAACCTCCATTTTGAGAAAAGGACCCAGGTCAGTCAACCTTCACTCCTCTCTAAGCTCTGTTTCTGATTTTCCAGAACTTACCGCCATGTCCACTAGAGGGCACACTCTTTCTCCTTTCCCCCACCCCTCACTTTTCATCTCTCTTTTAGAAATCATCTTCCCATGCATTTGAATGTAAACTCCCCGAGCGCAGGGACAGTCTTTCTTTTTGCTGGCGTTTATAGTCCCAGGTCTTAGCACAAGGTCTGGCGCATAGTAAGTGCTTGAAAAATGTTTGTTGACTTGATTTTGCCACCACAAAATAGAATACAAGTAGTCAAATGACCCTTCGACTCAATTCTATGACTATTCATTCAGTACTAATAGGTCCTCAGCACCATGTTAGGCATTATGGGGGACACAGGAGTATAAGATTCTACTGAAACAGGTTGTTTCTCTAAGGTCAACAGTGACTTCCCAATCATCAGATAGAATTGTCTTTTTTTAGGCTTCATTCTCCTCAACCTCTTGATAGCATTTGATGTCATAGACCATTTACTCCTACTACATTATCTCTCTCTCTTTGGCTTCAGAGATAACCCACTGTTCTAGTTCTTCCAAGGTGCAATAGAAAGAGCACTCCCTCTGGAGTCAGACGATCTGATGGCAATCCTGCTTTAGATGCTTAATATCCGTATTACTTTTGATGAAGTTACTTGGGCTTCAGTTTCATCTGTATGTAACGGAATGTAAACTGATGGGGGATGAGGGACAGGGTAGGGAGGTAACCTGGCCAATAGGAGCCCAGTCCTTTGAGCAAATTTGGACTTTCCTGGTGGGTTATAGAGATCACATGAGAAATTCCTTGCCTGACTCTTCTCTAACATATAGAATTTGGCAGAGTCAGTTGGACTCCCAAGATTGGTGTCTTTCCAGAATCCATAGCTAGAATTTCTCTCAAACACATTGAGTCATGATTGCGCTCTGGGTACAATCTCTTTCCACCTTAATCTATAGGCACGTCCTCAGTACTTCATCAGGCACTACCACTTTGAGGCCTCTGCTACTGACTTAAGTTGCTGGAAGAAACTCTGCTGGCTTTCATCAGTCTCCAGCACTCAGACACCTGAGCACGCATATCTCAGGTTATTGATTCACCTAAGACCATGGAAAAAATAAACACAAAAGAAACAGAGGTGCCTTTGGCAAGGCTAGGAGTGGCAGGAACG
This sequence comes from Phalanger gymnotis, assembly GCA_028646595.1. Lineage (NCBI taxonomy): Eukaryota > Metazoa > Chordata > Mammalia > Diprotodontia > Phalangeridae > Phalanger > Phalanger gymnotis. The sequence continues at coordinate 495,888,617 of CM053622.1, read as the reverse complement.
GCCAGTCCCATTATCCCACCACCAGAGTGGCTCAAAGCAACCCTCTTACTCGAAAGCTATCGGGAAGAGAGAAAAAGAATGACTGTTCAAACCTTTTGTGGGCACATTCAGTTCCAGCTCAGTTTCTCCTGAGTTATCATTCCTTTAGGCTTCTGAAACATGAAGACTCTTAGTCACCAAACAATACCAGCCAATCAGTTATTCATGGCCAGAAACTGGCTTTCTGATATTTCATGCATTAGAGCCAGGCAAGAAGTAGCTATATATGCTCTGCATAATCCACCAAGAAGTGCAAATTGAAGCATGCTCCAAGGACTGGGCCCTCATTTTTCCTTTACAGCCACCCACTTCTCCTGCTTCTTCTATACAAGTAAGACCCCAAAATACTCCTGTAGCCTGACTTCTCTTTTGAACCCTAGTCCTACAACCCCAGTTCCTCCTAGATATCCTACCATACCTTCAAACTCATTACATTCAAACTAGCCTTATCTCTCCCCAAATCCTACTACTACTACTACTACTGCTATTTCCTCTTCTTCCTCTTCTTCTTCCTCTTCTTCTTCCTCTTCTTCTTCTTCTTCTTCTTCTCCTTCCTTGCCTCTTACTGCATACAGCATCACCATTTACTAGTCTTCTGTGCCAAGATCTTGGTGTTACTTGTGACTATTCCCTCTCTTCAGGAGTTCAAACTCCACCTCAGGCAGTTACTGGCTGTGTGACCCTGGGCAAGTCACTTAACCCCATTTGTCTCAGTTTCTTCATCTGTAAAATGAGCTGGAGAAGGAAACTACTCCATTATCTTTGCCAAGAAAACTCAAATGGGACCATGAAGAGTCAGACATGACTGAAGTGACTGAACAATTCACTCGCATATCCAATAAATTACCAAGTCCTAATGAGTCTAACATTGTCTCCCTACTGTCCTCCGTCATTCAGAAACCTCATAACTATTTTCTATGGATACTTTCTTCCAGACATGATATATACTAAATACCACCAAAAATAATATATTTGCCTATGTCTTAATATACAAAAAGTGACTGGTTACTGATATGGGAGTCATATAATAATTAGTTATGTGTACATAGTCAGAGCATCAACTAAAACAAAAAGAAAAATCAGCCTCATTAGAAGAAAGGCTAAAGATTTTAAGAAGACACTACAAGCAATTGAGTTTATGTCCTCTTTACCTATTCAAATGAGCTGTAGATGTTGAAAAGTAGGAAATGGAAAAAGACAAAGATATTGAACTTGATAATCACTATTTCTTGTAAAAAAAAGGATTAACTGGTTGTAAAGGAAGAGACCAAAAGATCCCACGAAACCAAATTAGACAGCAACACTTAATCTCCTCATTCAAACATTTGATCTTCTTACCAAACATCAAGATATGCCAGCCAAGGGCAATACCACTTAAGAATACAAATTCATTGTAGACGAGAATGATGGAATATTATAAGCAACAATTCCTTATAAAACTGTAAAAACAAGTCTAAAGAAAGCTTGGCATGCAACCAAAATGAGCAAACTCATCCCAAGAATATTTGAAGATGAAACTGTCAGGAAGACAACAGACATAAAATGGAACAAATTTGTCAGTTTATTTCACATAATGATCTATTCTCATCATCGGCAACAGACAAGCCATCAAATTTGGACTCCAACATCCCTGTCCCTGATGGGCTATACGAAGAAGAAGAAACAGCATTTAAGAAGATGAACTCAGTAAGAGTGACTGGACAAGACCACATATAAAACAAGGAAGCTTGTGTTGGAAGTGATGCAGTCTTGAAGATATCGATGAATGACTTTATAAGGTATCTCAGGGACTGGAGAATGGAAAAATTCACAGACAATATTGATATTTGAGAACATCGGTAATTACTAACCCGTGAGCCTGATTTCTCATCTTTGTGAAATCTTGTTAAGGACAACCTATATGCTTTTTGAAGGAATCCCTGGCAGACCTTTTAGAAGGTAGACTTTCTAAAATAACTCTTTACAACAAAACATAAAATCCCATCCTATTTGTGGCCTGTTGACTACCAAGATACATGCATATGTACATATATATACACACACACACATATATATAAGTATTTGATGGTTGGTAGAGCAAATCACAAACTTAAAAGCTTTCCTCTAATGAGGAATCTCTCAAACATACTCTAAGCCTCCATAAGATTCCTTGACAAATAGGACCACAGAAATAACTATTCAACAACCCTTCCAATTTTTAATGATGAGAGAGGCATAAAACAAAAGGATGTATATACCCCAAAGGCGTTTGCCACTCTCATGGAGGGCATCTTGTACAAGATACAAATGAAAGAGGGATTCCTTTTAGATGGACAATTTCAAGTACACAAAATTGAAAGACATAACCATGTCCAGTGGCATTTGAAAGAAAACAACTCAGTAAAAATCTTTGTAGCATATTTCTTTGATAAAGTCTGATATTTAAGATATATAGGAAATTGATACAAATGTATAACAGTCATTTCCCAATAGATGGAGGATATGAAGATTTAAGCTATCAATAGCCATATGAAAATCTCTGATTATTACATCAAGACCCCAAGGTCTCGTTATTGAGATCCATGGTTATTCAGGTGATCTGCCCAAAAATCCATACAGGAAAAACTGAATGGATTAAAAATTACTATTGTTCAGATTATGAAAAATAGTTAAATATCCAATCTTTTGATGTAGTATCATAGCATGTATAGTTGGGACAAGCTCTATACTTAATGAATTAGGTCCAGAATTGATTGAAAGGAAGAGAACAAGATAGATGGCAGTTGGAAAACTATGTAGCGTTTTTACAGATCATGAGTTTCTCTCTGGTGCAAATACTTATCTTTTCATCACAAAAGCTCCCCTGAGAATAGACAATAGTTATGAATTTTGGATTTCCATAATTTCAAAGGACCTAAAGTTGTAGGTGACCCAAAGGACAAAGGATGAGTACATAGGGGATGCAGCAACCTATTTCCAATGATTACCTGAACTCAAGAAAGAGTATGAGGGACATCACTGAGGAAGTATAAGAAGGGAAAGGGGAAAGGAATAAACATTTATTAAGTACCTACTATGTGCCAATCACTGTGCTTTACAAATAGTATATCATTTGATCTTCACAATAACCCTATGAGGTAATGTAACAACAATGCTGCTTGCAGCTACTGTGGAGGTATAAGACCAACACCACCAGCACATAGGAGGGCTGCTAGCACAGGTTCATAGATCTGCTTTTCTAAGGAAAGCAACTTAAAGGCATTTACAATCTCACTTTAATTAAATATACTTATATCATTCACTCGGTTCAGGGGAAAAAGTCAGCATCTGAACTTCCGAGAAAACACGAACGGAAATTACAAGCAGAAATTATATAAACAGAGCAAATAAACACCAATCAGCAGACAGGCTTCTATCTGTCCGACCAAGATAATATATACATAGTTACCAGACAGAGAAGCACCAACGTCTGGGTTTTCAAAGCTGAGGGGCTCCTTAATTGTTACCTAGAGTCTTTTCTGGTTGAATCATACACTCTTCTAATGAGTGAGCCCCAAACCAAAATGCTAACCTCAGAGTATATATACGCTTCTTCAGGATCAGAGGGCATCACAACCATGTGACTCAAATTCATGCGACTTAGGCTTTCTTGTGTCTTAAGCAGGTCATCAAAGACTCTTGATTCAATCAAAGGCAAGGTGCAATCAAAGGCACTTGATTGCCTTAGTGCTGAGAAGCACTCCAAAAGAAAAAACAGCAGGGCAGCGAGGTGAATAGAGCACCTGCCCTGGAGTCAGGACGACCTGAGTTCAAATATGGCCTCAGACACTTGACATACCAACTAGCTGTGTGACCTTGGGCAAGTCACTTAACCCCAATTGCCTTGCCTACCCCCCTCCAAAAAAAAAATCCAGTGAAAAGTCACACTTTGCTTTCCATTACAGGTAGGTGCTGTTATTATCCCCAATTTACAGATGGAAAAACTGAGGTATATAGAGGGTAAGTGACTCGTCTAGGGTCAGAAATGTCTAAAGCCAGATTTGAGCTCGAGTCTTGCTGATTCCAAGCCCGGTGCTCCATCCATTGCACTACCTTACCACCTCTATGATCAGAAAAGGAGATAGATGGGTAAGGGCAACAAGTAAGGAATAACAGACAAACTGGCTGAGGAAGACATGACTAAAAAAAAGTAAGCGCAGAGATCTTAAACTAGAACCAGCAAGATGTGATGAAGAAAGAAAAAAATATGATCGGAGAAGAGCCAACTTAGTGAGCCCTTTTGAGATTTCCTTGGCAAAGATACTAGAGTGGTTTTGCCATTTCCTTCTCCGGTTCGTTTTACAGATGAAGAAACTGAGGCAAACAGAGTTAAGTGGCTTGCCCAGGGTCACACAGCTAGTAAGTGTCTGAGGCTGGATTTGAACTCATGCCCTCTATCCACTGCACTACCTAGCTGCCCCATTCAGTATATAGAGAAGTTCGGTCTTATAGGAAGAGGGAGACAATGATGACAAGAAAAATGACAGGAAAACCCTAGCCCCTCTGCAATCTTTCATCAAAAACTCTGCTTATGAAATCTATTTTTAAGTGAAGACTGAAATGCTTTGCTTTGGATATCAAAGAAAAGCCATCTTGAAATGAATCACTGAGCTATGTATTTTCTTTCCTATCAAACATTCTTTTTCTCCTCCTCAACTTCCACCCATAGCACCCTGCCAAATATACTACAGCTGATGGGAAAAGCTAAAAAAAATCTGATAATTTTAAAATACTAAATAAAAAGAACAATTAACTCCCTGCTTTAGGAAAACAATAAGAAAAACCAATTGCATTTTCCTGGCATTTGGAGAGGAGATGGGGGGGGGGCGGAGGGAAGAGATTGGGAGGGGAATGCTTCATAGTCAACAATCTAACCCAAGAACAAATATATCATTTAAATTTGTCGATCTGACAACCAATTATTTTTCTAACCATATCCATCAGTACGTGTGTTATTTTAAGATAAAGAGTTCATCAATTCGACATTTGTCTCCTATTTTGGTTTCAAAATTATCCCACACTTGGCTAAGCAAAAATTTAAAAAAAAAAAAGAAATACATAAAACCTAGTAGTTTATTTTAGAGAGAGAGAGAGAGAGAGAGAGAGAGAGAGAGAGAGAGAGAGATCGGCAAAGGATAAAACAATTTATTCAATCTTAATGATAATGAATGTTAGCTGAATTTAATTGAATCTAGAAACTGGCAACTTTGTTAATTATGTGTTATTCCTGTTTTATGGACAGAAAATATTTTTTACATTTGTCAACAGAACTGTCACAGCAAGATGTGAATGACAACAGGGGCCTGGCTAGTCAAACTGTGGATCAAGGGTTAGAGTTATATTGGAGGCAGAGTTCTTGAGCCAGGACCCTCAGGTTACTGATTAATGTGTATGGACCTGCTCATACTCCCTTTTCCCAGGCAAGAAATGAAGAAGGCTCAATAAATGCTGGTTTATATAAATCCTACAAGATCAAATCTACTCATCATTGCTGTTTATCATCAATGTTTCTCTAAAACTGGTATCTTGCAAAGAAGGGCACTAGGACAGGCACAGCCTATAGGGCTAAATGCACAAGTATGGCAGGCCAGTCTGCATACCTGCCCACTTATTCCACACTCCATATCAGCTTTTTCTCCATACTCAGAAACATTCCTTTTACTCTAAATTCCCCAATTCACTCCTCCTGACTCATCCTAGATTCTCTCAAATCATTCTGCCTGACTCTACACCCACACACTGCCTTCTCTCAAACACCAGCATCAAGGTATATATCCTGAGCCTTCCTAAACAACCCAAAGGATAATAAGCAGTTCTGAGGAGCTATGAGTCCTCATCAATTCTATGCATAGCTGATGCCTTTTGGAAGCATTCTTCAATTCTAACATAAGGGGCTTACATGGTTTGGGAATTTCCAGGGCCAAAAGTTTCCAGGGTCCAGAAACTAAAAGATCAAGGCAGTAGGGTGATAGTATCAGAGGTAACAGCTTTGATGTTTGAGCCAAGAGTGTGGGAAACAAGAGGTCAACATCTGGCTTCTTGGGAGTCCCTGGTATCTGTGTTATACAAAGGCAAGAACTGAACAAATTTCTGAGAATTGAGAGTTAAGGAAAAGGTGAGGGAGTCTGAGGTGTTATTTGCCAGAAGCCGGGCAAATTCTGTAATTAGGAGGTCAAAATAGAGTTGTCACACAATTGGGTCTCAGTGGTCCAGGTAAGCAAAGGTCTGGAATCCAGAGGGTCAGGAAGAGTGAAATGATGCCAGCCAGCAACCTGAAGCATGTGGGAATGAGCTTGTTCCTAGGACATCTAGCACAATGCCTGGCACATAGTAGGCACTTTATAAATGTTTATTGTTAACTAGGGCAACACAGTTTTGACCTCTGGCATCTTTATATTTTCTGTTAAGGCTAGGTAGGCATGGACCTACAGGTCACATAATACCAGAATGTTAAGGATGGAAGGGGCCACAGAAATCATTTAATCCAACCATTTCTATTTACAGATAAGGAGATTAGTAAGTAGTAGAGCCAAGATTTAAATGTTTTCTGACTCTAAGAGCTCTTTGTACTACATCATATGCAAGAAATAATTGCAGGGGACAGCTAGGTGGCACAGTGAGTAGAGCACCGGCCCTGGAGTCAGGAGGACCTGAGTTCAAATCCAGCCTCAGACACTTGACACAGGTACTAGCTGCATGACCTTGGGCAAGTCACTTAACCCCAATTGCCCTGCCCCCCCCAAAAAAAAACAGAATGGAAGAGATAAGAAGGAAAAAATGGTAAAGAGAATTTACATGTTAGAAGAAATGATGGAAAATCCACCCAAGGCATGAACTCCTTGAAAATAAAATAGATCAACAAGAAAGCAATAGCCTAACTGAAACAATGAAAAATAACAAAACAAAATAAAAATACAAAAAAAAAGAAGTAATTGCAGCTGGTAGAGCACAGAGGCTTCAGGTGTGCTCTGATCAGAGATTCTCTCAGACCAACAGAATGTTCTTACAAAAACCCTCTGTAACGTCCTGCCACAACCTGCTCTTTGGCTACAGAGGACTAACTGGCAATTATTTTATCCATATTATACTCTATATTATACAACAATCATAGACAATTATTATATGGATATTATACAACAATTTCAGACATCTAATTCCAAAGAACTGAAAAACTACATCACTTAGCCTACTACATCTAGTTGGCCACAGACCTAAGAAAATGATTTGCCTTCACATTTCATTCAGTCAGCCATCCAGACCATCTTGCCACCTTCCTGACATGAATGCCTCACTTATCCTCCACCTGTATCAGCACACTCCACACCAGCCCTCTGCACCCCAGATTTCCAAATGCTTCCCAGTCCCTGGGGAAGTTAAATCCATTCATCTTCAGAATTCTATTCCTAGTATTCAGCAGTCTTGACTGATGACTGAATGAGTACAAACTAGCCCATTTATTTCACTATATCTAGCTAGCCCAAAACCAAGCTGCCCTTTCACATCCCGAGCCAGTTATCCACTCATGCAACCTTGTCATCTACTTGCCACACTACATAGTCCCCATTTTTTTCCATTTAATGTGATAGACACAGTAAAAAAAAATTAATAGTTCTATTGCTGTTAGAAAGGATACATTGACTGTCACATGGATTAAGTCATTATCCCTGCAACTCCATAGACCAAAACTTCATTCTCTTATTTATATTCATTGTCCTACCTTATAAAATCGTTTAAGAGTGAGGATAATTGAGTCAATGAATTGTCCCACCCTTCTTAAAGTAAGTGATAAGATGCAATTGTGTGATACCTTAAAAGATAAGACTATATTTCAATCAATTAAACAAACTTAAGACTATGTGTGAAAAATCTTTGAAAGGCATTGGATCAAGGCAAATGACGCTGCAGAGCAAATGTGATTCTATTGACTAAGGAAAACTAGTCAAGCCCTGCGGATCATCTATAAACCTGGAACCAAGAAATTCAAACAAGTGGTAAGCTAAACTGGAACAGTTCCATCAAAGACCCTGAGTTGCTTGGGTGGGGTGGCAACAGAAGCTCCTCAGCTCTGGCCTTGATCTCCTCCCCACCTTAGACTTTGGAAGGGTGGAGGTTTGGGACTTTTCTTTGGTATCCTAGCAGTGTTCCCAGGTCAGCAGTAGCTGGAGGCTATATTTGCTTTGGGAGCAGATAAAGGATTAAATCTGACGAATAAAGACAACTTCCAGACTCTATAAGTAATCTTGTAGCAGTAAAGCTATATGTCCAAGGGGAACACCATGGGTACCCATCAAAGGAGAGGAAAGGCCTTCCAGCTACTAGGAGCAGTGAGTTATCCCTTTGCCCCATGTGCCACCTAAGCTTAACCCCACAGTCCTCTGTGCTCTGTATGGACTTATGGGTGTGTGTCAGAAACTTTGGGGGAGATGTTTTGTACAAACTATTCTTACTATACTGCTTTAGTAAATACTCCATTTCTAAAAACTGATTGACTGGCTACTTTCATATCCACTGATAACAACTTTAACACTCCCACCTCCTCAGAACTGCCTCTCTAGAGGGAAGGGAAGGGAAATCCTGAAGGGAAATATAGCAACCAAGTTCTAGGGTTCCTATTTGCTACTGAGAGCAGAACTTGAGAGAGTAAATCCATAGCAACAACTACTGAACATAAACTCCTCGGGGTCAGGGAGTTGTCTCTCTCTCTATCTCCCTCTCTATTTCTGTCCCTGTCTATCTGTCTCTGTCTCTGTCTCTGTCTCTGTCTCCCTCCCTCCCTCCCTCTCCCCCGCCTCTCTCTCTCCCCTGACCTCCCCACCCCCACCCCATTTCACCACCACCCCCATTTGGGCCACATGTGGCCTCGACCCTGCAGGTTCCCTACCCTTGGGATTCATGCTTAGCATAGAAAATGGCATAAGAACTTAACAAATTAATTTCAGAAATTTGTTTTTCACCAAGGATTTTTACTTAAACTTTATTTACCTAAATATATTAGCTATTATTATTATTTCTTGTTTCTCCTATTCCCTCTAGCAAAATTTAAGTTCCTGGAGGGCAGTTACCAGGTTTTAGGTTTCTTCCTATCAGCTGTACTCTCCTTCATCCTGCTGTGTCTACAGTAACTGCTTAAATGTATTAAATCTTCCTAAATATGCATTTCATCATTGCACATCTTAATCAAGAGGCACTGATAGAACGGGAAAAGTCCTGGATTTGAATTCAGAAAACTTAGTTTCAGTTCCCAGCTCTATTTCTTACTAGGAGCGTGACCTTAGCCAAATCTTTCTAAGTTCTCTTTCCCTCATTTTTCTTATCTGGCAAATGTGAAATAAAAGTGATTATGCTACTTATACCAGCATCATTATAAAGAACTAACGTAAACACAATATATAACCATAAAACACTATATAAATGTCAGTTGTTGTAATTAGATCAACATTCATTATTTTCAAAGTGCCTATCTTTTATCTTTTAAAAACACATATTTCCAAAAAGAAAACTTTTTTTAAAGTTCTCCTCTGACCAAGAAAAACAATATGAATTGTTTCATAATTGCACATGAGGTCTTTCTTTATTTGATATATGCAGAATTTTTTCTCCCCTGAAAAGGGGGAGGAAAGGAGGATGAGAAGGTACCCAGATGAGTCAGCAGTCCAGCCCAGAGAAAGATGAAAAAAAACATCTTTGGCCTCAGCCTGCTCCTTAAATTGGAGGCTCTGAGGGGAATCAGCCAATCAGAAGATGAGCCTCAGGGGCAAATGGTATTTCCAATGGGAAAGTCCAACAGAGTGAGCTTCCGGGTTGAAGTGATATCTGTGGAATGATAAAAAGCCCCATTTTCCCTCCCCATTTTCAGCTTCCTCTTGTGTGTTGTTTCCCCATTCTCCACCCCACCTCACCCCACCCCTATCCCCCCACCAGATTACAGACACCTTAAAAAAAGAGATTTTTGTATGTGTGTATTTGATAAAACCTTTCAAAGATTTATCACCACATTTCATTCTTTACAATCTTATTCCCTTCATAAACAGGGCTTGAAGTGAGGAAAAAATAGCAGTACTCTGTGTATGGTTTCACCAGAAAAATCAGATGGTGGGAGAACTTTAAAAGAGGACTCTTTAGGCCCCCCTTAAAAAACAACATTAATGATATCGGTAATTACAATAGCTAATATTTATACAGTAGTTTAAGGTTTGCAAAGTACATTATATTTGATCTTCCCGACAATCAATACACAGGTGTATAAATATACTTTTAAATAGAAAATTATGGATATAAAAATGCAGAAATGTGTATATGTGTGTGTAAAAAATAACTCATGACAATCCTGTGAATTAGATGCCATTATTATCCCCATTTTATAGATGAGGAAACTGAACCTATATGAGGGAGTGACCTTCTCTCAGTCACATAGCTAGTAAATGTCTAAAGCAAGATTTAAACTCGGGTCTTTCTAACTCCAAGTCTAGCCAGCCATCTATCCCCCAGAGCCACCTATCTACAACAAAGGGATAGCATTCCATCTTACTCTGTCTCCCTGACAAGCTCTGTTGATGAAGGGGTTTGGTTCTTTATCTTTTTGTGTATGTCTGGTGAAATCTATGGACACCTTCTGAGAATAATGTTTTTAAACATGTGAAATAAAATAATAGGTTCACAAAGCAAACCAATTATATTGAAATCCAATTATCAAAATATTTAAAATTTAAAAAAAAAACAAGCTCAGAGACTCCAGATTAAGAACCCCTGATTAGTCTAACTTCTTCATTTAACAAATGAGGAACAACATTGTGGCATAAAGAGTTTAACAGACAGCTTAAGTGACTACATGGTACATGGGTAAAGGTGGAGTTTGAACCCAGAACTTCTGATTTCAAATTGAAGGACAAACAACAACCTTACTATGCATTACAGTGTTTCCTATACTTCTACTCTGAAAAGTTCTGATGCTTCTTGCAGCTGCGTAAGGTCAGGCCAGACCCCTTGAGTTCTAAGTCCTTCCCTGATTTTTTAAAAGCTGAATTACTCAGAGACGGCTGCTGCTTAAAGTAGCTATTCCAGGGGGAGTAAGGGGGCAATATTTTAGATTTGGTTTCAAGAGTAGACCCTGTTTTCCACTGTAGTCCTACTTTGATCTTTCTTGATAGAGTGAAGGCAAAGGTGACTCTAAATACTGTAAGATCATGCCAGTGAAATTTATACTTTAAACAGTCCTATCAAACTCCAAAAAAGGGGACCACGAAACTATACATAAAGATCCCTGCAGCTCACATATCGGCTTAGAAAACCACACATTTTATGTCTTTCTTTTTTTTTTTAATTAATTCATTAAAATCAGATGGGAATTACATTTTAATCTTGTTTGACAGCACTTAGTATCGTGGGCTGAATGTGACCCCTGGGCCGTGTTTGACACGGGTGGTCTACAAGATCCTCCTCAAGCCGGCAAGGCCTTGAATGGCATCCTCTCTGACTTAGCTGTGTTGACCCAGTTCTATCCCGACTCAGTAAATAACACATACCCTGGGATCAGAGAACGTCCGCCTTTGCTTTGCATACCACTCAATCGCTCTCTCTGATTTATAAGAATTAACTACCACCACCTTGCTTAGATTTCACGAGCTCCTCCTCTCACATCAGTGATAATATTTTAAAGACATGAATTATATTCAGTTTTATTGACATCAGAAGTGCATAATATCTCTCTTGGGATTATTTTACATGAGCCTAGGATAAAAGAAAGATTTTCTGCCCAATAGTTAGTGAATTTGTGAAAACAAAATGAAGTACACTGGGAAATATTGTTCTGTAGAAATGACTATGAGATGCAACCTGGTATAGTGCATAGAGAACTGGCCTCAGAGTCTGGAAAACCTGGATTCAAGTCCCACTTTGACAGCTATGGGCCATGTGACCCTGGACGTATCACAGGAACCTCTCAGCACCCCAGCCAACTCTGTAAGACTATACATTCCATAGTTCTACTAATGCTAATCTCCCCACTAGGAGACCCTTATACCAACGAAATCAATAAATCCAGTTGAACACCAGAAACAAGCCCAAGAACTGAAGCAAGGAATAAAAATTAGATTTCCCCAGAGCCAAGAACTCTCAGGCCTAGGGTGATTTAATACCCCCACTCTGGGCCAGATTTTCTTAGGTTTTAGGACTTTACAGAGAGAGCCTTTTTTAAAAAAAAATCCTGTGTTTATAATTTGTAATCTTTCCGTTTTGTACCTTAAATTCTTAACAGAGGAGAGAGATTTTAATGTCAAGAAACCAACATGATGTACAGAGTTAGATTTGAGGTCTGAAGACCTGGATTCAAATCCCATTTTTATCACTTACCACCTGTGTAACCAGGGGCAATTCCCTTAAGCTCTTTAAACTTAAAGTTTCCCAGCTATAAAATGAGTTTGTTGGACTAAATAATCGCTCAAGTCCCTGGCAGCTCTAAATTTAAAATTTTGAGATCCCTCTTTAGTCCAAAAACATTGCAGCAGGAGACCAGGTTAACTTCACTAAAAGTCTGAATTGAATATTTTTTTAAAAATCCAATTTAGTTACTCTCAGGCACAAAGTGTGTTACTGTGTAAGTACTTATGGGGTAAAGCAAAAATGAAATCAGTGATAAACACTGTAGGTCAAAGAAATATATGCATTCTCTAATATATAAGAATGTGCCATCAGATATTGCTGGTTGAATTAAAATCAGCCATTCCACAGTCGTTTGAGAGCCTATTCTGTTTAAACATTGTGCTAGATAGGGAAGATTGAAAGAAATCTTTAATTTCTTGAGTCTTTGGTTAGAAAAGTAGTTGAATCCCCCTTAAGAGTAAGATCCTGACATTTCAGAGGGAACAAAGCATTTAAACTCCCATAGACAAATCCACATCAGTGAAATTTTATGAAGTGTCCATATGTTCTGCTAGAGTTACTAAAGGTTCATTGACTATAGTGCATGATTTCAGAGTTCAACTGATAATTTGTGATTTGACTTAATTCAACAAGCATTTTATTAAGTGCTTACTATGTTAGGCCTACCTTTAAGGAGTTTGCATTCTATCATGGGGAAAAAACATATATATAAATTATAGAATATTAAATACAAGAAAGGCTGTGTGGTATAACCTTTTACAGGACATTTCTAACCATGAAAAGGTTGGATTAAATTATCTCTGAACTCCCTGTCATTCCCGAGACAGAAGAAGGAAGGTAGAGAAGGAGGAAGGGAGGGAAGGAGGAAAGGAGGAAGGGAGGAAGGGGGGAGGGAGTGAGGGAGGCAGGCAGGCAGGAAGGAAGGAAGGAAGGGAGGAAGGAAGGGAGAGAGGAGGGAAGGAAGGGAGGGAGGAAGGAAGGAGAAGAGGAAAGGAAGAGAAGGGAAGGAAGGAGGGAAAAGGGAGGAAGAGAGAAAAAGAGGGAGGGAGGGAAAGAGATGGCAAGGAAGGAAAGAAAGAAAGAAGGAAGGAACAAAGGATTAAAGGGTAGAGACCTGGGACTGAATTGGTGTTCTAACAATGTAGGCTATCAACTATTCTGCAATTTATAGCATTAGAGAATCATCTGGTACACTAAAAGGTGAAGTGACTTGTCCCAGGATCACAGAGCCAGTATATGTCAGAGGTCACATCAAGAACTTGGATCTCGATAATGAGAAAGGCTCTCTATCCACTGCATCTTGCTGCTCCTCTTTATTAATACTAATGTTGGCTTTTATTAACCATATTTTTTTGTGTTTTCCTAATCTAGAATGGCTTTAATTTCCTTTCTGTCCTATTGATCTAATGTGGCTCAATTTACTTTTTTTTAAAGCCAACAATGATTAAACAAACATCAAACCACGCTTCTGGAAAGTGAAGAAACTCCACCCAGGACCGCTACGGAAATTAGTATTTGGCAAGACTGCTCAGCTGGTCCTCTTATAAAAAGCATTTAAGATTGTCATAAAATTTTTTGGAAGATTCCAATGCATCAATCTTGCCAACAGAAACAATCTCTGCTAGATGAAAGAGAATTAGGTGGCTTTTTAACTCACCTCTCTTGCATGAGGAGTGGGCCAAAGCCATCATCCAAAGTGATACAGCAGTCATCCTCTTGTGTTCCACCAGGAGAAGATTTCTGGGACTCCCCTTGAACAGCTGCTATCCTGTGGAACTCCTTCAGCAACCTCAGCTCATTAAAGTTGCCAGTAATTGGTTCCTCTCCCATATGTCCGTGTACATTTGCATGAGCTGGAGCCGATGTTTGATTTAAATCCATCTCTAGCTCTCTGGAAATGACTCCTCCATCTTTGTTCTCCAAATACATATTTCTGATACAGCTCCTATCACCTAAAAATTGGTCCAAAAATATACATATATAGCCAACTGTCAGTATCACATTATATAACTCTATCCTAGGAGTTTCATTCCTTGAGACTGTCTTACAGGTGAGAGAGCCTAATTATGAGGTCCTTCGATTGTTTTAGTGACATTTTAATAATCTCTTTGGATCAAGTGTTTTATATCAAATTGCACTCTGAAATTAAGAGAGCTAATATGAGGTTAAGGTATATTAATATTCAGACTCAGAATTTTCCACGGTTGTCTTCAAGTCACCATGTAAATCTATCACCCGGCCTAGGCATTGTTGACTACATAGCAGTGGAGAAAGACCCTCTGAGATGACTTTTGGGGAGAACCATGCTTGCCCTAAGTAAAAATAGTGTCTAAGTGAGAAGGGTCAGTATGTGCTTCTGGTTAGAAAGAGGGCTGAGTTAGGAGGTAGGAATCCACTCATGAGCTTTCCTTGTTATTTCTCTATTTTGTAGGTTTGTAATAATGACATGAAAGAAAAAAGACAAGGGTAGGGTCAGAGGGGGAGAAGAGTACCTCAGAACACCCCAGTAAAAGAAGAATACAAGATCCATTTTAAGTTTTCCTATTAGTTAAGGTATCTTCCCACTACTAAAGTCGTGAAATAAAATGTTTACTCATTTGAATTTTCAAAGATCATAAACGCTTTCTCGAAAAATAGCTAAGAGGTTATCTCATTGGGAAGAATACATTGGAAGGTAAAAATACAATAATATAGTTATTAAGCTGCCTGAAAGGAGCTTAACACACATAATACCTTTGTTGAATATTGCCTCTGGTTCAATTCTGTAAGTCATAGCTTATTTACATACTGCAAATATCTAAAATTGACCCAAGTATAGTGAGAATACTAGAGTATTTAATGTCCAGACAGAAAACTATTCTCATACCTTAGCATCAGCATAATAACATCAAGAACGTTATTCACATAAAATGTGGCATTTTTCGGGGAAAATGTAAACCTATCACAGTTCTGCCTAGCCTTAAACCTATTATCTTCTTTCAAAAGCAGAATTAATTTGCTTCCTATGAAAGAAGGAGTTAAAGATGTGCCTAATTAACCATTGGATACACATGAATGACGCCAAGCTATATGGCTTCACCAGACACCAGTGTTCAAGTTCCTTCCAGGCACTTATCACCTACATGACCTTTGACATTATTACTTTGACAGTAATAATATCAGCTAACATTTATATAGCTTGAATATGTTATCTCATTTGATCCTCATAACGACCTTGGGAGGAAGGAACTATTATTCATCTCCATTTTACAGATGAGGAAACTGAGGCTAAAAGAGATCAAATGGCATGTCCATATGGACACACAGCTAGTAAATGTCCAAGGCAGGATTTGAACTCAGATCTTCTTAATTCCAAGGCTTGCATTCTATGTATTCTGCCCTCCTTACTGCCTTAATCTCTCTGAGTGTGTCACTTGGACTCTCTGGACTTGTATCCTCAGTAAATTTAGTAGAAGACTAGAAAAAATAGACATGGACATTTATTTACTACAATACTATTTATGATTTCAATCTCATTTACTCAGTAAAATTGAGGAGATTAAACTCAATGGCTCCTAAAATTCCTACTACCTCTATGACCCTGTAATCCTAAAATTGACCCAAGAGCCCTCCATGGGAGAAAATGAAGACATTGGATATTAGGACATTTGGCCCACATTTGGCACAATTTTAGTTAGCCTTCTGGACCGTAGATCACAAGGAATGTTTATGGATTGGTCTTCCTTTTCCTGACAAGGTACTTCCATCCTGCCACATTATATTCACAGCATTTAATTTGTTCACCACATTTGTACATAGTACAAAGGTCCCCAAGGGCCACCGAGGACACAGATGCTTTTGAATAAATTGAAACAAAGGTATAAACAAAAGCTCTGCCCATAAAATCTGTTGCAAGGGAGTATAAAGATTTTATGGTTATGTCGAAATCCCTTTATTGATAACTTCTAGCACTAGCAGCTGTGGTATACAGATAGAGGGGAGAAAAGGTGAGGTCATAAATTTTTGGTTATCACACAGAATATTCAAGAATCACAGTAAACCAAGATTTTCACGAAAGTAACAAAATGGAAAATATAATAACTTCAAACATTCTGCTGGGTCTCTTTTCTCTCCTCTTCTCCCTCAATTCTCCCTCCTTGGGTCTCAAAGCTTCTCCGAGATCGAGAACAATAAGCTCATACTGCACCCTAATGGGAAGCCTCTCCCAAAACACATAGAGAGGTTCATAGATTGTTAGAACTACAAAAAGACCTTAGAGGCAGGTCATCTATCTCTATTTTCTCATTTAAAGTTAAGAAAACTGAAGCTGAGAAAAGGAAAATGACTTGCCTAAGGTCATCTAGGTTAAAGACAGAGCCAGGATAAAAATGCAAGTGTCCTCTGACAGACTGTCCATCACAAGCACCTGACCGCTGAAAGAGGCAAATGGTAGTGGATTCATCCCATTCTGTCAGATATAATAAATGAATGGTAGGAACAATAAAGGATGGAAATGCTCTTTTATCTGTTTTTATCCTTCAAGCTTATATGAAAACTCAGTTTTTTGCAAGGACATTTCCCATCCTTTCTGTTAAAGCAAAGATGAAGTAAAAAAAAAAATCCTTCAGTTTCATTGAACTGACAAAGAAAAGGGAGAAGGTTGTTTTTCCTACAATTAAAATGGGGGCAAAAGAAGAAAGGCAGATATAGAGAAATGAAGAAGTAAATCTAAGAACCTCATGAATTAGTTTTCTAAGAAAAATCTGTATTTCTCTAAGGTTTTAAGAGAAAAGTTTGTTGAAAATAAGTATAATGGGAGTAGACTGGCCAATGGAGAGTCAGTCCTTGGAGGATGAATGAATATTCTCTGCTCGGTTTCAATCTACCATGGAGAATTTTGGGGAGCCAGTTTCTGACCATGCATGATGAGGGACACAGAGAAGGGCTTGTACTGTGTGATGAAAACATTTTTAAGCTGGAGAATTGGAAGAGTCAGGGGTTGGCACTCAGTTTGGCCTCAACAATTGCTGAATCATTGGTTCTTCTGGCTCCTTAGTCAATTAAATGCCAGAATGTAATTTTCCAACTGAAACAAAGAGTGAATATCTATGCATCCTCCAAAGATACTCCCCCATCATAGGCAAATCTGCCCCATTACATAAGTAAATGATATAATAATAACTGAAATCT
Source organism: Phalanger gymnotis (assembly GCA_028646595.1). NCBI lineage: Eukaryota > Metazoa > Chordata > Mammalia > Diprotodontia > Phalangeridae > Phalanger > Phalanger gymnotis. Next base: position 495,871,013 of record CM053622.1, on the reverse strand, counting down.
CATTTGATTTTCTTGCAACCATGTGAGGTAGGCATTACAAGTATCATTATACCCATTTCACAGATGAGGACACTGAAGGACACAAACTCCCTAAGAATGGACCAAGTACAAGCTAATAGCCCATGAGAAAAAAGAAGAAATATCAAAGAAAATTCGAAAGACCGAAAAATAGAAGAAAATGTTAAGATATATCATAGCAAAAATAACTGACCCAGAAAACAGAAAAAAAAATTAAGAGCCACTGGACTACCTGGATGACAAAGAAAAAAAACCTGCTCATTGCATTTCAAGAAATCTTAAAAGAAAACTACCCAGATCTCTTAGAACCTGGAGGCAAAGTAAAAATAGGAAGAATCCTCCAGTCACCTCCTAAAATAAACACCCAAATGAAAACTTCCAGGAACGCTACAGCCAAAATCTAGAGCCTGCTGGTTAAAGGGGAAAAAAAAATACTGCAAGTGGGCAGGACAAAAGGAAAGGAATCCAGCTCAGCAATTTATTGGTATGATCTTGGGCATGCTATTATTTAACCTCTCTAGGCCTCTATTTTCTCATCTGTAAAATGAGGTGTTGTGTTGGAGCTCAAGCTCAAAGGTCCCTTCCAAGCTATAAATCTATAATACTACTACCCCATTTGGTATTGTTATGCTGTATTATATTATTATACTGTATTATTACATAGTGTGATACTTGCTGTTATGCCAATCTTCCTTGCACGTAACTTTAAAAAAAAACGCTCCGCTGTCTTTAAATTGAAATCATAAACAGCATACTAGTAAATAAATGTCCATGACTGTTTTTTTTAGTCTTCTCCTATGTTCTACTTCATTATAATAAAATTTGATAAGGAGAGTCTTAAGGAGTCCAGTGATTAGAACAGCCCTAGATCTCCACTACTGGACTTTGCAAAAATAAAGTTGGTAGGCACAGAAACAAAAAGTTCGTGACAACTGATACTCTTTTTTATCCTTCTCAGATCATAGCCAAGCCTTTTTCTTGATCTCTGCTATAGTTGCCTATCTCTAAACAGACAGGCTGTGTATTTCTTTTCTTGAGGCTCAGATGCTCTTAAGGAAATGGTGATGATAATTTCTTGAAACTCCTTACTACTAGCAATCTTCTGGGGGTAGTGCTGTGGGGGTAGAGGGAGGGTGCAAAAAAAAATAAGTTGAGAAGGATGAGCTTTCTACTGATTTGGTTTTTGTTGCAGTTTAAAGTTTGGATTAATTTAGTACAGAAAACAAAATAAAACTTTTATTTCAAAGTATTAATGAACTTTATTCCCTTCGAGGATGGAAATATTTTTCCAACTTATTGGAGTATATGCTCTGTGTGTTTTAAAATAAAGTACGATAATCCTTTTGGCAAGGTTTGGACTGGTTTCCTTCCAGGGAGAGCTTAAATTGCTGAAGATCCTAGGAACTGTATTTCTTCAAAGCTTACGAAGAAAGAATGCTGACAAGCAGAGAAAGACTGGAGGGCAGAGTTTCACCTAGGATTGGACTAGAAAGAAAGCCCTCAAAAGAATTGAAAGGTGATGGAGTTCCCTCCCCCCAGCCACACATGTCCCATCAGTGGGTCTGCAGTTCCTCCAAAACCCAAGTTTCCAACAAAGATTCCAAGTGGTGAAAACTAAGGCCACATTTATTTGTTTGTTTGTTTTACCAAAGGCACTCACTCAGATGGCCAGAAACATTAATGAATAATTATACAGACTATATAATAATAATACAGACACAAGAAAATGGCAGACCTCATTCCCGGCCCCTGCCTTGTCAACTGGATGTTACTGACCTAGTTCTTTTTATTCCAATAAAGACTACATCTGACTGCTCTAATCTTACTTCTTCTTAACCCCCCCTGGATAACCCTGACTTGTGTATTCCCTTGTGACCCTTTGTTCATGGCATAATGATGTAATCATGAGTCATTCATATGTTTCCTAAGTAAACTTCCAAGAACAGAATTATTATGAAACTGGAACTTATAAAATTGACCTTATAAGATCATAAACCTAAACCTGTTGTGACCCCTAGTGGTTGCAAAAAAGAAAAATACATTTAGGAACGGGTTTTCTCCGTGCCAGACAATGCAACTGGCACATGGCTCCAGAGGTGGTGAGCGGCTTTTAATCTATCTGTGCAATAAGAAGAAGAAGAACAATAACAATAATAGCTACATTTTAATAGCACCTACTATGTGCTAGGCACTGTGCTAAGTGCTTTCTTGGAATGATAATAATAATAACGACAATAATAGCTACATTTTTATAGCACCTACTATGTGTTAAGGCACTGTGCTAAGTGCTTTACAAATATTATCTTAACTGAATCTCACAACAACCGTGGGAGGTAATCACTATTATTATCCCCATTTTACAGAGAAGGAAACTGAGGCAAACTGAAGTCACATGTCTTGCCCAAGGTCACATAGCTAGTAAATGTCTGAGGATAGCTTTGAACTCAGGTCTTCCTGATGCCAGGCCTAGCACTCCATCCACGGCACCACCTCGATGTCCTATACAAAGTGCCATGTGATCAAAAACATTAAAAATCATAGAATCCTTAGGATGCCATGAACAATAGACAAAAGTCTCACATCAAGACCTTGTTTGGGAAACTTTAGGGGTTAGTAACTATGGCCTCTGATAAAAAAAAAATAAACTCCTCAATTTGGCCTTTCAAGATTCTCATAAGCTGAAGCAGCTAGGTGGCACAGTGGATAGAGCACTGGCCTTGGAGTCAGGAGGACCTGAGTTCAAATCCAATCTCAGACACTTGACATACTAGCTGTGTGACCCTGGAAAAGTCACTTAACCTCAATTGCCTCGCAAATTAAAAAAAAAAAAAAGATTCTCATAACCTGGCTTCAAGGTATCCTTCCAGAGTGACATCATATCACTTTTCAGCACACATTCAATGTTTAAATCAAACAGGCCTACCTAACATCCTCCGTAGAGGACATATTGTTTCCTGCCCTTGCGCAAAGCTGATCTCCTTACTTGGGATTCTCTTTTTTCTCACCACAGTCTGTTAGAATCCCTAGCTTCCTAAAAGGCTCAGCTCAAGTGCCATTGTTTGCACAAGATCTTTCCCAATCCCCTCACTTGTTAGTTTCCATTACATAGTGAGATGTACCAGGACAGTGAAGTGAGATTTTCTCTTTATATATAAGGGAGTTCTTAAAGTAATCCTCACGATTTAGTCTGTAGTCTTGTTAATAGTCTCCTGATGGAAGAATGTTAGCATGTCAGCACACCAGGGTGACCACATGGAGATGCTAGCTTAGTATAGTCTGATTTGGCTAAATCTCACTTGACTGTATTTTTTTTTCCTTCACTTCTATAAAACATGGGGTTTTTTTTCAATTTTTTAACATTTTCATTTATAGTTTTGAGTTCCAAATTCTATCCCTGCCTCCTCTTGCCCCTCTCTGAGACAGTAAGCAATCAGATAGATTATATATGAGCAATTATGTAAAACATTTCCGCATTAGTCATTTTGTACAAAGAGATTTGAATAAAAGAAAAAAAAGTGAAAGAAAGAGAAAAAATATCATGCTTTGTCTGTATTCAATCAATATTAGTTCTTTCTCTGGAGGCAGATTGTATGCTTCATTATTATTCCTTTGGGATTGCCTTGGATCATTGTATTGCTGAGAATAGCTAAGTCATTCACGAGTCTTCATCAAACAATATTGCTGTTACTATGTATAACATTCTCCTGGTTCTGTTCATTTCACTATTCATCAGTTCATGTAAGTCTTTCCAGGCTTTTATGAAATCATCCTGCTTCTCACTTCTTATAGCACAATAATATTCCATTACAAGCATATACCACAGCTTGTTTAGCCATTCCCCAATTGATGGGCATCCCTTTGGTTTCCAATTCTTAGCAATCATAAAAAGAGCTGCTATAGATATTTTTGTACAAATAGGTCCTTTTCCTTTTTTGGCAGTGGGGGAAAGGGTGGAGAGAATGTCTCTGGGATATGGACCTAGCAGTGGTATTGCTGGATCAAAGGGTATGCACAGTCTTATATCCATTTGCCACAGCTCCAAATTGCTTTCCAGAATGGTTAGAGCAGTTCACAACTCCACCAATAATGCATTAGTGTCCCAGTTTTCCCACATCTCCCCAATATCCAATATTTCCCCTTTTTGTCTTAACAGCTAATCTGATATGTATGAAGTGATACCTCAGAGTTGTTTTAATTTGCATTTCTCTAATCAATAGTGATTTAGAGCATTTTTTATATGACCATAGATAGCTCTGATTTCTCTGTCTGAAAACTGCCTGTTCATATCCTTTGACCATGTATCAACTGGGACAAGATTTGTATTTTTACAAATTTGACTCAGTCCTCTATGTATTTGAGAAATGAGGCCTTTATCAGACATATTTGTTGCAAAAAAAAATTTCCTAGTTTTCAGCTTTCCTTATTATTTTGTTTTCATTGGGGTTTTTTGTGTAAAAACTTTTTCAATTGTATATAATGAAAATTATCTATTTTGTATTTTATAATGCTCTCTATACTTTCTTTGGTCCTAAATTCTTCCCTTGTCTATAAAACTGATGGATAAACTATTTCATGCTCTCTTACTTTGCTTATGGTATAACCTGTTATGTGTAAATTATTTACCCATTTTGACCTTATATTGGTATGTTGTGTGAGATATTGGTCTATATCTAGTTTCTGCCATATTGTTTTCCAGTTTTCCCAGCAGTTTTTGTTAAATAATTAGTTTTTTCTTCCAAAAGTTTGGATTTGGGGGTTTGTCATATACTAGTTTACTACAGTCACTTACTATAACATAATTTGTACATAATCTATTTCACTGATCTACCACTCTATTTCTCAGCCAGCACCAGATTGTTTTGATAATTACTGCTTTATAATACAGTTTGAGATCTGACACAGCTAGACTACCTTCTTTCACATTTTTTTCTTTGATTCCCTTTATATCCTTGAGCTTTTCTTCTTCCAGATGAACTTTGTTTTTTATTTTTACTTTATAAAATAATTTTTGATAGTTTGATTGGTATGGCATTGAATAGATGACTTTAGGTAGAATTGTCATTTTTACTGTATTGGTTCAGCATCCTCAAAAACAATTAATATTTTTTTCAATTCCTTAGATGTGATTTTATTTGTATGAAAAGTGGTTTATAGTTTTGTTCATATGGTTCCTGGATTTGTCTTGGTGGGTAGTCTCCCAGGTATTTTAGATTATCTGCAGTTATTTCAAATGGAATTCTTCTTTCTATCTCTTGCTGCTGGACTTTGTTGGTAAAATATGGAAATACTGATGGTTTCTGTGGGTTTATTTTGTATCCTGCGACTTTACTAAAGTTGTTAAAAATTTCAAGTTGTTTTTTAGTTGATTTTCTAGGATTTTCTAAGTATAACATCATGTCATATGCAAACAGTGATAGTTTTGTTTTCTCATTGCCTATTCTAATTCCTTTAATTTCTTCTTCTCTTATTGCTACAGCTAACATTTCTAGTACAATATTAATAACAGAGGAGATAATGGGCATCCTTGCTTCACCCTGATTGTACTGAGAGGGCTTCTAGTTTATGCTTGCTCATGGTTTTAGATAAACATTACTTATCATTTTAAGGTAAGCTCTATTTATTCCTATGCTTTCTAGTGTTTTTAATAGAAATGAGTACTGTATTTTGTCAAAGGCTTTTACTACATCTATTGAGAGATAATTATATTATTTCTGTTGGTTTTATTACTGACATGGTCAATTATGCTGATAGTATTGAACCAGCCCTGAATTCCTAGTATAAATCCTACCTGGTCACAATGTATGATCCTTGTGATATATTGCTGTAATCTCTTTACTAGTATTTTATTTAAATTTTTTGAATCAATATTCATTAGGGAAATGGTCTAGATTTTTTTTTTCTGTTTTGGCTCTTCCTAGTTTGGGTATCAACATCATATTTGTGTCATAAAAGGAATTTGGTGGGACTCCTTCTTTGCCTATTTTTCATGTTGTATTGAGATTTCTTGTTCTTTAAATGTTTGGTAGAATTTGATTATGAATTCATCTGGTCTTGGGGATTTTTTCTTAGGAAGCTGATTGATGGCTTATTCAATTTTTTTTCTAAGATTGGGTTAAGTATTTTATTTCTTCTTTATATTGTTGTAGCTATTCATCCATTTCATTTGGATTGGCAAAATTATTGGCATCTAATTGGGCAAAATATCTCCTAACGATTGTCCTAATTTCTTCTTCATTGGGGGTGAATTCATCCCTTTCATTTTTGATACTAGTAATTTGTTTTTTTCTTTTCTTTTTTTAATCAATTAACCAATAGTTTATCTATTTTATTGAGGTTTTCCCCATAAAACCAGCTTCTAGTTTTATTTATTAGCTCAATGGTTTTCTTTCAATTTTATTAATCTCTCCTTTGATTTTTAGGGTTTCTAATTTGGTGTTTAATTGGGGATTTTTGATTTGTTCTTTTTCTAGTTTTTCTAGTTGCATGCCCAATTCATTGATCTGCTTTTTCTCTTTTTTATTTATGTAAGCAAGTAGAGATATAAATTTTCCCCTCAGTACCACTTTGGATGCATCCTATAAATATTGATATGTTGTCTCATTGTTGTCATTTTCTTTAATTAAATTATTGATTGTTTCCATAATTTGGTCTTTGGTCCACCTATTTTTTAGGATTGGATTATTTCATTTCCAATTAATTTTATTCTCTCTTCCCATTGTCCATTATTGAATATAATTTTTATTGCATCATGATCTATAAAGGATGCATTTATGATTTATGCTTTTCTGCATTTGGTTGTGAGGTTTTTATGTTCTACTACATGGTGAATTTTTGTGTAGGTATCATGTACTGCTGAGAAAAAAGGTTTCTTCCTTTCTATTCTCATTCAGTTTTCTCCAGAGATCTATCCTATCTAACTTGCCCAGAATTTCATTCACCTCCTTAAACTTCTTCCCTGTTTATTTTTTTTATTTGATTTATCTAGTTCTGAGAGTGGAAAGTTGAGGTCATGTACTAGTATAGTTTTATTATCTATTTCTTCCTCTAACTTGTTCAACTTCTCTTTCAATAATTGAAATGTTATACCATTTGGTGCATATATGTTTAGTATTGATATGACTTCATTGTCTTTGGTGCTTTTCAGCAAGATATAGTTTCCTTACTTATCTCTTTTAATTATATCTATTTTTGCTTTTGCTTTGTCTGATACCATGTTTGCTACTCCTGCTTTCTTTGCTTCAGGTGAAGCATAATCGATTCTGCTCCAGTCCCTTAAATTTTACCCTGTGTGTATCTCTCTGCCTGCTTCAAATGTGTTTCTTGTAAACTACATGTTGTAGGATTCTGGTTTTTAATCTGTTCTGCTATCTGCTTCAATTTTATGGGTGAGTTCATCCCATTCACATTTATATTTATGATAATTGTGTATTTCCCTCCATGCTATTTTTCCCCTATTTATTCCCTTCTCTCTCTCCTTCTCTCTCTTACACCCTGCCCTTTCCCTCCTCACAAGTATTTTACTTCTGATCGCTGCCTTCCCTAATCAACCCTCCATTTTATCAGTCTCCCTTCTCCTCCTTAAAACATGTTTTAATGATGACTTTGGTCCAGGGGTGTGCTGATCAATTATAAGAACTGGCTTTATGAAGAAAAAAATATACACACAACACATTTTTAAGTTTAATTTGCATTATTAACATTTTCTCCATCACTTTTTAAAGTCTAGACAATCAATAAAACAATAAAGCAAGCTCTGATTTGTAGCCAATTCGCCAGCTTCTGAGGTGTAAATAATTACACTGATAATTTAACGATCAGTTCAAACTTATAAAAGCCGGCTCCAGAACACCCCTGCTTTTGTCTTTATATCACAGTGATTTCCCTGCAATAGACTGGACCCTCTCTTAGAACAAAGAAAGACATTAAATAAAAACACCAGATTGACTGATAATATCTGACAATGAATTCGGCATTCTATCCTGGTAGTCCCATTGTCTGGGCCTACCATCAGGAGGACAGTAAATTTCATACTATGTCTCTTGTTTGGGACCATTACTGGCTTTTTGGTTTCTCAGAATTCAGGCTTCATTTCCATTTGGCTTAGAGTGTTGCCTCCAGGAGAAACAGTATTCCTGACACCTCTTAATTCTAGAGCCTTCCCTTTATTGATTATTTCCAATTTATCCTGTATAGAGTTTATACCTAGTTGCTTGCATATTGTCTCCCTTGTTAGACTAAGAACTTCTTGAAAACAGGAAATACCTTTTACCTTTCTTTGTATCCCCAACACTTAGCACAGTGCCTGACGCACAGAAGGCATTTAATATTTATTGACTGAGTAAAATTAAGAGTTTTGCCCTTAGGCACTGGGAAAACTTTTGGGAAATTTTCATTAGGCTTCAATGTTAGAGAGCGACTTTTGAAAAGACCCCTAGTGACTGCTTCTAAAGTTAGCATCAAATTTTAAGGTATTATTAGGATCAGTGCTTATTCCAGGAGAACTACACCTAACATAAGAATCACTGCAAATAAGTTCACAGTGAAACCCTTGGCTCAAAGAGCTAATTGCATGGAATTCTCTCCTTATTTGGTGGAGATTGATTACTCAGTGCCCCACACCTGTATGAGGGGTAGGTTTGAGTTGGTGAGAGGAGGAGAAAGGAGAGATCCTAATTATTCTGGGTTTCCATCTTTGAGAGAGAAGACACACCATCCAGATACCATCAAATCACTCTACAGAGAAAAAGACTGGGAAAGAGCCAACATGTAGAGCAGCTAGCAACTCCTACCATATCCCTATCCCAAGCTTGCTTAGCCCTTGGGGAACTTCCCCATTGGTGAGATCTAGGATTCTCTCTCTTAGTTGAGCCGCATTTTTTCACTTCCAAAGAGAGAGTTCAATCTGTATTATCTGGTATATATGCTCATATGAGTATGTTCTCTAATTTCCACTTTGCTACCAACTTATATTCATTGTAGAACTGCCATCTGGTGAGAAGCCTTGACTATGTAGCTTGAGAAACTCCTTTCCCAGTAATGAGTAGCTATCAGGAGTTTAGCTTGAACCTAAAGATTACTTTCCCCAGGACTAATAATATTTAAGAGAGGAGACAGAATTCTAGCTCAATAGACTGGCCACCCTCTGTCCCCAACTTCCTACTTCCCTTTCTGGGAAGGAATCAAGGTCTCCCTTGGAGAAGGGTGGGAGAAAGAAATGCTAGAGATATCTATTCTTGCCTCCCTTTGAGGCACACCTACAAAATTATGTTGTGGTTGTATCTGGACATATGTAATCTACATGACCAAAAACAATAACTCCATACACCCACCCCTTACAATGAAATCACAAAATCAGAGGACCTATATGCTTTCTTAAAGCTGAAAGTGTGTTTTTAAGCTAACCTGAGATCAGTACTTCCTAGCACTTGCAGGACCTTTGAATGTACCAGGAGATCAAAGGAGAACATCTAATTGTTTTGACTCTGTTAGGGATGAAATTTTGCTGTGGTTATTTTTGTTTAAGAGCCTTACAAAATTGAGAGTCCCAAGACACTATATTGCATTTTTATTTTCCCGGGTCAGGAAAAGGGGCAATCAAGGCAGAAGTAAAAGTCCCTATCTTTCCATTCCAAAATTAGAAACTAAAAAACAAAATTAGAAGGGTCTGCACTTGATTTTAAATCAGTCCAGCATAGACTTGAATTTCAATTAAAAGTTAATAAGGTGGGAATACTTATAGGAACTGGGGCAGAGTGAAGTAAGCAGAAGAATTTATAGAAAGACTAAATATAAAGGAAAAGAACTTTGAAATACTTCTGAACAATCATAACTCCAGAAGACTGATACAAGCAAAAACACTTCCCTCTCCTTGGCAGAAAGGTATTGGACAAGAGGTGCAGAATGAGATATCCATCTTTAGATAAGGCCAATGTACAAAATTGTTTTTTCCTAACTAGACTTATTTGTCACTAGGGCTTTAATTTTTGGGTAGAGTTGGAAGAATTGTTGGGGACCAGCAAAAGTGATACAAAAAAATCAATGAAACATTTAAAAATACACAGAGGAAAGCAGAAGTAAGTTTGTAACAGAACACAGATGAGAATGGCAGCATTGGTACTTTCATGTCAAATTTAATGTGTACTTTGAAAGAAGACCAAGCTGTTTATAATCGAGATGGTTTCATAATCAATCTTTTTCCATTCTTTGTATTTGGAAATGTTTGTATCTATCAAAATTAAAAAAAAGATTTCATTTTAAGTTGAGAAAACAGAGCGGTTTGCCAATACTAGAGACCTACAATATATGTGGGAGTTGGAGAGGGCCTGGGGGCATAGAAAGGATTATGTCTATGCCCTATCTGGAGGGGTCAGCCATGCCCACATAGCTTCAGCCAATAAGGACCAAATGAAGAGCTAGGGGATAAAGGATACTGGGGGCATCTGGCATTGGAGCTTTGGGAGAAACAGGAGCTAAGTAAAGGCAAGGATTCAAACAGGCTGAAGAGTGTCCAGCTTCCCTGTCCTAAGGCTTTTGTGTTGAGCCTGTGCCTCTGGACAGGAGCAGGGTCACAGAAAGGATAAAATAACTGGTGGCAAGAAGTCTCCAGACTGTTGTTGGCTATGAGAAGGATCCAGACCCCAGACGAGGAGTTCTTCACATTAACCTTCCTGGAAGTCATGAGTAGAACAACTTTGAGGCACATTTGCTCACTTCTGGTGAGAACAGGCAGTCTTGGAAGCAGATTGTAAAGGTACTTAAAATGTGTCCGGAAACCCTTGAGTATAGGACATGCTCATAAGTCCCTCAAGGGATGTTTGTGCCTAAGGAGAAGCTGTTGGCCCAGTGCCCTCAAAGTGACCATTTAAATATATTTTTATTGTGTTTCTTTTGTTTCTTTGGTCACGAATAAATACTATATACAGTTAAGCCATGCTTGTGCTTGGCTTTGTTAAATCATATTCTTGCTTTTGGAGTTTTTTGAAATATAGCAGAGCAGGAAGGACGGCAGTTTTCCCTATGGGTGAAAGCACTGACCCCAAGAAAGTGTGGAATTAAAAAATAAAAGCTCCCTGCTCTCTGACAACCATAAGGAGTTGGACAATTTCCTCCAAGCACCCTCTGGTTTGGGGGAAGGACTAAGTTGCCACCTCGACTACAGGATTTTCTCCAAATAGAGCAATAGGTTGTAAGCTCCTTGAGCTACATGGACCATTTCATTTTTTTTTCTTTTTACCCCAGTGAAGTACCTAGCACATAGCAATTTAACAAATGGTGATTGACAGTCAACACCTGGGCTCTCATCCCTGAAAGGATTATGCCCCCTGGTACTTAAAAGATAAAGTAGAAAGAGAAAAGCTGAATAAGTGCTAGGCATTAGCTAATCCAGACTCCAGGCCAGTGGCCCCAACTTCTGATAATTACAACAGCAAAAAGAACAGGTAGGGAGCCTTCACTTAGGGTACTCATTTCTGTACAAGCTGGAGAACGCAAAAAACCTCAATAGACACAGATAAGAATCCTGGAAAATTATCAGAAAAAGCAGCACAGGTGAAAGATTTTTTTAAGGAAATTTTTAGATGTTGTTAGGAACCCAGGAACAGAAACATAAGTAGAATAGGACATTCAGGACTTTGGCTCAGGGCAATGAAATGTGTAACTTTGACCTCTTCAGGTGAAATCTAACATAGAATAGTGAATAATAGATAGTTAGTCTCAGAGTCAAGACGACCAGGGTTCAAGTCCTACACTGGCTATATTTTCTTGGATAAACCACTTAACCTCGGTGGCCCCAGGAAACCTTGTAAGATGAGGTGTGAGCAGGGACCAAACTGCATTCACAGAGGTTGTTTGCTCATCCAGAATTCCTATACAAATGAAATCACAAATCCTGGCCCTCACCAACCTGTCCCTCCAGCAGGTAGAAACAATTCAATCAGATAGATTGATTAATGTAAAAAGGAGGCAAGCAGATGGTAATTCTCTCTGGCCTGACCCTACCCTGCTGTCTTCCTAATAGTAGCCTCTCCTGCAGGGTCTCCCAGTATCCTGTAGTCTCTAGTCCAGGATCCCCATCCAGGGAGTTGGTGGGCTAGGGTCTCTGTCTCCCCCTCCAGTAAGGAGAGCTTTAAGATACCTACTCTCCATGATGCCTTCTTTGATAAGGTTTAAACTCCCTCCTCGAGGTCTCCCTCACCCAACCACTTGCTCCAGACAAGCAAGAGCCCACAATAGGCAATAATATTTTTTACATGTAAGATCTTTATTACATGAACTACTCTATGTTTTTAAAGTATGTAGCAAATTCAATATTGTAGTTTCAAAATTATCCTGCTTCTGTGTCCCACCGAACTTCCTTCTGATGGCTTCTGTGCTCTTTAAAAAAAATGTTTCATTGATGAGCTTGTCCTTTCGAAAAATCACTTTCACTATCTTTCCTATGTCCATTCCGCAAGGGAAAAAAGCCCTCACTTGCAACAAATGAGCAAAACACATCCACACATTGTCCATTTCTGAAAACGTATACCTCATTCTGCACCTCTAGGTGATCACCTTTCTGTCAAGACATGGGAAGCATGACTCACCATTAGTCTTCTGAAGGTGTGGTTATTTCATTGATGAGTGTTCTTAAGTCTTTCAAAGTTGTTTACCATGATACTGCCATAGTTAGCGTATAAATTAATCTTCTGGTTCTGTTCAATTCACTATACACCAGTCCAAATAAGTCTTCCCAGGTTCCTCTTAATCCATGCCTTTGGACATGCTCATGGTGCACTAATGTTCCTTTATCTTCATTAAATAATAATGATAATAGCAACAACAAAAAACATTTCCATACTGCTTAAAGTTTATAAAGCATTTTCCATATATTATCAATTTGATCTACACAACCACCCTGAAATTCTAATCTGGTCGCCACTATTAATTTACTGCATGATCCTTCACCCATCATTTAACTTCTGTGTTCCTTGGTTTTCTCACCTGCTGACATCACCTCTCTGTGGCCAGATGTATTTCCTCTGGCACGTGTAGGTTAAGGAACTTCTCATAATGAGGGATCCTTTCTAGAACCTAAGCACCGATCTTCTCTGTCAGCAAACTACCAATGGCTACTGGCTGTCTAGCCATCGCAACCTGGTACCTCTCCTTTTGTGGGTAGGTGAAGGTTCAGACTTGTGATTTCATTAGTTTCAAGAAGTCTCAATCTAGGCAATGTTTTGTGGTACTTTCCCAAGGTACCAGAATTGCAAGCTTTAGCTGCCTCACCAAGAGACTGGGATAGGGATGAATGTGGAATCACAAGCTTCATCCGGGGAAACACCCGTTGTTTAGTGTAGTGTGCCTGGACCCCAATGGGAAAAGTGATCCCATCAATGGGAAGGGCCACAATGAACTCACAAAGAGGTCTTCAAAATGCAAGAATCAAAAGGATGACAGAGATCCTCTAGAGCAAAGTGGAAGAGAAGGATCATTAAACCAATTCAATTCCTGATTTTTAAAGGCTGCGGGCACAGCCTAGCTGGTGCCCGATATAATTGTCTAGGAAAGAAAACTTTTTCTGAAGAAACAATTCTTTCCTGGGGTAGGAGAAACTTTCAAAGATATTCTAATTTAATTTCAGAGATCTTAGAATCCTGGTATGGATTTGGGAAAGATACCTAGAATCACTAGAAGCACCAAACATAAGATGCATTTATTTCATGAACTGTAATTTGACATTTTAGGAATAATGAATTTAAATGTAGAAGTGCTATACAATTAATGGATTTCAATGTTGTGACTGGACAGAAAATTATTTTGCTCTAATTCTAATCATATATACTCTATTATTTGAGAATGCATCCAGTTGGTGATATTATAGCATTTAGAGATACTTAAGACATATTTGATTTTCATCGTGAATAATAATTGATGGATAGTGGTGCCATACTTTTGCAGCTGTGACATATTGATAACTACACATTGTGGTAGTTTTCTTCAATGTAATTTTATTTCTTTCAATTAACAAAAATCTACCTTCTCTCCCTCTAGTTCCCTTCTCCCATTGAAAAAGAGAGGAAAATCCCTTATAACAAAATATACAGTCAAGCAACAAATTCCCACATAGGCCATGTCTAAAAAAAAAAGTTGCAATCTGTTCCCTGATTCTTATAACCTGTCAGGCAGTGGGAACTTAAATTGTGCTTGGTCATTGTATTGGTCTTTCATTAATTAAGTCTTTCAAAGTTGTTTATCTTTACATTACTATTGTTATTATTTAAATTGTTCTCCTGGTTTCACTAACTTCACTCTACATCAGTTCGCAAGTCTTCCCATGTTTCTCTAAAAACATACCATTCATCAGTTCTTATAGCACAGTAGTATTCCATTACCTTTGTACATCATAATTTGTTTAGCCATTCCCCAATCAATAGGCCACTCCATTGGGTTCCATTTTTCTGATACCACAAAAAGAGGGGCTGTAAATATGTAAATATTTTTGTACATGTGGATTCTTTATTTCTTTCTATTACGTTATTGGGGAATGGACATAGTAGTACTCTGGATCAAAGGGTGTAAAGAGTTTAATAACTTTTGGAGCATAATTCCAAACTGATTTCCAGAATGGCTGGACCAGTTTATCTCTCCACTAATAACGTATTCATGTACCCATTTTCCCACAACTTCTCCAGCATTTGCCATTTTCTTTTTTATCAACTTTTCTAATCTGATGGGTATGAGTTGGCACCTCAGAATTGTGTTGATTTGCATTTATTTGGGTGTTCCCTACTGATCTCTCTTCTAGGTTTTATTATCCATTCAAAATACCTCCTGAAGGTTCTCTATCTCCCCCAACCGTAAGATCACATCGTTCTCCTCTCAAAACTGAACCCAAAACTTATTCCCAGTTGCCTTGACTCAGCATCCTCCTACCTACTCCCAACTATCCCCACTACCTATTTTTACAACTGCAATCCCACAGGTTCCATTCTGGCCAATTCACATCATGCATTTCCCTAAGTCTCAGAGGCACTTGGATTACAAAGGTAAACGTGAAAGTAATTTTGGAAGAAGTTGAAGAACACTAAAAAACTGGAAGGATTAGGAAACGCCTCTTACAAGGGGCAGCACCTGAGCTGATCTTGAAGGGACATAAGGATTCCAAGAGTTGGAGAGAAAGCACACAGCATGGGGGTAGCCTATGCAAAGGCACGCAGGTGAGAGGCATGATACCACCTTTTGGAGAGAGGAAGTAAACAATTTTGGCTAGAACATAAAAGTGCCTGAAGAGGAGTAATGCAAAATAAATCTGCAAGCCTCAATGAGAGCAATATTACTAAAGTTTTAAATGCCGAACAGAAGAATTTGTACTTTATCCTATAGGTGATAGGGTATCACTGAAACTTTTTGAATAGGTGAGCAACTTGGTCAGATCTGTGCTTTGAGAATATCAAATTAGCCGCTATGTGGAGGAAGGATTGGACATAGAGATCCTGGAAGAAAAATCAATTAGAGAGCTATTACAACATTCCAGGTATTGCAATATTCCAGGTGAGAGGATCTAAACAGTGGTAGTAGCCAGACAGTGTAGAAAAGGGAGAATAAGTAGGAAAAGAGCTTAGAAGTATGAAATCTCTAAAAATAATAATAACTTAGCACTTATTATTTGCCAGGCACTATGCTAGGTGCTTTACAAATATTATCTCCTCTAATTTTCACATGAACCCTGGGAGGTAAATGCTATCATTATACCCATTGTACAGATGAAGAAACTGAGGTAGACAAGGGTTAGGTGACTTGCCCAAGATTACCCAACTAATAAGTATACTATGAAGCAGTAATCATCAAAATTATTTGGTATTGGCTAAAAGATAGAAAAGTTGATCAGCAGAACAGATTAGGTAAACAAGAGACAGGAATAGTCAAATAGAATAAGCAGAGTATTCAATAAACCCAAGGACACTGGCTACTGGGTTGGGGATTCACCATTCAACAAAAAACAGCTGGGGGAACTAGAAAGGATTCTGGGAGAAATTAGGATTAGACCACATAGCATATATCCCAACAAGCTCAAAATGAATACATGATCTAAATATAAAAATTCCAATCACAAAATAATGAAAGGAGAAGGAAGCGGATGTCTTTCATAACTATGGGTAAGGGGAGAGTCATTGACAAAACAAGGAATAGAAATGATCGTGAAGGATAAAATGAGCTATTTTGATTACATAAAATTGAAAGTCTTTTTCTCAAATGGGATCAATGAAATTAGAATTTTAAGGGAAACAGTTACCTGAGGAAAAAAAATCTTTGCATCAAATTTCTCTACTGAATGCCTAATATCCAAGATAAAAAAGACAGAGGATACAAATCTATAAGAATAAGAGCCATCCCAATAGAAAAATGGCTAAAGGATATAAACTGGCAGTTTTTAAAAGAAGAGATACAAGCCATCAACAGAATAAAACACAGGACTTGTGATTTCATTTATCAAGGTGACTTCCACATAAGGAAACTCCCTTTGCCAATTCAGATAGCTGCCTCCTCTGTAACTTGTAGTCTTAAAGAACCACTTAGATCAGGGATGTTAAACTCAAATAGAAACTCTTATATAAATATCCCTGTGGGCAGTATATTGACTTAGAAAAGCACACATTAATAAAATCTGTGTTCTATTATGTTTTTATTTATTTCATTAAATATTTCCCAATTACATTTTAATGGGCTGCTCTAGGGAGTGTTGGTGATAGGGAGAGGGTTGTTTGACATTTCTGGCCTAGACCCCTGAGAGCTTAAGTGAATTGCCCAGAGAAACATAGCCAGTATATGTAAGATGTGGTATTTGAACTCTGATTTTCCTGGCACTGAGGCTATTATTTCATGCCACCTCTCTATCAACAACAAAAAGAAAAAGAAAAAAAACAAACTACAAATCATCCTAGTAACCTAAAAACACATTAAAACATGCTCATTAAATTGGCAACAATGCCATTATTATCCTCATTTTATAGATGGAGCTACTGAGAAAGGCAGAAATTAAGTGACTTGCCCAGGGTCACAGCTAATATGAACACAGATCTTCCTGAAATCCCCATTTCAGAAATGAGGAGACAGGTTCAGAGAGGCTTACTGGATAAGGGCCACATAGCTAAGTAAGGTTCAGAACCAGAACTCAAGCCCAACTTCCGACCTCATCACTACACTGCAAGTTCTCATAGACACACTACTCCTGGGGGAGAATCAGAAAGCACTAAACACCACAGAAGTGTGTGTGACCAATTGGAAACCCTGAGTTGAAGGGTGAGGAGAGCACAGCAGAGGTTAAGAAAAGAGTAAGAAACAGCCACGGAATTAACGATTATTGGTCATTTGGGCATTCTTAAGATAGGGAATTTTGTCGTCTGTGTTCAGGAGTGTGAGGGTAGAAAAAATAGAAATGGATGCATTTCTAATGCAAAAAAAATGCTATAACTGGAGACTGAATAAGAACAAATCTAAGAACTGATAATCATATTCTTAACACCTGTCATCCTCAAGATGCTTGTACAACTTTAATAAATCCTCATAGTCCTCAAAAGGTAGTTAATACTCTTCTCAGGGAGAAACAAGTACAGAGGAATGAGTTTCCCAAGGCTACCATGAGGAAACTAATGTGGGAATCTAGAATTCTGCAGATACAGGTGCCCACATAGCAAGTAGATAGCGTGCTAGACATGAAATGATCAGAGTTCACATCCTGCCTTGGATACTTCCTAGCTGTGTGATCCTGGATCAATCACTTAACTTCTTTCAGCCTCGGTTTCCTCATCTGTAAAATGCAGATAATATTATCTACAGTATTTAGCACATTGAGTTGTTAAGAGAGTTGTTGAATGCAATGATGTATATATAGCACATTGCTGCCTTTAAAACACTATTTAAACATCAGCTCTTCTTGTTACTAAGGTTTTCTGAATATTGCATCATAAAAAGAGATACATAACGAAATTTGTTCTTTCATATATAATCCACTTTTTTCACTTCTTTGTCACATTTGGTTCGTGGTTTTTGAAGATTAAGTTCATGATAAAAAACACAGGGCAGCCAGGTGGCACAGTAGATAGAGTGTCAGGCCTGGAGTCAGGAAGACTCATCTTTTCGAGTTCAAATCTAGCCTCAGAGGCTAGTAAATTGTGTGATCCTGGGCAAGTCATTAACACAGTTTGCCTTGGTTTCCTCATCTGTAATTGAGCTGGAGAAAGAAATGGCAGTATTTCTGCCAGGAAAACCCCAAATGGGATCATAAAATGTCAGTCATGACAACTGAACAACAATAAAAAAGAAAATTCAAAAAATAATTAAAGAAAAAAAATCATGTTGTAGATCTCCTTTTTTCATTTCAATGCTACCAGTCTAAGGAGGCACTCCTCACCCTGTAGTGAGATTACCGTGTCCTGCCTAGTCTCTCTACCTCCAGCCTTTCCCCTCGACAATACTTTCTGCAGAGGATCACCAAATTAAATATTCTAAAATATTTCTTTGATCCTTTCCCTCCCCGCTTTGTCTTTTCCCTAAGGAAAGAAGTCACCAGGCAAATCACTAATGCCAAACTCAGTTTCCTCATCTGTAAAATGAAAAGGTTGGACTTAATGGCCTCTAATATCCTTTCCAGCTCAAAATCTATGATCTGATGGCCCTATGAAAATATGCAACTTGGCATTCAATTTAACCCCAATGTAGCTTTCTAAACTTGGCTCCCTATTCCCTTACACAAACCCTCTACTCTTGACAGTAATCAGCTCACTGCTCCCCCACCCCATACCTTCCAGCAAATGTGTCATTCACATTTATGTCTTTGCTCACATTGTTTCCAGTGCTTGGAATATTCTTGTTTATCTGAATTCCATCCATCTTTCAAAGCCCTATCTAAATCCCATCTCTCCATAAAGTGTTTTCTGATCATCTTAGCCATGATAGCTCCCTTCTCTGAGTTCATAGAATCATAGGATTTAGATCTGGAAAGGACCTGAGAGGTCACATGGCTCAGCCCCCTTCATTTTATGTATAAAGAAATTGAAGGCTTCCATCTCATATCCATCAGATTGGCAAAAATGTCAAAAGGGGAAAATGGCAATTGTTGGAAAGATTGAGGAAAGACAAGGACATTAATACACTGTTGGCAGAGTTGTGTATTGATCGGACCATTCGGGAAAACCATTTGGAATTATACTCCAAAAGTCACTACAATGTACAAACCCTTTGACCCAGAAGTACTACGATTAGAAATGTACCCCAAAGAGATCAAGGAGAGAGGCAAAGGACTTAGACTTACAAGAATACTAATAGCAGCATATTCTGTTGTAGTAAAAAATTAGAAATAAAGTGTCAATTAGTTGGGGGAAAGCTGAACAAATTGTGGCATAGGAACTTTATTGTGCCTTGAGAAATTATGAATCTGACAATGCAATATACATTTGTGAATCACCTACTATGTGCTGGGCACTGTGTTAAGTGCTAGAGATACAAGTAAGAAACAGAAAAACAGTCTCTGCCCCCAAGGAGGTGGCAGTCTGATGAGGAAAGGCCACACAAAAAGGAAGCTGAAAAGGGGTGGTAGAGGAAGAAGGAGAAGATACTCAGTGGATGATGTTTGAGTCAAATCCAAGGAGTTCAGATGGTGAGAAGTGAAGGAATGAGAGAAACAGTGAGAGGCAGCGTGGTATTTTACATATACATATATGCATATGCACCCTGTATATATGTGTATACATATATGTATATATGTGTAAATGTATGTGTGTGTTGTATACATGTGAGTTTGTGTGTATATACACATATGTGCATGTGTGTGCAAATGTATACACAGGAATGTGTTACCGTGCTGTGTGCATGTGTGCATAAATATGTATTGTGCATGTGTGAGCACATGTGTGGGCTTCATAGGGAGAGGGGAAGGTAGGTTAGAGGGTAGTGAAGAACATCCAAATATTTTAAATGCACAAAGAAAAAAAGATATTTAGAAGTGGACACAAATAGAACAATTTTGTTACTACCTTAATTTCTTGTTAAATCGTGCATAACAGACATTCAGTGTCTCCTTACAATATTCTTCCTTGTTCTTTGTAACTTGAAATGTTTGTGTTTGTTGATGTTTACAGTAAGTAAGAAATTTTTAAATGGTGCCCAGAAAGATCATAGGATCATGGATTCTAATCCCGAGGCCATCTAATCCAACCTTCTCATTTTACAGATGAAGAAACTGAGACCCGAGTAGAATAATAAAATTGCCCAAAGTCACAGAGCTATTAAATAGCAGAGTTGGGATTCAAGTCCTGATCTCTCGACTCCAAATCACCAAATCTCTTTCTAAGACTTCTACTTTATGGTACTTTGTCAGTACCTCTCATTTCGTGCTCATTTAGTTTCTTATATTGTTAATTTTTCTTTTTATTCACATGTAATCTCACCCTAACTAGATTATAAATAAGCTTTCTGATAACAGATATGTCCTATACTTACTGTATGTGCTCTACTACCCTTCCCCCATCCCCACTGTGTCTAGCAAAATGTCTTACACATAGTAAGTACTCAATAAATGTTTGTTATTTACTCCATATGATTCCCATGGCTTCTCTGGATCCTAGCTATGCAACTAAGCCTAATCTACAAGCATATATGGGTTTTTTAAGCACTAGCCTGCACCAATATCACCAGTTCTTCAAGGATCTTGATGTATCTCTATGGAAAAACATGTATCCATAGTCCACAGCTCATTGAATATGATTCATTCTAGACTTCGAATTTTGCCATTCCATTTCTTCTCCAACCCAACACTAATCAGATCAAAATGTCTTTGAACAGATCAGCTGAGAAAGGATTTACCCTCTTTGTCCTGTCACATCTTTCCTTCCTCCTGGCCCATCTGTAAAATGAGAAAAAAAAATAGCTCTTACCTCACAAGGGTATCATTAGAATAAAGTGAGATAATATTTGTAAAGCACTTTGTAAACCTTAAAGCATTAAATAAATGCCAGTTATTATTCTTGTTGTTTTTATGATTATTACTGTTATGATCAAAAGTACCTGATACAATGGCAAAGGTAGAAACAGTAGAACAAGTGCTGCTCTTTCCATTTCTTCCCTTGATCATTTCAATTGCAGGGATGATTTCTTGGCCTTCATAAAACTTACAAGACTTCTTCCACTGCCCATTGCCACTTCTCCCAGCCCACCAGACTCCTGGGTATGATTATCCAATCAGCGTAACTGAGAGATTTAAAATGTCAAAGAGCCAACCATTCAAAGCGACACATATCCTTCAGCAACTGCCATTTAATTGCTTAGAGAACATGTATGTTTTATCTTTCACCACATTCTGCAATCCAAGCTCTTCCTTCCTAAAAGGTGCTTATAAGCTGTGGGAGGCTCTACCTTTGAGGCTCCTATCAAGCAGGTAAAGTCTCAACCAGAAAATTGCTCTCATTTAAGCTTTTTATATGTATTGTATTATATTCTGTAACTGCTCTGGGCCATGTCGTGGAAGGGCCTGGTTTGGCTAGATATCTCCCTTTCACAAATAGGCATCCCAATTAATGATGTCACTATCATTCAGTTAATTTTCCAGTACAGTGAATAAATCATTGCCAATATGGATGGAAAAATGTCTGTTTGCCATGAATATTTTAAGTACTAGCTCTTTAAAGGTTTTTAAAATCTTTTGAAGGAACAAAGTAGCCAAGAGGAAAGAAAGGGAGAATAGAAATGCACTGCTGTGAGAATTCCGTCGTTAAAAACAAAAACCAAAAAAAAAAAAAAACGCTGCAGCAATCAATTCTCTCATGCTTTAGCAGTGCTACTCTATGACTTTTCAAAGGTCCTGAAAAAAATGTTCTAGTCATTGAATTTCCCTTTTTGTTTAAAAGCACCATTTATTCTATAAAGTTTTCATTAAAACATTGAATTATTTATGGGACTGTCTCAGTAAGGAAATGGTTACATGCTCCTTTGAATTTTATGTGCTCCTCAGGATTCATAAACCTTGGGGATAGCTAAAACATCCAGAGCCTCAAAGGGGGGAATAAGCAGAGGGGACCCCTCCATGGCCTGTCAGTTAAATGAAACAAATATTAATTAAGGCCTACTATGTGCAAGGTACTGGAAATAATACCAAGATAAGAAAATCAAAGTATGGTCCCTCTACTAAGGAAAATTATATTCTAGGAGAGAGAAATGAAAACAAGCAAACACAAGTACAACTCACCATTCCGTTAGGTCAGTTCTCCTGCCTTTGAGTAAAAAGAGAAAGACATTCTACAATTCTCTAACACCAGCCTAGTCTCTTGCCTTTAGGGGAAGAGGACAATCACCATTCCTTCAGCTTTCCCCCATTGGTCCCCTCCTCTGACCTGCCTAAAGTCTAGAGAGGACTCCACCCTGAGGCCAAACCCTTGTGGACAAAGAGCATCTACCTGAACTCATTCCCCAGTGGCTAACAAACTCTCCCTTGGTCACACCCTTCCCCATCCCAGTGATTTTCCCCATCCTTACCGGTCATCATTCAAATCCCATCAACATGCCCCACTGCCCGTCCCCCTATTTTCATCCCTTTCAAACCAATGCCACCCCTTCCCCCGCCCACTCCATGCCACATTCTAAAACTACCCCACATCTACTGTGTTTTCGGGAATGTATGCTCCAAAGGTAACAAACTTGCTTTCATTTTGAAGTTTTTCATTACCCATTCCCTCCATCTTCTGCCTCTCACATACACCTTGGTCTCTCCCGCACCTCCAGAGACAGAACCTCCCATGGACTCCCTTTCCAGCACTAATTACACTTTCACTTATTTCAACCCTTCTCCCCTCACACTCTCTGAATCAAGAGGGAGTTGGAATATTCCTTGTTGCAAATTGGCACTTCCAGGCTATCCCTCCTCCACTGTCACTCAGTAACCCCTCTTCCTTTGAGGTTTAATCCGTATCTACCACCCAATCAACATTCTGGCACCAGCTGACTACTAACTTCAGATACTCTCCCCTTATCTACCACCCAATCAAAATTCTAATATCAGTTGTCTACTAATCTCAGATACTCTCCTCTTTTTTTTTCCTCAATGAGTTCAGTGCCTGACTCACAGTCATTCCTCCATCTCCTTCCTTCATAGAAAATGACTTCAACATACATATTAACATGCCCTCAAACACCCTAACCTCAGTACCTCAGTTTACTCATTGCGTATGACCCACTTCTCCACCCCACCTCAGCCAAAGATAGCAACATTCTTGATCTTGCTGTTATGCATCAATGAACCACTTCCAGGGTTCCTGAACTCTGAAATTTCCTGCTTCCCTACTGCCTACAAACAAGTTCTCATCTCCTCCACCTTCAAAAAAAACCTCACTTGATCCTTCTATTCTCGCCAACACACAACATCTTTCCTCCCTTTTGTGGCCAAACTCATTCAGAAGGCAGTCTATAACAGATGCCTTTACTTTCTCTCCTCTCCTTAATTCTCAACAGTCAGGCTGCCAATCTTGTCACTCAACTGAAACCATCCTCTCCCAAGTTAACAATGATCTTTCTGGTGATTCCAATGGCCTTTTTCAGCCCTCATTCTTTTTGACCCTCCACCCTCTTCTCTTCTCTTCTAGGTTTCCATGACAGTACTCTATCCTCTTTCTCCACTGACCTTTCTGATCTCTCCTCTTTTGCAGGATCTTAGTTCAGGTCATACTGGCAAACTGGATGTATGACTCCCCAGGGCCCTCTTATCAGCAATCTCACCAGTCCCTTTGGATTCAATTCTTACCTCTATGTGGATGACTCTCAAGTCTACCTCATCTGGTCCAAACCTCTGTCCTTATCTCCAAATGATTGACTTCTTGAACTAGATGTTCTGAAGATGTCTTAAACTAAACATATTCAAAACTGAATTCATCTTCTCTCCTAATCTCTCCCCAATTCTGAACTGCCCTATTGTCAAAGGCTGCCCTATCCCCCCAGTTATCTGGGCTCAGACTTGACTCCCCACTCTCCCCCCACCCAATATCCAATCTCTTGCCAATCTTGTCTATTTTAAGTTCATAACATCTTGTGTATGCACTCCCCTTCTCTCATCTGACACTTCCACTGTTTACTTATTTACTTGTTCATTCATTCATTCATCTAGTCATTTACTTATTTATGGAGGCAATGGGGTTAGGTGACTTGCCCAGGGTCACACAGCTAGTAATTGCCTGAAGCTGGATTTGAATTCAGGTTCTCCTGACTCCAGGGCCAATGCTCTATCCGCTGTGCCACCTAGCTGCTCCCCTCTGTCACTATGTTGTTGCAAATTTTTCATCACCTCATACTTAGACTATTGCAATAGACTGAAGATTGGTTTGCCTGCCACAAGTTTCTCCCCACTACAATCCATCTTTCACTTAGCTGTCAATTTAATCTTGAAATATGACCATGTCACTCCACTAAATCAACTCCAGTAACTCCTTATCAACTCCTAGATCAAATATAAAGCCTTCTGTTTAGCATTCAAAGTCCTCCACAACCTAGCCCCCTACTGCCTTCTAAATCTTCTTATGCCTTACCTTTCCCCACTCCCCAGTATATTCTGAAATACCGGGACAGGGGCTTCCTTTTGATTTTTCTCATAAGACATGCTATCTCCCAGCTCCAGAACTTTCAATGGCTGTCCCTTATGCCTGGAATTCCGTCCCTCATCTCTATCGCCTGATGTCCCTGGCTAAGTCCCAGATAAAATCCCACTTTCTTATGACAGACCTTTCCTGATTCCCATTAATGTCAGTCCCTTCCCTCTGTATTTATCTCCCATTTATCTTTTACATATGTGTATGTGTATGTATATGTGTGTGCATATATATGTGTATATCTATGTGTGTGTATATACATGGCTGTTTGCATACTGTCTCCCTCACTAGATTCTGAGCTCCTTAAGAGCAGAGTCTACTTTTTGCCTTTCTTTATATCCCCAACACTTAGCACAGTGCCTGGCACAGCTTAATAAATGTTTACAAACTGACTCACAAGATAGATTCTGATATGAACTTTTCAAATAGCATAAATTCTGTTATAACATGTAAATTATTATTTTACCATAACTTGCTAAAACTATATATGATGAGTTTAGGTGTTGTGTAATATATAAGTAATTGGTTTTTTTGTATTTCCCAATCTAAAAAAAAAATATGACTTGCAGATTGAGATACTTAAGAATTCAACTCTTGAAATTCCAAATGGTATTCATGGATTTTTTTTTTTTAGTGTTAACTTGTTAACCCTGCTTCCTTTAAAAAATACTATGGGTAGTTCTCAAAAAACAAAAAGGCAAAGGAAAGAGCCAAGTAAATTGGCTCTAGGAAAATATGAAGAGGGAGCAAACACTTTCAACTTGGGGAAAGAGAGGGCAGAAAGAGGGAATCAGAAAAGGCTTCATGAAGGAGATAGAATCTCAACTAAGCCAAGGAGAAAGAAAAGGATTTCAATTAGCAAAGGCAGTGGGGTAAATCCCAAACATGAGAGAGGGATGGTACATAAAAATTCACAAAAGGCAGGTAAATGTAGATTGGGATGGGGAAGTGACTAGTAGTTGAATTCGGCTGGAACACAGTATAATGGAGGGGAATATTATGAAATCAATCTGGAAAGATGGATTGGAGCCAGATTGCAGAGCACCAGGCTAGTGCATTTCTATTTTATCTTATAAGCAATAAGGAGCCACTATTGGGTTTTGGGTGGAGGATGAGCATGGTCAGCCCCTCGCAGCTAACTGGAAAAGAAAGGATCCTGTGGGATAGGACATCATCTTAGATTTACACAGTAACTCATAGGGCACCCCCCATCCCCACCATGTCCAACTGTTAAACAGGCTCCTACATTTCACAAACACTCTCATTTTTCTGTAACTTAACTCTCACAGGTAGGTAGGTGGTAAAGTGGATAGAATGTTGAGTCTGGAGTCAGGAAAACCTCAGTTTAGGCTGCCTCAGACACTTACTAACGTAAGTGTGATCCTAGGCAAGTCACTTAATCTCTGTCTACCTCAGTCTCCTCAACTGAGAAAGAATAATGACGCTTAAGGATCAAATGAGATGATATTTATAAAGTACTTAGCGTAGTGCCTAGCACATAGTAGGTGCTGTTTCCTTTCTTCCTTCTTTTGCCTATGATACAGCGATCCCCATGGCCTTCTTGCTTTCCAAAATAGCCAGCAGTGAGAATGAACACTGTTGTTCTGACTATCCTGCTTTGCCTACGCTAAGAATGGGCCAAGTACATCACTTTACAATCTTCTTTCTTAGTGGGACTAGACGGTCACAGAGATATAATCTAACAGAAGATTCTTTCTCCAGATTTCAACCTAGTATCTCCTTATTCCTCCATACTAATTTCCAAACCTGGTGAATTTTTCCTGAGGAATTCTATTTATGACTTTCAATCTGTTCACTCTTATATTTTCTATAAAAATCCTGTATCTCAATACCTTCCCAACACTCAAATCACAGCATCAGAGAATGTTAGGGCTAGAAAGAGATCTCACAGGTCCCTCTAGTCTACCCCCCACAAAGGAAAAAAAGATTTGCTCAAGGTCACAGAAGCATAAGAGGTCCAAGACTTGAACCCAAGTGTCCTGGGTTCCATGCCCTTTCTGCTCCTACCATGCCAGCTCAGAAAACTTGTTTATTCTAAAATATAATTTCTTTAGTCTTGTTTTGCATAATATATACTGTTATAATTAGTAAAAAGATTTGTCATTCAAATATTAATTTAGGTGGCCTGAATGTTATACCTCTCACCCTTCTTATTTTAAAGAACATTTTCATTGAAGCTCTTCAAAGTTTCTTTCAAATATCTGAAAAATCATGATGCTATAAAGGGGTTAGATTCCAAAGGTGTTGCTCCAAAGAACTAGGAATATTGATGAAAGTTACAGGGAGGAAAATTTCAGCTCTAGGGTTAGAAGGAACCTTCTAATAATTAAAGCATCCAAAGATGGATCAGGCTGCCTCTAGAAGTTATTAGATCCCTATTAGCAGAAATATGCAAACAGAGGCTAGCTAGACAACCAGTTGTGAAGGATGTTGAAGCAAGGCCCTGTATCAGATAGGGAGCTGCATTAGATAGGTCTACAGATCTCTTCTGGCTGATATTTTCCAATTTTACCCTTCTAAACATTCACTGAATAATTTTCTAGTCAATTCAATTTATGAGAGAAGGAGCAAAGATTAGATATCATGCTTGATAATTTAAAATGTAAAATCCAAACTCCTGGGCCAAAAGGCTTTACATTTTTTTCTCTTCAAGTATGAAGCATTTTCCCCCCTCCTCACTCCCTGGAAAAGAAAAAGAAAAAACAAAATTTTTCTAAGAAATATAAATAGTCAAGCAAAACAAATTCCCATAATGACCATTTTCATTTTGCATTTTTAGCCCATCGCCTCTCTGTCAGGTGGTAAGTACCATTATATACCATCTGTCTCCCAGAATCATGTCTGGTCATTGTATTAATCAAAGATTTTTAAATCTAAAATGTCTTTTTGCTCATGCTTCAGTGTCTGAAGATTTCCATTCCTCTCGAGACATTAGAAAGAAATCCCAGAGAGCCAGTACCAAAGAACAACGTGCATGTGACTTCAAAAAGTAATCCTAGTGGGCCATGACCCTCAGCTGATGAGACAAGACTATCCATGAAACAGACACAGATTTCAATAAATACTCCAACCAAATCCTAAAGCGTCATCTCCGAAAGGTTAGAAACTTCCTCAGCATTTCGTGCATACGAGGACAGAAGATCAAAGAGCTGGCCATCACATGCAGAATCATCAGCAAGAAGGCCAGGCTTCTAGCATCAGTGTGCACAGAAGAGGATTGTTCAGAGATGAACATGTGCTTTTTAGGATAGCATGAAAGGCAAATGATTCTCCAAAATAAAGTATCCAAGTATGCAATCCATCACTATGTTGTGGTCCTGCCACTAACTGTGAAACCGTACAATAGGCAAGAATCAGGGTAAATTTGGAAACCAAATATTTCCTCTGTTGGGAAAGAAGAGGCAAAAACATTGTCCCTAGGTGGAATATGAGCATGCTTAATATTGCATTGTAGGACAGGGTCAACAGCAGGGGTGTTTAATCATCTTCCAGTCTTAGTTATTTGATGAATAAATTAATGACATGCCTTACTTTCTACTCATATGGTCACTTACAGTCACCTTTAGCCTAAATTATTTCAATGGCCTTCTACTTGGTTTCCCTGCCTTGTCTCGCCAATCCAACAACACAGGTGCTGACAATTTTCCTAAAGTGTAGGTCTGGCCATGTCATTCCACCATGCAAAGCACAATGGCTTCCTATTATCTCTAGGCTCAAATAAAATCTGTTCTGTTTTGATTCATTGTTTGTTCGTTTGTTTTTCATTTAAGATCCCTTACAACCCAGCTTCAATCTACCTTTCTAGCCTTATTATATATTCCTCCCCTTCACCCATTAAAGTCCAGACAAACTGGAATGTTAGCCAATGAGTCAATAAGCATTTATTAAGCCCTTACTATATGCCGGCCACTTTGCTAAATGCTGAGGATTCAAAGAAAGGCAAAAGCATGGTCTCTATTTTCAAGGAGCTTACATTCTAATAAATACAACATACACATAAGATATATACATTATGTATTGGAGGTAATCTTAAAGGAATAGGACTGAAGAGAGGAGGGGAATGGCCAGGAAAGTCCTCCTGTAGAAGGTGGGATTTAAACTAACACTTGAAGGAAGCCAGGGAAGTCATTAGGCAGAGATGAGGAGGGAGCACATTCCAGAAAAGGGGCACAACCTGTGCAAAAAAACATGAGGATGGGAATTGGAGTGCTTTGTGATATAGTAAGTAGGTATGTATTGTTAATGTATTTTTTGCTTGATAGGAAGATCTTTCCCATCTGTTAATAGGCCCATGGGACCTGCTTAAGTCACATGAAAGACAAAGTCACATGAACCTGGGTCATGTGGGTTGTGATGCCCTCTGACCCTGAAGAAGATCTATACTCAGAGGTTGGAATTTTGTTTTGGGACTCACTCATGGGAAGAGTACTCCTGCAATGTAGCCAGATAAGACTCTGGGTAGCCATTAAAAATCCCCTTTGGCTTTGAAAACCAAGATGCTGGTGCTTCTCTCTCTGGTAACTATGTATGTGTAGCTATGGACAGACAGAAGCCTTGTCTGCTGATTTGTGTTATTCGCTCTGTTTATATAATTTCTGCTTGTAATTTCTGTTTGTATTTGTTCTGAAACTCAGGGTGTTGACTTTTCCCCTGAACTAAGTGAATGGCATATATATATATACACATATATATAAGATTGTTGATCCCCTTTAAATAACAAATGTTGGAGGGGATATGGCAATGACATCTGGCGTGTGGACAGTAATGGGAAACCCACCTGAGGATTCCTTGGGCTGCACACCACCATCACCACCATAACACCTTCTGTCAAATATCATTTTGTTTATGTTCCAGTAATGAAAATTAATTTTATCTCATTAATTTTATTTGCCTAAACAAACTCTAAGTAAAAATGTATGTATTTTAATACACATTACCAAATAATCATATAATGCAACACAAAACTGAAGATGTGTTTTAGATCATCCATGCTATTGCTTTTCTGTTGTAAGATACTTCAATATTCAAGCACACTGTTTGACAGAAACCAAGGAAGCAGAATCTAGCAACATAAAGGGCTTCATGAGAATCTGAGAGGGTTTTCAAAGTTGAAATATTTGGCTTGGACCAGAGAATTTTGCATAACCAAAAAAGTGGGCAGTTTAGTTAAGCATGGGGCAACCAGAATTCTATTCTAATCTCTATCATTATATGATTTGAGTTCCATTATCTCTGGATTTCAGTTTCTCCATCTCATTAATTTCAGAATGCTTGGTGGTTTTTTTCTAAAAAGAAGATCGCCTAATTACCACTGTTCCCTATGGCCACTCAACAGGAAGTGAACATATAGAGAGCCAAGAGCTTCCAACAAGAGGGCTAATTACCAAGAGGTATCTGTGGGTGGCATTCTGCAGGAAATGTAATTAAAAAGTACATCAGCATTAGAGTGACTAATACATGGGGGGGGGGGCGGGGGGGGGAGAGATAATACTTTATGAAGTTACCTAGCTGAAGACACACTCCATGATTTCTGTGAAATCCACCTCTTCCAGAAAGATTCAACCAACCCTGGGTATTATTCCAGTAATAGAGTGTATGTGTGTGTGTGTGTGTGTGTGAGTGTGTGTGTGTGTGTGTTCCCAAATACCCCTGCCCAATTTCCCCCTATCCCACCCCACTCCCCACCACCAGTTGATGAAATTATAGAAGAGAACTACTAACAGTCTACTTCCTGTAACTCCTTTAAGGTGCGTAGTTTTAGAGAATTAGAGAAGCTCATTGCTACCAGATAGCCAAAGATAAGCCATGCCTCTGGCCTTTAAAAAAGCAAGCCTGCCATTCCTGAGAGACATCTGAGACAGTCTAGGGAAGAAGCAACTTTGTAGATTGTGATCCACGGCAGAAGGGATAGGGAGGTGGGGAGAAGGGTAGAACAAGGTTTATCTCCCCAGCCCCTGGCCATGGTGTCTCGCAGTAGATCTTGGATGGGAAGGAGAGAACAGATGCCACAGTAGATCTTGGATGGGAAGAAGACAGATTCAGAATAAGTCAGTGAAGGATGCTTCAAGGAATATGATCAGGGGTAACAGAGAAAAAAGCCAACTATGGATAAGAGAAAGTAGTAGACCTGGGAGTCAGTAATCAAAGCTGCCCAGGGAGCCAGATAAGCAATCCACCCCACAGAGATGCTGTGCCTATAAATGAGCAGCATGGGAACACCATGAGAAGAAAAGGAACAGCAAAGCCCCAGAGTACTAAAGATCAGATGAAAGAGGCAAGAAGAGAAGCACAGAAGTAGGAGGGATTAACTTGGCAAGAGGGGCTATCTCTTCCTCAGAGACTAGACTAAGGAAAAAAAGTAAGGTATTAATGAGGAAGGGTTTTGAGTTGCAGAGGAAATAAAGGAACTCAGAATGGAGAGCTTTAATTTTCTTTCATTTTTAAATTTTTTTAATTTATTTTAAATTTAAATAAGAAAAGTTTTGATTTTCTAAGTGAAGTAGGAGGCAAGATATCTGCTGAGAGAAGCAGAAAAATTCAAGGGTCAAGTAGTTGGCTTCAAGACAGAGGAAAAAGTTTGGACACAGGTGACCATGTTACAGTCCATCAGAGAAGAATAAAGGAATTGCCAGGTTGCATTGAGGTCCCAGTTAAAATTGGACAGCATGAATTCGTAGTGGACCCAGCTAGCAGGTTTATATAATGTTTTTCAACAGCAGCATTCAGGTAGGAGTGAAGGGAAGTGGAAGGGTGACCAAGGTTTGAAAACTGGCAGGTGATGAACAGTGGTAGGACAAAGAAGGCAAAGGATTCAAGGGTAGAGTACAGTGTATACATAGTTGAACTGGTCAACTACAGGGTCAAGACTGTGAAGAGAAGAAACTGAGGCAGAAGTAATAGTTTGGAAGAACAAAGATTGTGGAAGGATTAAAAGTCATAGTGAAGATGAACACTAGTATTAGAAGGAATAAGGCAGAGGGGAAAATGGAAAAATAGGAAATTAAGAATTCAAGATCTTGAAGGTGGCACAATTATGGTGATATGAAGATCTCAAGTATGATAATACCTATGAGTAGTTGACGTGGAATAAATGATAGAGGTAATGAGAATTGAGAAGGGTGATGAAATGGGAAGAAAAGACACAGACATATGTATTAATATCCTCAAATATGAGGAGAGGAACATGGGTATAGAGGAAGACTATGAACCAGGGACAAAACTCCTTGAGAAAAGAGTGAGGGTAACCTGGACAACCTTTAGAATTAAAATAACAATATTTTATCTTGAAAACTATAAGGAGCCAAGATGGCAGCTGGAAAGCAGGGACTTGCCTAGGGCTTTCCCCCAGGACCCTCTAAACACCTATTAAAATGGCTCTGAACCAATTCTAGAACTGCAGAACCCACGAAATAGCAGAGGGAAGCAGGGTTCCAGCCCAGGACAGCCTGGATGGTCACTGGGTGAGGTCTATTGCGAACGGAGTTGGGAGCCGAGAGGAGTGGAGCCCAGCATGGGTGGCGGCAGGACCAACCAGATCAGGAGCCAGGCAGAACAGGCCCTAGCACCCTGAATCAGTGAGCTGTGGCAGTAACCAAACTTCTCAACCCACAAACACCAAAGACAACAGAGAAGGTTAGTGGGAAAAACTGCAGGGGAGAGAGTGAAAGTTCGCGGTTCTGCCACCACCCCGGGGGCAGCAGAGG
>CM053622.1:495812848-495838169 GCA_028646595.1 Phalanger gymnotis | reverse complement strand
GAATGAGTGAATCTTGCTCTCATTGGATTTGACCTGAGGAGGGAATAACATACACACTCAATTGGGTATCTTACCCCACAGGAAAGTAGGAGGAAGGAGATAAAAAAAAAGGGGAGATGACAGAAGGGAGGGCAGATGGGGGAGGAGGTAATCCAAAGCAAACACTTTTGAAAAGGGACAGGGTCAAGGGAGAAAATTGAATAAAGGGGGATAGGATAGGAAGGAGCAAAATATAGTTAGTCTTTCACAACATGAGTATTATGGAAGGGTTTTGCATAATGATACACATGTGGCCTATGTTGAATTGCTTGCCTTCTTAGGGAGGCTGGGTGGAGAGGGGAGAGAATTTGGAACTCAAAGTTTTAAAATCAGATGTTAAAAAAAAAAGGTCTTGCATGCAACTAGGAAATAAGATATACAGGCAATGGGGCACAGAAAACTATCTTGCCCTACGAAGAAAGTAAGGGAAAAGGGGATGAGAGGGAGTGGGGCAACAGAAGGGAGGGCTGACTGGGGAATGAGGCAATCAGAATATATGCCATCTTGGAGTGGGGGGAGGGTAGAAATGGGGAGAAAATTTGTAATTCAAACTCTTGTGAAAATCAATGTTGAAAACTAAAAATATTAAATAAATAATAATTAAAAACTATAAGGAAAAAAGAAAAATGACAATTATATGCAAATCCATTTTTGAATAATTTTATTTCACACATCTGGAGATGGTACCCAAGTTAATTCTAGTGTATAGCAAAGTTCCCAGGAAGATCTCAGACAATACCTAAAAATAACTAGGGAGACAGAGCAAAATCCAATAAGCTATTATAGATAAAAAGTTACCAGAACAGAGAGCACATCTATGAATTCTTCTAAGCAAAGGAGTCTCAAATATATCAAGAGAGAAGCTACACAGAGATTAAGAAGTATTGGGATGAATGAAGCCAACCTAATCAAGACACACGGGTGAAAAAAAAAATTGAAATTGCAATAGATGAAGAAGTAAATTGGAACTATGACTGGTTCAAGGTTATCACCGACAAAAATGTTTAAGGTTTGAAGATGAAAAGGAAAAGCTTGAATCCTTTTTTTAAGATAAAAAACTACCAGAGGGTTTATGGTTGTAAAAGTAATGCTGAATCCTTTTAATTAATGTTACACTTCACCATGAGTGCTTTGGCCTTTCTTAAAGCAGGTGTCAATTTTCATTCACTTTCCCTCTATACAGAAGAGGGAAATTCTGGAATTTAAGTGACACCAACATCTTGAATCCTATTTGAAGGTCATATGTAAAACACCATAAACCAATTTCACAGCAGGGAAATGTGAAAAAACCAAATCTTTCCAGGTCAGTTTTTAAAATTAAAAATTAATTTTAATGTGATTAATTAAAATTAATTTTAAATGTAATTTTATTACATTTATTAACTAAATATATATAAATACATAGATTAAATTAATTAAATAAATTAATTAATTTATTAAATTTATTTAAATGCAATGCTCTGAATGTTTGGTTTGTTTTTTTTTTTTTTAAGGAGATATAAGGTGTTGTCAACCACTAATACAGGAGTTCTTAACCTGATGTTCCCAGACCCATCAACAGATTTCTAGGGGTCTACAAACCTGGATGAGAAAACAACTGCATCTTTATTTTCACTAAACACTAATTGAAATTTAGCATTTCCCTCAGTTATTTTAAAATATTATTCTGAGAGGGGGGTCTATAGTCTTCATCAGATTGTCAAAGGGGCCCTTGACACACCCAGAAAAAAATGTTAATGATAAGGAAAAGCAGCCTATTTTCTCTTATGTTCTGTCACTATCCTTGTGCTTTTAATGAACTGCTGCAGGATTTTCCATCTAATGGTAATCTATTATCAATCAGCAAGTATTTCTTAATTACCTGCTATGAGTCAGGTTCTTTGCTAGGTGATACGGATACAAAAGACAAAAAGTGAGATATAATTTCCCCTAAAGGAGTTTATATTCTGACAGGAAAAACAACATGCATATCATACGTAGTTCTACACGAAGTACATATAAAGCAGAAAACAAGGTAACCTTAGGGCAGGAGTTTCTAACCTGGGGCCCACGATTTTTAAAAAATATATTTTGATAACTGTATTTCAATATAATCGGTTTCCTCTGTATTGTTATGTATTTGATATATTTAAAAGCATTATTCTGAGAAGGGATCCATGACACAAAAAAAAAAAAAAAAGATTAAGCATCCCCTACCCTAGGGAGAAAGTATTAGAAGCTTGGCGGAACTAGCAAACGCCTTGTTAAACTCAGTCTTAAGGCAGAGGCACTCAGGGGGAAGGGGAAAGAGCATTTCAGGCATGGAGAAGAGTCTGTACAAGGGCAGAGAAATGGGAGATGATGTGTTATGTGAGACACACAGCACCGTCAGCTTGGCTTGACTACTGAGTGTATAGAGGGGAATAATGTGTACGAAGGTTGGAAAGGCCAGGTGGGGCCAAGTTGTGAAATTTAAATCCAAACAGAGGAATTTATATTTAATCTTAGAGGTAGTAAGAGGCCACTGGAGTTAACTTAGTAGTAAAATGATATGGTAGGACTTGTGCTTTAAGAAAATGAATGTGATAGCTGCATGGAGGATAGACTGGAGTAAAAAGATTTAAAGAAATGATGTGGTTATTCCAAAATCCAGGTGAGAAGTGTTTAGGGCCCTGAACTAAAATAGTAGCTGTATGAATGGAGAAAAGGAAACATACATGAAAGATGTAGAGATGGATAAGTATTATAAGATTTGGCATTCAATGTGTTGGGCGAAAAGTACAGAGTGACAATGAGGTTGCAAACCTGAGAGACTCTAAGGATGCTGATGCCCTCAAAAGTACCAGGGAAGTCCAGGAGAGTGATGAGCTATGAGAGGAAAGATAATGAGTTTTGGATCAGCATATACATATATGCATATATATATACACATATATATATATAATATATACACATATAGGGCATCCAGTGCAAAATATCCAACAATCCACTGTTGATGTGTATGCTCATAACAAAGATGATAGATAGAAAGACAGAGGGATGGATAGATAAGATATTTAGATAGATAGACAGATAGATAGGTAGATAATATCTATATAGATATTAATCAAACCTAGTGGAGCTGATGGGGTCACCAACTGTGAGTGCAGAGAAATGATATAAGAGAATCCAAGACAGAGCCTTAGGACACTGAAGAAGATTCAGCAGTGGAGATTTGAAAAGGATCAGTCAGACAGGGAGGAGGAGAGCCAAGAGAAAGAAAAGACAATGGATTGAGGGAGGACAGAGTATTCAGGAAGAGAGAGTGTTCAAAATGTCAAATGCTGCAGAGACATTAAAAAGGATGAGAACTGAGTAAAAGCCAGTAGATGTGACATTTGAGAGATCACTCCAAAGAAAGCAGCTTTACACTTGAGAGATGTGGTCGAGGAGCTAGACTGCAAAGGATTAAGGAGTGAAGGGGAAAAGAAGACATGGAGGCAACAAGTGAAACATAAATTTATGATACAATCCGACATCTTTCACATCTAGTTACAATTTGTACTTAAGATACATTGCTACCCTAGAATTGGTGAAAGACCATTTCATTCCTGTGAAGTTCAGTCATAATGTCAATGACACATTTTCTTAAGTAATACTTTATGTTGAATGCCAAAATTATACTGAAATGAATTAATTATTTTCCAAATAAACCGGTTATTCTATTTCAAAGCTGTGTAAAAAAGGAAGAAAGAGAGAAAGGAAGGAAGGAAGAAAAAGAAAGGAAGGAAGGAAGAAAAAACTTATACTATCATTATTTGGACTTTCAGGTCCAAATAAATATATTACAACTATAAACTACATAAAAGCACTTTTTTAACACAAAAAAAAAAACCCATAACAGTGGGGAGATATAGAAAAGTGGAAGGGATATAAACAGGTATTACTGTAGTGAGCAATTAAAGCCAAATAAATCATTCAAACTTTTTAGTTCACTTGGCTGTTACCATCAGCAGGTTTCAATCCCCACAAAAGTATTTTTGTAGCACATATAACCTGGAAACAAACCCAAGTCACTTTTTCATACAGTAATTTCATACAGTGCAGTCTAGCAAAATACAATATCATTCTGTCTGTTAAAACCAACAGCTGAAGGTTCTTAGCATTATTGTAAGAAAACTTGGTTCTCAGGAGAGGCTTTGAAAGCAGCTATTATTCAGTTGAACAGATTACACTAAAATCAGAAAACATTTTCTGGAGTGCTAAGCATTATATATTCATAACAATATTAATCTTGCGCATATCTGAATGCTGCTTCATAAACCAGCATTTGTTATTTCTGCTTGTTAAAAATTCAGTCTTTTCATTTGACTAGGCTATAAATATACACATGCACCCATACCTCTCCACCTCCATTCTCACCACCACCCCTCATCACACACATACAAACACAACCCTAAGATACTAATATGGAGCAATTAAAATATTTTCATTTACCTGAAACTTTGGTGAATTTTCTTGAAGAATTCAATTTAGGAAAAACCCTAACAGGTAGTTTCTAAAAGAAGAAGGGGGTAGGAAATCTTAAGATTAAAAAATTTCCTCAACTAAGTTACCAGCATGGTGCTTACAAGTATCAGAATCAAAAAAATGTTTTAAGTCATCAAACAGATCACAGAAGAATTACGCTCAGCTCTCAGTGAACCCAGCCCCTCCTGTTTCTAAGGAGGAGTGACCACCAACATACACAGATGTAACTGAAACAAGAATGCCTAGGTTTGCTCTCATGTGATCCCAATTTTGTGGCCAGCCCTCAGAGTCAATGTCATCAGTAATATCCAGTCTCTTAAATATATCCTAATCAAGAATTAATTGTTTCAGGGGGAAGAGTTAATTGTTCAAAGGGGCAGAAGGATTAGAGAAGAAAGTAATCTGGAGAAGTTCAGAACTTTACAGAGCTCAGCCTTCTGTACTCATCTAACAAAGACAAGATTAAAGCAAGTAAAGAAAAAGATCTGGGTTTGGTGTCCTTAGAGAAAAATCACTTTGACAATTATGTGTATCTTTCTTTGAAACTCAGTGACCTGATTTTTTTTTCAACCCCCCCTACTAAATTTCAAGCCCCTGAGCTACACTGTCAAAATAAGCCCCACTACTGCCTTCATCAAATTCAAATAACTGAAACGCAATGGGAAAAGGCAAACTAGAGTTAACATGCTTCCTACTTTTTTTCTTTTTCTGCATATTAAAAGAAGCCTCTCCATGGAACTTGGATATTTTCCTGTCATTTCTTTCATTTGTTATGATCTTGCTAACTGATTACCTATTCAACAGACAAGGAAACAGAACGACTGTAGGACCTACCCTCTCCTTCAAACAAACACAGGAACTTTCTCAGTCTCAACTCTTGTGAAAGTTCTAGACTTAATAGCCTTGTTCACAATACAGAAGAACTGAAAAAAAGTTGCTTCTTTAAAGAGATATAGATAATTCTTATTAGGAAACTTCACTGTAACATTTCCTGTACATGGAGAAAGATTGTTCAGACTGATCAAAGATTAAAGGGCTGACTTGCAAATGTTAAAAAATAAACAAAGAAATGTACCTAATTACAGTCAAGAATCTCTCTTTTTCTAAGTATTCACACAAAACCAATAGGCTCTATTAGAGCATTCTGAAAGACAAACGTATTTGCCTACCTTGTCACCAGCTGAACCAGTTAAATCTCTCACTGTCCAAATCAATACAGTAAGCTTTCAACAGAAATGTAGGTGAATCTGGGTGTCTGACAACCCAAAACCACAGCCTACACTAAACTTGAAAGAAGGTTCCGTGGTTGTCCAAGGATTGTGACCACAGCCATCAAGAACTCTCTCATAATGTTGTATTTGGCCCAAGTGTCTCACAGGTTACTTCATCTACTTCAGGATGACAATGTGGTACCCCTGGCCAGAAGTACATCTCAACAGGAGAGGAGATTAGCAAGAGTGTAGGGTTAAGAAATACTTTGTGTAACCTCAAACAGGTCACTTAACTTCTCTTTGCCCTAGTCATCCAATCAGGACATAATAATCCCTGCCATATTTAATGCAGTTAAGTTTTTAGGAACAAGTGATATAGGAGATATGAAAGCGCTTTTCAAAGTTAGAATGCACAATACAAATATGAGATAGCAAAATTTCTGAATGAAGGAGATCTTTTATTTTCACATTGCCTTTATTTCCTGAATC
The DNA here is from genome assembly GCA_028646595.1 of Phalanger gymnotis. Lineage (NCBI taxonomy): Eukaryota > Metazoa > Chordata > Mammalia > Diprotodontia > Phalangeridae > Phalanger > Phalanger gymnotis. The sequence continues at coordinate 495,831,942 of CM053622.1, read as the reverse complement.
ACACATCCATCTCTCTTTTCCTAGTCAGTGTAACAAAGATTAAGAAATTGTTCAGTAAAATCAACAAAACAACCATGTCTGACAGTACATGATATTCTCCACATTCAATGCCCCACCCCCATCTCTGTTTAAAAAAAAAAAACCCAAAATCTCCCAACTCAGTAAATTTTTTTTTTAAATGCCAGACTCGTTTTTGTTGTTGTTGCATTGTTTTTTAAGTCATGTCCAACTCTTCATGACTCCATTTGGTGTTTTCTTGGCAGAAATCCTGGAGTGATTTGCCATTTCCCTCTCCAGCTTATTTTACAGATGAGGAAATTGAGGCAAATCGCAAATCTTCGTCCTTATGGGGAAGGATTTGAATGGAGCATCAAAAGTCATTTGGCATCAAGGCTGGTGGGGCATCAAGATGAACACTACCCTTTTTGGCTAAATACAGGATGTGTTAAGTAACGAGACTGCTGTGCTTGTGAAGCCTCATAAGCTGGCATTGAGCAATATTAGCTCAGCCAGAACATACTTGGTTCCCACCATGACTATTTGGAAACTCATTTGCCCGTGTGTAAGTTCTGGAACGACTGCTATAAAATTGATCCTATCGTATTCGTAAATGTGAGTGATATACTGGATAATCAGTTGTCTTCTGATTCTCTTAAGACCGGTCTGGAATCAAACTGCAGTCCCTAGAGGCAGACAAAGTACTCAGAGGTTCTTTAGACCACCAGTAGCTGAGTAATATTCCCTTGACATGGCTCTGACCTGCATTTTATTTCCTTTCCTCACTTCCTGATGCCCTTAGAAGCCCTGCACCATTTTTTGAAAGGAAAAAAAAATTAACTGTCTGGGATGTTGATCTACTCAGGATCTAGAAGGAGACTGAATGACATAGTAAAAAAAAAGCACTAAACTAGAAAACAGAAAACCCGGATTCTTCTCTTAGAGCTATCACTAATTCTGTAAGACGGAGCTGGTCACAGGCTCTTAGAGTTTAGGTTTCCTCAGTAAACCAAAGGCATTATACTTCAAGTTCTAATAGTCTATAGCTTCTAGCCAGCATCATAGAATCAGGGCAAGTAAAAGAGCTGAGACTCAACTACTGGTCTCATTTCCTCAAGTCCAGTATATTTTCACTAAGTCCAGCACTTAGCACATTGCCCAGTGCATATCTGGGCATTTCAGTTGTGTCTGACTCTTTGTGACCCCATTTGGGGTTTTCTTGGCAAAGATACTCATTTTACAGATGAGGAAACTAAGGCAGACAGGGTTAAGTGACTTGCCCAGGGTTACAAAGCTAGTGTCTGAAGCTGGATTTGAACTCAGGAACATGAGTCTTCCTGACTCTAGGCTTGGTGCTCTATCTACTGCACCACCTAGTAGAAACTTAATAAATATTTACTGATTGAGTCACTAGAGTCCCAGGACTCAAAAAAATGGAGGTGAAAGGGTCATTTAATAAGCTGAATTGTAATGCAGTAGTCATGGTCCCTGGTTAAGTAACAGGAACAAGATCAAAGTCCTCAGATACACATCTCTGGCAACTGGGCAAATGACTTGTTTTCACTGCTTCCAGCTTGAAGAACATCACCCACCCCGACGTCCCCTGCCCCTACCCCCAACCCCACTCCTTTCCTTGTCCCATCCCAATGACTAACATCAAGAGAAATAGAAACAGATCAAGCAATGGTCTTTCCTTCATCAAATAAATGGCTCTTTAGAAATGGAACCATGTATTTCAACATTCCATTTTCATGTACCCTTCTCCAGTCCCTCCCATTTTCCCATTTCCTTGCAGCTATATTTCTCAACAATTTTCCTGGACACTTCGAGTATCCTCCTTCATTGTGTCAGTTACCTTAGCTAAGAGACCTAGGCAGCCCCTTCTCAAAAAAAAAGATGTGAAAACACATACCTCCAGTGATAGCCTCACTCATATTCTTGTACATAAATGCAGGTGAATTTAGAGCAAACATGTCCCACTGAGTAAGAAGGGATCCTCTGTCTAAACTCTCCTCCTGCTATATTCCATTATGCAAGGATCATTTAGCTTAGCCCCAAATGAAACAGGTTTCTGCATTCCTGACAGACTTTTCCTTGTGTGAAGGTTGTGTGCTGAACCAGAAGGGATAAAGAAGAGAGGAACCTGGGATCTCTGCCATGTCGGAATTCTTCTGATGATTCGGCTGAGATGAAGAGAATAAATAAAAATTAAACTAAAAAGTTAAGTTTGAAATAAGGAAAGAAACTGAAATCACATTGTATTCTAGCAAAGGGCAGCATTGACTTGTTTACTAATGGGGGCTATCCTGGAATTACAGGATTGTTTATTACAGGAATGCATGAAATCCCAGGAAGACTTCTCACATTCAGGTTTGCAATTAGCAGCATTTAATGTAATCAAAACTCTGATTCTTTATGTCACCCTGACAGAGAGCATAGGCCTCTAATTCATTTGGGTATTTTGGGAAATATTGGCTTACATGGGAATAGTTTCTAATTCCTATACCTTTGGGAAACCATTTCACATGTGAATATGAAGCTCTTTTACCATTTAGAATGGGTTGGCCAAGTTGCAATTTAATTATTAAACACTGATACAATGCTATTATTTCATTTTATGAATGGGGCATTTGAGGCATAGGATGTACATAATGTCTTGTCCAAGGTCACTCATTTAGAATTTTATGATCATAGATTAGACCAAGGAGAGATCTTAAAAACCATCCAGCACAGAGGTCTCAAACTCCCTGCCCAAGGACTCCGACTGTAGCCAAATCACATTTAAATGTAATTAGGAAATAATAAAATAAATAAAAATATAACACAGTTAATGTGCATATTTCTAAATCAATGTGACCACAGGGATCCTTTACTATATGAGTTTGGCACCACAGCTCTGGTCCAACATCCTGTAAGGAGGCCCCAACAAAGCTAAAAGACTTATTCAAGGAAACATGGGTACAAGTGGCAGAACCAGGTTTAAAACTTGGGTCCTCTGATGCCAAAACCAGGGCTTCCCACAGTACCGCAGGTAGCTAGGTGGCCCTGTAGACAGAGTGCTGGACCTAGACTCAAGAAGATTTGAATTCAAATTCAACCTCAGACACTACCTGTGTGACCCTAGACAAGTCACTTAACCTATCTTCCTGAGTATTCTCATCTGTAAAATGGGGAAAACATCTACTTCACAAGGGTTTTTGAGCTTCAACAAAAAAGAACCTGTAAGTTACATTTGCAAATTTTGAAGCTATATAAATGCTATTATATATACATACATAATTTCCAAGTCATTTGCTTTAATTCTGCCACTGTCTTCTCCAAGCATATTCTGTGAAAAAGACTAGCTCCTCCCTAGTCCAGAAAAAGAGAAATGGCGAATATAGACAAAAGGAGAAGGCAGGGAGAGAAGGAAAGAGATAGTAAACATGAACAATTACTTATTATTACTTACATGTGAATTATGCATCTTTTCCTAGGGTTTCTGAAGAGCACGTGTGAGTAAATACCTTGGGAAAACTTGTTTCCTGAAAATGACAATTTTTAAAATGGCATTTCTATAGCAATTTAAGATCCTTTCTTCACAAAAGGCACCCTGTTGCATACATACTCCTATCTCTGCTGCTCACTCTCCTATCACTATTTATATCAGAGAGGGGGACAGAAGGAATGTGATAACAGTGGTACTTGCTGAGGGGAGGGACTACAACCCCATACCCACAACTTTCAAACATGTGGCATGGACAGAACCAAAACTGCAACCAGGCTATGACATGCTTACAGTGGCAAAGAACAAAAAGCCCAAACAGAGACACCTGCAGTCCCCAATAATGAAACTGCTATACACCCACCTATGGCTTATAGTAAAAGTAACTAAAGAAAACCTGTTACTCCAATGACAAATGTACTTTGTTTTGACAACCAGATACAATTACAATTAAAACACAGAGTTAATTTGCCTAATGAGCCTTTTAAACAAACTCTCCATAGGATTAGGGATGTAACAGTACTATACCACATAAAAGTTAGGGAAACAATGGAGTTTCTGATGGAATGCCACCCACCTACCTAAGACCTACAAAGCTTAGGAATATGCTTAAAAGGAGACCAAGCTAGCACTGTGATGGAAGTAAACAGCCTGACCTGATTAAAGCTGGACTCTTTAGGCATTAAAAGAATTTTAAATTGAGCATTACCCCCTAAAGAATGAAATACTGAAAGAATGCACTGAAATCTACCCTACAGCAATGAAATAGAGATCTAGCCAAAAATTCAGTCTTGTGATCCTGCCTTTTAATCAGAAGAGCCTTTACACATAACTTGTTAAACCTGCCTACCCAGCCTTCTTCAGTTCCAGCCCTTTCATTGGTCACTTCCCATTCCCAAGCTTCACAACAATATACTAGTCAGTCTGAAAAATTCAAAAGATCATTCTGGTAGAAGCAGAGATGCTGCTAGGCAACAATTTCAATCACAAAGGAAAAAGGCATTATTTATGTATTTATTAAAACAAGAAAATGCAACATGCTGTTTACTAAGAGGGAGAAAATATTTAATTCCTATGGTCACTGGGACATAAAGCCTAAAACAGTAAGATGAAGGCTTACTAACGACTAAGAAAAACACAACTTAAAAAAAAGGAACATGTGAATAACAGAGATACCTGACAAGAAATCTAATTAGGTAAACTACAATTTTGTTGGGCTCCTCAATGCTGGCTCTCACAGGACTCTTGGTTTTAATATTATTCCCTGGTCATTCCCACAATATTGAAATATCAGTTTTAAATAATGTTCTGAGAACCTACAGAATAGTTAAAAATAAGTCATCTCTTGGCCACAAAAAACAAGAAATGAGTCTTAAATCCTTTCCATGAGCCTAGACAAAGAAACTTAATAATACTGATAAATGAGTTATCTGAGCCTGTGATATACGTTAAAGTGGAAATCAAAACAGTGAAGAATCATGTTCAGGAAATTGGAAAGAAAGGCTCCAGATTTGATAGAGGAATTTCCCATTTTGAGTTATTTCTTAAATGCTTTTCTTTATTAGCCTCAAAGTCAAGATCAGGTAATCTCTAACTCTATGGCTTATACTATGTGAATGTCATGTTAACAGTAAAATATGTGTGAAATAAGATTAAATACTCTCATTTAAAAAGCACTACAGAACTTCTAAGAAACAATCCTTTGATCTCAAGAGCTTATACTCTACATGCTCCATTAACTAAATTCAGAGTAACTCAAAACTGACTTTCCTGAAAACATCATATACTTCTTTTTTCTCGTACTTACTTCTCTACCAGCACAAAACTGAAAGGAGTACCTTTGATTGTATTTAAGTTCAATACAATCCAAACACAAATAATTCATTAAAGATTCTTCCTACCATTCCAACAGCTTCCCAGATGAGTTTAAGAAAATCTAGGAAATTTAAAGCTATTAAACCAACATATAAAAGTGTATTATGCTAAATAGCAAATGAGTAGCCTGCAGTAATGGGCCAAAGGCAGTGGGGAAAATAATTTTCAGTGGTAAAGAGAAAGTCACCACTACAACCTTAGGCAAGATTATTTTTAATTGGAAGATAGCTCTTCTTCCTCTTACCACTACCAGCAACTCTTCTTTTCATTCCTACTCCCTTCCCACACCCAGGTACTGAATATGCTCGAGATGCCTCGAAGACTAAGAAAAATCCCCACCCAAGGCATTCCTAACTTAATTCTTTTCCTTCAAAAGATCCATTCTCTTTTTGTTTTTTCTAACTGGCAGGAAAGAAATTCTGACTATACAATTGATTTTTCTCAAGCCTAGGTTTGACCATGGTGTCCCCATACTCATAATCAACTCTAGTCATGGTTCCTGATTACCTTAAGGATCAAATCTAAAATCCTTGGTCTTTTAAAGACTTTTAAAACCTGGCCCTCTCCTACCTTCCTAGTCTTTTACACCTTCCTTCCCTCCATATACACTGTGATGATCCAGTGACACTGACCTCCTAGTTATTCTTCACTGTACTCCATCTCCTGAATTCATGAATTTTCACTAGCTGTCTCCCTATAACTGGAATTATCTCCCTTCTCATTTCTGTTTCAATTCCCTAGTTTCCTTCAAGTTTCAGCTAAAGCCTCACCTTCAGCAAGAAGCCTTTCCTGGTCCTCCTTAAACTTAGTGCTGGCAACTTATCTTTAACTTATCCTATATGCATCTTGTTTGTTCATAGTCCTTTGCATCTGTCTCTCCCATTAGGCTGTGAGCTCTTTGAGAATAGGCACTCTTTTTTGCCTTCCTTTGTAATCTTCAGCTTTTATCACAGTGCCTGAAAAACAGGAGTTTAATAAACACAAGTTGACTTAACCTGACACTAAGGTGTGAATGACCCTAGGCCAGGGGTGGGGAACCTGTGGCCTCAAGGCCACATGTGGCCCTCTAGGTCCTCAAGTGCAGCCCTTTTACTGAAAATCAAAACTTCACAGAACAAATCAGGATTTGTTGGACAACTAAACTAACATATTAACTACTTACCACATGCACGATGCTTGGTTAATGAGAAAAAAACAAGTATGTATAGACCATGATCCTAAATTTATTGAATTTAGTAGGAGAAATAAGATAGGTTCACAACAAATAACAGGAAGCAGTATATTAATTATTTTGGAAATGGTATGAAAAATGAATTGAGAGAAGAGAGATAAGGAGGCAGATAGATCAGGTAGACTATTACAATTGTATACATGAAATGTACCTGTGATGAGGCTCTGAACTATGGTAGAAGGAGTGGCAGTGACATGGAGACAGTAGACTAGATAGGCCTTACTAACTTGGATGGAGGCTGAGAGGGTGAGGAAGGGAGAGGTAAAGAGAACGATTCAAAGGTTTTAAAATGGATGCCTGGGGAAATGGTGGCACCTTCAACAAAAACAGATTATCAAGAGAGTAGACATTCAGGATCAGACATGCGGAGTTTGAGATACTGATATAATATGCAGGTGGAGACATCCTTCAAGCCACCGGAGGGTTAAAAAGAGAGTTAAAAAGTTGGGAGTACAGAGCAGCTAGATAGCCCAGTGAATAGAGGGCCAGGCTTAGAGTCAGGAAGACCTGAGTTCAAATTCAGGCTCAGACACTTACTAGCTGTTGAGATCTTGGGCAAACCACTTAACCTGTTTGCCTTGGTTCCTCATCTGTAAAATGAGACTTGATGAGTAAAATGAGTAAAAATGGAGACCACTCCAGTATCTTGGCCAAGAACTAAGTAGGGTCACAAAGAGTTGAATGTAATTGAAATGACTAAACAACCACAGGAGAGGAGCTCAGGTTATGGACTGAAATATAGGTTTGAGAGTCTTTGGCAAGGAGGTGATAAATTTTAGTTATGAGAATTGATAAAACGGTCATGGATGAAAGTGGGGAGAAAGAGAAAATGGGCTGAGACAGAGCCTTCGGTGAACTCCCATATTTAGGGTGTTACAGAACCAGTGAGAGACTAAAATAATAGGTAACAGGAAAACAATGCTTACTGAAATAAAGGGAGAGAAAATATTAAGAGAAAGGGGTAATCGACAATGTTGTGCTACACAAAGGTCAAAGAGGATGCAGACTGAGAAAAGGCCATTGGATTGGACAAAGTAGTTGGTCATGAGTCATGCAGAGAAAGCAGTTTCAGCAGCATGTGAGGACGGAAACAAATGAATAGCGGGTTAAATGTTTAAGGGGGTTATGAAGAAGTCTGGCAGTGAAGTAAAGAAAGGGTACACCAGGTTGAGGAGGTAACAGGATAAATGAAAGGGTTTTTGGACTGAGTGATAAAAATAATAACCCATATTTACATAGTGTTCCAAAATTTATGAAATGTTTCCCTCACAAAAACTCTAAGGTAACTCAAATATCACTATTGCTCTTTTACTTACGGGAAAACTAAGTTTACAGAGGGTAACACAGACAGTCACACTGCTAGTAAGTGTCACATATGAAACATAAACCCAACTCTCTCAAATCTAAATTCAGCACTCTTTTTGCTTCATCACAGTTTTCTCTGGCCCAGTTTTCTCAACTGATGGATGTAGGGGTTGAATGAAATGATCTAACGGTTCCCTCCAGTTCTAAGGTTCTATGGCTTTTTCATAGGAGGCAGCGTATAGAGTGCTAAGCTTGGAGTCAGTGAACCTGAGTTCCTATCTGACCTCAGACACATACTAGCTATGTGAGCCTGGGTAAGATACAACTGCCTCAGTTTCCTCGACTGTAAAATGAAGATAATAACAGCACCTATTTTGCAGGGCTCTTGTAAGGCTCAAAACAGGTATTATTTGTAAAGCAGGTAATATGTAAATATAAAATTCTCTTTCATTCCCCTCTTTCCCCCTGCATGTGGGCAATGGGCAATCATTGAAGGCTTCTGGACAGAGGAAAGCTTATAAGGAAGTAGGCATATGCAGGAAAGACTGAAAAGGAGAAATAGGTGAAAGCACAGTGATAAATTAGATTATTGTAATAATCCAGGCATGAAGTGACTGAGGGCTTGAGGGAATGGCGGCTAAAATGAAGAGGAAAAGACTGATTGATGTAAGAAAGAACATGAAAGCTAAAACAAGATATACTCATAGTTGATTCAATACGAGTGAATGGAGCAGAAGGCAACAATGCTAGGCAAAGTAACTAGAAATCTATAGATCAGATATTCATTAATAAAAATGATGATGATGATGGTGACAATAAATAGCTAATGTTTACAGACGTCATTAAGGCTTGCAAAGGACTTTGTAGGCATTATTTCCTTTGATCCTCACAATAAAAAGGTACTATTTTTACACCTATTTTACAGATGAGAAAACTGAAGCTGAGAGAGAATAAAAGATTTGCCCTGGGTCATACAACTAGTAAGTGCCTGAAGCAGAATTCAAACTCAGGGCTTCCTAACTCTAGAGTCCAAAATTCTATTACTATGCCACCTAAAGTTTCTGAAACAGTTTGCTGCTTCCTCTTGAGATTTATAATTTTTTTTGGATGTCTAAGCTAATATTCAAAAAATGGGTTTCACGATGGGGAAATCCCATAATTAATCCTGGTGGTAACAATTATATGAAGCTTCAATAAATCTATTCACACATGCTCACGTGCACACACACACATCCCACAATGCAAAGCTATAGCTGAGAGCCTAGCATTACTACACATTTAACACTGACAGCTTGTTACACAAATTGGTAATAAAACAAACTCCTAATTTCTACTGCACAAAGATTTACCTGAAGTAAATATGCTATTGAAATATTTGCAGTTGGATGATAAGATTAAATAATTCTTATCAGTGCCACCAGTTAAGAAGTTAAATTGCCAAAAGTAATATCTGCCCTACTGATTTTTTCTTCCTCTAGAAAAGACTTCTGCCATACGTTATTAACTCTGAGAAGAAAAACTGTGACCCTGCCAGAATTTACAAATAGGATCAAGGTAAAAAGCCAGACTATAAAGTATACAAATTACTAACCTAAACAGTAGCCTAACCCCAAATAATGAGGATGTGGCCACCTGCTGTATTAGGTAAATTTTAAATTCTTCAAAGAGAAAATCTACTCAAATAGGTTTTTGTTACTTTGTTACCATGCACAAAAAAAGTAAAAGAGTTTAGGGAAAAACAGAATTCAAGAAACAAAGCATCACAGCTCTCTAAAATCCAGGCCAAGATGGAGATAAATCAGGCTATCCCCTAGCTTGGTCACAAATTAAAGGAGATGGGTCTGCTACTAACTACGTGTGTCACTATGGGCAAGTTATTTACCATCTCTAAGCTTAGTTTTCTTATCTGTAATATGAGTGGACTATATAATCCCTAAAGTCCCTTTTTCAAGTAAATGTAAGAGAAGATAGCTTTCCCTATTTTGTCTTTCATTTGATACAGTATCTCCTCTCCCGCTTTATAAAGTACCTTTCACCAGAAATAAAACACTTTCACATTCTTGGAAGATACAACATTTAATATCATTTTCTCAATAGGTCACTCACCAGAAAGGCCCGACCACTGCCGTGTTAAAGACAAGGGATTTTTAAAACAGTCAGCACTGAAGTTATTCTAAGCAGATAAGAAGTTCAGCCTGCATTCTTGTGATGGATGGTTTATTTGAAGGGAATAATAATTTTTGCATATACATGGCACAAATTAATTATATACAGTACACTTTCCATGATAAAAGTTATGATGCTGTTCACAGAAAGGTATCAATTTAAGATACATAATACATAAGCTAAAATATACACATGGGGAGAAGAGTGAGAACCAAATGGCCTTTTTAATTATTTAATAACCTCTGGATGTATTTCAAGGAATACTGATAATTTAATGTTCAAAAAGTTTTTAATAAACAAACTTCTAGTAAAGTTAATCAAAATATTTATAATACTATTCAATAGTTGCACAATATTTCCAATATACAATCAAGAAGATGCACAGTACAACACTTAATAAGAAAAAAAAATCTATTGCACCCACAATCAAAAATGTTTCACTTCCTTATTTTTTGGATGCTGCACTACCATATTTATATAAACATTTACAACACTTTAGTAAACACAAAAGTTCTAAATGTAATGCAGCATAATGAGCGGAGGAGGGGTGAACCTCACCTTTCAAAGTGAATGTTAAGTGTCCATATACAGTGCCATTTACTCAAAGCTGATTTATAGGTCATAAACCATTATTCCTATTGTGAACAAACAACACACTTTCCCTGTCCCACGTTTAGAAGACTAATATTCCTTTGTTATACACAACTGGTATTCAGCACTCCAAACGGTCCTGTAGCAGAATGCCAATGCTGGCTTTCTGTCTCAGTGCTTGACATAACCTGATGTCTTATGACAATATATTTTTCATTTCAGTGTCCTGTTAAATAATCTTGGGTAGAGTCCGACGCAAATGAATCTGCATCTTCATTATCTGAATCATCACTGCTGTCATCAGCAGCTGGTTCTCCTGTGAGTGCTATCCGAGCATAATCATCAGTGTCTATAGACTTGCAAAAATGAATAGCATATTTCAGTTTTTCCTCTAGTACTTGTTTACAGGAATACCTGGGCAACTTCAGCAAAAAGAAGCATGTGTATGATTCTGGAAGGAAGTGGTCAGGTGGATTGTACTTATCCAAAACCTATCAGTGAAAAAAAAAAATTAACTGAGACCACACAGCAAAGAACGATTATGACATTCAGCAAACATTTTAAAAATCCATGATATTAATATCAATCACAGCAACACATAAACCAAATTATCTGATTTTATATATAAATATGTAGCAATATACAAAATATAAATAAAAATAAATATATAAATAGTAATATATATATATGAATATAAATCTTATATATAAAATATATGAGATGTAAGAAGTATGGCATTGGTCTCCTTTTTTTTTTCTATATTTGGTTAATTTTCCTCTGTTCTAGATCACTTGGACATGGGGACATTTTTATTAGCCATAGCATCATGTCAGTGCTTTGAATTATTCTATTTTCATTAAACTTTGGACACTGGAAATTATAATATAGAGGGAACTAAACTTATATACACAATTACATTTTTTTAAATGGCTACTATATTGAGCTAATTTAAAAATCAAAAATATTAAAACTGTATTTGTGACCAAGTAAAAAATAAAACCCTCCAAAAAGGGCAACAAACAGTAAATTACTGCTCCTGCTTAATTTCTTGTTTGTACAGCACAGACCCTCTAATGTGTGGAGGATACCAAACACACAATATCCAATCTCAATTCAAGTGAGGGATATTTGGAACAAGTATCCATTTCAGTCTCCCACGGCTGGGAACAGAAACATGAAAGCCCATTGGTATGGGTCAATAAGCTCAACAGACACTCTTGCCACTCAGAAATCTAGGAGACAACTTAGAGAAGTATGTGTAGAATGGAAATCAGACACCCCTTGAGAGGGAAATGAAATTATTTCAAAGCACTTTCTGACTTGACAATGCCTATTTCAAAATTATGGCTTTTTGGGTAAACTTTTCAAAGGATAGCTTGAGAATCTGGAATCAGCGGGGCTCTAAATCTTATAGATCTCCTAGAATCATCCAGGAAAAAAAGTGGCATGAGATATTCTGATACAATACTCTCAAATATGACCCTTCAGTAGATCTATTTTTCCCTTAAAATGGAATCTCATTAGACAAACTGTGATGAGGTTTGAGGACTAAGGAGCCATATCTTAAGTTCACACAGAGTCCCAAAAGTCTTAGCAGTAAGGCTTTTGAGGCACCCTGTATAATTTATCTTTGCAACACATCACCTAGTACATAGCAAGCACTTAAAAATGCTTGATTATTTCATTTAACATAATATCCCGTGAATAGGTAAAATTCATTTTACTGCCAAAAAGACTATGGCACAGAACTTACTACAGTTAACAATGATTCAGACACAAAACTAATATTTTCTGTAGCCTTCTGATTTTCTAGGTCAATTGATCTAAGAGTCTGAATGCAAAAGAATGAATTTTTTTTTAAACAAAACAGCCTATTAAAAACGTATACATCAACTAGTACAAATATGGTACCTTAACAAAGCTGCAAAATCTAAATGTATATTGACATACAGATTTAAATAGAACTTTAAGCTATGAAGGATACTTTCCTCACAATTCTGCGGGACACACAGTATATTTTTGTTTTATAGATTAGGCATCTAAATTCTGAGAAGTTAAGTGAATTGCCCATGACCACACGACTAGTCTCTAAGATAGGACCAATGTTTAACTTGAACCAATGTCTCATGACTTCGCTCTATCCCTGACACCAGGATATCTTCTAAATGGTGGTCAGATAAATTACAAAAAGGTAAGGGTATGGCCTTATTCAACCAAGGATAGATCTTTTCAGCCTTCTAGGTTTATCAAATCAGTAGGGGTATGTGATGTTTTTCAGATGCTTTAAACTTCAGGAAAGAAGAGGAGCTCCAAAAATACTGAAGAAATATAAAAGGATTTAAAAGGAGCTAGTCCAAATCTGTGAGATTCCCCAGGAACAATACAATCTATTTAAAACTACTTCAAGATACGCATAGCCAGAATAATAGACATCTCTCTATTTTCCTGACAACTTAAATGAATTTATCAAAGTTATTCCAGTTGTATATTATTTATCAAATGAATTTTTACGTCAGTGAAGGAACATTCTCCCATTGTCACAGAACTCCTGCTTTCAACCACGAAAACTATCAACCTTACCTGAATAACAAAGTCTCTGCCTCTGAAATCAGCAATTGTTCTAGGAAGTCGTGTTCTGCCCCAGACAAAACGGAGGAAGAGAGAGCGCTCCGTATTAGAGAAGGATTCCATCACTTCCCAGAACCACTGGATCAAAGAGGCAGTAGGTTCAATTCCTTTATATGTGGCTACAGATTTTAAAAGATGAAGTGGAATATCAGGGCTTCCACACACCTGGGAAAACAATGTCTCATTAGAACTCATTGAAAATTTTCAAGCTTTTATATTTTCCACACATAAAATAATTCCCTTCTTCCTTGAAAGTCTTACATAACTAACACACATTACCTTTTATAATTGATGAGATATTTGATAACTGCTTGACTCCAGAGATTTTAAATATTAGAGAATACTGCATTTAAAGTCGATACAACCCTTACATTAATTTTTCTTTTTGTAGCCCTATCTATCCAATCTAACTTTTTTTTTTAGCTTCAATTAACATGCATGCATACACTTTAGGCCTGCAAATGAGAGCTGAAACAAAAAAACCAAACTAGAACAATGTTTTGACTCATCAAGATAGGTTCCACCTATAACCCCTAAGAGACGATCCAATGAAAATAGAAAATAAAGAAGCAAACATACCATAGTTTCCAGTTCATATCCAGTAAAGAGTGAAAGAAGAGGAACAGGGACAACTCGAGCCATCCCTTCCCGTACAGCAGCAACTTGTTCATCAAATTCATGGAGCCTAAATAAGAAAGTAGACCTCATGATTGATGCTGGGGCTTTAAATTCCTGTCTTTAGGGTTTTTTTCCATAGTCCTATCAAATGCCACAATATTGGTGTTTCATTTCCTTAGCATATTACATCTTAACTAATAAAAGTCCTCGAATAACAATCTTTTTGACAAAATTTTACTCATTTAAGATAGCGTATAATTATTATTCTTAATAAAAAATACTGTTATAGAAAGCAACATAAAAAGATATAAACTTTTACAACTCAAGCAGTTAATAGCATTCAATTAGATCCCACTCTTACCAAAGAATATTTCATATAAATATAAATGACATGACTCTCCATTTATTTATATTAGTACCAAATCAGAGGTTAGTTATATATATGACAGAACAAATGTTTTAGATCCAAAAGGTAAAAAATATCTGCCAGAAAACCCACATGATCATAATCATAATAATCCACCTATAAATATTTACTGAACACCTCCTATGTATAAGGCACTGTGCAGGATAGAAAATAGCATGAAGCAGGGCAGCTGTCCTTAAAGAGCTTATAATCTAGTACAGCAGACAAGAAGTTAATGTAGTATGTTACAACACTAAGAAACAATTATCAGCTATACACCCCAAGGCCATATAGGGGTAGATGTTGGTGATAATTCAAAGAAATAAAAAGACAGTCTTTTTTCAGCAAATTTCCACGTAGACTAGATTACTTCTAAGCTCTCCTTGCAATGTCTATGCTATGATTTAATTCCTTAAAAAGTATGCGTAATTGTGGAGTCTTGTTTACCATTAGTCTAGCTATTGTTCTAAGAAAACAACTCTGAATCCATGAACTATGGATTCCATGATCTTGGGAAATTTTAGACTTCTGTGAGAAGCATTTTACCATATATAACCAAAACATTTTTTAAAAGGTGAAGATAATAGAATGTCTAAAAAATTAAGAAAAATAATTCCCACAAACCTGTAATTTATTGCCAATCTAACATATTCAGCACGGTTTTCCAATGTAATGTGGGTATATTTAGAGCTCAATTGAATATCCTGACCACTTGCACTCGGCACTGTGAAGGGAAGGCTCATTGCTTCAAATTCCTCAGAAGTGGCTTCGTTGTCCCGGATGTACATCAGGCCAGGAATAAAGTCTTTATCAACCTTTCAAAAGAAAATAATAATCTGCATAATAAACCAACCAAATTATTCATTCCATAATAACACTGATTCATATAAAATCACATGCTTAATTTGGCACATTTACAGTACAATCTATTTATTAGCTTTGTACTATCTGTGTTCATAAATTTTTTTTTAAAAAAGCATTCCATCCTGGAAGAAGAAAACATAAATTTCATTCAAAAAAGCTTCTCCAAATTGACATCTGACACTGCACACAGTAACAGCAATATTGTATGATGATCAACTGTGGATGCCTTGGCTATTCTCCAAAATACAAAGATCCCAGACAATCCCAAAGGACTTATCATGCAAAATACTATCCACATTGAGGGAAAGAACATATAGTCTGAATGCAGATCGAAGCATACCATTTTTTACTTTCTTTGTTTTTTTCCTTGAGTTTTTCTTGGAGGGAGGGGGAATTGTGTTTTCTTTCACAACACGACTAATACGGAAATATGTTTTGCATCACTACATATGTATAACCTATTTCAAATTGCTTACTTTCTAGTGTGAGGGAGGAGGGGAGAGAGGGAAGGAATTTACAACAAAAATTTTTTGAAATCAAAAGTTACAAATTATTTTTACATGTAACTGGAAAAAATAAAACATAAAAAAACTGACTTCTGAGAAGAAAAAGAAATACTTAAAACAGGTTTTAAGTGCCTCATCTGTAAAAAGGCAGAGGTCTAGACTTCGTGACCTCTCAAATACTTCCAATTCTGACATAGTAAGGTTCTATGGCTCTGTAATTTTAAAGCTATATGATGATCGACAATTAACTTCCCAAATAAACTATAACCTATGATAACACAAAAAAAAATTTCAAAATTAAGAAATAACACCAGATGCCATTTTCTTAACTATATATCTCTACCTGACAGAAACACATTTCTTTCACGGTTCTACATTTGATTTGCCTATCATTTTGGGTAAATATGTTATACTTTACCTCACTGAGATCAGCAATTGTAAGATTCATCCCTGCCAGCTGCTTCCAGACAGGTTCAGCAAGGTTAAGGCTTAATGGACTCCCAGTTCGAATGGCAATGCCTAGTAACACACCTGATAATTTTTAAAATAAAAATGACAAATATTTTGAGAATAGTATCTAAATATTTTCCCTTATAAATTACAACAGAGAATCCAGCTGTACTCGATAGGATTTTAGGACTTTATTAATGCTATCAAAGTTCACATTCCACACAGTTTGGTTTTTGTCCAAAGTTGCTTTACCTCAACTAAAAATCTGTAAATTTAGAATCTTTTATTTCTATAGTAGTTAGCAAAGTTTTTGACAGACTTTGGTTGTTCCAAATTTCCAATTATTTTAAAAATCCCAAATGCTTTATATTTTAATGGCTAGCAACTTTTCATGCTTTTTTTCACCAATGGAAAAGAGTTGACACATTTATCATCTATCTTTTCTAGATACAAATGCTGGAAATCTTATTTGTAGGCTACACTGGGGTTTGCAAAGTATTTTCCCCACAAAGAAAACTGCAAGAAAGATACTACAGATTATTATTTCCATTTTAAAGATGGAAAGAATGAAACTTAGTGGAGTTAAATGTAGGGGGTTTCTCTACAGTTACAAAGGAAGAATTAGGAAACAAGGCCTCAAACCTAAGTCTTCTGATTCAAATTCCAGGGGTCCTGTCATAAATTAACAAAGCATTAGACAGTTTATCTCAACCTACCCAAGAAACGAAACATATTTGTATGCAAGGAAGATTTGGCAGCTGGGTTCAATAAGAAGCAATCTCTATTGGCTCCAGATTCATCTCTGCCATTTGGAGTTACAATCAGGAGAGGAGTAAGTCCATTCTGAAGTTCTTCACACATTTCTGCTATTGACTCACTATAGCCACCTCCACAATCATCCACAGACTCACCTTGAAAGGAAAATAAAACTTGGTAGAAATTCATAGACTGTGAGAAAAACATATACATACATACACATACATATATAATGAGCCCTCCCGATATTTCCAATCAGTAACGACTTTTTTCTCCTAGGACCTCAAAGAGCACTTTGTTTCTGTAACGTTCTTATGCATGTACACATCATTGTTGTGTAGGAGTCAACCCTCTACTAAATGATGAACTCCATGAAAGCAAACTGCATTCTCCTCAACCTATACTCCCAGCAGTTAACAAAGTGGCAAATGTTTGTTGAATTATAACTTTTATATTAAAACGTTAACATTTAACTTTTCATTCAAATTTTTCTTTGCTCTAAGCTGAATATTTACTGAAATACAACTTCATGGTACTCACGCTTAGGTCCATTTACAAAATATTTTGTTTGTTTAAATAGCATGCCATTTTTTCCCCACATTTTGTGACTGAGATCAATATATTATAGAGTAGACAAGATAAATAAAAGAGTCATAGAGGAAAAAATTCTTACCAACAAACTTGACTTTCCACACTCGATGAGGTAGGAGGAGGCTGTCTGGACTAAAGGAACTCATTTTAGCACACATTTGACCAAAAACAGACTTGGTACCATCAGGGCCAGCCAAACCACCCTTACTCCTTGATCGTTTTACCTAAAACATAAAATGATGTACACCTTATGGGTGGTGCAACAAAAATTTGTATTAAATTTTAACTAGAACTTTAAAAATTTTAACTAGAAACAATTTGACTATGTCTATATTCCTTAATGGAAGAATTACTCCACATTTCTACTCTATGTCTTATCTCATTGTTTCTTGCTACAAAATACCTCCTGCATCTAGAACTTCTAATTCATACCTATTGCCACAACCTTAGTATAAGTTTTGGTCATCTCTCACTTAGACAAACTGTAATCCAAATCTCTGAGTGCCTCACATCTAACCTTAGTCTCCTTCAAATTAATATTCAGTACCACAGTTGGTTTTGTTGCCCATTTTTCTGACCATCCTGACCAATCAGAGTTTTCCAATGAACTAGAGAGAAAGTCCAAATTATTCATCTTCTGATTTGAAATAGGACTTCCAGTATACTTCATTTGTCACATCTCCTACTATAGTCTAGCATTTTTGGTCTTCTCGGACACAAAACTCCTTTAGTTAATCCACTGCAATTCTAACTTCAAAACTTCCTTCTAAGTTAAACCAAATGTTTACGATATTTTTTCCTTGACAAATCTGCCCAGTCAGGTCTCTTCTGTCACTTAATAAGCTCTTGGAAATAATCTGGATTTGTTCTGTGTGGACATGGAAACCTGTGGCTACTCACTATCTTTTTTACCTTAAAATCATTTACTCTTGATATGGATAGTTTGAATACCTTTTCCCATCTTCTTGTATATTAGTCCAATATTTTCATTCTACTGATTTAAAAAAAAATTCTGCCTTATCACACTGTTCTATGATAACTGACTTTTATACAAGTCATTAGGGCTTGCAAAGTGCTTTAAATACACTACCTCACAATGTTATGCCCTAACCCCCCCCCTTCAGTTTCTCCATTCTGCCTCAGCTTGTCCCACTGTTTGTGGCCCCATCTCCACGGAAATGATCCTGCCTCAATTTGTCCCACTGTTCGTGTCCCCATCTCCATGGAAATCTAGTTGTGTTCTTTCCCTTTAAATACTTTCTCTCCCTTTGCTCAGGGCTGTTCGATTTGAATAATTACTCCTAACAGTCGCATGCTTCAATAAATCCACATCTAAATTTATATCCGGGTCTCGCTCACTTTTTTTTGGTACATTTCTGGAGGCCCCAGCGACATTTGGGGGTGGTCTATGGCACCCCCCGAGACCTGGGCCAGGTAGGGTCTCGTCCTCGGGTAGTGGGCATCTCCTCTTCCCCACTTCTAGGGAAGCCGGCCTCTGAGACATTAATAATTGGCTTTTAGGCCAAACATTTCAGAGCCCCTGGAGCTGGAGAGGGAGGAGAACTAACCCATCCCCTGATGCCGACCTGCCCTCTATTTGGACTTTTGTGGATCAAAAAAAAAAAA
>CM053622.1:495730886-495812348 GCA_028646595.1 Phalanger gymnotis | reverse complement strand
GGAATCTAACCCTTCTTGCTCCCTCATTCAGTATGTTAATGATCTCTTGTTAGCTACATCCACTGAGGATGGTTGCTTCCAAGCTATTCACTCTCTCCTGTCTCTTTTAAATTCCCTCGGCTACCGAGCAGATCTGTTGCACCTCTGTTTCCTACCTTGGGTACTGTCTTGAGGCTGGAAATCTCTCTTTCTCAAGCTCGTATCCAGGCCATCCTAAGCATTCCTGTTCCTACTACCAAGAAGCAGGTCCATGAACTGCTGGATCCTTGGGTTTGCAGACCTTGCCAAACCCCTTTACTCTTCTACTGCTGGGTCTGGCCCTCTAGTCTGGACCCCTGTGGAACAAAACTCCCTTGACCCCCTAAAAATGGCCCTCGCCTCTGCCCCTGCATTTGCTCTGCCTGACACCACTAAGCCCTTTCATCTTTTTGTGGCAAATCTGCCCTTAACCCTGCCACACTCCTTCCTGACTCCGATGATTTTTTGTCTATTTACAAAGAACGGGGCCCCCTCACATCTTCTGGTAGGACAGTCGGAGGCAGGGGGGAGATCCTCGCCCTCCTGGACTCCATTTGGCTCCCCTCTCAAGTTTCTCTTGTCCACTGCCTGGGCCACCAACTCAGCAACTCCCTTGAAGCAATTGGCAACAGCCAAAGTTTACCAAAGTTCAATGTTATCTTTTAGAAATATTGTATAAAAGATAAGTGTATTCCATTTTATGCAATACAATATTTCTAAAAGATAACACTGAACTTTGGTAAACCAAATCGATGCTAGAATTTTAAAAGAATTCTACTGATAATAATTACCTTTCTATAGTCCCTCACTGACAATAAGGCCTTTAACCTTAAATTGGGAAGAAGTAACATGTTAGGGTTTTTTCCCTTCAGTTTTTTTTTTTCTCAAAGCTGAAAAAATTGTCTAATTTCAAATTAGGGTTGATCTAATTTCAAGTAAGAGTTGATTCCTATCTAGATGCAAAACTGATTTTTACACAGTTATAAATGAAATTATATTTATCATTTAAGTCAATCTAGATTTTTACAGACTATAAAATATTAGTTAACCTAAAAAAATTAATATTCTGTTGTAACTGAATTTTTTAATTAACCATAAAATTTTGTTTTTCTCTATGGTGAAGATCTTTTAAAAACTGCTATCAGTCTACATTCCTACCTCAGTTAAGAATAGCATGTCAAGCCTAATTTTAACTTGCTTTATTAGCTAATGATTTATCAAAAGGTTAAGCTTTGTTATTCCATGAGTTGTCATTATATATGCATTATATATGATTTATGAAACTGAGGTGAATTAAAATTAAGATAAATATTTGTGAAATAGTCTGTTCTCATAAGGCCTCAAAATTCCTTTTTTGATGAGGTCATTGATATAAATTCATTCTTCTATTCTTCCAGAAAAAAACTATTCCAATGAGCCTTACAGAATATACAAAGTATAAGGAGATTCTTTTTTTTTCACATGGTTATAATGTATTTGTCATTTCAAAATTTATTCCAAAAGTGAAATCTGAATTTGAAAATGAATAAGAAATATTCTCAAATTTTATCAGTATCTTTTGTTTTTACAAGACCTAAATTTCTACCTGTATCTCTCACCTTCTCCTTTCCCAAACAGCCACCATCTTGTATGAAATAATTTTTTAAAGTAAAAACAAACAAAAAAATCAGCAGTGTACCACTACATGAAAATAAAATGACAACATATGCAATAGGGGCAATTCATAAAGGTTACCGCCTAATGAGAACAAGCAGTTAAGAGGGTGCTACACCAAGTGAGAAAGAAATATAGTTCTAGTGACAGCTCATCAGAAGAAGAGTTAGCCATGTGGCCAGGTCTATGACCAAAGCAAACCAAGAAACCATCTACTAAGGCACGAAGATGTGATACACATCAGGAGGTGTGTCTCAGAATAATTAAATTGTTTATCTTTAATATGTTCTTACTTGTCTGATTAAAAACAAGGACATGAGAAAAGGGAAATTCTGATTAACTGTGGGTTGTCATTAAGATTTTGTTAAGAGGGTAAAAATCATGTGTTAATACAAAAGATATCTAAACAAAGGATTCCTTCTTTGGACTTTTCCTTTTAAAAAACTCAACTGGAGTTAGAATATATCTGAAGAGTGGACTAGTTTCATTTGTATAGTAAAATGTCAAGTAACTTTCAATAGAGGCTTCTAGTTTGCTTCAAGTGAAGAACACCTTTACCAATTCTGAAGAGCTATTTTCTTTACCAAAAAAAAAAGTCCTTCTAAGTGAATAAATTTAGTTACATATAACTATATATAACAGCCACTAGAGCTCCTGTTTTCTAAACTGTACTGTTTGTTATAGTTACAAAGCCTGTATCAAAATGATCTTAACAAGAAAAGGCCATTTTATTAAGCTAACTGAAACAATGTATTAATAACGTACAGCGAATATTTGTGGAAATAACTTTACTGGCCCCTGGCATAACATTAAATATTCCAACGTCAGTGAAAAGGAAAAGAGCCACCCATGACCACTTCCATCAATGTGGTCACATGCATTATCCAACAAAGAACAAAGGTTTAATAAACTTTATTCAAAATGACCCTAATATAACTGTGGAAAGACTTCTAGTCATGTAATCAACAGCAGGGTAAAAATCATGTGTTAATACAAAAGTTATATAAACAAAGGATTTTTTTCTTCATATTATCTGTTTCCTTTTCAAGAATTTACTGGAGTTAGGAAGATATCTGAAGAGTACACTAATTTCATGTGCGCATAAAATCAAGTAACCTTTAAAGCAACCTGTCTTTATAAAGAGACTGCTGGGCCTGGAGTCAGGAAGACCTTGTTTCAAATCCCACCTCTAACACTTACTAGTAGCTATGTAATGCTAGGCAAAGCACTAAATCTACATTTGCTTCAGGCAACTTCTTAAGACTTAGAAATCAAATACAATTAGAATCTGCCTTGGTAGAGGAAGGATCTATACTTAAGAGTTGCTCGAAAAACAAGAAAATCACAAATTAACCTCATATTTGTAGTAATCATCAACACCATAAACAATAATTTACCTTTTTTTTCAACACTAGAGTCCTATAAATATATCTGATGTCAGTATTGGTCAATATTGGAAGGTCAGTAGTGGAAACAAGATGTAGGTGGGGAGGCAAAGAGTCAGAAGCCTACACACTTCTATTAGTGCTATTCCTTTTAGTTTTTCCCAAGGGATTAATAAAAGTGCCTAGAGGAGACTCTTATTCTCAACATCATCTTTTCTTTACTCCTATGATCACTGTGACATATAATCCATAATTTGCAAAACATCACAGAAAGTTCCAAGTTCTTTTATACAGAAAAACATACATTTCTTTTACCTGTATTCTGTTTAACTCTACTACAGGACCATGCTGACGATCTCTCACCATAGTTGCTTGTACAACTTTTCGGAAAGCTGCTTCCTAAAAAAAGGTCAAAATGGACAAATTTAGGATAAAATATATAAAGGATTTTTAATGATGTAACACAAGAAACTATAGAAAATCCAACTTATATTCATTTAAAATTTTATGAAAGTTTAAATACTATAAAAATTATGTTCTGCTAAGCTCAGATAGTAACTAGAAGTTCTCTTTTTAATGTAGTTTAAGTCAGAAGTTGAAGAACTTTCATAGCATCTCTCCTCTAATTATTAATACTATATACAGGCAAGGCAGGTATCAAAAGGAAGAAGCAATTTATATCAATTGAGTAAAGATATTATAAGCCAATCAAAAGTTTTTCTGGGACTAGCAGGAATCCTTCATATATAATCTATCAGCAAGAATTTGTTAAACACCTGCTATGTTCCAGGTACTGTGTTTAGCAGTGGGCATACAAAGAATTAAACAGTTTCTACTATCAAGGAGCTTACGTTTTAAGGGAGAGGGGTGGGTGGGTGTGCGCAC
Source organism: Phalanger gymnotis (assembly GCA_028646595.1). Lineage (NCBI taxonomy): Eukaryota > Metazoa > Chordata > Mammalia > Diprotodontia > Phalangeridae > Phalanger > Phalanger gymnotis. The sequence continues at coordinate 495,808,407 of CM053622.1, read as the reverse complement.
GTGTGTGTGTGTGTGTGTGTGTGTGTGTGTGTGTGTGTGTGTGTGTGCGCGCACATGTGTGTGTGTGTGTGCGTATGCATATAAGTACATACAAAATAAACAAAAAGAGCATAAATGCAAATAAATACTAAGTAATTAAATATAAGATAGTTGGGGAGAGGAGAGGGTAAGCAACCAGCAGTTGGGGTTGGAAGTTCAGGAAAGTCTTCATGTAAGTAGTATGGCTTGAGCTAGAATCTGGGAGAGAGAAGAAATGAACAAATAAATGCATTCCAAGCATGGAGGATAACCACTGCAAAGGCACAAAGATAGGAGATGAAATTCCATGTGCAAGAAAGAGACGGAAGGCCCATCTGGCTGGACTACAGTATGGGATGGGGAGTAATGGTCCAACAAAGGTGAAAAAAGAAAAGCTAAACCCCGGGTATGAAGAGCATTATAAGCTAAAGAGAAATTTATATTTATCCTAGAGGTACATCATTTCTTGAAGCCATGTAGCATCACCAGAAGAAAAGTGAAGTTAAAAAAAAGGATCTTTTTGGTCTAGGAGAAATTTAGGGGTTCATAGAAGTGTGTAAACTCCCAAAGACATTCTGGTCTACTTCACTCCTCCTGATCTATTCTGTGTCCAGTGTAGATAGGAGGCACTGATGGAATAGCTCTTTTAAGTTTTCCATCCACCTGCATACATCATCTAGACAATAAGAATACATTAGCTATCTACTTTTATCTATAAATTTTTTGTGGAGATTTAGACCAAGCCATTAAATGTGATCATATATGTGAGGATGCACTATAATGTTCCAGGGCCTGATGCAATGAAAACAATGTCATGTACATGTAGAAGGAACTGCGACCAGTCATTCACTCAACTAACATTATTAAAGGCTTACTATATGCCAGACACTGCGCTATGCGATGCACCACACCAGCTATCGGGAAATCTTCTATTTGTACTCTGTGGATATTTTCCATGATAGTACCTAACACATTTGGCTATCATCTCCCTCCAATGTTTTATCTGACACCTTATATTAATAATGACACAATCAAAAGATTTCATTATTGTCACATCCTTAAGAACTCCTGTGAGATTTTAGCACATACATGAAAACAACAATTTGAAGGAGAGCTTTAAAGCAGTATTTTGCTCTAAGAAAAAAAATAATCAAACTTTTTGGAGTCAACAAACTATCAGCAAAGTCTTATATTCTCTATATAATCTTTTTGCTAAGATGGGCTATTCTGCAGAAAATCATTGGCAAAAGCATACTTATTCCTTTCTCACGGAATTTCATTACAGATACCTTTGGGCCAGTGGTGGTACGCACATGCGTGTAATCTTTGCTACCAAGGAAACAGGGACTGGTAGATTAAGCTATGAAACTGGTGGAATGACTGAGTTGAGGAATTCTAAATTTCAGCGGGTTAATCTAACCAGGCATGTGTACTGTCTGGCACCAATACGGTGAACACCCAAGAGCCACCAGGCTATCTTAACACGGTGAACTGGCCCAGGTCAGAAACAGGACAGGTCAGCTTCCATGCTGATCATCATGGGACTGCGTCAATGACAGACCACTGCACTTTCATCCTGGACCTCTTCTATTTTTTTTAAGATGTCTTTAATGCATGGGTAGATTATTTTCACAAAGATTTCTTTTTATAGAGATCAGAAAGTACACATGTGATCTGGCAGATATTGACAGTCTCTCAATCACCTCTGTTTGGTGATAAGGCTTGTGATTTTTTCCAAGCATCTAGAATCTATCCTCCTGTTTTCCAGATATCTTGGGAATCAATCTCTCAATGTCTTCAAAATCATATTACCTACGGTATGAATCTCTTTTGTGAATATATGGATAAGTCCATTTTTACCCCCGTACCTGGAACACAGTAGATTCTTATTGTTGTTTGATTACCTTTGCTATCTTAAGCAGTATTTCTACTTCCCTCATGCAGCACATGGGAACTGTGATGTTAAATGTGGTGATTTCATCACTGTCATTGATGGTAAAAGTTTGTTATAAAAAGCTTAATGGTTCTTTTCCATTTTTAAATCTGTTGGCTTTATCTCTATTTGAACGATAAATGCTTTGGGGATGTTATGACATAACTGGGTAGGCAAGGTATTATTACTCCTAGGAAACCAAGACTCAGTGAGATTAAGTGAATTGTCCACTGTCACATAGCTAATGAGTACTAGAGGTAGGATTTCTAACCTGGACCTCTTTTATAATTTTAGTACCCTTCATGCTATACCACACTGCCTGGGTAAGTTCAACAGCTTTGTCTGACAGAAGCTAGAATGTCGATAGATACTGAAATAACTTTGTACATGATATATTTTCTAAAAATAACAATAATCATAACACTCTCTACAAATATTTAAGTATATCAACTAGCCTTTTACTTTCTATGATTACTTTGAACACTGAGCCCTCTTAGAATGACACCATGTTTAATACTTGTTAGGTAATTTCCTGCTCCTAAAAATACAACTTGGCAGGAATTTTTCATTACCTACAAATCTTCAAGTGGAGGGAAAACTCTTATTTTCTTTTTAATAGCGTGTGCTGCCTACAATCCTAAATTGACGAGACCTTTCTATACACTGTAATGACTATTTCCCTTAGGAATATTTATTATTTCTTCAAGAACCATTCCCCAACAGATAAGTGGTCAAAGGATGTAACAATTTTCAAAAGAAGAAATGCAGATTAGCCATGATTATATGAAAGAACACTCCAAATCATTACAAGGAGAAATTTAAGTTAAACCTTTTCTGAGGTTTTACCTAAATCACATTAGACTGGCAAAAATGACAAAAGACAAAATGTTAAAGGAGCTATGGGAGAAAAAGGCAGGCTAATACACTACAGGTACAGCTAAAAAATGGTCCAAATATTCTGGTGTGGTATAGCACATGAAAATACGAAATTATACCTCCAAAGTCATCAAATTATACACACTCTTTGACCCAAAGATACTAGTACTTGGCATATACCCCAAGGAGGTCAGAGGGAAGGTCCCATACATACAAAAAATTTTTACAGCAGTACTTTTTTGTTAATGCAAAAAAACTGGAAAGAAAATGACTACTGACTGAGGAATGGCTGAACAAATCAAAGCTTAAGAAATGTATTATTGCTACACTATAAAAAATTACAAATATCAGTTGGAAGGATTCTTTTTATGAACTGATATACATAGAAAGAGGAGAAACGCAAAACAATGTATATGACAGCCACAATAATGTAAAAGAAAATAGCATCGAAAGACTTCAGGAGTCTAACCAAGGCCATGACCAATCGTGACCTCAGAAGACTAAAGGTGAAGCACGGCCCCTGCCTCTCTACAGAGGATCAAGGGGTGGAAAAAAGTGAGACATATCAGGCATGATCAATGTGCTGGTTTGTCTTTTGCTTCACTACTATATAGTGAAGCACTTCATGGTTTGCAAAACATTTCCCATACATTACCTCATTTTAAACTCACAACAACCCTTCAAGGTAGATGCTATTATTATCCCCATATTACAGATGAGGAAACTGAGACTGAGAGAGGTTAAACTGACTTGTCCAGAATCGCAGTTACTAAGTAACTGAGGTAGGATTTGAATTCAGGTCTTCCTGACTCCATGTCCACCCAGCTGATGGACAAGAGAAAGTTCTATAGGGGAGTAGGAGAAGGGAGTCAGTGAGAAGTAATAGCGCTATTTTTTTTTAAAGTTTCAGAAAAAATGGAGGCAACAAAAAGTTAAGGAAAAAAAAAACAAGCTTCCCCAAATCTCTTCTCTCAAGTCAACTATTATTTACAACCTGATTGTCTAGTCTGTGGGATGCAGTTTTTCTGTTTATTTCACTGCTTATCGGTATTTCTATTTCGGAGGGGATGAAGGGAACGTAGAGCAACTTCAAATTATTTAAAATCAAAATTTTTGATCACTACAGATTTCCCTATCCATGTTTCTCTCTGTCTCAATAATCATAAATATGTAAGATATGATTATATGTAAAATTACATAAAAATAGGTTTTTTTAACCCTAAACATTGTACAACAGTTCCCCTGAAACCTGTGAGCATTACACAAATACCAGAATTCTAAACAAATAAGATCTTTTCCAGAAAACTTCATGTTACTCCAATATCATTCTTAATGTATACCTTCTTAATGCCAATACCTAATACTCAAGAGGGAATCCCATTCCAGAACAAGGAGACAAATTTCATAAAATCCTACTTAAGTCATTAACATAGTACTTCTACCCAACTACCCAAATAGCCTTTCTAGTTTATACTGACCTTAGTGCTTGTTTTCTAGCTATTGTATTCATAGGATCATATATCTAGAACTAGAAGTCACCTCAGAGACAATCTAGTTCATCTCCCTGCTTTTTCATATGAGGAACAAGCATGGGATACTTAAATATTTTGTCCAAGGTCATTCAAGTACTAAGCCTGAGGTGCAGAATTTGAACCCAGATCATATGACTTTAGAGTCTCATTTTGTTTTTCTTACCTCCCTTGACAGATGAGTTTCTGAAAAACAAGAGCCATATCTGATTCATCTTTTCACAGAACACATTCAGCATCCAACCCACAGGACAATGCCTTGCCCATAACAGATGCATAATAAATATTTCTCAAACTTATCAAAGATGACTGGCTCATAAAATGAGGGCAGATGTATGAGAAATCATCTACTACAATACTAAATTTTATAGGTGAATTAAAGTAACTAACTGGAGGTTTCAAAGCTAGCTAGCAAGAGAACTAGAATACGTTATATATTATATATAAGGACATATCATTGCCCCTTTATGACAACTCCTAACCTAGATATCTCATTTTAACACAAAACTTTAAAGTGATCCCAGCTGAATAAGCTGTCTCAGAAGGATAGTTGGACTTCACTATTTGTTGAACACTTCAAGAGGCATCATTTTTGAAATCTTATTCTATCACTAGCCTACGTATTCCATAAATAATTTCTGGTAAAACAACATCTGATGTCATTTACTGCCTGCCATTATCATACCTCTATATAACTTGTAATTTGATTTTATGAAATTATGGAACCTGCTGCTAGACATTCTCTGTAACAACAATGAACAAACTAGTTTTTCACTTACCTTGCCATGGTCTCTGATAAAATAGTGCTTAGAATGGTGTCTCTAAAAGAGGCTCTTCGAAAGGTTTTCATGATAATGATAATCAATTATTATTATTATTATTGTTGTTGTTGCAGGGAGACAGTTGGGGTTGAGTGACTTGCCCAAGATTACACAGCTAGTAAGTGTCTGAGGCCAGATTTGAAGTCAGATCCTCATGACTCTATGGCCGGTGTTCTATCCACTGTACCACCTAGCTGCCCCACAATCAATTATTATTAAATGATATTGAAAGAGAAATTATTTTACAGTATCAAGCAGAGCAATAATATATAGTAAACTGAAATGTTTTACTTCTTTTGTGCCTTCACATTCTTCAGTTTATAATTTTTTTAAAATCACATTTAAGTTTAATTAAGCAAAAGTGCCGTTTAAAATGCCATAGCAAAGATTCTCACAAGTACCTTTCCCTGAGATATCAGAATTCCCCGTAATGTGTCAAATCCAACTGAAGGTCCTTGGCCAGCTTCATCAAGACGCCCCTCAAGGTCAAACATGGGAATGCACGGACAAAAGAGTTCTGAGATATGATGTAATAGCAACAGTCTGTTTCGCAAAGATATTATTGGAATTTCCTGTAAATGGTTATATTCCATAGGAACCTGGGAAGGGGGAAAATTGAAGAATCAGATATGCTTAAACATCAATATGTTTAAATATAAAGTATTCAGAAGACTGTACAGAATTCCATCCTCCACTAAGCTATCAAACTGACCTTCCTAAAGTAGAAGATGGACCCATGTCACCTCACCAAAAACCTGCCCCTGACATTTAACAAATTCCAGTGGCTCCCCACTGCCCACAGAATCAAATGTAAAATCATTTTTTGGCTTTAAACCCTTCATAACCTGCCCCCTTCAAACCTTTCCTGATCCTATGTAAAGTTAATGTCTTCCTTGTGAGATTTTCTCAAATTCATCTTCTATACATCTTTTGACATATAGCTATTTATTATACTGCCCATCCCCCCTCCCATCCTCTCCCAAATTAGATTTGGAGCACCTCAAAGACAGGGACTGTTTGTATCCCCAGCATTTAGCACAATGTCTGGAACATTGTAGGCACTTAATAAATGCTTAATGATTGACCTGATCTTCTTTTGTCTCCTGTATTTCCATTTCAAATTGTCAACTCAATACTGACCTTTTCATAAAGAATACTTGGAAATAATCTATTTCACTAAAGGTCTAGTTCCCACCCCGGTATAATTATATTTGCTTTTGGAAAATAGGTGATCCTTTTAAGTCTTTGTCTCTGCTTTTTGGAACATTTGATTAATAATCTTTCTCTCTTTCAGGGTAGAAGCTGCCAAATATGGTGTTCTAAAATATAGTGGGTTTTTTTTAAAGGTTTTTTTAAGGTCATAATTTTCAGACAACTTGAAAATTCTTAGATTATCTCTCCTTGATCTGTTTCTCTAGTCAGTTGCTTTTAATACTATGTTTATTTTCTTTTCCCCCAATTTTTTGCTTTTACTATTTCTTGATGTCTCATTGAGTCAGGTTTTTGTTGGATTCGTTCTAATTTTCAAAGCATTCAGCTCTTGGGTGAGGTTTTCCACCTATAAAATCAACTCCTAGTTTTAAATAGATATTACTTATTAAATTATAATGGGGGGGCAGGGCAATTGGGGTTAAGTGATTTGTCCAAGGTCACACAGCTAGTAAGTGTGTCAAGTGTCTGAGGCCAGATTTGAACTCGGGTCCTCCCGACTCTAGGGCCAGTACTCTACCCACTGTGCCATCTAGCTGCCCTTACTTATTAAATTATTAAACAAAGTTTACATTTTGTTTTATTTTGTCAAAAGCTTTTTCTTCATTAATTGATATGTCTTGTTTTGTTATTCATTCTCCTTATCGAACTAATCATATGTTCCTTATATAAATCCAACTAGGCCATTATATGTACATAGTTATTTTAATATACTACTACAGATACTTTAGTAATATTACTAAATATTTATACTGACACTTAGGTTACAGTGTTCTTTCTGCCTATTATCTTACTAAACAAATCAAGAGAAAGACTTGAATGAACTGATGCTCAGTGAAGTCAGCAGAACACTGTACACAATAACGGCCACAATGTGCGATGACTAATTTTGATACTTATCTTTTCTTAGCAATGCAAGGATCCAAGACAACTCCAAAGGACTCATGACAGAAAATGCTGTCCACATCCAGAAAAAAGAACTATACAGTCTGAATGCAGATTGAAGCATACTATTTGCTTTTTTGTTGTTGTAGTTTCTTGTGGTTTCTCCCATTGGTTCTAATTCTTCTTTACAACATGACTAATGTGAAAATAGGTTCAATATGAATGTATATGAAGAGCCTATATCAAATTACATACCCTCTTGGGGTGGGGGAGGGGAGAGATGGGGAGAAAATTTGGATCTCAAAATCTTATGGAAGAGAATGTTGAAAACAAAAAATCAAGAAAATATTTGCTTAATAGAAGGAATTTGGTAGGATTCCTTCTTTTCCTATTTTTGCATACAATTTAGGTAATACTGAAGTTAACTCCTCTTCAAATGTTTAATAGAATTCACTTTTAAATCCATCTGATTACTGGATTTTTTTTTCTTTGGGATTTCATTTATGGCTAACAATTTCTTTTTCTGAGAATGAGATAGTTAACTTCTCCATTTCTTGTTTTATTAGGTTAATTAAAAATTTTATGCATTTAAATATATTTATCCATCTCATCAATTTTGTTGGTTTGTGACTAGGAAAAAATAGTTCTTAATAATCTCCTCTAACACTTTGTTACTTTCCTTTTCATTTCTAATACTAACAATTTGATTTTCCTCTCTTCTAAAATAAATGATTTAATTTTTTTTCCCTTTTCCTTCCCCCTCCACCAAGAAATATACTCTATCTTTATTCATCAATCAAATGGGATTTTGTTCTTAATTTTATTTCTTCTTCGAGTTTCAAAATTTGTATTTTGGTGTTTAGTTAGGATTTTTAAAAACTTCACGCTTCTCTATTTTTTTTTCTTTTTTTAATTGCAAGCGAATTTAGCGATCCATTCCTTCTCCCTTTTGCTGACAAAAGTGCTTAGAGGGAAAAATTTTCTCCTATTTACTTTGGCTGCAAATCAGAAGTTTTGTCATTTCTTTTTTTCTTGTCATTTTCTGTGTTGAAATAAGCTGTTGGTACTATGAATTGTTTTTTGACACATCAATTTTTTTTTGAATCAAATCAGTCTTCATTTAAATGTTTCTTCAAATGTCCTTTTATTAATTATAATTTTCACCATGTAGTCAATAAAGAATGTTTTAACATTTTTTGCTCTTCTGTATTTAGGAGGTTTTAAAACCCTAAGTGCTATGCACATCCAGCAATCACCATAATGCTATCAAATCTAACCTTCCTGCAATTCAATTCAGATCCTTACTTCCTTCTTGCTGACCTTTTTGACAGATCTGCCCAGATCTGCAACAGATATGTTAAGGTCCCAGACTACTATGGTTTTACCATTTTTCCCTGTAACTTTTTCTGTGTGTACTTATATGCTATCCCATTCAATGCATATATACTAAGCACTGGTGATTATTTTATTGTCTGTTGTGCCTTTAAGCATAATAAGTTTTCCTGCTATCACTTTTAACAATGTATATTACCACTGCCTCATCTGAGGTCATGATTGGCTTTTTTTCAGTTTGCCTAAAGCACAATTAACTCTGCTTCAGCACTTCATTTTTATTTTGTGTGAATCTTTATTTTTCAAAAAAATATTTCTTCTAAAAATAATTTAGATTCTGCTTTGTAATCCATTCTGCTATTCTCTTTCATCTGGGGGGCTAGTTCATCCCATTCACATCGATACGAACTATGAGTGCCTGTTTTATTTCCTTTCATCATATCCTCTTGGACTTTCTTTTTGCCTTCATAAAAATGGGATCAACACACTAGCAAGATAAAATTGAAGTGATTTACTTTCACTCAATCATCCCTCTTCTTTTCACCACAGTGTCCAATTATTGGTTCTTACATTTTTTTTGTTCTTAATGCCTCTATTATGATCCACCCTCTGAAGTTAATGTTTGCTTTACTTACGAATATTTACTCCTTGAATCTACCTACCCTCTCAAACTCCCCTTTTCCCTGTGTTTGACTGTTCCAGTACCAAATTTATTATCTTTCTATACCAAATGTTTGAGGAGTGTGCGTGTGTACATACGAGGGAGTGCGTGTGTGCGTGTGTGTCTGTGTGTACATATTAGAATGAGGTTCAAATGATGCGCACACCTCTAACATTTCATTCTCCAATTTTTGTCCATTCTTCTTTTATACCCCAATTTTGGAAAATAAGTTCCCCCTTCTTCCTCTTTACTGTCCTAGTGTATTCTTCCCCTCCTTTTATCTTCCTCTTTCCCGCAGACCATACAACCAACAAACCACCCCAGCCCCTGTGCTTGTCTTATGTAACTCTATCTATAATCTTCAAAAACATCAGGATTTGGAAGGATCGCTTTTCTTTTCTCCAATAATGATAACAATGGAATTTGCAAACAAATGTTTTCCTATTTTATCCTCTCAACTCTGGGAGGTAGGTAGCATTATTTTCATTTTGCATATAAGGAAATCGAGGCAGACAAGAGTGATTTGCCCAGGTCACATAGCTACTGGCTAAGGCTGGATTAGAAGTAATGTCTCTAGTTCCAGTGTTCCATTCACTGCACCACTTAACTGTATAAATGAATGTAAGCACTAAATCATCAGTTCACCCTTTCGAATTTTTCAAAAAATTTACCTTTCTAAAATTCTCTTAATTCACGTATTTGCATTTGAAAGTTTGTACTCAGCTCCATTCTTTTCATCAGGAATGCTTCAAAGGATCTGTCTTCCATTAATGGAATAGAGGAATATATTTAGTCTTGCAGGTTAAATTATTCTTGGTTAAAAGCCTTTATCTTTTACTTTTTCAACTATTTTTTTTCTTATTTTTTTCTCTCCTTCATGGCAGTTGCTGCCCAATCTTTGAGATTCTAACTATGGTTCTTCAGTGTTTTAGTTCATTTTCTTCTTGTAACTGCAGTATTATTACTTTTATTCCTATTTCACCTGTAAGTTCTGGATTTTCACAATGTCATTCCTAGGAGTTTTTCGTTTCATGGTTTCTTTAATAATTTGACCGGTGGATTCTATCTATTTCACTTTGTCCTCTGGTTCCAACAGTTCTGTACAGTTTTTGGTTATAATTTTTTGAAATATGCTATCCAGGCTTTTTTTTTTTTTCAATCATGGTTTTCAAAGTTTCATGATTCTTAAAATATCTCTCCTCGACTTGACCTGTTATAAAGTCATTTATTTCTCATAGTAGATATCTTACAGCTGTCATTTTTTCTAGCCTTTGATTCTGACTTTGTTATTATATTTAGTTAGTATGCAATTAGATGGCAGAGTAGATTGAGCAATAGGTTTGTAGCCAGGAAGACCTAAGTTCAAATCTGGCATCAGACACTTATAGCTGTGTGATCCTGGGCAAGTCACTCAGTTTCCTCATCTGTAACATGGAGATAATAACAGCACCTACACCGTAGGGTTACTATGAGTATCAAATAAGATAATTGTAAAGCACTTCGCACGGTGCCTAGCATATAGTACACACTATATAAATGTTAGCTATCATCATCATCATCATTATATTTATTGTCTCCTGAATACAATGAATTAATTCTATTTGCTCCCTTCCAATCTTTAGGGAGTCAGCTACTTAGGTAAGGTGTTCTGTTTATTTTCCTTCTGATTTTTTTCTTCCAGAACTCTTATTTAATTTTTGTCTCTTCCTTGTAACAATTTAGGGGTTCACAATTTTTTCTGCTCTTCTTTACATACTGAAATATCTGTGTTATCATTATCAGTTAAAATGTGGATTTAAGTAGAGATAAAAACTTGTCTGACGGTATCATTGGTTTGACTGTTTAAATAGCTTTCCAATCCTGTGGAGTTCAATTACTACTGAAAAGAAATGTGTGTGATGTGCTTTCAAAAAGAGTTGTACCTACTAATATACAGATTTTTTTGTTCTATTTAAAAAACTCCATGTATGCTTTATATAGAAAAATTAAAGCACAGTGTAGAGGGACAAAGCCAAAGTGTTCCTTGGTGTAAATACTGGGGTTCTTAAGTATAATTTTTACTATCTTCTGATAGGCACAGGAAAACATTTTTAAAACTGTGATGAAAATCAATGAAAAAATGTGATTTGATTTAAATACATTAGCTTTGATGCAATTTTTCAGTTACATGAAGCAAATTAAAATTAAATTAAATTAAAATTAAAAATTAAAGCAAAGTTAAGCTACTATGGTCTTTTATTTTTATTTCCTGAACTCAAAATTTTACAAGTGCATTGTCTATAAATGGTCACTTTACCTGTGTTGGAAGCTTCCCAGCATTGGCAGGTTTACTAGTGGACCACGCTAGGGTATGTGCTGAACCACAAGCCACCCTATTTATTTTTTTACCCTGGAGTGCTGCAACCAACCGAGGTCTCTGGATTGCATTAGTTGTTCCATCCCCGAGTTGCCCCTCATCGTTGTCACCCCAAGTATAAACTTCACCTAAATAAAAATTAAAAATTACTTTTAACATATACACTAATCTAAAGGAAAAGCTTACTTTAAGGGCAGTTTCCTTTAAAAGGCAGAAATGAAGTGTTAGAAGCTCTAGGACTCACTTGGAATTAGAACAAACCTTATAAAAATATGCTCTAGCTATTCAATAATTTCAGGTTCCCTATTATGTGTCATATACAAGAGAAAAACTAACAAAAGGAAAAGCTGTACTACTAGATCCTCCAGCTTTTCTCTATAACTCTTAACGCAGCTTTTACTTTCTAAAAACAGACCTTGAAATGATTATTTGTTACACGGCATAGCTATCTGGGAGGGGGTCAGAGGAGAGTCAACAGAAGAAATTCTGGAGATATAAAAAACAAAAGATATCAATAAAATTTATTTCAAATACTAAAAATAAGGCTTGACTTATTGGGACCCAATCATATTTCACAGTATAAGAAAATATGCCATGTTAGAGACAAATAAAGCTGAATATAATGAACACAGACTGGGGCATAATTAGTAACTGTGTTCATGTTAGAATCTTTTTAATAGCTATGTAAAATCTAGACAATAGAATCTCAGCCTATAATAACAATCACGTTTACCTCTATACACAGGTGACACTATATTATCTGATATCCATATACATTCTATAGTATATTGATGCTTATTTTATCAAATATTAACTTATAACCTCTCAATTATTATTTCCAAAATGGGTTTACCTAAAAATAGTACCTGATTTATTTATAAGAGAAGTATCTGAATGAAAAACACCTATTCCTTTAACTATGGCGTCTATAAGCATTAAAAATGTCCAAAAACCTGGAGTACAAAAAAGTACACTTTATTTAAAATTAGCATTGCGAGATTTAGAGAAGTAACTTTAGAGATCACTGAGGCCCAGAGAGAGTTAAAGTAACTTGCCCAAAAGAAAAAGATTACATTGGTAGTAAAAAATAACATAACTAGCATTTGAATCTAGGACTTAAATTTCCAAATCCAGCACTCTTTTAGCTCTATCATGCTGAATTCAACCATTCTGAATACATTATGTATTTTATCTTAAGTAAATCTTGACTATTAACTTAATCTTAACTATTCTTGCCACCTGAAAAGTTCTTTATTTAGAATTAATTGATTTTTGATTTAGAAATTCAGTTTGAAATGAAGATTATTTTTTTCCACATACATACCATCTTCAGTGCAGCACACACAGTGTAAAGAACCAGTAGCAATTGCAATTACTTTCTTTCCCTGTAGGCCTTGCACTTGACGAGGTCTTCTAACATGGTCATCTGATCCATGGCCCAGCCTGTGATAATCGCCTTTACCCCTACGCACAAGGGAAAGTGATTATTCATATACCTTAAACTTTATCCTGTCATTCCCACTTTCAAGCTCAGTCACAAATGATTACATGCAGACTAAAGTTTTTAACTATTTGCAAGTGTACTGCCGGATACAGGGCTGTTACCTAATTCTTAAATTGGGGAGGGGGGGGAGGGGGGCGGGGAAGGCTTCCTAAAATTATGGATTCCTATAAAACCAAACCTACCAAGTATAAACTGCTCCAGACTTGGTAAGTGCAACAGAAAACTGTGATCCACACTCTACTTTAACCACTCCAAGACCTGTGAGAGAATCAATCTAAAGAACAATAAAGATAATTAAAAACAATTAAATGAATTTTTATTGTATGCAACTACCACCAAAACATTATAAAATTAATGGAAGTATTAAAATACTCTTATCTAAAATAATCAATACCCTAAATCAACAACTACAGGCTTTATATTTCAACCACAGACTTTATATTTTATATAGTTCAGGGTTAACATAATCCCTTCAAAGTTTACTCCAATATTACATATCACGACCCTTTCAAAGGGCTTCTCTATAATCCATGAAGCATCATTTTTTATCTGCATGCTTAAGATGTTGATATCTGTAGCCTATACTTTCTCACATTAGTTTAGTGTTTAGTAAGCAGAAAGAAAAGTGGTAGGGAATGTATTATTTTCCAGGAAAAAAAATCCTTCTTTAATGTATATTAAACTAAAATTACACACTGGTTCACTTATTAAATTACATTAACAATGAAATATAATTATACTAAATATTATGACATATCTAGGTCCTTTTTTGAGCTTTCAAAATAGGCAATGAGGAAAGAAATATCTTTAAAATGAGCTTCCAGAACAAAAATTTTTATAGTTAGCTCTTTTTATGGTGGCTAAGAACTTGAAATTGAGGGGAGGTCCATCAACTGGAGAATGGCTGAACAAGTTGTGATGCACGATTGTAATGGAATATTCTTGTGCTACAAGAAAAGACAAGCAGGATGATTTCGGAAAAACCTGTTAAGACTTACATGAACTTACACAAAGTGAAGTGAGCAGAACCAGGAGAATTTTGTACATACTACGGCAACACTGTACAATAAAGAACTATAAATGACTTAGCTATTCTCAACAATACAATGATCTAAGGCAATTCCAAAGGACTCATAAGAAAAAATGCTATCTGCCTCCAGAGAAAGAACTGAAGTTTTCCGAATACAAATTGAAGCATACTATTTTTCATTTTCTTTCTTTTTTTGTTCGAATCTTCTTGCACAAAATGACTGATAAGAAAATGTTTTATATATATAACCTATATCAGATGGCTTACCACCTCAGGAAGGGGGTAACGGAGGGAGGGATAGAATTTTTAACTCAAAACTTTAAAAAAAAATGTTAAAAATTGTTTTTACATGTAATAAGGATTTTTTTTAAATGAGCTTACAGCAAGACATATTCTTTAATAATCTCTAATCTTAAATAAGGAGTCGCTATTTGGAAAAGTACATAATTATATAGCTTTGAAAACTCAGGCTCTGTAAAAGCTTGATTCTGGTCCATAACACACAAGAAGAAAGGAGCAGCTTATGACAACAGCATGAGTTTCTGCATATTAAATTCCTTCCTCAAATTAAACTGATTTTCCTCATGGCAATTCATCTTATATCAACACCTGAGAGCTACAACATACCAAACTCTTTTCTGGTAATTACTAGGTCAGTGCTTTACAAGTTGTAGAAATAAACCTGAAATACCTTCATTGGTACTTTACAGCCATCACTGCCTCCTCTGCCAAGTTTTCCATAGTCCCCATCACCCCAGGACCACACAGTATCATCATCAGTAAGGCAAAGTGTCTGTGCATCCCCACTGCCACAGGCAATATCAATAACTCGATAACCTTGGAGGGCTTCCACCTTATGGGAAAAGAAATCATCCTATGTTTGAACTTGATATAAATATAGTTAACTATCCCATTTAACCACACAGATAAAACAAAGCCAGATCGCAAATGGCAGAGCAAATTTCCTAAGTGTGTTTGACAATTTTAAGGTGAAACAATGGGAAAAGGTGATGCTTAAACTTCTATTGGACCATACAGGAAATAATCTGTAGTAATATTTAAGAAATCTTAACTTTAGCAGAAACAATTCTCAGTATGAGAGCAAAAAAAAAAAAAAAGCTAGAAAATCTTATACTGAGGTTACTCTGATGAAACAGTACCTCTCCAAGCCTTAGGACGTAGCCATCACCACTCTAAATGAATTATTAATCTACTATTTTACACAACACAAAATGCAATGAGTTTTTTTTTGAAGTTTCAGTAAAATGTCAAGTGACATGCATAGTACTATCACTGTTTCATTATTAAGTAAGTGAACATTATAATTAAAATACTAGCCAATTTCAATTAATCAACAAGTATTTGCTAAGCACCTGCTTATCTATCAGGCACTATGCAAGGTGTTAGGGTTACAAGTACAAAGAATGAAACCATCCCTATTCACAAAAAGCTCATATTTCTTGTGGGAAAGACAATGGGGAAAACAATTACATATATAAAAAATATAAGCATAAATACAAAATGAATATAAATATGTCCAAAGATGTTAAATACAAGGTAGTTTGTTGAGAAAGAGCATTAGCAGTTAGAGAATCAAGAAAAGATTCACGGAGAAGATTGTATTTGAGTTGAGTCTCAAAGGAAGAAAGGGACTCTGAGGTAGAGTTATACATTCTGGGAGATGGATTACCATGTGTGAAAAAATATAAAGAAAGCCAGCCTGCCTGGATCAAACAGTATAGGAGGAAAAGTAATGTTCAATAAGGATGGAAAGATAGGTGGAAGCCAGATTGTATAGCACTTTAAAAGCTAAAGGGACTTTATATTTTATCCTAGAGACTAAAATACAAACCCTAGAATTGCTTCAGTAGGGAAGTCACATGGTCTGAACTGGGAAAACTGGAAGGATGGTGGTGCCTTTGACAAAAACAGGAAAATTTATAAGGGAAAAGGGAAAGATAATAAGTTCATTTTGAAAATGTTGAGTGAAGTGTCTCCAGGATACCCAACTTAAAATATCCAATAGGCAACTGGTGATATAGGAATAGAAGACAGACAGACAGACAGATCTGAGAGTCATCTGCAGAAAGACAATAGTTAAACCCATAGAAGTTGATGAGGTTACTGAAGGAGTAAGAGAAGATGGCCCAGGGCAAAACCTTGAAGAATATCCACATAAAGAAGTGTTAGTGAGAAAGTAAGAATTAGGAAAGAGTAGTGTCATAAAAACCCAGAGAGGAGAGACTATGCAGGAGAAGAGGGCGGTCAGGAGTGTGAGAAGAAGCAGATAAGCCCACAAGGATGAGGACTGAGAAAAGACCATGAGATTTAGCACTCTGTAATCACTGTTAACTCTGGAGAAAGTAGTTTCAATTGAGTGATGAGGTTGGAAGCCAGATTGTAAAGGGTAGAGCAGTGAGAAAAAAAGAAGTGGAAGCAGCAAATGGAGTAAAGTCTGGCTGAGAAAGGGAGGAGAAATACAGGACAAATGCTTACAGGGATGACAGGCTCTAGTGAAGGTTTCAGGATGGGGGAAATCTGCAAAAGGGGAGAAGCTGAAGATTTGGCAGGCAGCAAAGGTCAGGGTGGAGAGGGAAGATGACTGAGAATGCAAGGATTCACTGCATTTACAGACAAGTTAGACTTGGCAAGGAGAAAAGCCACCAAATTGTCAGAGACTAAGGAAAAGGAGGAGAGAATGAAAGATGATTTCCAGGCTTTTTAAGATGAAGTGAATGGGAGAAGCGGAACTCAAGCCAAGTAATTTCAATTTTCTCAGTAAAGTAAGAGGTGAGGTAATGGCCAAGAGGAGTAAGGGGGAACTACGGGAAGCTTGAGGAAGGCAGGGAAGGCAGAGCTTCTGCGGGGACTGAGAAATTGACTAGGAGAACTAAAACAAATTCCCAGTGGCAATGATGACCCATTAAGGTACAATAAAAATAACCCAGATTGTACCCAAGCAGCAGAGTTGTGAACCGTCCTCCAGCTGCATTCAGCAGCTTGGGTAAGAGTGGCAGAGATATATCAAGGGAATAATCCATATCTGAGGTTTAGCAAGAGGTGAACAGTTAGAACAAAGGGCAAGGGATATGAGAAGACAGGGTCAAGATGAAATGGCCAACTAATATACTGAGATTGGAGACAGAGGAAAATTAAGCCAGAGCCAAGGCAATGAGAAAGTAATTAGGGTTGAAAAAACTGAAGAGCTCAGTGAAAATAAAAAATAAATTTAGGATGGGTAAGGCGTAGAAAGTAGAATTATAGGAGGCTATGGTCAGACAGAAGAATGTCACTTTAAATGCTATTTAAACTGTCAATTTAAATGTTATTTTCAACATACACCCCCATGACACATTTAAACCAATAATGAGGTCTGTAACAAACTTACATTTCTTTCCTTTTCTCTATCCCCTTGTCCCCACCCTTCCAAATCAGCCTATCTCCTTAAATGACAGACAAAATAAAACACAAATTTCTTAAATATCATGTGATTCCTGAGGCATCTTTCTTACCAGCTTAGGTTTTAACTGATCCTCACTATCACCATGACCTAGGCGGCCATATCTTCCTTTACCCCATGTGTAGAGGTCACCAGCTGCTGTAATACATGCACTGTGAGCTCCACCTGCAGCAATATCAACAACTTCTATTCCTCGCAAAGATTCAATTACACGTGGGCGATCACAGGGACTGCAAAAATAAATAATTAAAATATACACCAAAACAAAGTTACAATATATGTGTGTGTATCTCCGAATTAGATAAATGCTAAACCTAATGAGTGTTATTTTGTTTACTAGTACAGCTAGCAAGATACATTTGCTCATCCATGCACATGCACACACACAAACACAGAGAGCCAACTACATTTCCAAATTACCTTACTGCCACACATTAATTAATCACAAAGAATAAACAATAGTTTTCAATACCAGCTAAACATTTAACGTTTTATTCCTTTAGGTCATATCACTTTACACAGACCCATTAAAGCTTAAAAGTGCAATTGTTATTAGGACCATAAAGTTCTGATATACAAAAATCCCACGTCAATTACAATGACTAGATAGCAACCATGACAGGTAACCAATAGCTAACCATTTTGCTAAACCATGTAACCAGCACATACTAGTCAAGTCTGTACATCGGATTAACGATAATTTGGGGTTAGGACTGATTAAGACACAAAAGTTATTATCAGAGATATTTAAAGAGGACATCATTCCCCCAAGCCCCTGTTTAAAAAAAAATCCTCTCAACTGGTGGCGTTTTACTGAGGAAAGTTTTTCTCAGTAAAGCAGTCATTAAAAACTCAGTAAGTAGTTACTAAAAATAAATCAATGTCTGTGACACATTCATCATTACAACTCCCCTTCCTTAACCTACCCAGTCCCAAACTTCTCAGGGACATTTTAATTTAGACATGCTTTTTAAACATAACTGCACCCATAAATAGGTACGTATTTGAATATTTTAATATTTCAGACAAGTAATGTTCTCATTATTTTTATATAAAAATAATCCCATTTTAACATTACAAATGTTGAAACTGTTTAGGCATAATTTGTATTCAAATCCATAAAACAACATTTATTTGTATTACCTTCTGTTTCCATGCCCTAATTTTCCATCTTCGGCCTCACCCCAGGAATAAACCTCTCCTTCTGATGAGAGTGCTAAGCAGTGCTTTCCTCCAGAGTTCACAGCTACTTTCTTTATAAACACATGCTGAATAGATTCAAGCAATGTTGGAGTAGAAACTGACTCGGTTCCTCCAATTCCCAGTCTGCCACCTGCTCCATATCCAGTGGCATACAGCTAAACCCCGCCCAAAAAAAAAAAAAGTTACAAATCTGATGAACCAAAACGGGCTTTCAATTAAAGTAGTCTTGCAATTGGTTAAAAATCTAAACAATGATCCTGGACATTTTCAACATAGGAAAAAGAAAACTTAAAATTTGAAAATCGAGTAAATCATCTTTATAAAGAATATTTTATAAAAATGGCCAAATCAAATACTTTGCAGCTTATCTGCAGCCATGGGGGGAGGGGAGGAGAATAACTATGTTTAATTCAGCATTTATTAAACACCTACTATGAGGAAAGAATAGTGCTAGAGTTTCAAAGATGCCTAAGAGTCCTTCGTTTTAAGAATTTTACAATTTAGGAGTAGGAGAAAAATTATGTCTAAAAAGAGTAAGAAATAGGTATAAAGGGATGTCAAAACTGGTTTTAGCTATAGGGGTTAGGGAGTATGGGAGGAAATCATGGAAAACTTCATGGAGAAAGTGGCACCCGAGCTGGCCAAGCTAAGTATTATCTTCTTCCTCAAATATTCCTAGAGTTCTTTGACATAATCTCTCCTTTGCCCCTTAACATGCCCTTGATGCCCATAATATTTGTGTCTCAGCAACCTGTCCCCAAACAAAATGTGTAATCACTTACAAGCCTGACCTATCAATCTAGATTGTACAGTGCCCTCTAAATAATAAGCATTTAATAAAAATGTCAGTTGAGTCAAAACATAGACTTAGATGTTATCCACAAAAAGGAGTGATCACTAACCCACTGGAATAGAAGATAATACCAAAGGACCATAGATAAAAAGAACCAGGGGAAACATAGAGCCTCAACGGCACCCACACTAAAGGTCAAGATGCACTAACTAAATAGATCAAGAAGAAGAAAACAGACAGGAAGAGAATTAGGAGATCAAGGGAACAGAGTATCTGGTAAAGGAGTTTATCACATTTTTTTTGTGCCATAGACCCTTTTGCTATTCTGGTGAAACTGATAATCCTCTCCTCAGAATAATGTTTTTAAACCTATAAAATGAAATTTATAGGATTACAAAGGAAATTAATTACACTGAAATAATTATCAAAATATTTAAAAAATTTAAAGGACTCTAGATTAAGAACCCCTGATCTGGTAGGAAGGGAGAGGAAAACGCTGCAGAAAAGGAAGACAGAAAGATCTGGCAAATTGGACTGAGCAATCAAGCCTTCTGTCTTCTCTAATAGATTGCCCTCACTACCATTCCCCTCCCATCTCATTTTTAACGTATCCGTATCAACTTTTTAAATACACGAAGGAAACATGAGAAAACTGTCCTCAAACTTTTGTATATAGGCAACGAAGCACAGAAAGAATGAATCAACAGATCACAGAGAAATACTCCATGTTTAAAACTGTATACCAAGTAGTAGTTAAATTTCAATTTCACAATTTTGCAAGGAGTAATAAGAGCTTGAAATACTCAATTTAAATAATCCATGATAATTCTTCAGTCATGAGAAAAAACAAGAAAACAATAAATTTCGAAAAGCAAAGGAGCTCAAACCTGCAAGCCAAATAAATATATCTGTAAAGGTGAGTCCAAAAACCACTCTGCTCACCTCATAAACTTCACATGTCCAAAACTGAACTTATTATCCTTCCTCTAAACCCACCACCATCACCAACTTCCCTATTACCGTGGAAGGCATCCCCCATCCTCCTAGCCACCGAGGCTGTCATCCTAGACTCATCATTCTCCCTCAGTTACCCATCCCCACATTCAAACTACTGCCAAGGCCTGCTGATTTCACCTTTGGAACATCTTTCAAATACTCCTTCTCTTTACTGACACCATCTTGGTGAGACCCTCACCTCTTCACACCTGGCCTAGTGCATAGCCTACTGGTTGGTCTGCTCTCTTCATATCGCAATCCAGCCTCCACTCAGCTGCGAAATTAATCTTCCTAAGATGCAGGTCTGATCATGGCACTTCTCTACTCAATAAATTCCAGTGGCTCCCAATCACTTTCAGGATCACAAATAAAATTCTTTATTTAACATTCAAAGCTCTTCAACTCCAAGACCTCACTCCATCCTACCTTTCTAGTCTTCTTAAAACTGACAGCCCACACCCCATGTACTACTCAGAGATCAAGTTGCACTGATTTCCCTTCTGTTTCTCTTTTAAGTAATCCCATCTCCTGACTGGGCATTTTCACTGGCTGTCCCTCTTGCCTAGAAAGTTCTTCCTCCTCTCCACCTCCTGGCTTCAAGACAAGACCCAGTTAAAATCCCATCCTATACAAGAAGGGGTCCTCGATCACCCTTCAATTCTTGAGCTTTCTCTATTAATTATTTCCTATGTATCTTAAGGGCAGCTTGTTTGTGCATAGTTGTCTGCATGCTGACTCCTTCATTAAATTGTGAGCTCTTCAATGGAAGGGACTGTCTTTTGCCTTGCTTTGTATCCTCAGTGCTTAGCGCAGTGCTTCATATACAGTGTAATCTTAATAAATACGTACCGAATGACTAATAATTAACAACAAAAAAGATTCTCAGCAAGAGAGGAAGCTGAGATATTTCAATCTTCAAAAACAAAAACAGAACAAAATCAGAAAAAAAGCTTAATTTTCTAATCGGAATGAAAACCACAATTAATGACAATAATAATAGTAGTAGTAGCTAACATTTGATAGAATTTTGCTTTAAAATTATCTCACTTGATCTTCCCAACTTGGGAGATCAATGCTATTAATTGTACCCATTTTAAAGTTGAGGAAACTGAAGCAAACAGAGGTTAAGGGACTTGCCTAAGGTATCACACTTTATAAGTGTCTGAGGCCAAAATCAAACTCAGGTCTTCCTAATTCCAGGCCACATATTCTTTTACTGTGCCATCTAGCTATCCCAATTATAGAATCACAGAATTTCAGGGTTACAATATCAGAGACCATCTAATCCAAACCATAACTAAAAGGGAACTCTGTAATAAACCCAATAAAAAGTCATCAAAAAAAGAGTCATCAAGTCTCTTCATTACGACTCCCAAAGAGGGGAAACCCACAACAACTCCATGCAAACCATTCCATTTTGGACCCTTCTAATTATGAGGAATTTTTTTTCTGACATCAAGCCTAAATTTTTCTGTTTGCAACTTCTCCCAGTGTTCTTATTTCTGTTTCCTCATGACAACTTTTTAGAGACAAAGCTATCACGTTATCCAAGTTTTTTTTTTCTTCTTCAGACGAAACACCCCCACATCCTTCAATTAATATTACTAAAGTTTAAAGCTTTTCCATGTGTTTCCTAAATTGCATCACCCAATATTGAAGAGAGATGTGACCAGGTCAAAGTATAGTAAGGCTTCACCTTATCCTTGAAAGCTCCCTCTTCACGCAGTCCAAAATCACAATAATGTTTTGGCTGCCACATATATCATACTGTTGATTCATGCCAAGTCCATTAAAACCTCCAAATCTTTTCTTAACCATGCATCCCCAATTTTGAACTTGTGGTGTTGATTTTTTGAAAACAAATGATAAAATGGTAGTAAGATGAAATTTAATAGGGATGAAGACAGAATGAAACCATTGCTAGTGCCTGTCCAGCTGTTTTGGGAGGTTATTATCCAGTTTGTAAACTCTCCAGCTTTTTGTCCATCTGCAAATCTGATATGAATGCCATCTATGATTTATCAAAGTCACTGATTTTTTTTCCCTTTTGTGATTTAATTGGTATGATGCAGAGGTTCTTAACCTTTTTTGTGTCATGGACCTCTTACGCAGTCTGGTGAAGTCTATGGACTCCTCAGAATAAAGTTTTTAAATGCATAAAGTAAAATACATAGGATTACAAATTAAACCAACTATACTGAAATACAGCTAACAAAAAAATGTTTTTAAGTTAATGGATCCCAGGTCAAGAACTCTTGGTATAGAGAGGGCTCCCAAGTAAGAAGGGTACAAAATGAGGTCCCTCTACCTACATAGAATTGCACCTCCTCTACAATTTATAGTCTTAGAAAGTAGCCAAGAGGTACTGAAATGATTTGCCCAGGATTTATGTGTTTGAGATGGTAGTGAAAACCAGGCCTTCCTGCCTACAAAGCCAGCTTTTTATCCACTATGACACCCTACCTCTGTTTGATAAAATTTTAAATAACATAAAGTCAAGCCCAGATCCCTGAGATACTACACTGTAAACTTCTTGATAAGGTGAAACTGAAGATTAAAAACTATTCTTTGAATGATGAGCAGATGGACTTGAGAATAACCTTGAAAGACCTATATGAACTGATGCTGAGTGAGGGGAGCAGAACCAGGAGGACGTTATGCACAATTACAGACATACAGTATCTGTGACGACTAACTTTGATAGACTTGGCTCCTCTCAGCAATGCAAGGTTCTAAGACAACTCCAAAAGCCTCATGTTGGAAAAAAACTATCTGCATTCGGATAAAGAATTAGAGTCTGAATGCATATTGAAGCAAATTATTTGCTCTCTCTTTTTTTGTTGTTTTGTTTCTTCTTTCTCATAGTTTATTCCACTGGTTATAATTCTTCTTTACAACATGACTAATGTGAAAATACGTTTAATGTGAAGGTATGTGTAGCGCCTATATCAGATTGCATGCCATTTGGGGGGATGGGGGAAGGAGAAGAAGGGGAAGAAACTTTGGAAGTCAAAAGCTTGTGAAACTGAATGTTGTAAACTAAAAATAAATACATTAATTTAAAAAAAATTCTTTGCTATCAGTCATTTAATCTAACTGTATCATCAATTAGCCCATATGTCTCCATCTTTCCCAAAACAAGAGTAATAAAACCAATTATAGCAACAAATACTTATTAAGCACTGATCACTGTAGAATATTTAAGTCTTAAAAGCTGTCTTCATAATTTAAACAACTCCCTGACATTTGCATTTCTATTCTATGAACAAAATCTAGTTTTTACAGTCAATAGTTATTTCTTGGTGAGCATGTTGCAAATTGGGTGATAATCTTATGAAACCTTCAGTTACTGAAGATGTGAAACTCAAATTTTAAAATCATGTTCAGGACTTAAAAGTTTTAGAAAAGTTATCTGCTTTCAAACACAGCATTTCAAAGTTAATTCCGAGGTAACTTGACATGCAATCTGTATAACTGTGCTACAAGGTTGTACATTAACTCTGCCTAATCTTTAACTACAAAGAACTAAATATATCATTACAGGAATAAGAGCCTTACCTTCCCATCAGCGGTCACTGCAAAGAGAGTCTGTTCCCCGCCAATTAACTGTACAGGCCGCAATGCTGCAAGAGCTTCACAAGGTGTTGGAACTTTGACTTTTGCTCCTTCGATACCCCCAAGCTGGCCTCGGTGATTGTGACCCCAACCGTATATGGTTCCACTGCCTCCAGCAGAAAGAGTCCAGTCGTCAGGTCGCCTACAATGGATACAACGCTTCATGTAAAAAAAGTGCATGCATACAAAACATACCTCTTACCCACATTAAAATCATCTAGAGAAGCAAATGTAAAGATATTAACACATTGTTTATATTATAATAACCTGTTCATCCACTGGACGAGTTGCTCATCTTGTTCTCTCTTAAAAATGTCGTGGCTCTCATGGAGAACATCCAGATTTTCACTGTCGGCCATTAACTCCCTGATTTTCTTTGCCACCTGGTCAACATTGTTATGAGATTAGAAATCAAACATTTTCTTCCAGTTTAACAAGGGTAACAATAAGAAAACAGGAAGGTCAATGAAATTTGTACCTCAGAATAAAAAATATGATTATGATATTGTTCATCTCACAAATAAATCAGTACAATTCTATCATCTAAAACATTAAAAATGAAATGTTTAAAGAAAAAACTATCTAAAATTCTTAGTCTTTATTTTCAACAATTTGTTTTTATTTATTTACATGTTATTTCTTGGCAGAAGTACATCTAAATTTTGACATAGTCACCTTTCACACTATGGCAAAAGATATGAAATTTCATGGATTCAAAACACAATTCTGCAAATTATTTCAGAATAATCTGCAATACCTCATCAAGGAAAAGGCGAGGTAATGGTGTTCGTTTGTCCAAGGCTACTGCAACTCTGGAGGCCATACAGTATCTTCTAAACCAAGCCCATTTGTGTGTCTCAGCACAGCAAGGAAGAGTATCCAGTTCCAGGTCACAAGCAAGAGCTACCAGAACCTGCGAACATCAAAAATAAATAAATAAATAAATAAAACCAAAGACTTAGAAAATAATTATAAAAACAACTTTCTTATCAACGTTATATTTTACGAAGTCACTGAGAAGACTAAAGATGTTAAATGTGAGCACCTTTAACCGCCTCCTTTACACCTCAGCAAAACTGTTCTACTTTCTTCCTTCCATCTGGTTTGAGAAGATATATCCCTACTCATCATTAAGCTCATCTCTCTACTTGTGGCTTGATTCCTCACCACCAAGTCTCTATCCAATCTGTGTTACTCTGGCTTCCACAACCAGACAGCCAAGTCACAAATCCATTTGCATTGTTTCAGTCTTATTAAAAACCTATGTATATCTGTCCACCTCCACTACACTTTCTTGGTTCTCTCTTCGTACTTCCTCCTGATTCCTCATCTAATTCCCAACCCTAAACATGGATATCTCCCAAATATCCATCCTGGGCCTTGATATTTTTCTATTCTCTTTCCAAACTCTTGGCCTTGGCAACTTCATTCACTCTCATATTTTCAATTTCTTCACTAGCCTAAAATAACCAAATCTCAATTTTCCTGGTTCCACACTCCTCTCATCTCTCAGTCCCTGAAAGATAGTACTTCTTGTGCAAAGATCCAATTACAACATTTCTCTTCTCAAAAACTGTCAACAGCTCTATTTTTTTTAATCAAGGAAAAGATGTGATATTTGTCCAAGGTTACAGAAACTCTAAGACACCCCATATTATTTTCAAAACAATTTGTGTGTCTTGGAATGAAAGGAAAAAATCATAGGGCTAGTTAAGTGATGCAATGTACAGAACGCTGGCCTTTAAGTTAAGAAGTCCTGAAGAAAGACCCAAGTTCAACTCTAGCCATGCACACTTACTAACTATGTGACCCTGGACAAGTAACTTATCCTCTATTTGCCTCAGTTTTCTCAACTGCAAAATAGAGATGTAATTATACATTCCTGCAGGGTTGTTTTGAGGATCAAATGAGATAATATTTATGAAACACTTAACACACTGCTTAGCACGTATTTTGTTCCCTTTTGTCCCCCAAATTACTTTTCCTCCCAATTGTTTGATTGCTCCTTCTCTTGTCTTCTTTGCTGGATTGTCATCCATGTCATCTGACCTAGACGTCCTCTCTTCTCCCTCCATACTATTTCACTGGGTGATTTTATCAGTGCCCATGGATTTATCTCTGCCTCTTGGCTTCCCTCAAATCTCAGCTAAAGTCTCACCTTCTGTAAGAATCTTTTGCCAGGTGTCCTTAATCTCAGTGCCTTGCTTCTGTGACTACTCTCATTTTATCCAATCTATATAGCTGTTTGTACATTGTCTCTCCCACTAGACTCTGAGTTCCTTGAAGGCAGGGATTGTTTTTTGATTTTATTTTTCTCTCCAGTGCTTAACACAGTGCTTGGCACAAAGCAGGCACTTTGTAAATATTAGCTGACTCTGCCTAGGATTCAAGGCTCTCTAAAACCCTGGTGTCACATCACCTTCATTCTTTTTTTCTTTAATTCCAGACTAGAGATTTCATTGTAAAAGGAAATCTTGATGTGGAAGCTTATTCCACCACTATAATTGCACTGATCTGTAGCTTAGTCTTAGAAAGTGTAGTGATAATCAGGGCAGGAATTTTTTTGCTGTTCTTCTCTTAAGTGCCTTTAATGAGTCTGGCCTGTTTGAATGGGGCAGGTAAAGTGTCTTTTTTGTCTTGGAATGTTTCTCAGCACTAAGACATTGAGTCACTGAATTGTATATGATGTGGTGCTGGTGGTTGGAGCTTTCCCACACTCTAATGTTAGTGATTTCTCATACCCTAAAAGGTGGGCCTCGAGCCCTCAGGGTCCTGAATAGGGTATATGTACTAGAAGGTTAGGGTTTCACTTTTGGGGGTATAGTCATTGAAAGAGTGACAAAACTCTGGGCAAGCTGTTGAAACAGCCCCCCCAACTTTGATAAACCCAGACAGATATTGGTGCTTCTCTGGTAACTATGTATTACTATGGATAGACTGGTGTTATTTGACCTGTTTATATAATGTATGCAATTCATAATTTCTATTTGTATTTGCCCTGAAGTTGAGGAGGCTGATCTTTTCCCTCTGAACTAAGTGAATATGTATGTTTAATTAAACTGAGACTGTTAACCCCATAAAGTTGCTTTCCTTAGAAAAGCAGATCAAAGAACCTGTGTTGGTAGCCCTTCCTGTGTGCTGTCATTGGTTTTACACAGCCACAGTAGCTGCTAGCAACACTGTTGGTACAGAAACAGGCCTAGAACAGCGAGCACTTAAGTGACTTATCTAGGTCACACTGGCCAGTATATGTGAGAGGTGATACTTGAACAGAGGTCTTCAAGATCCTGAGCCATTCTGTCTCTCTCACACCATCTTTCCAAACTTATTTCATATTGTTTCTTCCATATATTCTATGCCCCAGACAACAAGGATTATTCTTTGCTTCACTCAGCTCCCAAAAAAACTGCCTATATGTTCTGTTAGGTCTACAATGTCCTCTTCTATTTACTGGTTGAATTAATTTTTTGAATAATATTTTATTTTTCCCCCAGTTACATGTTAAAACAATTTTTAACATTTTTAAAAGAAGTTTTGAGTTCCAAATTTTATCCCTCCCTCTATCCCTGAGATGGTAAGCAATCCAATACAGGTTATACATGTGCATTCACATAAAACATTTCTGTATTAGTTATTTTGCAAAAGAAGATTCAAACAAAAAAAAAAAGAAAGAAAACAAAAAAAATAGTATGCTTCAGTCTATATTCAGACAATATCAGTTCTTTCTCTGGAGGCTGATAACTTGTTTCATCTTAAGTTTTTGAGATTGTCTTGGATCATTGTATTGCTGAGGATAGTTAAGTCCTTCACAGTTCTTCATTGTACAATATTGCTGTATTTAGAACTTTCTGTGTGCAATTTTCTCCCAGTTCTGCTCATTTCACTTTGCATCACTCTAAGTCTTTCCAACCTTGAAAGCATCCTGCTTGTCATTTCTTATAGCACAATAATATTCCCTCACAATCATATACCACAGTTTGTTCAGCCATTCGCCAGATGATGGACATCTCCTTAATTTCCAATTCTTAGACACCACAAAAAGAGCTGCTATAAATATTTTTGTACAAATAGGTCCTTTTCCATTTTTAAAATGGATACAGGGATCCAGTATCCATTTCAGGGATACAGACCTACCAGTAGCATTGCTGGATCAAAGTATGCACAGTTTTATAGCACTTTGGGTATAGTTCTACTGGTTGAATTTTACCATATAACTGGGCTTAATTTTAAAGCCCAATGTATTTGTTAAAATGTCAACAAAAACCAGGTATACATAATTAAAGCTACCGGAACTTAAAATAGTTCACTTTTACATCTATCATCCTTTTTTTTTTGGAGGGGCAAATGGAATGGGAGGCAGGAGAGGGGCAATAATTTTCACCTCCAAGATAATATCTAATTTTATCATCATGCAAAAAATAATGTCAAATGCTGCATAGTAAATTTCACTTGGCTTATCTTTTTATGTCTATCTCATTCAACTTGCTCTATGTCGCTTATTTTAACGCATACTACCTTAAAGAAAGGGCTGTGGAGCAGTTGTTTGCCTCCTCTAACAATTGGATCTTCATATTCAAACTGCCTTTGCAAAGCTTCTGGAAGACCTTTTACCAAAGCTGCTAGAGCGCTACCTGTAAAACTCTGATGGGGAAAAAAGAAGATAAATCATTAAACATAAAAAGAAGATTAATCATTAAACATACTGGAACTGAAACTGTTGGAACAGTTGATGCCTAAGTATCAATATATTAAGACGTAATATTAATAATATAGAGCCTGGCACCCCATAAGCACTTAAATGCTCATTCATCCATCCATCCTATACTTTAACAACCATTAAATGCTGGTCAGCATTATCAAATGGATATGGAAGGGGGAGATAAAAATGACAAAAGGATAGTGAAACAAAGTCAGATAAGGAAATAGAAATTGTTCAGAGAACCTTAGATAAAAGAATTTACAACTTTCCATTTGGAGTCTTTTTTATGGGGGGAAAAAAGGTAGATTAGGAACACTTGTGAGTTCCTTTTCAGGTTTATAAATCTCCAGTTTTTTTTTTAAGTGATAAGAATGAGGTTTATTGTTAACAGCATATTAACAGCAACTGATTTTACCTAACATAGACCAAACCAGTAAGTACTGGACTGCTAAAATATTTGGTGAAAAAAAACCTACAATGGTATACTAAATGAATGTGTATAAAATATGGCTCTGCTTGGACCATTGTACAGTCTGTATCAAGTCACTGGGAAACATGAACAATGAGATAAATTATCAGTAACTTCTAACTGAAGACTTATAACTATATTTCATTATAAGTGAAAATTTAGTTGCTGTTAATTTTGGAGAGTTTAGGACACAAAATAGTCATCTTTTAGTATAAGAAGTAGTGTGACACAGTAGATAGGGAGCAGGCCCAAGAATGAGGAACACCAAGATTCAAGTCCTATCTCTGACACATGTCCAGGAAGTCACTTAATTTCTCAGCGTCCCAAACAACTGTTAAAACCAAAAATTTCAGAGCAGATGAAACCTGTTTCATCCTCAAGAGAGCCTCTCTCTTACTTACCCCTCATAGCTAATCAGCTACAATTTTCTCCATAAAATCCCTCACATACACACATACATCTACTTCTCTCTAATCAGACACCCACTACCCTAATCAGCCCTTCACCACCTCTCATCTGGACTATTTCAATTGTGTCCTAGTTGGACTCCCTGCCTCAAATCTCTATGCTACAACTCATCCCTTTATAGCTGTCAAAGTGCTTTCCCTAAAGTGTAGGTCTGGCCATGTCAACACCCTACTCGGTAAATTCCAATGACTACCTATTACCTTTAGGGTCAAATATAAATTCGTTGGTCATTAAAATCTCTCACATTTTCCCCTTTCTATCCTTCTAGTCTTTTAACATAGAATTAATTCTCCTTCCCATATTCAATGATCTGGTCACCTAGCCCTATTTGTAGGTCTCAGACAATGAGCCATGCCTTTGCTGTGCCCCATGCAACCAATGCCTTGTTGAATTCCCAGCTTCCTTTAAAATTCAGTTCAAGCTCTAATTTCAGCAAGTTCTTTTTTGTTACCTCCATCAGCTAGTGCTTTCCCTTCTAAGGCTCCTTCTTCCCTCCATCCCGTATTTATCTTCTATCTTCTCATTTATGTATGTGTTATCTACCCTCCTGAGTTCCAGCTCCTTGAAGGCAAGGACTGCTTTTGCTTCCCTAGCACAAAGCACAGTGCTTGGCACATAGTGAGAACCTGATCAATAAATACTTATTGACTGAATGGCTATCCTAAATTGGTAGAGGAAGTTCCTCACTGGGAATCCTATGCAAATGAAATCATGGGTCTGGTTGAAAAAAAAAAGTCTTGTAATAGAGAAGGAAAATGGATACATAAATCTTTGGCACAATTTGGCTTAAAGTTAGTTTATAGAGTGGTATGAAGATATTCAAGCTTCAAATCCTTGCTGTTTTCATTCTAGAATTTCTCATTTCTTTTCCTAACTTACAATCATTTAATGATTAATTCAGACAGATAAAGTTTTAGTATTTTTAAGAAATCTTCCTACCATGGCTCTTGTTTCTCCATCATTATCTCCAAGTATCCTATTTATATTGATTGATTGTCCAAATTCAGTTGTAAGCAGTTTCCTCAATCTTTGAAGGGCCCACATTCTGTGACCAGCAGCTGAAATCAACAAACAAGAATCAGTATCTGAAGCTTAAAAAGCCATTATTCCCAACTAAGAAAATGCTTATTAATGTACATTTTACACATACCTAGAGCACTCAATTGAGCACATGCTGCAAGTGACGCTGCCAGCCGAGGAACAATACTTCTATTGGAAGCTAAATTTAGTCGAAAGTCCAACAAGCATGTGACCAAGTCCATTGAAGGACAGGAAAGAATGCAGCGATCTGAGAGAAGATCTTTAGGGCCTGTAAGATGAATAATTACAAACTGATTAGTGCTTGAAGAAGTTATAATAATGCAACTTAAAATTCCATTTAATAATGTTTCACACATTTTTTTACTAGGTATTTAAAGATGAAAACCAAGAATTAAATTAGTACTGCTACAAAATCAGATTAAGAAGTTATATTGCCTATATTAAACATTTTAATCTTAAATTGGCCATAATCTTCATCATACAGTAAAATTACACTTAAATTTAAGAAAACCTTAGAATACTTTAGAATACCTTACATGATATGTGATTGATTAATATTTTCTTGTTTAGATTTCCTTTAAATAGTTTCCTTCATAATATGATATAAAGGTAGCACTCAAATTACTATATTAAGAAAATTAATTTGGTAAAAATAAGAAAAATATATTTACTTTTAGATAAATGTTTAAAATATTGGCATCCCATAAAATATATTCAAATTAAGCTACCATTTCTAATGTAATATATCTTGCTTTACCTGCAGCTGGCATAATAGGATAGACAGTAAATCGCCAACCCCATCCATTCACTGATCCATCACTAATGAACTTCCACTTTAATTCATCTCCAGGAATTCGAAGCTCACTGGACCAGTCAGACCATTCTCGACCTTAAAAAATGAAATAACAAATAAATGGATTTTACATTAATATAATTATCTTGAGTCCGTAACTTTGAAGAGAAAGAGAGGGAGGGAAGGAGGGGGAGGAAGAAGAAAAAGGGGAGGAAAGGGGGGGGGAAGGGAGAAAGGGGGGGAGAGGGGGGTAGAGGGGAAGAGGAAGTGTGTCTACACAGCAAGGACCTTGCTTCCAAAAAGCTAAAAACTGTAATTAGTAACTTCAGAAGTCTACATTTACTGCAGTAGAATTCAAAAAGACTGGACAAAGACACCCAAAACTCTACAGCTAAAAAGTAGAAATCAAACATGAATATTATACCTTGGAAAACCATTTTTTACAATTACAAACACTATTTAAAAATTCTTCACTGATTAAACTCTGCAAAAGTGATATATATCTTTGAAAGATTTTAAAACTCTTTTGATACAATGATAAAATACTGTGAAGTAAAGATGAAACATGCTACCTACTTCTTGCCAAAAAAGAGATGGATTTAAAACAGTGAATGAGACATATATTTTTGGACATGGCCAATGTAGAAATCTGTTTTGCTGGACTATGCATATTTGTTAATGAAGGTTTTCTTTTTCCTTCTTTTTATACACTGCTTAATCCTGAGAGGCAATAAGAGAGATCATAAATGCTTCTAAAACCAAACTGGAAAAAAAAGGAAAAAATCTTAAATAAAATGGAATCTGATTCTCTGATCAACTATTTGTTATTTAAACAACTTTCTCATTAATATACATCTGCTGAAAGATAGAAAGATATTCTATTTTAGAGTATTTTAAATATTCTAAAAATTTTGTGGCATTTTAAATATCGGCATGTTATTAGTATTTGAACTAAAAAACAAAAATTCTCTTAAAAAATGTTCTCATTCAACAAAACTGGTTAAATTTTCCTATCGATCTTCTTTATTTGTGGAGTATTTCAGATGGCCATCTGAAGGGATACTAAGCTCACTGGAAACATTATTTATAATGACAATTGTATTGTTGTCATTCATTTATCAATAATTACCTTATGAAATTATTTTAAAACTTACTTTAGTTTCAATGAGTAGTTTATGTGGGATAGTTACCTTATTTAGAAGATTTTTTTTAAAACCTAGAAAATGCCTTAATTATTCAACATAGGTATTTTCCAATAATATTTTTTAATTAAACTATAATACTATTTTATAAAATAAAAGCTATTATGATTTAGTTTACTGTTTTCTTGATCACCTGATCGAACTGAAACTATCCTATTGACTCCATCCATTATTGTGAGAGGATCATGACGCCGTTCTGTAGAACACTGTCGGTCAAACTCCACTCTGAGTCCTTCAGCACCTACACAACAAAAGACATAGCAGTATAAATTTCAAGTATTACCACTCTTTGTTATTATGTGCAACAAGGAAAAAAAAACTCAAACCCAGAAGCTTCATGTGTCCATAATGGATCTTTACTATAGCCATTCAATTTAATTCAACAAACATTTTTTAAGAGCCTCCTCCTCTCTGCTTTAGTGGAGGGAGTTTCTACAGTAGGAAATTCCCTACATTGGTAAATTCATAAGTATGGACACACAAAAATACACAAGACATATGGTATTACAAAGATAAAAATTATGATTTCTGCCCTGAATGAGCTTTGACTGTACAAGAATAAGTAGTAAAATCAAACTGAAAAGGAGACTAACAAATCAGCAAACTGGAATCAGTATCTCAAAAAGCTATAGATAAGAGTTATGGACAAAGACAACTTGGCAAGCTTTTGATCATCCTATTTCTTTCTAGCTTCATTTTCATGCAATTGCATCATTATACACCACCTTCCACCAAAAAAAATGCCAAACTCTTTATATTTAGCAAATATTTTATGCACATTTTTAAAGCATAAACCTTTTTACTCCCTTAAGATGAACTAGCTTATATAATAACTAAGGGCAAATTAAATAAAATATAACAGAAGGCTTATTCAATACCTCAAACCCAACATAAACAGTCTTTTGATAACATTTTTATGACCTACCTTTTAAAGATTCTAAATATAATGTATTAAATGCACATGAGTTTTTTAATAAACAAAATTGATATAAAACATCCAACAAAAAATTACTATCTGACTCACAATTTTTAAAAAAAGCATGACAAAACATTAAATATCATTTTACCACCAGGTGGCATTATTTCTTTGTTACTTAGGGCATCACTGACAGAAACTGCCTCAAACTTCAAATTAAACATCTGATATCTGGAAAATAAAAAGCTAGTGTATTAATTGTGCTGAATTTCTCCTCAGAAAGATACTAAATGAACATTGTTACATTGCTGGTGGAGTTGTGAACTAATCCAGCCATTTTGGAGAGCAATTTGGAACTATACCAAAAGGGCTATAAAAATGTTCATACCCTTTGACCCAGCAATACTACTCCTAGGGTTGTATCCCAAAGAGATCACACAAGTGGGAAAAGGACCCATATGTACAAAAATATTTATAGCGGCTGTTTTTGTAGTAGCTAAGAATTGGAAATCAAGGGGATGCCCATCAATTGGGGAATGGCTGAACAAGCTGTGGTATATGAAGGTAATAGAATACTACTGTGCTATAAGGAACGGGAATGATACGGACTTCATAACAACCTGGAAGAACCTACACAACATAATGCTGAGTGAGTGGAGCAGAGCCAGGAGAACATTATACATAATCACAGATATATGGATTCTGTGATGACTAACCCTGACAGACTTTGCTCTTCTCAGCAACACAATATGCAGAGAAAGCTCCAAAGGACTCACGATGGAGAGTGCTATCTACATCCAGAGAAAGAACTATGAAGTATGAAAACAGATCGAGGAACACTTCATGCTTGCCTTTTTCTCCCTCCCCCCCCCTTTTTTTTCTCTCTTTTGTATTTGTTGTTGGGTTGTGTTATTTTTGCTGTTTGTTTGGTTCTGTTTCTTCTTTCTCATAATTCATTCCATCAGTCATAATTCTTCTTCACAACTTGACTAGTGTGTAAATTGATTCAATGCCAAGCTATACATGGAAGTTATATGGGATTCCATGCCTTCTTGGGGAAGGAAGGGAAGAGGGAGGGAAGAAACTCTGGAACTCAAAATTATGTAGAACTGTTTGTTGCAAACTAAAAATAAAAAAAAATTAAAAAAAAAAGAAAGACACTAAATATTTTTGACCAAATGTTTCCAATTTATTCTGTGGTATTATGTTTTCTGGAACAGGAAGTAAACAATCAAGCTTCCTCCTTTCTTTCCATAAAGTGAATACCTTAATAGTGACTAAATTGTAAGCCTTATATGTTAATAAGCAGCACTTATAAAAAATTACAGAAGAGAAATACACAATAGAGAGGAGGGGAAAGCATAATTAATGCTTAGTCCAGCAATCATCTGAGCATATAAAGTCTGGTAGCATCCTACACCTTGTACATAGACTAAAAATATTTTTTAATGAGCTAGAAGTGATTTTTAAAAATCTGATAACCGACATTTCAAATAAAGAAAAATAACTAAATCAACAGCTGACCACTATGAGAAACTATCAATAAATTCTGCAGATCAGAAAATTTTGAGAATGGTTTCTAGATAATATATATAAATTCAAATTAGTGATGAAAAGGTAAACTGGTAATTTAATGACATCTAAAAACTGTACAGGGTTATTCTTGAGCTTTCTAGAAAAAAAAATTAGGCTTGTTTCCTCATATATCAGACAGTCCTACCCTCTGTTTCTTTCCCCATAATTTTCCTAACTTTTTCCTTCCTTTTCATTACAATTGCCTATATGGCAATTAGCTATATAAACGATACTTTAAAACTAAGAATGTTACAAAGCATAACGTACGTTAATTTAAAAGACTTCTACGTTCTAAATAGTGGTCCTCTTCTCAGAGCCTCAACAAGAAAAACGTCTGATAAATCATAAGTCATACTAAGTAAGTCACTTCAAACTCTCAGGATCTGTTCCTCATTCATAAAATGAAAAGCTTGGACTAAGTGATCTTGGTAGTTCTTTCTCTCTCTAACATTCTAAAATTTTCTTTAGCCCTTTCAATTTCAATGTAATAGGATTTATTTGCTAGTTAATTCAAATAAGGATTCTACAGAAATTCCTTTTCTTTTTAGAGCTGTAATTTACACAATTCAAGGAGGTGATATTTGTTCTCACTTCTTATACCTGTGGTTTTATTGAGTACCTGGTATTTTGACAGTGCCACTGGTGGAGGTATCATCAGTATATGGATGACTACTTTCTACTACAACGGGCTGGGAAGAAAGTCGACCACTCTGAGAGTCTGTAGCAACATCTTCTAACTCTGTAACACAGAGCTCCAACAACATATCGGCTACCTAAAAAGAGTAAGAAAAATAAAACCCAAAAATGTGAACTATAACGATATCTGGGTTAAAAAAAAAAAAAGGTAAATACAGGACTTCTTACCATTACCACCACGACTCCTCCTTACCCCACCCCAGCACCTACGCCTCTTTTTAAGTCAAGGCAAGGATAGGATGCACTGAATAAAACTGATATGTTTATTTCTCCCAATAAGGATAAATTCTCTTAAAAAAAAAAACTAAGGAAAGAGAAAAGGAGTTACCATATTCTCGATAATTTAGTTCTGGGGAGGCTATTCTCTAAGGGTAAGAGGGAAAAGGAAAAACAGGCTAAACATTTCAATGGAAAGGGAATAAGTCTTAAAAAGAAAAAAAAATGGTATTTGTATCCTATCTAAAGATAGTCCCAAAATGACTAAAGCACTCATGTCCCGAGGAGAATTAACAAGTACAGATGAAGGGATGTAAAGGAGAAATTGTACTTTTCAACTAGCTGTAGAAAATATTTCTATATGAAAAATTAAGGTAAATGTAGATGCTTACAAATTGGTAGAGCATTAGAATTTGAACTATTACTGATGGAGATTGTCTAACAACTTTTTATGACTAAACTGTCCTAGGAGTCTAGTAGTAAACTCAAGCTATCAGTCCTCAACAATCCTAAAATCATCATATTTATTACTAAAGATCTGGTTAAATCATCTAACTCATGATTTAAGTGATTAGTAAGAGAGTTCTGGTGAAATTCAATTAGATTAATATATCCTACATACTACACTTCAAAAAACTGAAACTATACAGTAACTACTTCATTTCCAGATGTATGATTTCATCAGTATGGGGAGGAAGGAGAAAAAACTCCCTTTACTAACACAGATCCAGCAGCTGTTCTGCAACTTCTACTTTGGGGTTGTTTTTTTTTTCTAGTTTGAATAGCATACTTTATTTTTAAAAGTAATTAAAAATACTTCAAAACCATGTATTTTTAAGAAAAAAAATTATTTTTCCTATTTCTTATAGACTTACTGGTACAAGAAAAAAAGTTTCTGGTTTGGATATGAAGAGTTCCTAAATGAACTTTGTATTTGTGAAACTAACCATGATTATCTCAATTCTGAGCACAAGACACTTTCAAATGAGCAAAATGCTTTGCCAGACACAATCTGAAAATCTTTTTTTTTTATAACAATATCTTGTCTTTTATATTAGGTTTGGGTTTTTTTTGTTTTTTTGGTTTTGTGTTTTTTTTTTTTGCTTTTTGGCAGGGCAATTGGGGTTAAGTGAAAATCTTTTTGCATTGTAAAGAAATTAAGATATAGTAAACCAAGTAAGAAAAAAAAAATGATGCGAGTATTCATTTTGTTAGACACAATGAAAGTTTTAAGTATAAATCACAAGTCCCTAATTAACTCACTATCTCACTCACCAGTGGCTCTCCCAAACCTTCTCCCTACTCAAATCTCCCAGTTTCCCCTGCCCCTCCACCCACTCAGCTGAGAACCTTGTTTCATATCTCACTGAAAAAAATTGAAGTCATTCACCAAAAGCTCCCTCTTCTCATATTCCTGTCAGACATCACCCTTCCACCACCATCTCCTCCCTCACTTCTGTCTGATGTAATGAAGTGGCCTTTCTTGCCTAAACAGTTGCACCTACATGCCCAAGTGGTCCCTTTCCTTCCCATCTTCTTCAGCAGTTTGTCCCCCACCCCCATATCATCTCCATTCACTGATCTTCAATCTCTCCCTGTCTGCTAGTGTCTTCCTTACTGCCTACATTCTCATGTCTCTCTCATCCTCAAAAAAAACTGACTTGATCCTCACATCCCCATTAGCTGTCATCCCATAATTATTCTCCCTTTCATGCTAAATTCTTTGAGAAGATCTTCTACATAAGGTGCTATTTCCTTTCCTCTCGCTTTTCTCTTAACTCTCTACACTCTGGCTTCCAACTTCATCATTTAATTAAAGCTTCCTCCAAAGTTACCAATGATTTCTTAATTATAACTCTAATGGCCTTTTCTCAATACTCATCTTTCTTAATCTTTCTGTAGCTCTTGACACTGTCAACTATCTTCTTCTCCTTGATATTTTTTCTCTCTAAGTTTTTTAAAGACGCTACTCTTTCCTAGTTCTTCTCCTACTTACCTATTTTTTTTCTCAGTCTCCTTTGCTAAAAATCTTTGCCGCCAGCGGCTGTGGCGTTGATATGGCCAAATGCCACAGAGGGTGAAAAGAAAAACACATAACATAGGCCAGGCAGGAGAGTGAAGAACAACTCCATTTATTATGCAGAGGAACGGGGCTTATAAACCCTTTTAGTCGAGCAGAATCAACAAATCCACATGCGAGGTATTTGCATAATGTATGACTTCCTCATGCTTAGTTTCTCTTTTGCCATAAACAATATTGTGTTAATAGCCCACAGGTGGTATTTAGCATGTGTGTGCTGTGGGGGTTTTTGAGACAGCATGTGTGTACCGAGGAGGCTTGAAGAGCCTTCATCCTGAGCAGCACGTGTATGCCGAGGGAGAGATGGAGAACCCATGTGCTGAGTTATCAGCCCAAGGGCAAGAACAGGCCTCTGGCCTGTATTTTATCCCAGAATGGACTTTCTCAGAGCTGGCCCTCTACAATTCTTCATCCAGGTCATGCCCACCATAGGTCTAAAAGGTCACTTCTGGGACCTCTTCTCTTCTTCTTCTATACTACTTCACCTGGGAATCTCATCAGCTCTCATGGATTCAACTATCTCTATGATGATGATTCTCAGTTCTACTTATTCAGCCTTAACTTGTCTCTTGACTTCTAGACTCTCTCACTGCCTATTTATTAGACATCTCAGATAGCCCACAGACATCTTAAACTCCACATGTCCAAAACTGAACTCATTATCTTTCCTTCAAAATCCTCCCCACTTCCAAACTTCTCTATGACTGTTGAATATAACTTCATCTTCCCAGTCATCCTGGCTCCCAATCTAAGTGTTATTCTAGACTCACTCTCTCTCACCCACCCACCCACTCCCATATTCAAAATGCTGCTGAAGCCTATTGATTGTAACAGTTTTCAAATATGCTCTCTTCTCTCTTCCGATACTCTTACCTATGATGAGGCCCTCACCTCCTTACACTTGGACTAGCAGACTGCCAAGCTCCCACTGAATTAAAATGAAATCTCTTATCCAAATGAGAAACTTAAGGGATAACTAACCTATGTATAAATTATAAAGATTACATTTTACATTAAATCAAATATTCAGCAATGATTACACAGTTAAGTATACCTTAAAAGGTGACCATCAGTAACACTGACTGACAAAGCTATTTTGGGCCCAATAAAATGGGGGGAAAAATAGACTCAGAAAATAACTGAAAACATGGGCCAGGTACCTGTTGTTGAGGAAAGAAAATCATTAGTGAAGAAAGAAAGGGACCCTCCTTTCCCCACACAGAAAGATAAACTATTTTAATGATATGTTGGGCAAGAGAGGAGCCAAGGTAGTAACCAAACCTCACAGTTGTATTTGCAAAATAAATATACCCTCCCACATCACTGTAGCACTTGGTTTTGTTCTATCCACAATACTTCCAACTTCCTAATGCATATTCATGATGTATAAAATTTGGCAAAACTGCTGCAATACTACTGGGAACTCTAGTCTCTGTCCAAGTATTTACTAAAATGCTGGTGGTCCTACATTTGGTATTGCCATCAAAATATGCAAACTGTATTGTTGTTTTTTAAATTCATGAGCATTTAAAGAAAAAAGAAATCAAAATACCCCAATAGGCACAAACCTGTTTTCAATTTTATATAGTTAAATGATGAAGAATATTCACCCTTTCTTGACTGGACTAATTTTTCCAATTCATTGGATAAGTCTTTAACACTCTGAAATCCACTAAAGTCCTAAAGAAAGCCAAAATGATTAGTAAAGAAATTAAGTTTATGTACTACTTTCCCTTTCTTCTGGAAGTAATTTTTAAAGTTTTAGGGAAATGCTTTTATGTTTCTAGTTAAAGGGTGTGATTCTGAGTAGAAAAACATCTGACTAGACTAACAGCCAACCAAACATAAAAATTACTTCTGTTACACTGGAAGAAGACAAAATTATCTTCAAAGCATACTACCTTTCTTCTCTAAAGATTCACAGTCATATATATTATTACATGTTCCATTAAGTGATCAGGGTGGTTGTTCTTTCAGCAAAGGCTTTATTTGTAAAAGGGGCATTTATGCTTGACTTTCAGTTTGGCTGACAATTTGATGATGAGATTCAGAACATCAGAGTTGCTCTGAAACTTTGACAGGTTTACTGGATTCTAAGCCACACATTGGAGTGCCAATATAACTTCTGAATCCTACAGCTA
Organism: Phalanger gymnotis; assembly: GCA_028646595.1. Taxonomy (NCBI): domain Eukaryota; kingdom Metazoa; phylum Chordata; class Mammalia; order Diprotodontia; family Phalangeridae; genus Phalanger; species Phalanger gymnotis. The sequence goes on along the minus strand of CM053622.1, from coordinate 495,767,890 downwards.
CAAGAATTTCTAGATTCTGGCATTTCTTCCAGGTATCCTAAGCATGGCCCCTCCTACACCAGGCATGCCTCTTGGAAAATTCCAAGTCATACTTCCAGGAAAATGACCAAATTTGGCTCCCACATTTCACTGGACCTCCTTCTTTTTGGATGTCTGAAGTTCCTTCTGAGACTTCTTCACCTTGTCTTTCCTTTCTTTTTAATCTCTTGCTCCTCGGTGTTTCTTTTGAATTTTCACCAATGTTCTTTCAAGCCCTTGGTTGAACTTCCCTCAGCATGATACCGACTTCTTCATCATAGTCCAGTTTACATACCATGGAAAGATCACGGACAAATTCTTCCCACTGGTCATACAGACCACTGTCAGGATCTATTTCAACTGCTCTGTCACAATTTCTGATAGTGTTTGATCTTTAAAGTTTTAGAAAGATAGGAGATCTCTTGGCATATAAAATACTCAAATAAGGACTCAGTTGGATGGTCTCCCTGAATAATTCAAGGGCTCTCTGAATCTCCCTATTGAGAGCTTCAATGATTGCCATCTTATATTTATTAGCTTGATCCATCATCTCATCTGTTATCTCTACAGGTTCATTCCCCTTTTCCTAAGAGAAATCAGAATTGGGTTCCTTCATTCAATTATTATTATTATCAATTATTAATTACCCACTTTCTGATTCCTCTGGTTTCTTACTTTTAGTTGTTTCCACCTTGATTCTTCTGATTTAGTTTTATGTGGAACAAGGTTTAGTTTTACCATCTAGTCTTTGAGGGAGTGGGCTTGGAATGCAGGAGGCCCAGGTCCTGTTGGCAGAATCTGACAAAGCTGGTGTGGCGAGGCCCAGACACACTGGCATACTTTGAGGACCAGCAGTAGTGCTTAGACGTGACAAGGCTAGAGAAGGGAAGCCAAGTTATAATCTTAAAGGAGCTGAGGAGGTTAAGTTACTCACCCAGAGTTGCAGAGTCAGTGTATGCCTGAGGTAGGACCTGAAACCAGATCACCCTGACACCAACGTGTCAACCCCTGCTGCTTCTCCCATAATTTCTTAATAACAAGTTACTACATCACTGCATTAAAAAAGGAGAAAAGAGCAGTTTCCATGGAAATCATAATTCTGTGTCTCCCAAAAGCATATGAAAGACAAGTCTGCTAGTATTTCATAATAGGATAATATATTACTTAGAAAAGTTATTGTTATTCTTGTTGAAAGTCAGGCTTCCGCTGATTTTTTTTAAATAACACCACACTAATCTTGTCTTTGAATAATTGTATTTTCTTTTAGTTGAGTATCCTTTTGGTTGTAAGGCTAAAAGAAAGAGCTGACCGTTAAGAATTTCTAACTTTTAAAATATTCTTAAAATGCTATAAAATACACAGGAAAAAAATAGATTAGTATCAACATTATATGGATAAAATAAATATGTATAAAGTAGGTAGTTAACAAGAAAGAACATCCATTTTGCCACTAGAAAATCTGTGAGAAGCTGGCTCATGTACTCATTCCCTATGGAGCAAAATTTTAGGTAGTAGGAAGTAAAAACTAATAATTTCATTAATTATCTGGCTTTCTAAAGATATGGTCAGAACTTTCCACTGAATGTCAAGAAGTTTCTTTTCTGAGATCTATAAATAATTTATTGTGCTCTAAATTTTCTGGTTGATACTGATATATGTAATTGTCAAGTGACACTCTTCTGTGAAGGGGAGGAATAATCTGGACCTGTGATTCCATTACCTGGGTACAACACTTGTTGTGGACATTCCACCTAGCAATGCAAAATGGTAACCCACCCATAATTTTCAGTCTTAGGGTTTACTGGATTAAGTGACTTAAGTGATTTTCCTGTGACTGCTTATTTACGTCAATAAGAATCTGGGAAAAATCAAGCAGTACAGGACAAATGAAAAATAAAATAGAAAAAAAAATGAGTTATTCCTAGTACATGCTTTAACTCACCTGTGGATAAGCAGTGCCCATACCAGAGAGTACAGCTGAAAGAACATCTTTTCCCTTCTCACCAGCCCGGTTAGAAACAGACAGCTTGAGCAAGTCGACCATGACACGGGTATCATCTGGCACTAAGAGACTAGTAAACTCATCCAAATATTGCGGTTCAGGACCCGACACTTTATTTTGGCTTTCAACATCCTGAGAAATTAAAGATTAAAAAGATAATGCACATAATATAAACTATACAGTCTTCCATTTTAATAAGGAATGCATTCATTAATAAAAAGCACTTAAGGAACATTATGAATTTTACTCTACAATGTAAAATCTACAGTATAAAAAAATAGCCAAAAGTCAAATATTCAATAAGTATGATTCACTTATAGATAGCAGGCTCCTAAACAACCACCATGAACTTATATTTTCTAAATAGCCTTGATTGAGTCTTTTCAAAGTCTTACCAAATATAGACATTTTACCAGGTAAATCTTCAAACCATAAAGAATAGTGAAGTGGGCTAGTAACGTGAACAAGTTAGTACTAAAATTGTACATTGCAGAGGTATGCTTAAAATTAACAAGCCTTTTCTTCCTACTTCTTAGAAATTCTTGCTGCAACTGGATGAGACTCATCTACAGAAAGGATAATGTCACTGCTGGGTTGTTTTCGTTATTCAGTTGTTAACAGTCATATCCAAACCTTCATGACCTCTTTTTGGGGTTTTCTTGGCAAAAATACTGAGTGCTTTGCCATTTCCTTCCCCAGCTCATTTTACAGATGAGGAAACTAAGGCAAACAGAGTTAAGTGACTTGCCCAGGGTCATGCAGCTAATAAGTATCTGAGACCAGACTTTACTCAGGAAGATGAAGATTCATCTTATCCATGTTGGGTACCTGAGCACAAACACTTTAAGTATTTTTAGGAATGAAAATACTTTCCTAATGCTAACTTTGTTCCTAAACTGCAGTAAAAACAATGGCACTTCTTAGGCATATCAACAGAAAAATAAACAACAGCTAATGAAAACAGTGAAACAAGACAAAATATGTGGGACGAACAAAATATCATTATTCAAGTATCATTTTTTCCTTGCAGAATATTCCATTAAACCAGGAAATGAATAACTAATAAACAACTAGAAACATAAATTCTAAATGTCCAATATGAAAAATGTACTGTAAGATTCTTCCACTATAGTATTTTTAAGTCTGGCACTGTAAGCAAATGTAAAATTCACTATTTAAATATACATTCACAAAAAGTACATTGGTAGCTTTTCTAGTATTTAGTGTAAACATATTATTTGATAGCAGATGTCTGCTATCATTTCACCATTCAGCTCTGGGAGTCAATTTATCTACAACAAAAGAGTTCCATCCCAAAGAATTTGCATTATATAAAGCCAAAATCCGTGGTTTTCCCCTATATAATATGCTTTAAATATGTCTATTGATTTGGCCTACTTAGCAACAATAATCCAAATACTCTCAGTATAATTTTACATAACTGGTCTAGACTCTTCCAATGATTCCTTCCAAAAGTCTTCTTCTAAGCAACTACAGTAAGTACTTGCTCTTCGATTTGAGCCTGGTGGCTCAATATTCATACTATTTTTAAGTCTACAAGTCAAGAAACTGCTCTAAATCAAATTTCACTGGAAAGTTTAAAAAAAAAAGCCAATAGGTAATGATGCACCTGCTTTTTTTCTTTCAAGATGAAAAAAAAAATCTGATTGTACTTTATTACATGTGAGGCCTAGAAGCAATCTAATGTAATTTCACAAAAATATTCAAGTTTAGAATCTTCTATAAATATAAAAGTTAAAATGTTTAATTTAGTAAGTGTGAATTTAAATTTTAAATTGTTTTAGAATATTTTAAAAATTAGAAATTCTTAATAGTCAACTCTTTCTTTTGGCCTTACAACCAAAAGGATATTCAATTCAAGAAAAACATAATTATACAAAGACAAGATAATTACGGAATTGGTGTAAAAAAAAAAATCAGCAGCAGCTGGACTTTCAACAAAAATAACAATAATCTAATCTAAAATTAAAAGGGCTAAGCACATACGAACTTGATAATCAACGATTTTACTCCCTTAAAGAAAAAGAAATGCTGTCCCCCTCTTCATCACAGGAGACTAATAAGTCTACTTTATTTTGAAAAATAATTCTAGAGTTAATCTTTTAGCCTAGGAGATCTCTGAGGTTGATGACAAACTAAGATTTTAATTTACAAAAGATAATTCTCCTTAAAATGAAAAATAGATTTAGGTATGTTTTATGTAAGAATATAACTACTGACAAAATAAATCAAGTTTTCAATTAAATTAATAGTAATGGTTCTTACTTCTTTGGTTTTAGTCATGGTCTCTGCAATGATGCTGGCAGCTCCGGGATCATCAGTCACTGGAATAAATGGTCGAGAAGAGGCAGAGGAAGCTGAGGGAGTCACTGCTGATGGAGTCACAGCATCTTCTGAAGAAACTACCTAGTTTAAAAAAAATTAAGGCAGAAAATGAGTAAGAAAGATAAACCAACAACATCCAGGAACAACTATATGTTTTTGAAATATTAAAACTATAGTCTAAAATATCGTGGCTCCCCTCTTTCTTTTTCCCTAACCTTAACCCCCCCCCCCACCAGCAACCACCACTCCCAAAATGCTTGACATAAGAAGTCCTTCAAAATATTTTCAAGCTTTTTAAAATAATATTATACCCTATGCAGCTAAGTGGTGCAGTGAATAGAGGACCAGGTGTGGAGCCAGGAAGACCTAAGTTCAAATACAGTCTCAGATAGTTACTGGCCGTGTGACTCTGGGCAAGTCTCATTTAATTTCTGTCTGCCCCTTGCTCTTCATTTGTAAAATGCAGGGTTGTTCTGAGGACCAAATGTGGTGCTACTGGTAAAGCACTCAGCACAGTAACTGGCATCAAGTAAGAACCATATAAATGTTCATTATATCACTGCTAGTTATCATTATTGTTACTGTTATTTCAATATAGAGACAAAAAGCTATTTAAAACAGTAAAAATAAAGAAACTACATTTGCACTCAGTGAATATTAAGGTTAATAAACTTTAAACTACCAATTTCCTTCCATTCCAGGGGAGGGGTTTCCCCCTATGACAACAAATAAAGTACTAATTGGATAGCCTCATAACACCAATTATTTTCTACAGTTGATTCATTACCTCCCCTCTCCTGTCTTGCCATGGGTTTGGGCTCAGTCTTTCTTCTATGTCTACAGCCATCACACACTCTTCACCATTTATGGGACTTCCCACTGAAGACACATCTGAGGGGGGTGGAGGCGATGAAGAAGATGGGCATTCCACTGGTGCAATCATACTAGCAGGCATTAAGGCTCCAACCACTGCATCTCTAAAAGAAATTTCAGTGTACCATTTAGTGTATTATGCCATTTTCCTGGCCATTAAAAAAAAACACCAGAAAAGAACTATAAGGATAACATGATCTTCTTATTGTCTAAAACTTGTGTTTCGATCAGACGACAAATGATAAAGGTCTTCAGAAAAATAAGGTGTTTTTCTTTACAACACCAACATTTTATTTCTTCACTAAAAGGAAACACTCATGCCTTATCACAGTGAAATAAAATTTATGAATTACAATAAAAATGCCAAGGTGGGTAACCTTTTCCCCAAATCAGGCCAGAAGACATTCAGAAGAGTTTCTCATGGAGGGCAGTGAAGCTTTGGATGATGCTCGCAATGAAAGCCAGACTTATGTTGAAAAAGAAACCAAAAATTTTCAACCTGTATACTGCTTGTAGGTGTGACTTATACTGAGGCTATGAGCTTTAATTCTGGTATAATTCATGCCAAAAGACTGAAACAAATATCAAACAATAAACATTCAGTTTATAGGAGAGATGATATCATGCTAGGTGTTCTTCAAAGTCATCATCAACAAAATCTATCTTTCCTATATATCAACATAATAGAACTACAGAAAAATGTTCTTGGTTCATTTTTCACTGCCTTTAGTAAAGACCTCATCAGAGTACAAACGGGCTACCATTAGCCTCCAAGTACATTAATAATGTACTAATCCCTGTAAATCTAAAGGAATACTTATAAATAACATTTAATAGTCCTAACATACTTAGGGTTTTTAAATCTATTTGAACAACGAAGAAAAGGTGTACATGCCAAGTCTAAGTGCTTGTAAATTTGTTTATTTTTTAAATAAGCTAAGAAACATACCTCGCATACATAATTTGCAGTGCTGTAAGTATATGAGATAATGCTTGCTGTTTGGCAAGGTTTCCATCCAAAGACAAGAGAATCTTAGCAAGGGAAGGGCGATTAGGCTTGGAACTATTTGCACCACTGATTTTATTACTGGCAGCAGAAGAATCGGCATCGGAAGGAACACCTTGGAAATGGAAAAGGATATTTTGTGCTTAATTTTAAAATGATAATATTATTTGTTTCTAAACAGTTTTGCATTTCTAATTCTAGCTTCTAGATATTTCATTTTGCTGCATACATTCAGTGATATTAAGAGTGGATACCTGTACTCAATAAACATTTTCTCTGTTCGTCTACATACAAAAATAAAAGACTATCACTCCTAAAAAACACTTTCCCCTTCTCACGTTAAAGTTTTAACACTTTGCCAAAACGTTTGAATATTATAAATTGAGTACTGAAACTGCTATCTATAATAATTAATATTCCTAACTGAAAGGTTATGTTAGAAAAATCTGCAAATTTACTTTCCCAAGAAAATGGAAACAATATAAAACCCTATGTACAGAAGCTAACAAATAAGTAAACATTGTATAGAAAATACCTTTCATTAAAGGCAAGGTTTTGCAGTTAGGTATTTATCAATTATTTGGAAAACTATTTAACTAAACAGAATTTACATACATCATGCATAATATGACCTTTCATTATTAATCATTCAATTACGGACACAATTGGGAAAAGAGCAAGGAAGGGTTTCCTTTCTTCAAACAAGAGCATGAACTGCTATAATCTTTCTAACCATTAAGAGGAAAGCAGATTCCATTATTTTATCTTTCACAAATTCCCATTTTGAGTTATATAAACCCTCTTCCACATCAACAATGAATTTTCTTTCTACTCTGATCCATACCTCCGTGCACACAATAATGTTGCCTGAAACAACAGTAGCTAATAATACATACTTGTAAGATATTATGTCTATATTCAAACCATTACCTAAGTAAGAAGCGCCTAAAGGGTCCCTAGCAGTTTGAAAGAGGACAGGTTCGTGGACAGATGGAGTTGCTACATCCACCGTTGTCCATGCCACACTGTGCGATGAGCCACAAGCTACCCGGGTGATTTTTTGGCCTTCTAAGCCTTGTACAAGAGTGGGCTTTCTGTTGACAGTGGTGGTCCCGTTGCCTTGCTGTCCATGATCATTGTCACCCCAAGCATATACCTGCAAATGAAAAAAAAAACACCTCACAATTATTTCTAAAACTAAGAATTATTTTACATAGATCTATTTATGTTAAAAAATACTTATTCTAGCACCTCAATAAATTAAGTAAAAAATCTATCACAGTACTGTTTTATTCACTAAAAAAAACTAGGTTTGGGGTTTTTTATTTGCAAAGGGATTAGGATTTTGAATAATTAAAAGAAATAGCTATGCTTAGCACTAAATTCTAAATAATCTTTTAGTTTAAATATTACTACTTCAGGAAGAATCATCAATGCTGTATTGTATTTTGACAAGATAGACTATCACAGAGGAATTTCATGATACTATAAATGAAATAAATTTTAAGACTATAGTAAAGTCATATAGCCTAAATGTTGATGAAATTCAAACTATTAACTGAAAACCTGAGAATCTAGGTTTTATTTCTCATTTGCCTTTTTAAAAAAGAAAAAACAAATGAACTTGGCAAGACTTCCTAAGAATTATGCCAACTGAGCAATCTTTTTGTAAATACTAGTAACTTTATTTTCTTCTTAGTTGTTTAGTCCAACTTCCACATATTCCTAACAAGACTTATCTTTAAATAATTTAGTAGGAAATCTCTACAGTATTTTTTACATTTCAGAAATCTATAGCTTGAACTGCCTTAGCAATCCTAAAAATAACCACCAATATGCAAATTAATACAGATCCTACTCTGTTTTTAACATATCTTTAAAGATATGTCTATGGATAATCATTTTATCATCACTATTCTCAAACAGAGAAGCAGGCCATTAATGCTACATAAAAATCCCCACCAGCCACATGCTGATATAGTAACATGCCAACCATGTTTGACACCTTTGATTTACAGCAATAATGTCAAACTCAAATAAAAAGGGATCCTTGAGATTCCATACGGACTTAAAAAAACACAAACTGACATTATGTTGTACTGGATTTTTATTAATTTTATTAAACATCTGCCAATTACATTTGAATCTGGTTGTTGCAGGCCTTGCATTTGCCACCTTTGATTTACAGTATATAGTCAATGGAAACATCTAATACTAGCGTAGTTTCTATTGTTTTGGTTCCATTGTTAGAAGCAAGCTGTCCACACTTACTTGACCTGTATCAGTAACAGCTAAGCAGTGAAGGGCACCTACTGCGACGTGAACTATCTTCTTTCCTCGTAGTCCTTCTACTACTTGTGGTTTTCTCACATGAACATCGGTGCCATGACCAAGCCTAAAGTAATCCCCTTTACCCCTAAAAAGGAACAATAACATTTTTCAAAGGTTCAAATAATCCATTATTTCCTTACCATAGGTATTCTCTCCCTTGACATACCTACGAACATCTCAGTTTATGATATTCGTGAACTGCTAACATCAAAAACTTTCACCACATCATGATGATGAGCTTCTCTCTATATATAAATATGCAACTGAAATGGTCTTTACATAGATCATCACCATTATCAGGCCCAAACTCAAAGCCTATTTCAACTTGGTAGGCTCTATCAGAGCTTATCCTCCCCTCTCATATAGGCTCTGAGGATTCAAGGTCATCTTCACACAGTAAGAAGGCACTGGAGAGGAACTTTAGTAAAAGAATAACAAAGTATGGCATTACCTACCTAATAATCCTAAGTAAACTTTATTCATAAAATCACAGTATGTAACAGTAGCTAATCTAAATACCCATAGGATAATTAAAACTATAATAACTTTATAATACTATCACATTCCATTTATTCTGCTATGTACTTAAATATTAGTACATTCCTAATGCTGATATAAACTCATTTTACAGATGATGAAAACTGAGGCTGAGAGAGGCTAAATGCCTTTCCTAAAGTTACACTGTCCCAGACTATCTTTATGTCACCTAAGCAGCCTTAATGACTATATCTAATCTAAGTGCACTTAAGGTATTTTTTAAAAGACTGCTATAAATTTACAACACCAAATAAATTCAATTTATCCTGCCGGGTAGATATTTAATGCAAGTTTATTCAAATAATCAAATATAAATTACTTATCTGTATTTTTATATAAAGTGGATCAAATAGTAATAAAGATTTCTTCCTCAAATGTCTCTCAGGTTTGCTAGAGTTTAGCCCCTAATCCTCTGAGTTTACTGAGACTGTTTAAAAAACTTTCAAAAAAAAAACAAAACTGTTTCTGGTGACTACTGAAGCCACTTTTGGCTCCTCCACTTTGCAAAAAAAAACAGGCACTTTTTTCAGAAATTCAGAAATAGATATAAAAACTACTTTTAGCTCATTTCTTAAATGGCTTCTTCTATAATAAGTGAAGATAACTTTCATTTTAACTACAGAGTAAAACCACAAAAGCTTGTGCCAGTTTTTCCACTGCTTTATTACCATAATCTCTTTACTAGAGAACATTTCTACTCACAAGATCTTAACATGCTTTAACTGAAAGATGTTAATTAAGAATGGGGAAGAAAGATCTGACCAAAAAACAGTATTAAGTTTATTTTCATATACAAAGCTAAAACAAAAATCTAATGTTCCCAGCATATTGCTCCAATGAATATATAACTATGAGACTGAGCAAAATATTTTACATACCAAGTCCACACTACTCCTGACTTTGTAAGTGCCAAGGAAAACTGAGCCCCACATTCAATCTGGCAAACTCCTTGTCCATTAAGTCTCTCAATGTTCTGAGGAATGTTACATCCTTCACTTCCTCCACGGCCCAGTTTCCCAAAGTCACCATCTCCCCAGGAAAAGACCAACCCTACATGGGAAAAAAAGAAAGAAACAAATATATACTTCAAAGAGTCATCATGATGTGGTAGAGAGAGAACCAGCCTCAATGTCACAGTTAAGTTCTGCCTCAGAAATATACTGGCTGTTTTAGTAGCAAGTCACTTAATGTTTCAGCATTCTGGGCAACTCCCTAAGGCTGTGAGTTACAGAGAGAGGTGGACCTGCATTATTTGAAGACGTTTCCTCACCTGGGAGTTCCCTGTATCAGTGAAATTACAAGTCCGGTCCACCCCTAGACTTAAGATCAATATAACATTTTCAACACATTTAAGTTCTGGATAAAGTATATTCTCACCTTCATCTGTCAAAGCCAAGGTCTGGGCATCTCTACTTCCACAAGCAACTTGAATAACTCGATGACCAAGAAGAACTTTCACCTATTGGAAGATTGGGAGGAAGAGGGGAAAGAATAACAAACACAAACATACATACACACACGCACGCACACATACACACACACACACACACACGCACACACACACTGAAGTTACTGTCCATAATAAATCATTTAAATCATTACAAATTTAGATTGTTTTAAAACTCAGAACATAAACTAATTCCTGACAAATGTTTCTTCCCTTAAAGTTCTCTACTTTTTCTGTAAAAGTAAGTAATAAATTTCATATAGTCACCATTTTGGGTTTCAGCTGTGTGGTATTATCCCCATGTCCCAACCGGCCATATTCTCCAAGGCCCCATGTATACAATTCACCACTTGATGTGATGGCAGCACTGTGAGAACTGCCACAAGCTATATCACGAATACGTTTGGTCTTCAATGCCTCTATCAGTCTTGGTTTATCACAGTTCCTAAAACAAAATTTTTTAAATGATAGTTTCTATAATCAATCTCTAAATCCTGAAGAAGGAATAAAAACATCAATGGTATTGATTCACCTATACAGAGCCACAGACTCAAGAGTGAGTCTGAATATGTTGTTTGGTTGCAAACTTATCCCAAAAATCTGTTAAAACTGTCAACAGTGTTTTAAAATAATTATAAAAACTTCTAAAATAAATGATGTTTCATATCAATAGACTCTGTTTTCAAATTTCTAATAAATGCAAAAATCAGAAACTACCAAGATAGATTTCTATCGCATTATTCTATCTCAAGATTTCTCCTCATTAGCAAGAAAAGCTAGATATAAAATGCTTACATTCTGCTGAAGTGTCCAAGTTTTCCATCATCGCCTTCACCCCATGAAAATACCTTTCCATCAACAGTTAAAGCCATAGCATGCCGGCCACCTACAAGATTCAAGGGGTATGTTTTTCACATTACCTGATCTTCTTTAAGAGGCATAAGAATCAATTCCTATCAAAAAATTTAGTCTGCTGTCCTGATGGGGTGGTAGGACCTAGAACCCAAAAAGCCCTAAGACAAAGTTAAGGAACCCAGCCCCACCCCCCTATTCCAATAAGAAAATTCTCTCCTTGTTACAGGCACAGACAAAGCTGACCCTGTAATTCCTCAGACAAAAGCTATCAGTGCAGGGTGCTGACCCATGGACTCTTACCCAGGGTGCCTGCCCAAGGATCCTGTCTCTGGTGCCTGCCCAAGGTCTATACCTCTGGTAGCTAAACAAAAACTGTCTTTATACCCTCAACATCCAGCATCGACAAAGTTGTCTCTGCTGATTTCCTGAATTTTCCCATCCCTAGATCACTAACGCCTGCTTCCAAAGACACTTGGACCCCCTGCATTACCTAATTAGCATCCTTAACATCCCTTTCTCTGCCTCTTTTCTATATAAGCTTTAGATTCACCCCCATTAAGCTGCAAGTCCCCCAAAAGAACTTTGCCTACTATTATTAGTGTTACAATAAACTTTTGCCATTTGAGGGAAGGCTTGAGTGTGCAAATTCATTCCAAGGAACTCTGCCTTGGCATTCTTGGGGTCCCAGCATCCCAGACCTCTTCAGGTCTAACTATGGTACTTACAAACAAATTTTGTTAACCTACCAACTTGACATTGGAAACAAGGCTTATTAATGACACTATTTTAAACAAGTGACTATTCCAATAAAGAAAACAAGAAGACATACATCACATATTTAAATGTCTCATTAAATACATAAGCCTTTTAGATTTTTAAAGAAACTATTAATCACCATGCTAAAGGACAGCACTTTCAAACAAATATGTAGAAAAATGTAAATAATTTACAGATAAATATTAGTGTAAACAATGGCAAGAATGAATGCAATCGAATATTTTGCCAAATATTAATTTTAAATATATAAAAATAATTCCTAGAGTCTGGAAAAAGCCACTATTGCTAAAGTTCAAACTCCTGATGATGTTAAGATTAATCAGCTAGAGAGATGCTACTTACGCAACTCTCATAGATGTAACCATTTCATTAAAAATCACTTTCAAACAGCATGGGCTTAAAGCAGCTATAACTCACAAGATCTGAAGTGCTAACTGCTTAACTCTACTGGTGCTAAATTGGTGACAATGCTATTTCAAATTTCTACATATTCTTCTAAAATAATAATAGTCAAAATATTTATGATCAGGTTAATTAAATATTAGCCCAAGTTTGCTATTTAACAAAGTAAAAACAGGTGCCAAAATCTTTTTGGCATGTGAGAAAGTGTAAGAAAACAGCTGAAAAATATCATCCATAATAAGTTCACGGCTCTAGAGGAGACGTATTAACTGTACCTGAGTGAACAGCAACTTTCTTTACCACGTAATTGCTGAGAGCTGTAATCTGCCGCGGAATGGGCACAGTTCCACTAGAAATGCCTAAACCCAGTCGTCCATTAGTAGCTTCTCCACAAGCATACACTTTACCCTCCACAGTCACTAAAAACAAATGAGTAAAGGAAATCAAATGAAGATAAAGCACAATAACCAAATTAACACGTCAGCAAATATTTTTCAGTCTTTTTTAGGTATATAAATTTAAAATAGAAAGGAAAGAGAAATAAATATACAATAAAAATCAGGATCACTATACCTGCAAACAAACTTTTAGATCCACCTGCCACTTGAACTACATTCAAGGCAGAAAGGGTTTCAGAGAATGAAGGAACTTTTATCTATATGTATAGGAGACAAAAGAAGGAAAGATATGCTATTACATTTAATTATGTGTTAAAATTACACTTAAATTTAAATGTAAATAGCTCTAGAAAAGTATTATTTTCTTCTGATTATTTATCTGACCGTGATTTTCCCTTAGATTTTTCTTTGAATCTGAAAAAAACGCTCAAAATTTCAATTAAAGATTTTTTAAACTATTGCCTCATTCATACAGAATATAATACATTTTGTGTTACAATACATATAATTAATAATACATTTTGAAATTAAAGTTCAGTAGCTATGTAGAAATAACATTATTCTACTCAATTAGAAAGTATTAATTATAGCTGCACTTAACATACTTTACACAGAATTGGTATTAAGTTTATATCACTATTTAGACTGCAGACAGAACTAACATACAGTGCCCTTCTTATAGTGTTAGTTATCTCTACCTATAATTGTATCAATGTTCTAAATGATTGGGTAATCTTATTTTTCCCCAGGAATATAAAATATCTGACAATTTTTTAAAATTCTGAAAGTACCTCTGAAATTTAAGTTGATGACAAAGTTAACCTCCACTTAAGGAGCAGAGAAATTAAAGCATATAGCTACAATTTACTCAGTCACATGAGGCAGTAAGGAAACCAGCAATACAGAATCAAGCTGTCTGCCTACCATGCCATGCCTTTATCAGAGAATTAAAATTATCCATAACTGACATGGGACATTTTCATTTATAATCCAGATTTTGCCAAGATTCCTTTCTACATGTTAATCAAAGAGCTCCACAACTTTGTTTCCTTGCCTTTAAATGGTAGGAGTATCTACGACATCAACTTAGAGCCACGGCTAAAGTTTGGTACTACTAAGAACACAAGGATAATGTCCATCTTTGAGCCATGCTTCTAAAAGTCAATTCAACATATGCCAATAAATGCTAGTAAGTTTGGAACATTTTTCTGTGTAGAAAAAGAATCCTAAAAGAATAAAAAAGTCACTTTTAACAAAAGGTCAAATTCTCTCACGAACAAAGAAATTTTCCTAGAGCCAAGGCATAGTCACAGATTTTTAGAGCTTAAAATAATCACTTCACAGAAAAGAGTCTTTGTTAACTTTATCTTTTTAAGGCAAATACCTTAGAACCTTTTAATCCTCCCAACTGATCCTTGTCATTCAGTCCCCAGACAAATACTTTGGTTCTTATTGTAGCTGCTGATTCCAATCCAGAAGCTTTCTTCCTGATAAGACTAAACAGAGACAGAGTCAGAGAGACAGAAAGGAGGGAGGAGAGAGCAAAGGAAGGGGAGGAAAGCATAGTAAGTAACACAGTTATTTTTAATAACAAAATTGATTTCCTGCACCAATCCCTCACTGTGTAAATATGGTAAAATTTTGGCCCTATTGGAGACCATTAAGTCCACTGTCTACTCCCTGCCCCCATTAATCCTATATGAATTTTTTTTCCACTAATTAAGAGTTAACATTCTAAGGGTTAGTTTTTTCATTTTGATTGTACGTGATGCAAAACCAGAACACTTAAAACTAGTATACAGAACAAAAGTTGGCCTTTTTTTCATTCAACCAAATTATTGAATGAGTACCTATTATACGCAAGCACTGTGGAGGATGAAAGGAAAAATGAGATAGCTTTCTTTCAATCATGAAACTTAAAGTCTAGTATGAACAATATGACATTACACAAAATGGTAATGATGATGCAGGGTCATCGTTCAACAATAATTATTGTTATTAGGTAAAATGGATATTATGTGAGGCATATTTGAATGGGCATTGATCATCTATGACACTAGAACTTGCTTTGTTGAAAAAATCCCTATCATCTGTCTGTTTGGTCATATCTCATAAAGGAGGCACATGCAATGCAGCTCCATGACCTATTATGCAAAAAGTATCAAAGAAGAGACATCTCATGCCCTGAGGTATAAATGAGGCAGGTGGCTATTTACTCCTCCTTTATCGCTGACCACAACATAAAGTGAAATTCAATTCCATACACACGTATCCAGCACCTACTACAGGCTAGGCATGCAGGGCACAAAAATGAAAGCACACTTGTTGGCAAGGTGCTTATATTATATTGAGTACTCTGTACAATATTGACAATATACAAATAAGTACATACAAGGAAATTGGGGAGAGAGAATAATGACGATGGAGAGTGGAGGGAGGTGTATCAAGAAAGGCTTCACAAAAGCTGAGCCTCAAAGGAAGCTAGAGATTCTAAAAGGCAAAGGTAAAAAAGGAATACATTCAAGACATAGCATACAGCCTGTGCAAAGGCTGGGAGATGGGAGAGGGGGCTCTAGGCTCTGGCCAGTTTGTATGGAGCACAGTGGCATGTAGAAGAGTATAAGCCTGGACACAAAGGCTAGAACCAGGTCATGGAAGACTTTAAATGTCAGCCAAGGAATCTGAATTTTATCCTAGAATCTATGAATATTTTTGATTAGGAAGTGACCTGAGTCTTAGAAGTTGTGTGGAGAATGAACTAAAAAAGAGATACTAGAAACATAGAGACAAAATAGAAGCTAGTACAATATTTCAAACTAGAGATGGTAACTGACTAGAGTAATGGCCACGTGCACAGAGAGAGGATAGATGCCAGAATTATTATGTCAACAGATACAAGACTTAGGAAATGAATGGATTAAGGAGTGAGAGACTCATGGATTTTTATCTGGAAGAGACTTCCTTAGTAGTCCATCTAGGAAATACCTCATTTTACATATGAGGATATTGAGGAACATAAAGATTAAGTGATTTGCCCAGTATCATACAGGTAAGAGGTATCAGAGATAAGATATGGAATATTCCTTCTTCCCCATTGCCATTTTCAGAGTCAATCTTTTCTGCAAATGCTCAGCAACCCTACTCCTTTGAAATTTATACTATCAATATTTTCCACTCTATTCAAATAATGGTGGGTACTGTCTACTGGTCCCCATGTCATTCTCCATCACCACCCCATTCATCAAGTCACTGACTGCCTTTCCTCCTCAATTTCTGCCCTTATATTAGTGGGCAACAATATCATATGGATATGGTCAAACAGTTCATGACTTTTAAAGGAAATGGAAATATTATATAATTGTTTGTAACATCACTTTTGCCAGTAAGTTTTTATTCATTCGTTCATTCATTTAACTCAATGCCTAAAAATGTTCCCAAAAGCATATTTAAGCTTAAGAAAATATGCTATAGAAGACATCTTCTACACTAAGAAGTGAAAAACGTGACAATAAAACACTGCTTAATAAAATCAGCATGTAAGTCTGAATGACACACATGTACTGCATACTTACGAAGCATTCCTCTAGATGTTAGATAGACTCTGATAAAATATCTAATAACTCTTCTGAAAACTGAGTTAGAATTTCAATGACAAATTTATTTAAATATATTACCTTCCAGTGTTAGCTTTATCATCATCTTCTTCTTCATTATCTGAGGCTAAGAAAGGAACAGCAGCCAAATCTTCATCTTCTGCCCGAATTCGTCCCAGTATAATAAGACCATGAATTTTACAATCTATTCCTGAGCTTCTGCATTGTTTTATGGCAACCTCAATATACCTGTGATACTAAATATTTTTTTTAATTAGCCATAGTATTTTTATATGGATTTATATAATATGTTCCAAATAAATGAGTGGAAAGAGAAAAGAAATCTAATTTAAGGCATGTTTGAAAAGCTGAAATAAATTTTTTAAAGTATAAGGCATTATGTTAAATGAAAATATCCTTCCTTTAGTAAAGGTCTATCTTCTAAAGTAGGATTCAATTTATCCATTATTCAATCAATCAATACTTATTGCCATGGAGGACAACCAGTGCAAATGCATGGAGATAGGAAATGATGTATGTAAGGAACAGAAAGAAGGCTAGTTTCATTAAATTGCAGAATATGGGATTCATAGAGCTGTTGAAATAGGTTGGGGCCAGGTCATGTAGAGATTTTTAAGCTAAAGAGAATTTTTATTTTATCAAAGCAGCAATAAATTCAACTCAAACTTGGTCAGACCTGTATATAAGGAAAATTACTTTGACAGAAGGTTGTAGGATAGACTAAAGTGGTGAGAGAATTGAGTCAAGGAGTCTAATTAGAATGGTACAGCAATAATCTAAGCAAGAATTAATGAGGATCCAAATTAAGGTGGTAACTATATGAGTAGAAAGAAGGGATAAGATGCAAGAGATGCTGTAAAGGTAAAATCGACAAAATCTGTCAACTTATTGGAATTGTAAGATGAGGGAGAGTGAAGGGCCTAAGATAATACTGAGATTATGCACCTGGGAGAATGGACTGATGCCTTTGACAGAAGCATGGAAGTTAGGAAGAGAAGGTTAGAAGATAAAGACAATGATTTCAGTTTTGGACAAAATGAATGAGAGGTATCCAGGACCTCCACTTAGAAATTAGTAACTGGAAAATTCAGGAAAGAGACTAGGGCTTGATATATAAATCTGTGAGGCATCTGCACAGGAGAGAGTTCTGTGGGAGTTGATGAGTTTACTAAGAGAGTATTAAGGAAGAAGAGGAAATGGTTTAAGACTGAACCTTGGAGAACATCCAAATATAGGGGATGTGTTACAGATAACAAGATAGCAAAGGAGGTTGAAAAGAATAGTCAAACTGTTTTAAGGAGAAACGAGAAAAAGTACTGTCATAAAAAACCAAAGTGGAAAGACTATGTAGGACAAAGTGGTCAGTAGTACCAAATGGAACAGACATATTCAAAATGATGAGGACTGAGAAAAAAATCATCAGATTTGGCAAATCACTGATAACACTGGAGAAGGCAGCTTCAGCTGAGTGATGAGGTCAAAAACAAGACTATAAAAGGTAGAACAGTGAGAAAAAGGAAAGTAGAGGGAGAGAATGGAGTAGAGTTTGGCTAAGAAAGGGATGAATAATATAAGACAACAGTTGGAGAGGACTGTAGGATCTGAAGAACAGGAAGACTTGGGCATGTTTCAAAGCAAGAGAGAAGGAAGCAGAAGAAAGGGAGAGGTTGAAAATGGAGAGCAGGGATGATTAAGGATGCAATATACTGGAGAAGACAAAGGGGGGACAGGATTAGTACACATTCAGAAGAGTTGACTTTGGCAAAGAGAAGGGGAAAAGGAGGGTAGATGTCAAGAAGATGATATCAAGGGGTTTTAAGCTTAAAAGAATGGGAGAAAAGGGTACTCATGTCAAATGGCATCATTTTTCTTGGTAAAGTAAGAAGTAAGGACCTCAATTGAGAAGAGGAATGAGAGAGGGCTGTGGGAGGTTTGAGAAGAGTAGAAAAAAGGACAGTTTCTGTGGAGAATGAGAAAGGAAATAAACTACAGAGTAACAAAGGGATTTCCTTAATACAGTGAGGGCTAAGTTAAGGTTGGATAACACAGACTTGTAATGTACCTAGTTAACAGAGTTGCAAGACTTCCTCTAGGGGGCAGCTAGGTAGTACAGTAAGTAGACCACCGGCCCAGGAGTCAGGAGGACCTTGAGTTCAAATCTGGCTCAGACACTTGACATACTTACAACCTCTGTGACCTTGGGCAAGTCACTTAACCCCAACTGCCCTGCCTTCCCTCCCCACAAAAAAAGAGAAAAAAAAAGAATCAAAGATTTCCTCCAGTTGCATTCAGCAGCTAGTGAGTAGGACTAAAAAAGGTAGAGGGTGAAAATAATTCAAGCCCGAGGTTTGGCAATAGGTAAGCAGTTATAAGACAAGAGGTCAAGGGATTGGAGAGGAGAGAACAGTGTCAAATTTAAATGGTTATTACATTGAGACTATAAAGGAAGTAAAGTAATAGTTAGAAATAAGGAAGTTTGGAGGAAAGATAGAGAGCAAGGAGAGGAGGGGGAAGAGATAATGAATTAAATTTTAAATTTGCAGAGTTTGAGATATCTCTGGGAGTTAAGTTTGAAATATCCATTAGAAAATTGGTGCCATTAATGCTCAGAGGAAACGAATAGGCCAAGAGAGATAGAGAGATAGATAGACAGACGGACAGACGGATGGATGGATATAGATAGACAGATTTAATAATCATAAAGATTATCATTAAATTCGCTGGAGGTGATAAGGTTACCCAGAGTGTAGAGGGAGAAGAGAAAAGGACTTAATATAGAACCTTGGGGATTACATTTAGGGTATGAGATGTGGATGTTTAGCCACCAATGGAGTTGAGAAAAGGTAATCATAAGATATGAGTTAAACCAGGAGAGAAGAGTGTCAAAAAAATGAGTGTTGCAAAAATCCAAAAGAGAAGAGTATCAAGGAAAGAGTCATCGCTACTGTCAGATGCAGCAGATAGAAAAGCAAAACAGCTACGACAGAATTACAATGTTCTTTTGTGTATGTTTTTTAATCAAAGTTCATCAGACCATTAATTTCAGGGAAGTGAAAGCATTTCCTCTTTCATACAACTGTGGTACTAATCAAAATAGTCTTATAAACTTTTCACAGAATATACAAGGATTGTATATGATAAACTTTTCATTGAATATCAAAATAGAATACATGCTACTTCAAGGTTACTTGGAAAACTACATCCATAGGATCAAGAATAAAATCACGTGAAACCATTCAGTGTGACTGCAGAAGCCACATAATTGAATTGGATTATGTGAACAACAATTTGACTCCCATATGCATGTAGTCAGAGGATCAAATTAAACCACAAATATTTATTAAGCAGCTGCTACACCCAAGGTACTAAACTCTTTATTGCCTTTTAATAGATTTTTTTTTAACAAAGGCAATTTTTCTTAAAAGCATAAAAATAAATATTATGAACTTTTTTTCAAGATTACTTGAAAATTTACAACTGTAATTTATTACAAACATAAAATAGTTAAGATAATATACTAAGATGATATAATCTAACCCTGAATCATCAAGAAAAAAAATACAAATGGAACAAAAGAGAATAGATGCTAGTATGGAACTGAAAGCACTAAATAAGTTTGGACTGTTGAATTATAGAAAACTGATTTCCTTGCTTAAGATCTGGTACCTACCTCCGTGCAGTCACTTAGAAGAGGCACTGTGGTATCAGCTGGGTTAATATTGATTGTCTTTAGTTCAATTAAGTTATTTAGGGAATTGCCACCTAAAGAAAAAAATAAAAGAATCAGAAAAATGGATTTTATAATTTGAAAGAAAAGACTTCCTTTTCCAGTGATCTGATTCAATTACCTGAAACTACAACTAGTGAAGGCATGTAGCTACTGTCAGCAGGATCAACTATCATTTTCAGTCTATGAACAAGAACATCTGGGAAAATCTCCAGTCGAATCCAATGCTAAAAAAAAAAATCATTCTTGGTTAATAAATAGTCTAGACAGTTTTTTTAAAAGATCAATTCTAAAATGTCTAGTCAGGTTTAGTAGATGACAGTCTAGGCTATTTCTACACACTAGTTTGAAAATAAGCTCAGTTCTAAATAAGCTGTTCTCATATAGTTTCATAATTTTTATTTGAAGTTTACAGATAGGACATATTCATATTCAAATACAAACAGAAAACCATCCTAAAGCTAAATAAATTATTTTTCTATGGGGGTGGAGGGAGGGAGAGAGAGAGGGACAGACAATGAGAGAAATTTATTAAGTTCTCACTACGTGCCAGGCAAACCTTCTAACTGGGTAAAACAAGATAAGCAGGAAACTTGGCAAGGGTAGGAGATGGCAAGACAAACGGGGAGGATAAGGCTGCTGGTGAGGAGGTGTAGAAGTACAGAGTCAAGCTGAGAGTAAGGTGAGCCTAACTGGGGTCCCTCATGAAATACTGACCCTGGCTAAAGACCAACGAAGGTATCTTGAGAGTGGAAAAAGTGTTGGCAATATATATATATATATATATATATATATATATATATATATATATATATATACACACACACACACACACACACATATATATATATCTGTATATATATATATATATATATATAGATGCTGTCGACATAGAATGTAAGCTCCATAAGAGTAAGTATGGCTTCTTTTTTTGGTAACTACTGGTGCTTAACAATTCTTTTTTATTAATAATTCTTTATATATCTTCTTCATCAGTGAAAATAGTATATATTTGAATTAATGCACAGTTCTACAGACATTTCTTAGAAGAAGAAAAATAGTCAATGCCATGAATATTTTTTTCCCAAATACATTAAATAAACAAGCATATTTTGCTCCAAAAAATTTTTTGCCAGACATTCTTAAATTGAGTATGAACTACAAGGTCTTAACTTAATTCCCTTTAAGTTCATTAAACTTAAATTAACTGAAAAAGCAGAACTATAATATACAACCGTTTCCGTTTACCTTGCCTTGTGACCCAGATGATTGCCAGCATGGTTCACTGCCATCAATCAGGCGAGAAGCCTGATTTACTGATGAGGACACATTTAGATTCTTAACAATTCTTGACCAATTATCCAAGAGCATTCCAGGCTGACTACTGTGACAACGTTTCAGCTGTTTCCCAGAACGCCCACAAAATACAGGAGACTGACCTGCTCAACATAAAATGAATAGCCAGGAACATAAACAGTATTATCCTGCGAATCATTGGGCTTTAGAAAAAAAAGTCTTATTTTGATGAACTTGATGCTCCCATATTCTGAAATTGAAAAAGTTGTAGCATCCCTATGCCTGTACACAACCAATCACATTTATATATCCAAGTTACATCATGGATGCCTACTCATTTCTCTTAAGATTTTTACAATGACTGCCACTATATAAACCACATAGTTCCAAGCCAAAAAAGGATAAGTCCAAGATGGCAAGTACAAAAATGAGAAATAACTTGTGCTTTCTCAAAATAAAAATATGCAAAGATGTTTTATTAAAATAATAGAACTGCATACTCTCAAGTACCTTTAAGTTACAGGTAATAATTACTGAAGAAAATGTGAGAACTGCAAAGGTTCCCTTCACTATCTAGTCGCACACGCTCAGGTACAGAAATTCAGTTTCTTGCCCAATGACATAAAATTACTGCAAGGGTATTGGAGATAAGACCCAGGTTCTTCCTGATTTCCAGTCTAATGTTCTTTCTAGTCCCCTGTACAATTCAACCTCTTCTGATTGGTGTGTGTGTGTGTGTGTGTGTTTAAAGGTACATATAAGCACAGTGTCTCCCAACTCCCTTTCACATTGTTGAATCTTAGAACAAAAGAGCAACTCCAGAGATGAACCATTAACTATTTATGTTACTGATAGTCAAGTGATTAAATGCATTTGAATGCATATTATGTATTTGATAGCTGTCTTCTACATAAATTTTTTTCCTTGACTTTTTTGTCCACATCACAGTTTGGTGTCTTCATTTCTCTAACACCGAACACGTTTTTTAGTCTAAATTTCTGAGAACAGACATAAGGTCATTTGGTAAAAGCTAAATCTTCCTATTTCCTCAATAATTCTGCATTTTTCAAATGGTTGCTGAAGTATACTAACTGAGGTATTTATTGATATACTGGTGTGTGGCTAATGTAATCAAAGATCTTCCCCACCCATTCAATAGGCCTCAGGTGGAGTTAGTTAAGGGAAGCTTGATTAGGAGAGGCCTGTTTGTAGGAAGGCCCATTTGCTAAGTAGGTGCTAAGGACCCTAAACAAAGTATATATACCCTATGAGTAGCCATTAAGCTGAGACTAGAGAGCTGTGGAAAGTGGAGTAGACAGCTGTGAAGAAGACAACTACAAGAAGAGAGAACTGCAAGAGAGGCAGAGAACTGGAAGGACAGAGAGACAGAGAGAGAACTTGAAGGGCTCTAGAGAACTGCAAGGGCTTTCAGAACTGTGAGAGGAGAGGACGCAGGTAAGCAGACAGTTAGGATCGGTGAGTGAGTGTTTACAGGAAGGCCCTAGCAGAATGGAAGGTTACAGGATGGCTTGGTTCTTTGCTTTCATACTGTGTTTTAATCTCCTTGCTGTTACACTGAGGTGGACTTACTGATTTTGGAACACAATTATTGCTATGTTGAATTGGGGTTATTAGTTCTGAGATTTGATCCTCTGGTGTCTGAATAAATATTTTACTTCTTCTGCCTTCTATACAGAGACTCTCTTATACTTGGTGATTGCAAACTATACAAGCATATTCATAGTCACCATCAATATTACGAATCTTGCCTTACTGATACAACTGGTTAGAAGAAAATCATACAGATTCTTTCACTTGACATACCTGGTTCATTTATTCTGCCAAAAGTATGTCTGGTATTATGCTTCCTGGTTTTAAAACAGGTTTCACAAAAGTCAAAATCATCACAATTTCTGCATTTGAAACGAGGCCCATTGATAGGAAACATCTGGCAGCCATCACACCTAACAATTTGAAAATATATGACAAATTTGATCACTTAAAAGATGACATGAATAAATAAAAGCAGTCCCAATTTGCTATAAAAAAGAGCTTTTTGATCTGTAATCCATGGACCACCAAGGTAAAGAGGTTTCAGAGGACCCAAGAACTTGGGACCTTTAGTTTCTTTTGTGGTCTTACATGTTTTATTTCAAGCATTTAAAAACATTCTGAGAAGCTGTGTTTGCCAGCTTCACCAAATTGACAAAGGAGTTCATGACATAAAAAAAGTTAGGAACCCACTGATAAAAAAGCTCTACCACTGCTCCACCACGTTAATATTCTTATGAATGTAAGAAAATCAAAACGTACGTAACTCCAGGATGAATACTAGGCACCAATTCCATTTCTGACAATAATCCTGTCCAATGAGACTGTTGAGGAAAGTCCACAATGACATCCTTTCCATTGGCACTAAAAGCTGAAAACATAGCAGAAATTTCTTGGTGGGGGAAATGAAAAATTTATCAGTTACCAAAAAGACTTTAAAATTAAAGCTATAACTTTAGTCATAAAATACTTTTATTACACTCATGTATACTTAGAAAAATGATCACCTATCATTAATATCTAAGAAATAACCCCACCACAACCACAGCAAGATTATCTTACTATATTAACTAAAAACAAAATCTTTGTACTGTCACCTTTCAGTGTTAGAATTAATATAATTTCATTCTTAAAATCACCAAAATTTATGATACTTTTAAGAACCTCTCAAGAAAAGAAAGACATTTTAAAAGAAAAAGGTAAATTAGTATTTTATACAGTTTTCAGAAATATTAACTTAAATCTCCTTCCTCTTCTCCATTTGTCACTATAGGTATGATACTCAAATTCTATAAAGCACTTAAAAAGAAAATTATACAAAAATGTTCTCAAAATAGGATGATATACTTACAGAGTTCAAAATTAAGAAGGAAAAAAAGATATTAATATTTTAAAATTCCTTCTGAATTCTTTAATAACTTCACATTGCTAAAATTCTTCAAAAATCTCAGATCTGGAGGCTATGGGTATTTGGTGACATGTTATTGCTTTCATTAAAGAATGAAATGAAACATTTGTACTGCCAGTTAACTAATCCAGTTATAACACAAATTTCTATTTACAGAAGCTGCATCCAGATTTTATAACACATACACATACACACACACACACACACACACACACACACACACACACACACAAACTTGGGAAAATATGACTATTTTAAAACTTAGCACTTTGGGCTTGTAGATTTTTCTAGATATAAAACATGGTATGTATTGATGGAAAACTAATATTTTGTATATTATTCAAATGGATAGGTACATTACCTTTCACAACTCCAACACTTCTATGAGTAACCGAGCCCCATTTGTATTTTGGAGTAGTTACTGATGTTTTCACTCTAACTTTATCACCAATCTTGATATGGGAAGGAGAACTCTGTGGTGGGAAACCTAAGAATTTCAACCAAACACACTGTTTATATCTGTTTCTAAAAACATTTTTCTTCATATTAAAATACATAAAAAGAATTTACTGAAAACTGCCCTTACCTATAAGTTCAACATGGATATACCTAACCCAATAGGTACTCCCCTTTTGTTGCCAATCACATTGCACATTGAGGTCGTGTAATCCATCTCTGTCCAATTTAATCACTTTACCTATATCTCCTTCACAAACTTCTTCATATGTTCTGCAGCACCTAACCATCATTCCTACCTAAATTAAAACCAAGAGAGCAAATCCAATCACAGTTATATGAACTGAATGGTTCACACAAGCCAATATCCAATAATCTAGAGCCTAAAAACATTACTCACCTGAATATTTTCTCTAACATACACTGCATAGTCATCATTACTTAAGAAATCAGCTCGTTTTTTATAAGTTTGGCTCTCCGTTACAACAGCACAACTAGACTAAAACGCAGAACCAAAAAAAAAAATTTTAAAGGTATTTCACCCCAAATATTATTCTACATAGTGAACAGAATCACATTTATACTTTGAGAACTGTCAATATCATTTCTAGAAATGCATCTAGGAAATTGCAAATATCCAAAATCCCTGAATCAACTTTAAAGTGATTATTAAGATTAAGTCATCCAGAACAGAAAATTAGGACAACATTCATTTCAACATGTTTAATGCCAGAATGTCAGCAAATTATAGGAACATCTGAATATCTCTGTGCCCAAGGCCCTTTATTTCTCATTAGACATTATTATAACCACTCCCACTCAGACAAGAAAAATAACAATCAAGTATTTATTGACCTGCTACTATATACCCATCACCTTACTAAATGCTATGACAAAACCAAAGTACAAGACTTTTTCACTCTTCTCAAATTGGGGGAAAAAGTCTAACAAACAAAACAACATATGTTTAGCATTAACCTCTGCTACTTTTGTTTTGCAAGTTTAAGTTACCCAAACAATGTTTAAAATTAATTACTGATTCAACTTTTAAGAAAGTTACAGAATCATAGACCCTGAATTGGAAAGCTCCTGAGAGTTCAGTCATTTATTCTAACCCCTTCATTTTACAAATAAGCAAAATGAAGCAGAGAGAAGTTAAGTCATTTGCCCAAGGTCACACCAATAATAAGCAGGAGGGCTGGGATTCAAACCCAGATCCCCTAACTCCAAATAAAGAAGTCTTTCCACCATAACACACTCCCTCCCCACATACTAACCACAGGGTAAGATGCCTCGGTCTCTTCCACATCTTCCACTATTTCGTCATCTGAATATTCATCAGAGACTGTATCAGCATCTGAGAGATCAGTAATTTGTACATCAGGATGATCCAGCAACCAACCAACCAAGGCTTCGACACCTTAAAAAACACGTGCATTATATACTATTAGTTCATACAAATTTAATGTTTCATTATATTAACAAAAGTTAAGAAAGGCTGCTGTCATTATATTGTCATTTAAACTTAATTCTATATATGACCACAGAAAGGCATGATATATTTAAGTATGTGAATAATATGAGTCTTAAAAATGCAATACCTGGTAACCCAGAAGCAGTTCCAGTAAGTGACTTCAAAGCAAATTCAATGTTTTTCCTAGGAAATCCCATTTCCATGAGCTGTACTACAATAGGCAAAGCAGGAATAGGAGACTGTTTTCGCTTTTTCACTTTTACAGGTCTAATATGCTGTACAGTGACGGGTGTTGTAGCCTCACTAGAACTACACTCTTCAAACACTGGAGTTGATGGATGAGTTGACTCCACAGCTAAACACTGGCACACAGCCAAAGCAGCAGCCTATCCAAAGGGAGGGGGAAAAAACACCACAATTTTGTAAGAAGCATTCTGAGAAATGAATATTGTAAAGTCATATTATAAATTGATGACAATAATATGTATAATATATAATTATTGTGTCTTCGAGAGTCGTGATATATAATATATTGTTAGAAGGCTTGAAATATTTTTCTTTTAAGCTTTCTAAACATTTCATACATAACAACAAAATGTTAGAAGAGAAAAGGCATGTTCACTATGTTTATTTTGATACTTTAAATGATTCATGATTTCATAAGTATGGAATACTCATTTCACTGATGGATATTACAACCTCCTCCATACCTTTTGAGTCTGCACAACTCTACATCTTTCAATAAAGGATTTAAATCTCTTTCAACAAATACAATATTTACATATCTACGTGGGGTTTCATTCCCCACCACCCCACGAAACCCCTACCATTATTCCACCCCCTCCTCCACAGGACACCTTGGATTATATAGCTCCCATTACACCTGAAACTTCTGTGCTATATCGGGGAAAAATACTATCCAGAAAAAAATGACAGAATTTTTCCTCATAGTAAATAAACAAGAACAGTAGAATTTCAAGGTACCATAACATGTGGTATAATCAACAAGAGAATCATTCTGGAAGCAGAAGGAATCAAAAATCATTTAACTAGGTCTAAAGAACAACGTCCTTTTACGAAGCATAAAGATTTTAAGCTGGCAGTATACAGCTCTTTTACCATGGTTGGAATCAATGAAGATGAGAATGAAATGGAGATATATGAATTTATCCAAAACACTGTGAAAGTTTTGGACAAGTATCTCAGCCAAGTGACTGAATTAGATACAATGATTAACTTGGAAAAAGTACACATCATTTGGATCACACAGTGCTGAATAATGGCATGGTAAAAACTAATAAAAGACTAAAGTCCACAACCCTCCACAAATTCTTCACAAAAGAGCAGACATCTGATAAAAGAAGCAATAGCCCGACAACACTGAATCAAAGGAAATACCACTGGCACTGAGTACCTCCTTGCCATTATATCCCCAAAGAATCTACAAGGCTACACATAATGATGAATTGAGGTCTACTGCCAAAAGCATGTTTTGAGGGAGGAAAGTTTTCCACTGTTTCTTAAATGGAAAACAGAAATGGCATTTTTACATAATGTACAATAAGAAATTAACTAAACTGAGAGTGGAGATTTATACTAATTATAACTGAGCAACTTTCCAATTCTTAAATTCTGATAATAAAGTATCTTGGCAATCATTTGAATTTAGCCAATCAAATCAAGGAATAACAAAATGAAGTGAGAGGTATTTGCTAGAAAAAGAAGTTTGAAAACTGACTTTAAAAACTATATGAATCATTCAAGATGCATATGGATTGATTCCTATTTCAAATTTTCCAAAGAATTTCTTCCAATAAATATAACTCTTTTAAATTTGAGTTGCTGTTGTTGTTCAGTTGATTCGGTCATACTTGACTCTTCCTGGCAAAGATACTACAGTGGTTTGCCATTTCCTTCTCCAGCTCAATTTACAGATGAGGAAACTGACACAAAAAGGGTTAAGTGACTTGGTCAGTGTGACAAAGCTAGTAAGTGTCTCAGGCCAGATTTAAACTCAGGGCTTCCTGACTCTATCCCAGCACTCTATCCACTGTGACACCTAGCTGTCCAAAATGGAGTATCGTCTTCTAAATAAAACTTCGCAATTGAGGAGTGGAGACAAAATGGTAGAGAAAAAGCAGGGACTTGACTAAATTCTCCCAAATTCCCCTCCAAACAACTGTAAATAACACCTCAAAACAAATTCTAGAGCAGCAGAATCCACAAAAGGACAGGCTGAAACAATTTTGTAGGCTAAGACAACTTAGAAGGTCGGCAAGAAAAGTCTGTCTCATCAGAGTGAAAGCACAATGCAGGCCACTCCCCAGCAAACCCATAGCAGGCTTTGCGGGCAAGTGAATCAGGAGAGGCAATAGCTTCAAGAGCTCTTAGTCCACAGAAAGTACGGGGACAACTGGTCAGAAGATTGGAGAGGACTCTTTGCTGGCATTGGGTGCAGGACTTTGTTTCATCACCCATATGCAAATGTCCTGAGACACAGGCCCAAGATGAAGAAGAACACTAGCACATCAGGGCTTGCAGCCACAAGGGGGCAGAAACCCTGATCACAGCTCCAAGGTGGAAAAGAGTGTTTACGGTCACCCACAGACCAGAGCCAGGTTGAGAGTAGTAAACACACTTCTCCTTCCATCATACCACTTTGGAATAACTGAAGGCTTGCAGATGCCCAGAACTAGCTCTAAAAACAGCTGCACAAGAAACCTGAAGCTTAGGATAGTAATCCCTCCACCCACCCTGGGAGCAGAGCTCAATTTTAACATAAAGTTAAAAGTCAAAAAAATAGGCTGGAAAAATGAGCAAACAACGAAAATAACAAAAAACAAACAAACAAACAAAAACCTTGCCCATAGAAAGTTACTGTGGTGACAGGGAAAATCAAAACGAACTCAGAAGAAAACAACAAAGTCAAAAGTGCTACACCCAAAGCCTCAATAAAAGTGTAAACTGGTCTCAGGCCCAAAAAGAATTCTTAGAAGAGCTCAAAAAAGATTTTTAAAATCAGAGAAAAAAAATGGGGAAAAAAATAAAAGTGATGCAAGAAAATCATGAAAAACAAGTCAACAGCTTCATAGAGGAGGCACCAAAAAATACTGAAGAAAATAACACCTTAAAAAACAAAATAGGTCAAATAGTAAAACAAAAATCCACTGAAGAGAAGAAGTCTTTAAAAAGTAGAATTGGCCAAATGAAAAAGGAGGTACAAAAGCTCACTGAAGAAAATAATTCCTTAAAAATCAGAATTGGGCAAGAAGAAGCTAATGACTCCATGACACATCAAGAAACAATCAAATAAAGTCAAAAGAAAGAAAAAAATAGAAGAAAATGTGAAATCGGAAAAACAACTAAACTAGAAAATATATCAAGGAGAGATAATTTAAGAATTACTGGACTATTTGGAAAACATGATTTGAAAAAAGAGTCTAGGCATCATCTTTCAAGAAATTATCAGGAAAACTACCCTGATATTCTAGAACCAGAGGGTAAAATAGAAACTGAAAGAATCCACCAATCACCTCCAGAAAGAAATACCAAAACAAAAACTCCTAGGAATATTATGGCCAAATTCCAGAGTTCCTAGGTCAAGGAGAAAACAGTACAAGCAGCCAAAAAGAAACTATTCAAATTTCATGGGATCCACATTCAGGATAACACAAGATTTAGCGGCTTTTACATTAAAGGATCAGAGGGCTTGAAATACGATATTACAGAGGGCATGGGAGCTAGGATTACAACCAAGAATCACTTACCAAGCAAAACCCTTCAGGGGAAAAAAGTGGAAATCTAATGAAACAGAGGACTTTCAAATATTCCTGATGAAAACCAAAGCAGAATAGAAAATCTAACTTTCAAATACATGGCTCACGAGAATCATAAAAAAAAGTAAAAAGGAAAAAGAAATCGAAAGAGATTCAGTAAGTTTAAATTGTTTACATTCCTACATGGGAAGATGATACTTGTAATTCCTACAAACTTTCTCATTACTGAGGCAGTTAGGAGTATACATAAACAGAGGGCATAGCTGTGAGTTGACTATGATGGGATACCTAAAAAAAAAAACAAAATTAAGGGGTTAGAAAGAGAAATGCACTGGGAGAAAGGGAAAGGAGGGAAGAATGGGGTAAATTATCTCACCCAAATGAGGGGGAAGAACTTTATCCTTACTTTCATCAAAATTGGCTCAAACGGGGAATAACAGACACAATAACAGACAGAAATGTTTCTTACCCTACATGAAAGTAGGAGGAGAATGGCATAAAAGAAGAGGGGTGGTGAGGAAGCTGATAAAAGGAAGGATAGATTGGGGGAGGCAGAAGTCAGAAGCAAAACACATTTGAGGATGGATAGGGTGAAAGGAGACAGAAAGTAGAATAAATAGAGGAAGAATAGGATGGGGGAAAATACACAGTAATCCTAACTTTGAAAAAAAAATTTACAGCAAGTATCTTTGAAAAAAAGCCTCATTTCTCAAATATATAAAGAACTGATTCAAATTTATAAAAATAAGAACCATTTCCCAATTGACATATGGTCAAATGATATGAGCAGGCAGTTTTTAGACAAAGGAATCAAAGCTATCTATGAAATGAAAAAATGTTCTAACTCACTATTGATTAGAGAAATTAAAAGAACTCTGAGGTACCCCCACCATACCTATCAGATTAGCTAATATGACAGAAAGGAAAATGACAAATGTTGGAGGGGATAACGAAAATTGAGACACTAATGCACTGCTGATGGAGTAGTGAACTAATTCAATTATTCTGGAGAGCAATTTGGAACCATATCCAAAAGGCTATGAAAACCCTTTGACCCCAGCAATACCCCTAGTAGGTCTATGTCCAAAAGAGATCAAAAACAAAAAGGGAAAGAACTTCTATATACAAAAATATTTATAGCAGCTTATTTAGTTGTGGCAAGGAACTTGAAACAGAGGATTCCCAACAACTGGGGAAAGGCTGGAATGAGCTATAGTATTTTTTTTGGGGGGGGGGGGGTTGTCCTCATGGAATAGTTTATTACAGTTTCATCTCACAGAGTGGGCAGCAATACATAAGAGAAAAGCACCAGCCAGAAACAAACAGAAATCATAATGAAATGTGATTGTATTGTAAGAAGTGATAAGCAGGATGCTATCACAAAAACCTGGAAAGACTTGCATGAACTGATGCAAAGTGAAATGAGCAGAATCAGAACACTGTACACAGTAACAGCAATATGGTATGATGATCAACTGTGAATGACTTAGCTATTCTCAGCATTACAATGATCCTTAAGACCATTCCAAAGGATTTAAGAAAAATGCCATCCATTTCCCAAAAATGGATGAAACTGGAGAAAGAACTGGAGTCTGAAAGCAGACCGAACCATACTTTTTTTTTTACTTTATTTTTCTTGTTCTGGTTTGGGTTTTTTTTTAATTTGTGTTTTTTTTAACAACATGACTAATATGGAAATATTTTGTATAACTGCAATGTATAGACTATATCAGATTTCTTGCCTTCTCAATGAGAAAGGAGGGGAGGGAGAGAGGGAAAGAATTTGGAACTCAACATTTTTAAAAACAAATTTCAAAAATTGTTTTTACATGTAATTGGGGGAAAATATTAAATAATAAAACTTTACAATATACAAAAGAAACAACTAAGAACCTTGAAGATATGCATACATGCATTTATTTAATGAATGTATCTTGTACTTTCATATATTTCATATCATTTTAGTACAGTAATGGGTATACAGTTGCAGGCCAATAAATATTTTATTGTTATTTATTCACATATGAATGTCAGTAGTTGCAGTAGTGGGCAGCTGGATGATACCAAGCCAGGAGTCAGAAAGACTCATCTACTTGGGTTCAAATCTGGCCTCAGGTATTTACTAGCTGCGTGACCCTCGGCAAGTCAATTAACCCTGTTTGCCTCAGTTTTCTCATTAAAATGAGCTGGAGAAGGAAATGGCAAACCACTCCAGCATCTTTGCCAAGAAAACCCCAAATGGCGTCACGAAGAGTTGGAAACAACTGAACAATAGCTACAGTACCATCCAATTAATTTCTTAGGTAGCAGTATATTTAGGTGAAAATTCCAAATAAAAATATTTTTTAAATAGTACAAAAAGAAGACATAGAACTTTCCCAGACTCAAAAATCTGTACATAACGGCTTTAAGTGACACTATGTACATTTTAAAGTATTCAAAAAAAGATTCATAATTATACTAGTAATCAAATAATGTTATACTCTTAACAGAATCTAGAAAAGTAGCCTGAACATGGGAGGAACTAATCTGTTTGTTAAATGACTGTTCTTTTAAAATACGAATTGGAAACCAGGGAAGTAGGACAAAATCTAAGAGCTATGAGTAATCTTCCAATTAAATTTTAAAAACGAGAAAACAACTGAAATGGCTCTGCAACTAAACATGGATATGAGGAACCTAAAGAGAGATAAAGGCCAGTAAGTAATTATAAAGAAGACTTATGTGTAATAATTATAGGAACTAGGATTATTCGCTCATGAGAAAAGAAAGCTAACAGCTTATTAGCCACCACAGTGTATAGAAAGGGCTCCTACATAGACAAAAGTACCCAGATATTCTGCAACTGGCAAAAAAGAATTGACAAGGAACACAAATGTGGCACAAGTGGTAGCATGGTATAGTGGATACAGAGACAGGCTAGGAGTTAGGGAGAGCTGGGTTCATGTCCTCTCTGTGACCCTGGACAAGCGACTCAGCTTCTAAAGGCCTTAGAAGCCTCTCTAAGTAGCTAAGTGGCAGAGAAATTATTGATAGGACGTTATGTATAGCCCCTATCCCTGTGATGGGCATAAAGTCAGATAAAAAGCACTTCCCCTCAAAACTTTTTTTTTAAATGTTAAAAATTTGACTTAACATGCAATGGGGGAAAAATAAAATATATTTTTTTAAAAAGCACTTCCTAACAATTGACAGCATTATAAAAAAAGGCTACATATGGTTACAGCAGATGAATGGTGAGTACAAATAAGACAACATACAAAACTTTGAGCTTTCCCAAAAACATAACAAATTATATAATTACTACAACAAAATTCTGCATTTCTTTCAAAAATAAAACTTTAAGCGCCTTTCTCCAAAGTTACCAACAATCTCTTAATGGTTAATCCCAATGACCTTTCCTCAATTCTTACCCGTTTTGCACTCTCTGCAGCCTATTACGTTGTCAATAACCATCTTCTCGATACTCTCTTCTCTCTAGGGTCTCTTGACACTGCTCTCTCATGGTTATCCTCTTACCTATGTAACCACTCCTGCTCAGCTTCCTTTGATGGAACTTCATCTAGGTCATGTCAAATGGTGGGTATCCCACAGTGTTTTGTCCTGGGTCCTATCCTCTATACTATTCTGCTTAGTGATATCCTCAGCTCCCACAGATCCAATTATCATCTCTATGCTGATGAGTCTCCGATCTACATCTTCCGTTCTAACCTCCAGGCTCACATCTCCAACTGAAGACATTGTAAAACTCAACATGTCCGCTACTAAACTCATTATCTTTTCCCCAAAATGCTCCTCTTTTCTTAACTTCCTAACTACCATGGAGAATACTACCATTCACCTACTCTCTCGGGCTCACAACCTGTCATCCTTAGGTCCTCTCCTTTGCCTCATATACAATCTGTGGCCAAATCCCATTCGCTGTACCTTCACAACATTTTTCACATATACTTCTTTCCTTTGACACTGCCACCACTCCAGTACAAGCTTACATCACCCTGTGCTTGGACTACTGCAATTGCATTAGGGTTGGTCTCCCCGCCTAGTTTCTCTCCACTCCAGTCCACATTCCACTCAGCTATCAAAGTGATCCTCCTACAAAGTGCAGTTCTACTGCGTCACATCTCAATTCGATCAACTCCAGCGTCAGGTTCAAATATAAAATCCTGTTTGGCTTTTAAAGACCTTCATGACCTGGCCCCTTCATACTTGCCCAATCTCCTTAAATCTTACTCTGCAAACATATTCTCTGAGTGAAAGACACTGGTTTTGTTGCTCTTCCTAACACAAGACACTCCATCTCCTGGCTCCGTGTATTTTCAGGGGCTGTCCCATTTTTCTCTCTCTCTCTCTCTCCACATTCTGCTTCATGCCCTCCTTCAGATGCTAAAATTCCATCTTTTCAAGAAGGCTTCTTAATACTAATGCCTTCCCTCTATTGATTATCTTATGTGTACACTCCTTTGTAAGCTCCTTGAAAGAGCAGTAACTGTTTTTTTGCCTTTCTTTGTATACCTACCACTTACCACTTATGGAACACAACGGGAGGTGTTTAATAAAAGCTTGTTGACCTGATTTTGAGAAGTACTTGGATAATAGCTAACAAATTAGCTAAAACCATCACATGAAAATTCCCTGGTCTTAAATCCATCAAAAATTGGAAAAATAGATAAATATCTCCCCAAATAAAACCCAATTATAACAGATACCATTGAAACTTCTTAATAACATGAACCATTAAGGACTGTTAAGAGGTCCCCTGAACATGCCTTTTTCAGTTGCCATACTTTCCAGAAACTCAAAGCACACAGGAGACCTTGATTATGTGGAGGAAGAAGCTCTCCCCAACACCCCCCCACCAGATGACATAATTTGCTGTTTGCATCCCAAACAGGACTCCTTGTGTGTCCTTGGGAGTCAACATAGGTGCTGGGATAATTGCTAGTACAGCTTGGGACCCTATAGATATGCAGACCATCCTATTTTCATACGTTAAGCAGTCCCCAAGAATACAGCTTTTGCCGTCACCTAGTTCCTCTCCTTCAGGAGGAGTTTTGTCCTTTTCCCACCATGTCAGCACCTATCCTCCACCCATATCACACCCTTTCTGGTATCTCTTCCTTCCTTTGTTCTGCAGTAATAAATACATAAACTTCTATATTAATTGTGAACTCTTTGGATGCCACATGCATTCATTTCTCTTCTAATAAACCTGGTTCTTTCCCTTCTTCTCTCCCTCCCTCCGTCCACATATGGAATCACACCCTTACCAGTAGGTGCTCTGCCCAAAGGAATATAAATTTTGATTGCTGAAATTTCACAAGATACCTTGCGGTTTATGGGCTAGAATTATGGGCTAAAGACTATGCCTTAAACCCAATCACTCTGGCTCTCACTGACTGACAACAAAAGATCCAAGCCCAAGCCCCACTTGGTCATTGTTTGGGCTCCAATAGCTGAGAATGGGGGCAGAGTCAAGATAGCGGCTGGAAAGCAGGGACTTGCCTACGGCTCCCCCCAGGAACCCCCAAACGCCGATAAAAAAAATTGGCTCTGAACAAATTCTAGAACTGCACAACCCACAAAATAGCAGAGGGAAGCAGGGCTCCAGCCCAGGACAGCCTGGATGGTCGCTGGGTAAGGTCTATTGCACACGGAGCTGAGAGCGGAGTGGAGCAGAACCCAGCATGAGCCGTGCCCAGACTAACCAGATCAGAAGCCAGGCGGAACAGCCCTAGCACCCTGAATCAGTGAGCTGTGGCAGTTAACAGACTTCTCAACCCATTAACACCAAAGACAACAGAGAAGGTTGGTGGGAAACGCTGCAGGAACAGAGTGTAAGGAGTTTCCAGTTCAGCCACAGGCCTGGCGCCAGCGCAGGTGGTGCAACTACAGATGCAGTTTCTTGTAGCCCCAGGCCCACCTGGTGGGAGGAATTAAGAGGCAGATCAGACCTGGAGGGCAAAGCCTGCTTAAGATCTGAGTCCAGTCCAGGTTGGCAGTTCTTCCAGGAGGAGGAGCACTGGTGTGGCAGGGCTTGCTGTATACAAATAGCTCTGAAAACAACAGCGCACCCCCTCAAGCTTGGAACAAAGTGCTCTCTACTCTACAAGCAGTCATACCCCGCTGAAAAACTCAAGGGTCAAGTAAGTTGGCTTGTAACATGGCCAGGCAGAGAAAACAGACTCAGATTCAGTCTCAGACTTTGGAATCCTTCTTTGGTGACAAAGAAGACCAAAACATACTGTCAGATGAAGTCAACAAAGTCAAATAGCCTATGTCAAAAGCCTCCAAGAAAAATATGAACTGGTCTCAGGCCATGGAAGAGCTCAAAAAGGATTTGGAAAAGCAAGCTAGAGAAATAGAGGAAAAATTGGGAAGAGAAATGAGAAGGATGAGAGAAAACCATGAAAAATAAGTCAATGACTTGCTAAAGGAGAACCAAAAAATACTGAAGAAAATAACACCTTAAAAAGTAGACTAACTCAAAATGTCAAAAGAGCTCCAAAAAGCCAATGAGGAGAAGAATGCCTTGAAAGGCAGAATTAGCCAAATGCAAAAGGAGGTCCAAAGGACCACTGAAGAAAATACTACCTTAAAAATTAGACTGGAGCAAGTGGAAGCTAGTGACTTGATGAGAAATCAAGATATTATAAAACAGAACCAAAGGAATGAAAAAATGGAAAACAATGTGAAATATCTCATTGGAA
>CM053622.1:495703874-495730386 GCA_028646595.1 Phalanger gymnotis | reverse complement strand
ATATTCTGGAGGTCAATGGAGCTAGGATTAAAACCAAGAATCACCTACCCATCAAAACTTAGCATCATGTTCCAAGGCAAAATATGGATTTTCAATATAATGGAGGACTTTCGAGCTTTCTCAGAGAAAAGACCAGAGCTGAATAGAAAATTTGACTTTCAAACACAAGAATCAAGAGAAGCATGAGAAGGTAAACAAGAAAGAGAAATCACAAGGGACTTGCTAAAGTTGAACTGTTTTGTTTACATTCCTACATGGAAAGATGATGTGTATAATTCATGAGACCTCAGTAATAGGGTAGCTGAAGGGAATACACACACATACATATACATACCACACACACACACACATAGACAGTGGGCACAGGGTGAATTGAATATGAAGGGATGATATCTAAAAAAATAAAATCAAATTAAGGGATGAGAGGAATATACTGAGAGAGGGAGAAAGGGAGAGATACAATAGGGTAAATTATCTTGCATAAAAGTGGCAAGAAAAAGCAGTTCTGTTGGGAGGGAAGAGGGGGCAGGTGAGAGGGAATGAGTGAAACCTGCTCTCATCGGATTAGACCTGAGGAGGGAATACCATACACACTCAATTGGGTATCTTACCCCACAGGAAAGAAGAAGGAAGGAGTTAAAAAGGGGGGATGTTAGAAGGGAGGGCAGATACGGGGAGGAGGTAATCAAAAACAAACGCTTTTGAAAAGGAACAGGATCAAGGGAGAAAATTGGATTAAAGGGGATAGGATATGAAGGAGCAAAATACAGTTAGTCCTTCACAACATGAGTATTGTAGAAGTGTTTTACATAATGATACACATGTGGCCTATGTTGAATTGCTTGCCTTCTTAGGGAGGGTGCATGGGGATGGAAGAGGGGAGAGAATTTGGAACTCAAAGTTTTAAAAGAAGATGTTCAAAAAAAAAGTTTTTCCAAGCAACTAGGAAATAAGATATACAGGCAATGGGGCATAAACATCTATCTTGCCCTACAAGAAAGTAAGGAAAAAGGGAATGGGGGGAGTGGGATGTCAGA
Source organism: Phalanger gymnotis (assembly GCA_028646595.1). NCBI lineage: Eukaryota > Metazoa > Chordata > Mammalia > Diprotodontia > Phalangeridae > Phalanger > Phalanger gymnotis. The sequence continues at coordinate 495,729,349 of CM053622.1, read as the reverse complement.
AGGGAGGGCTGACTGGGGAACAGGGCAATCAGAATACATGCCATCTTGGAGTGGAGGGGAGGGTAGAAATGGGGAGAAAATTTGTAATTCAAACTCTTGTGAAAGTTAATGCTGAAAACTAAAAATATTAAATTAATTAATTAATAAAAACAAATTAGCTGAGAATGAGTATAAATAACAACTGTTTCTGTTTTGGCCAGAAAACCTAAGGGTCCTTCCCTCAAAGATTGATTTTTTTTTTTTCTGACTAGGTAAAAGAAGCCATTCTTTGTATCATTTCTTCCCTAGCCTTAATCACTGAATGAGCGTTGCCTCAGACAAACTGAGACTTGGAAAAATCTTAGCTTAAAAAGGCCAAGGTCTCCCACTATATCCTGATCTGTCTCTAGTCCTGATCTATATGTTACCTCTGGACTCACTGGAGGAGAGAGTGAGTCTGGTGACTTTCCCCAGCCCTGCCTCACTTAAATTTAATTTACTTTCAAGTCATGACATCACTCTCCTGATGTCAAGGTCTGTTATGGTAATGAAAAAGGGAAGGTCTTTCCCATCCATTAATAGGCCCATGTGACCTGTCTGAGTCACATGAATCTGAGTTACATGAGGCTGTGGTGAGAAGAGCTTGCTGAACAGGTGGAACAGAAAGTGAGACAGAGTAGTCAGAGCTGGGAGGGAGAGAGCAGGCAGAGCAGCAGCAGCGTGAGTGAGAGAAGGAGTGATTTTGCTTAAGGGAGTTTGTGGAAGGCCTGAAGGAGGGCAGGCTTGGGGACGTCAGTGCCCCCTGCATTGATAATGTACATAGATTTCTTTGTTGGTATGATGGATTTGGCTTTCTGCTGTTGGAATAAATATCTTACTTTCGCCTTCAATGAAGAGAGTCTATTATATCTTGCAATTCAGAACTAGGCCAGCATATTCAAAGCAGCCGCAGCTGCTGTGGGTATTGCATTGGCGCTACAAGGTCCTCTCTAAGAGCAGAGGACAAACAACAACAACAAACCTGGTTTTCACTCAAGTTTCATGACACTGTGATTGCCTCTTCACAAATGGTGGCAGCTATGGGACAGAGCCAAGGTGACATGCTGCTTTTTTTAACTGCTCTAGTATTGTATAGTCTTACTGTGTCTAAACTTCTAATGCTGTAATAAAATTGTCATTTTTTTTAAAAGGGCAGATGAAAATGCTATGAAATCTCTCCTTTTTCCAAGCTAGTTCTGCAAAAGTTTCAGTGTATCATGAAAAACACTATGAAGCTTAGAACAGACCTGCTCAACTTGACAGTAGGTAGGGGCCAAAATTAAAATAGGCTAAACTTCTTTGGGCCGCTGATAGGTTAGACTAGAGACATACCGACAATGGTTGGTTGCCACAGGTCATGCGTCAGCCACCCAAAATGCTTTGGCGGGCCACAAGTGGCCCACGGGCTTATGTTGTACAGGCCTGCCTTAGAACATATACTTCAAAAAAATGTGCACTATGAAGAAAACAGCTCCACTTTCTTAATATACTGTAATAAAATGTTAATAAAAATTAATCAGGTTGCATAATTATACCTCAAGTTCCTGTTTGTCAAATATTGCCTTTACAGGTGAGGGCTGTGTGGCAGATGTCAATAACTGCTGTAAGAGGATCATTGGAGGCTGAGGTCCTTCAGGAGACATATCTCCAATATCAGGGGATGCTGCTGTACCATCATCTGAATTTTAAAGCACATCATGGAAGTTAATAGAATAATAAATGTTCTCCAAATGAAACTCTACTGAATATGAAACATACATTCATATAATCAAAGAATATAAACATTGTCATTGAGCTTTGACTTCCAACTAATCTATACTTTGAGAAGGACGTGCAACTAAAAATACAAAGAGTAAGGATACATGTAAAATAATATATACTACTGGAAAGAAACCTTTTCATTCATGGATATCTTTCAACAATTCCTATTCCTCTCCTCCTTTTCCCAAAAATAGAGATACTCCCAAGGTTCTTTCCTCGCTGTTTTTTTCCCTTCTACTCCTAGGAATCTAACCATCGTTTCCATTGGATGTTGGGGAGAGGGCAGTGGGGAAGGGGGAGAATACCTCCCAAATCTTAATCTCTACTTTTTAATCCCTTGACTAAATTCTAATCCTTTATTTCCAAATACCTGCTGGACATCTTCCCCTAGAAGCAACTGAAGTACTTAAAATGTAACATCTCAAACAAAGCCAGAATCATATCCCTGCAAGCAATGCATGAAAACAGCACTAACCTGCCTCTGATCCTTACTACCTACATGACCTTAGCCAAGCCACACCCTGAGTTTAAGTTTCCTCATCTATCTATAAAATGAGGTCCCTTTTGCCCTACATGTATGTCATAAGCATTCCAGGGAATGCTCACCTGGGCAGTAAAACCTCAGCCATCCTTTTTCTCACTCTCTCCTCCTCCAATCCAGCCAGTAGCCAAGTTTTGCCATTTTCATCTCCTCAGTCTCTCTCACATTCACCACCTCTTAGGCTCCCTTGTTTCCTTCAAAAGTCAATTCAACTGGTACCTTCTACATAAGGCTTTTCCTGCTCCTCGAAAGATGGTCTTCTATTTATTTTGTAAATACTTATACATGTACAAGTTGTCTCCCTCTTCAAAACGTTAAGTATGTTGGGTCAAATCAATAAGCACTTATTAGGTGTTTACCATATGTGAGCCTCTGTGCACTAGGAATATAAAGATTGATCTCTATTTCTACTGCTGCACAACACCACTTCAAGCTCCCATGGCCTCTTAGGCTGTTTTAATATTTCCATTAACTAGTTTCCCAAGCTGGTTCCCATCTCTCTCTCTCTCCACACCAATTTACCTTATACTAACCCCTGTCAGAATAATCTTCCCAACACAACCCAATCACATGACCCCCAAACAAAATCTCTTAGCCTGGCATTCAAAGTCCTTTATGATCTTGAGGCCCAGCCTCACTGCCCATTTCCCTAAACATTTACTAGCTACGACCAATTTGAACTACCTCTTATTTCCTAAACTTGTCAAATACTTTTCTCATTCCATATCTTTCTACCCCTATTATGTCCTTTGCTCTACTTCCTGTTAAAAGATAGCTGTCCTTACAGGGCCAGCTCAAAAGCCACTTGTACCATGAAAATCTGCACGATCTCCACAAGCCAGGAATTATTTCCCCCTCGGCTAAAATTTCATGGCACTCTGTATCTCAAATGAAAATATATGCAAAACACTTTGCAAAATTTAAAGTGCTGTATCCATGTCAGCTATTATTATTTCACACCTTTATGGTGATAATTCTTATGTTATTTCTTGCATTATGGAGACAGGTAACATAGCAGAGAAATCACTAGATATTTGAAGAACTGGGTTCAAATCCTAGCTCTGTCACTCAGTGCTGTGTGATCTTGGAAGAGTCATTTAAACCTCTTCATATCTCAATTTCCTCATCTGCAAAATACAAGAGTTGGACTAGACAATCTCTAATGGATACTAATTTGCCCTACTAAACTGAAAACTCCTCAAAGACTGTCGTACATCTTTGTTTCGCTTATACTACCTAGCACAGTGCCATACAAATAACAGCTGCCCAATAAATAATGACCGAATGAAATAATCAATTACTTAACAAGAAGTACTTCTCAGTACTTTAACAGGAAGAGAATCTTAGGTGATTTACACTATTATCAGCATTTAGCACAATGCCATAGCACACTAAAAATAAATGATCATTGACTGCCTGCCTTCACTTTAGTCTTAAACCTGTCATTTTCAATTTATTAAAAAGAAAACATTTCTCTGAACTAATTTTCATGAATAAAAAAAGCTGGCAGAAAAAAATGCATATTAATTTTCTAAGAAGACCTAAAAATAAGATACCTGTAGGGATGACTCCATTCTCCTGTATAGCTGGTTGAGACAAGATCTGCCTCAGTTTATCCTGATGGGAAAGCAATGCTCGACCTGCTTTCAATATGTATAATTTCAATTGCTGGCATCTTAGCAAGTCCAAGTCTACTTGTCCTATAGAAAACAAGAGTCGTCATAAAAGCACAAGATACTATATCAAAAGCTTCACAGATGACTGGACATTTTGGGGGGCCTTCCAGTAATCTTATAAACATTTGGCCTCTCCATTCACAATACTGACAAAAACCTGGGGGATATGTATAATACAAAGACCTGATCAGTCAAAAGTCCGATACTCCAGCAAGCAGAGACAACCAGCCACCATATGGGAAGAAAATGCAGTGGCTCTGCAGCTTTACACCCCACCATCAGAACCTGCCTTGGCCTCAGCCTCAGCCTCTCCCTACCTGTGTTATCTCAGAGCTAGGACAGCTACCTCATGTACAAAATGAGGGGGCTGAACACGAGAGCCTCTGAGGGCCCTTTCAGATCTAAATCGATGATCCTTGGAGGACCACAAAAGCCTAAGGTAATACCTCTGCACACCACACCAAGCGGACAAATCAGGCTAGAGTGTTACCTACCCCCAATCCCCAGGGAGAGAAGCTTCGCATTTTGTCATTAGACTCATGCATTTCTGGAGCCCTAAGTCTTCTCTGATTCAGAAATGAGGAGGATAAAAAAAAGTTAAGGTTATAGGCCAACAGACAACAATGACTCAACATTATGGCTCCGTGGCTCCTCTCATACTGATGTGCAAGCTTTCTGGGTTTAGGATATGCTTCTATGTACAGAAAATCCATACTAAGGAACATTTTTTTTCTCTTTGTGCTTGCTACAGCAAGAAGATGATTCTCTAAGTCCACTATGTTCTTTGTAAGGCAAATAAAAAATCACACTACCACAGAACAAAGTGTTAATCTTTATTATTTTTACAGAGAAGCTATATGTTCCTAGACCTACAATTAAGGAGAATATTTTTCCCATTTGATATAAAAGATGAGTAAAAAATATTTTAAGTAAAGCAAGCTCTTTGAATCACTTTATCACTAAGGATAATGAAAAAATCATTCTTCTAAAAAATAAAAGATAGAATGAATGTATGTCCCCTATTAATTGCCTACCCACATTTGTAAGCACTTCATTCCTTTAATTCATCAAACTACATCCATCTGATTATTCTAGATTTTATTTTAAGTAAAGTACATCTTTATCAGGAGATCCATTTATAATTAAGAGTCACAACTGGAGAAATCCTCATGCAGAACCTATCTAATCTTAAGATCATCGATTTAGAGCTGAAAGGGCTGTCAAGACCAGCCCTTCATTTTTAACAAGAGGAAACTAAGGCAAACAGAAGTTCAATAACTTGCCCAGAATCACACAACTAATAAGGGTCTGAGGCGGGATTTCAACTCAGGTATTCCTAACTCTAAGGTTCATTAAGTTCCCTATATATGTCATGATGTAAGTTTATCCCATTCTGCAATTCATTTAATTCTAGACATATCGATCTGTGAAAGTTAAAAATATGTTTGGCTCATTTTATCTCCTCCCATCTCAGGACCTGTTTCTAATTGAGGATTCAGAAGCCCAAAGACAAAGAAACCATCAGCCCATAATTTAAAATCTAGTTGTATGGGGATTTCTGCCCAACGCTTTTTTTGAAGGGTAAGAAAAGAAGGTGATACAAAGAAGAATGTGCCTTTTGAAGCCTGAATAATATAAATAACAGTTCAAATTTTAACTACAGATGCTAAAGCTGAACAAAATTGTTCCCTCCGCTACTCTGTGGAAAGACTACGTGCAACTGTTAGTCTAAAGCATATGTGCTATGGCCTACTGGCATAATCTAATTCAGGGCTGTCCAAAATATGGGCAGTGTGATTTATGCATCCCACCTACGAGCACAGAAATTTACATAAATGTGCTTTAGTAAATGAAGCTGCGCTACCACAGAGTTCTCACTAAAATGGCATATCAAAATATATTGTCTATTTTTTCAATAAAAACATAAGGTTAGACAGCCCTGATCTAGTTCAAAGATATTCATTATCACAAATCACAGTCATAAGCCTAACAATTATGTAGTAATGGTTACTGGTCATAATGAAAAGATCTAGTTTTTTGGTATGTTTTTTCAAATACTTTTCTTCTTTCCCTCCAAATTTCACAACACCCTTTCCATGAACTAGCTAACACTGCCAGAACATTCCCAACTAAAGCTGTTCAATCAGCATTTGATTTGCGATTTGAATTAGAGAAAATAAACTAACCTGTGAGACCTTGGTTAGATTTCTTAATTCTGTGTTTTTCCAATTTACTTCCTGCTAAGTTGACCAACTGAGCCCAGACAGAGAGCATGGATTCCGTGAATGGCAAATTGTTCACATTAAATGCCACAACTGGAAGCTGAAAATAAACATAATAATCTTCAAAACTGTGAAAGGCAAAGCAAAAACAGAATTGCATCTATGATTTACAAAGCTTTCCTCTCACTGCATTCTATTCACGGCCCTTTGAATCTTACTAAGAATCATATAAATGTAGAGCAGAAAGGAACTTTGAAGTCCACTTGGTTCAACCTCTCTTCCTTTAAAAGAGAAGTAACAGGTTCTAGAGATGTTAAGTGACTTGCTTAAGGTAATAAAGACAGTTAACAGTCAGCGATAGGATCTGAACCTTAGTCTACTAACTCCAAAAACTAGTACTTTTCCCACTGTTCTATGCTGTATGCTCTGTCCTAGAACTTAATTAAGGATGACTATTACGTGAAACAACTTTAATTAGGTAGCTTAATCAAAAAATTCAGTAATTTAATCAAACTTGAAGTTAATTCATTACATTATAATATAAATAATATATCAAGCTACATTATGCTACTGTAATACTATAAAAATATTTGAACTGCGCTTGTAATTTCTGAATACACAAACACATCACATTTTACTCTGCAAGGAAATTATTAGCACCATTTCCTAAAAATGGATATTGAGGCACAGAGAAGTAATATTACTTATTCCCTATAGCCAGAAAGTTAAAGTTAATAGCAGAACCAAAACTATACCTCAGGAACAAAGTCTGCTAACTATAAATCAGTAGGCTAGGCTTCAATTCCTTTTTTTTATTGGGGGCTGGGGGGTTATGAACTCTATATTAATACAGTAAAGATATGGTTAATGAACTTTAAAGGAAGTAGGCTCACAAAAAAAAAAAAAAGCCAAACAGTTTTATAAAGAATAAATCACGTAAGATTAACCTCATTTTCCTTTTCAGACAGGAATTAGAAAGCAGAACAGAGAAATACTGAAGATAAAATTTACCTAATTTTTGCCAAGTTTTGATGAAACTTGATGAAATCTTAAATATTCCTAGCGATAAGCTACAAAGCAGAAGGCTAGACAAGTAGTATGAAACTCAAATAGAAAGGGATCCCTGCCGACTGCATATTGACTCAGAAAACAAAAAAGTAACATTATCTATGTTTTATTTTATTTTTATTTGTTTTGTTAAACATTTCCCAATTATATTTTAATCTGGTTTGGGCTATACGCTAGAACTTTGCAGGACTCAAGTTTGATACCTCTAAGCTAAACGAACACAGCTGGATTCAAATCTAGTTGAACAGTCAGATCCAAAAATATGTGACAGTCTTAGTAGACTTACAAACTCAATATGAGTAAACAGCAAGATGTAAAGACACCAAACAAGTTGATAGATTTTAAGCTATCTAAAGAAAAGTATACAATACAGGAACAGAGAGGTGACAGTTCTATTGTAGTCTGCCCTAGTCACACCATAATCTGGAGCACTGCCTTCAGTTCTGGATGTCATATTACAAAATTGTGAGAATAAGCACCAGGAAGACAACCAAGATGGTAAGAGTCTCAAGATTATCACCACATAATCTGGAAATTTTTACGACTAGAGAAGATTTAATGGAAACAGGTCTTTAAGTATTTCAAGGTTTGTTACATAAAAGTAGACAAATTCAGCTTGGCCCCAGAGGATGGTACTAGGAACAATAAGTGGAAATAACAGAGGCAGACACAGAATCAATCAACTAGAGCTATTCAAACATGAAGCAGTTTGCCTCAGGCATTAAAACATTCCTGCACTCTAAGCCTTCAGCCAAAAGTTAGAAGACCATTGTCACATACATTGCAGAGAAGAGAGATTCTTCAACAGATATGGGTGGGACCAAAGGCCTCTGAGGTCCCTTTCCAACTCTGCATCAATCCTGTATTCTAACTCCTAGCATTAAACCACACTTTGTGCTGCGATTTCTCTCCATTTACAACAGCGAAAATCTACAAAAGCTCACCTACCGGTTTTAGCTGACTCAATGGACAAACTCTACACGTTCGCATATCACAGAATTGGACTGTGATTTTGCCTTTAGGAGTGATGCGTGTCACTGTGCCTTCTCCAAATTCATCATGTACCACTTGACCGCCCAGCCTCAAGCGACTGTCTATTCCACCAATTACAGCTAGCACTGCCATTAGGCCACCAACTTCAGGGTTCTCAGAATCAGGAAAGTAGTCTTCTAACACAGCCTAACATAAAACAAGTATAAATAAAGCATAAGTAGAAAATCAACATTCTTATCTGTGTTTTAGAAAAATAGTCAACAATAAAGCTGTTTAAATAAAAAGCAATTGTCTTCTAAAATACAAGTTAATCCAATTAAATTAAAATGCCTCTGAGTCAATTATACATTTTAAAAATAATTTTTTATATTAAAAATATTCTAGAAAGAAAAAAATGAGCTTATTTTAAAACGTGGAAACTACCCCTTCCGACTGTTTTCCTGCAAAGATGTGGGTGATGGAGTTTAGCTGAGAGTTGATGTACTTGTTTATGAGTCCATTCCACTGGCTCAGTGAATGTAGAGTCCTTAGTAGGGCCACTATCTCTTCTGCCAAAGTACTACTATGGGTTGCAGTCAAAGATGCCTGAGGTCTGGCCTTCCTCCTTCTCAGAGTTGATTCTAAAATAAAAAATAAGAGTAAAAGCTTAAAAGCAAATTTATAATTAATCTAATTAATCAAATAATGTAAAAAGCCACTTTACCTCTGAGTAGCGGTATATCTGAAGAGCATGTACTGAGTAGGCTGCCCAAGAAGCCAAAAAGTTTTTCCACGAGAAACTTCATATCCTTTGATCTTTCTGTCTTGTCCCAGGATGGAAGTACTGCTTGCAATAAATGCACCGCTAAGATCTGATGAAAACATAATTATCATCAATCATTTTCCAGTCAACGTACTATACCCAACCATTTTTTCTTCTATGATTCTACTCTCATCTCCTCCTCCTCCTCCCCTTAAGATTGCGATTTAGCTCACAATAATCCCTTCCTCCTGTCATCTGTCAACATACTCTCATCCTTATCTACCTGAGCCCTATCATTCCAAAACTGATAACCTAATCTACCCTCCAGCTGCACTGTACCGCTGGAACACTAGACAAGACATGCTTTTGTACCACAGCTTCCTCATGTGTAAAATGAGGAGGCTGAACTGAATTACCTATAAGGTCCCTTCCTAGCTCCAGATGTAGTTCTCACTAAACTCTCCTTCACCCTAGATCTGCTCATCTGTCTTCTAACCCAAAGAAATGTTTTTTTCCACAAGTCACTATACCCTGGCTACCCACTCCAGCACTGGGTGTTCATGCCTCTTGGCATACTTGTCCAGGAGAAGATGAAGGTGTGTTGCTTATTCTTTACTGTCACATTAAAAACACCAATCAGCAACTTCTTAGGCTTTAAGATTCACTCTATCCATCTGTATCCCTCAGTTATTATTCTTATTACAGCCTATAGGTAAATCGCCCTCCTTCTTCAAGTAATTCAGTACCTCCTTCACGGTCTGCCTCTCTACCCCAAATCCAGCTCTTATATTCAGGGATTTCAACATATAGCCTTTGCTATTTCTTAAACAGTGTGACCTTTTAGTTAATTAAGGTCTTTAACTCTTCACCTTCACACCATCCTTCTACTTCAGTCACTGAAAGACAATGTCACATCTTAGATCTCCTACTCACCCGTAACTATACTACTTACACTGTTTTGAACTCTGAAACTCCTCTCTGTAATCCCAGCCTCATTGCTACTAAGTCGATTCTTTACCCTCATTGGAACCTCTGCTCCTTTCACACCTCCTTTGTCTCAGCCTTCACCCCTGTTTCATCTCAACTTTTTCCCTTCAAAGTCTTGACTCTATAGTTACTCAGTTCAACTACAATATATCATATATAAATTAACCTCTGCCACTGAATCATATTTACCCCTTGTCCCATGCTACTTGTACTTTGCCAAATCTCAGTTCTGAGTAGCCACTGCACACAGAAACATACAATACACGTAGAATCCTCCCTTACTTTTGCTATTCTGAAGTGCTGCTGAACACTGCTTGAGCAAGTCACACACCTGTGCTGACTTTGCCCTCTACAAATTGATGTTATCTAATCTCAACTGAGTTTTCTCTCTGTTTCATGGCAATCTTTTTTACTTTTGCCTATTTCCAAACCTTCTCTCCTTTCTGTTCTCCTCAGAAGAACATCACTTTACCTTTCCTTTCTATCTGTAAGGAGAGGACCCTGCCATCTACTTTACTAAGAAAAACTGAGACCACCTATCTTCAGCTGTTCTCCCTCAGTCCACACCTCAAAATCCTTCCATGTTGGCCCTCATTTTTCCCAGAAATTAGCTTCCTTGCCAAGTCCCTATTTGCGCCCTTCAAGAAAGTCTCCTCCAGGAACCTGATCCCCAATTATTTCCATTCATTCTTTCATTCTTCCTCTCCTCTCCTTTAATTTCTTATCTATTCTTCTCTTCCTTTGTATCTAGAAACATACCCAGAATCTCCCCCCAAATCTTAAAAAAAAAAACTTTTCACTTGACTTTGTCAATATCTTGAGCTACTATCCTATATTTCTTTTCTCTTTCATGTTCCAATTACTATTTATCTATCCTTTTTACATTGTCTCATCTACCACTCAACCCCTTACAATCTGACTTCACACTCAATCATTCCACTGGGCAGGAGGGGGAGAGAGAGAGAGAGAACAATTTTCCTCAAGATTTCCTACAGTATCTTCACAACTTAATCCAATAGTTTTTTCTTAATCCACATTACACTTAACTTTCTGCAGTGTCTTTACTGTTGGCCACCTTCTATTCTTGGATATTCTGTCCTCGCTTGGCTTTCCATGACACTGCTCTCTCTTGCTCCTCCTCCTAAAAGTCTGTCTCTTCTTAGTCTCCCTTTGTAGGATCACCTACCCCCTGCTCATAAACCATGGTTGGTCTGCCAAGGTTCTGCCCTAAGCCTTCTTCTTCTGATGTCTTTTAATCTCATTCATAACCCAAGCATTCAAGTATCCTCCCTGGGCAAATAATTCCCAAATCTACATATTCATTGATAATCTTTGACCTAAACTGAATCACGTAGTATCATGAGTTTCCTTCCTCCTTACCTCCAGGATGAAATATAAGGTCCTTTATTTTGCATTTAAAGCTCTTCACTACCTAGCCCCTTTTTACCTTCTTCCCAAACATCCCACGTTCTGTTTCCCCCACCACAGACTCTAATCCAGCCACACTGGTCTACCTACTGTTTCTTGAATATAGCACTCTACCTGTCATCATTTTGCCTTTGAACTCGATGCCCCAACTATGAAAATCTGGTTTCCTTTAAGACACAACTCAAGCACCTTCTCCTCTAGGTCCCTTTAGCTACAAATGTCATCACTGAGGTTACATTTCAACTACTCTACATTTTTTTTTACATTGCAATTTATTCAAATTGTCTCCTCATTAGAACATAAGCTTCTAGAGGGCAGGGAGGTTTTGATAATCAGCATTTGTTAATTAATTGTATTACAATACCTTTATAATTTGCATTCCTTCTTTCACTCCCTCCCCTAAAACAGCCTTCTAACAGTTGCAAAATTAAGCAGATCAGACTATGTTACTTTCTATTCAAAAATTTTTAATGACTCCTGGTTCCTTCTATATAAATAAAAAGAAATATAAAATATTCTTTCTATAAAATGCAAACTCTTCCACTTGGTAGATTTCAAGATTTCCACAACCTCATTGAAAAGACAGCTTCTTTCCTCTAATACCCCTTCATTCACCCTATGGTCTAGCTACTTCTTGTCTGTGTGCCACTTCCTGTGTGAATGAGGCCTTTTCTGAATGCTGTTGTTAGTACTCTCTTGTCCTTTCCATTATCATTCTGTTAACTTATCTGTGTACATGCTGTATCTACCTAGGAGATGGTAGGTCTCTTGAGGGCAGGAACTCCTTCATTTTTGTCCTGGAATCTATCATTCAGAGTGGCCTGTATATGGTGGGCATTTAATATATGCTTGCTAAATTACTAAATGTTCAATTAAAAAGAATTTATTCATCATTTGCTATGTGTAAAAAAGTCTACTAGGCAATGAAAGACATGCAGAAAAGAAGGTATGGTCTGCTCTCATAGTACTGACAAATCTATAGAGGAAATATGTCTAAAAAGACTACATTAATGACTCTATGAGGATACATGTGAGAAAACTATCATAATGATCATCAGAGGCAACACAACATGGAAAACAGATCACATAATAACGAGAAATGAAAATATGTTTGCTTAAAAAATGCTCTAAGGAGTCACCACGAATTTCATAGCTCTAAGAAAAGGCATAAGAAGTATTTTATGTTATCACTTTTCAGACAAGGAGACTGAAACAAAGAGAAGTTAGCTGACTTACCAAGCAGTCAATTATTAGAATTTTCTAATTTTCTAAATTCTCTAAATTTCTAAATTTTCTAAAAACCTGTTTTATGTTGCATCCAGTCTGGATGACTTTTGCTACCCTATGGCATAAAGAACCATTTAAGTACTATAAGAAGAGTTCAGTATTTCAGAATGATTTACAAATCTACTGAAAAAAGGTTTTTAACATTTACTATGTTTATTTTCATCCAACTTGAAAACTATTTCTTGCATCATTATATAGCAAGTATGTATCTTCAAGTCAATCACCTGTCTCTGAAGTGAAGCTGCTGTAAATGATTCATGTCCTTCCACAATTTTCATCAGCAATGTAATCCACTGAGATGTGCTAAGGGTGCTACACATTTGAGGCATAAGGGCTATACTTCGAATAAATCCGAGTGTACACCAACTTCTGTGCTGCTCTTTATAAACCAACTTATTTGGTAAAGAAGCTGAAAGAGAGAAAAATGTCAATAATCTCTCCACTAGGTTCCTGAATTAAAATAAGGAGCTATTTGCTTTCTCTTTCTTTTAGATCCAAAGGTAATAAAGAACATGCAAAAACAATAAAGCCTCATTAATTTGAAATAATTAGCAATAATCCAAAATAATTGGAAAATTTTCTGAACTAAAGGTCTTAACTTTATGATACTTTTAACAAAAAGCAATTTGACAATACATTTTAATTCATTTGATAACTGAAACAAGATGTTTTGGCTACTGGGATTGTTTATGCTTGTTTTCATAAACAGTAATACGAGTTTATAATTGTCAGTGTGTTGATATCTAAATGGAAATGTTGCTCTCCCATCCCCAACTTTACCCTATTCATTACACTATATGCTTAAGTCAAAACCAACTAATACATTCTAAACAACTAGAATTGCATAAATTTCACATGTACTTCTTTCTATAAATTTAAGAATAATTCTCACAGTATTCCTAAGAAATAGGCGTAAAGCTCAACATCTTTAAACACCATAAAAAATCACAGAATTTAGAGCTTAATTAAACATCCACACTAATCCTCTCATTTTAGAGGGGAAGAAGCTAGAGCCTAGAAGAGTAAATAGGTGTAACCAAAACTGCATAGGCAGCAGAGCTCCAAGTGAAATTAAATTATGATAATCTATATTCAATCTTCTTCCCACACTCAAATAATGCCTTTCCAATAAAAGTGAAGAATGAGGCATTAGATATTAAATTACTATTCTAAATCAAAGTGTATGTATCACATAGATCAGGAAAAGAACTAAAAACTCAATGATGTAAATTAAATTTTCTTTCTTCCTATCCATTTTCCCCAACTCTGTTCATATCACTACCATTTTAAACTTATCCCCCCAGTGAGAAAGACAATGATCTTCAACTTGCCGTATCTTCCACCTTACATTTGCCCTATCACTCAAGATCCAACTTTAATCATCTGGACTATTACAACTTTCTTACCAAGTTCACTCTTATTTCTTCTAACAAATGCACGTCTACCATTCATACTGATCATCAGTTTTTTATTCTCCAAAACCCTCTAACATTTCATTGGTAATTTCTGCACTGGAACCAAACACGACATCTTGGGTTTCAAGGCTCATCAGATTAACTAAACGTACCCAATTACTCTCTTACTTCTCACCTCCCTTCCCCTCTTTAAAACTAACCTTTTGCAACCCTCTTTTCCTCAAGAATAGTTTCCACCTCCCAAGCAACCACATAAAGTGTAGCATTCGGTGATTCCTATAATAGCATCCATTTTCTGAAACTGCCCTATCTTTATCAAAATATTTCATTCTCTTCTCCCTTTATGTAGAGCCTCTTGAAGCTTTTTCTTCACTAGGATATACAGGGTAAACTCCCTATTAATATGCCTTCCCTCAATATTTTACATATCTTTTGTACTATCATTTTTATATTTTCATCTATCCCAAGATTATAAAGAACTCTCCCTCTTCCCCCCAAAACTACATTCCTGCCACCCTACCCCCACCCCATAATACATATCTTTTCAATCCAAAACAGTACAGTGCCTATAGTGATGAGAACCCACTGGTAGTTACTGATTAGAGGTTGGTAAACTCCTCCTAAACCCTCTATTTAAGGATAGTGCCCAGGTCCATCCATCTCTTCCTTTCCCAACAGGACACATTCCTTACAACTTCTTCATCATGTCCTCAAGCCAGGTACTTTCCCTCTTCTTTTCCCTTCTGGTCCTTCCTCCTCCTTCTCCCCTGCACCTCAGCTTCCTTTTTATGTGTCTTCCCCCTTTAGACTGTAAGCAACTTGAGAGGAGCGACTGTCTTTTGCCCATCTTCATATCTTTGGTGCTTAGCACAGTGCCTGGCACATAGTGCATTGAATAAATGTTCACTGACTATAAACTATAGTCAATATAGTCAAAGACTATGAAGAATGATCTTAAAGGACAGTAATAGTTTTAGGACTTCTCACCACAGGTTCTTTCTTAATTATATTAAAAATGTTTCTCTATTAAAATTAGCATATATTTATAGCTGCCTATATAGAACATCAGAAGTTCAAAGTACCAGTTTCTCCTAAAATGTCAAAAAGATGAAACACAGAATATTACAACTGAAAATAAAGGACAAAGAAGGTATATTAAGGAAAATGGTATTACCCAAGAATGTCCATTTTACCATTAACATGACCTATGACGTACATGTTTTATCTATTGTTCCACTTTCCACTAACATTCGAAGCAGACCACACAAAGTTCTTGTGGCTTCATTTTGCATGATTTCTGCATGAATTCCAGCAGAGAGACACAGAGTTTGTAGTAGATTAACAGTACTTGTAAGCATCATAGAAGTAGGGTGGAGGTTTCTTTCCATTTGTTCACCTTCTGAAATGGAAAACCAAAATAAAGACACATAAGAAACAAGAGTTAAAATATGTAAGCAGCTGCAACTCATTGACTAATTATTCTAATACAAGTGGTTTGGGATGCACATTTTTAAAAAAATAATTCCCAACAAAATATGCAAAGAAATTACTTCAACTGAAATGAATCTTTGAGGACAGGAAGGAAGAGCTCAATAGGGGATGGGGAACAGGGAAAGCAGGGAAGGGGCAAGGAAAAGAAAAGACAAATACAGAAACAGTGCTGCCAGATGAAATCTATTAAATGACTTTTAACTATCACCTGGATGGGGAAGAGAATGTTTCAATGCATGTTGACAAATTATCTCATTCTGATGTGTAGTATGCACCTACAGCAGGGCCTGCACAGGCCTGTTTTACATCAACATTTTTCTCCAGCTGCCCAAAATCCTTTGGTGGGCCAATTCATGAGAAAAAATTATTTTTCATTTTTCCAACTGTGGTTGGCAATTAGGGTATTCTGGCAGAAATAAAATCCCTAAAGGGTAGTCAGCAAAAGATAGGTTCCTGCCAACTGTGCTACCCTCCCTAAGAATCTAAGGAAAAATGGCAGAAAGGAAAGGGCCAGGGCAGCAAATGGTACCTATGTTGTATACATGATGAAAAAAGAATTCTCAGCTGTAAAACATAAATAATTCTAAAGCAGAGGTTCTTAACTTTTTTGAGTCATCTAGCACTCTGGTAAAGCCTATAGACTCCCTCTATGAATAAGGTTTTTAAATGCATATAATAAAATACAGAAGATTACAAAGGAAACAAATTACATTGAAATACAGTTATCAAAATATTAAAATAAAAACATTTATGGACCTCAGCTTAAGAACCCCTGTCCTACAGTTTAATACTAGGTATTAAATGTTTGCTAAAGAAATGGATACATATGTTGGTCTTTGATTCTTATTCCCACTTAAACTGATTAAAGGTAAAGTTAAATTCAAGTTTTCAAATTTCTGCCTGTCCTACATTATGTAATATTCAAAAGCAAAGTAAGGACAAATATAAAGGTCATCCTAATAAAAACAATAAATTTCTTTGGTAAAGCTAATCTTGAGGAACTATACATCATTTAAAATCATCTGCTTCTTACTTCTAATTCAGTAACTTGGTATTTACTGAACAACTATTGTTTATCTAACACTGTATACATGGGGTCTCTCTGTTGGCAGACCTTACAGTATAGCTAAGGAGACAAAACACACACACAAGAATATGTTAAGGGAACAATAATACTAATAATACTAAAACAACCAACGTCACAGAGAAGAGAGATACGGAATTTAGGTAAGGAAGGTAAAAATATACATATACATACATACACACACACATCCTTAAACTCTTGCTATTTTACTAACCAGAATCATCCTCAGTATCTGAGTCCTCTGTTGTGGGCTGAGCTGCAGGTGGAGGCTCAGCCAATTTGAGGTCATACTTTCCTTCCTTCCCCATTCGGTATGAATTGGTACTGCCTGTATCCCACTGGACTCTTATCCACCCATCCTCTCCCAATTCACCAATCACACGACCTAAACCTGGGGGTGGGCCATCCTGAGAAGGAAAAGAAGAAAATTAAATGTTATAGTTTCAGTGTAGTAAGCACTTAACATTTTTCCATTCCATTCTAATATCTCTACATGGAGTGCATATATACTTTTTTCATTCTTCCTATCTAGTATCAATGTCATTAAAAGCACAGAAATCTGACCTACTACGATGAGACAAAAAACAGAAAATGAAACAATGAAGATGCAAAAAAAGAATCTCAATTTTCAGATTATGCATAATACTACTATATTTTAGCTACATGTTTGGGGAAGTAAATGCAGAGGTGTCAAAAGAAGACATAAAAGGAATAACAGAGAGGTTAGCATTAGTGTTAGAATATATTTTTTAAATGCAAGAACTTTTGAATGTATGTTTATTCTGGGGCTTTAAATCAATAACACAATATTTTAAAACAGAAATTTACCTTAACATGTGTGTATATGTATACACACACACACACACACACACACACATATGTGCCACTAGAAGAATATTTATTCCATGACTAATAATATCTTCACATTATTTAAAAATCTTCAAAATTGTCTATAAATTCAAACATTCAAAGATTTAGATTTGGAAGAGACTTCAGAGGCAGTCTAGTCTAACCTACTCAATTTACAGATTAGGAAACTCAGGATCAGAAGTTAAGTGATTTCCCCAAGGTGGTATGTGAACCTAAGTCCATCCTGGCTCCAAGTCCAAAATATGATTTTCCATAGAGCTAATATAAGAAAACCTCAAGAAAGGAGCATTTCCCATAAATCTAAATGTATGTTATATTCTGAGCTTTCAACATAAAATATGAATCTAGGTTACCTACAATCCAAATAGTTTGTCCGTGCAAACACAGGGAATGCCAAGACCAACTTAAGAGTCACATAAGGTAGCTATCCTAGGAGGTCCACTAGTCTCTTGAAGCTTCTCTTCAACCAAAACCTCCTAGCAACAGGGATGGGGTTGGAGTAGAGAGAATGATAAAGGGAGAAAGTCCTCCTTTCTGCCCTTCTAAAAGCTAATCCCTGTTTTAAAACAACCTTTACCTTCTCTCTCACGCTCTTTCTCTTCTGTAGAGAATTCACTTCGGAAATGGAGGCTTCATCTATTGTCTTAAGAACTGCCCTCCATTTTCTTTGGGGAACAAAGCAATTTTTACAGTACTGGCTTCTTATCAGAGGGCAGTTGTTCACCCACAATTATCTTTTTGAAGCATAAATATTATTACCTCCTGACATCCTCGTTTGCAGGTCTGAGACAGAATCGAGACTCCTCTTTAAAATGTTAATATATGAAAAATGTCACCTAATTTGTGGCACTGATGCCCTTGAACAGAAAGAGATAATTTGACTTTTAGCTGTAACTTAAGAGGCAGCATAGCAAAACAAAAAGAACGGTAGCTTTGTAGTATGGAGATCTGGTTCAAATTCAGTCTCCTGCACTCTATTATTACTATGTGACCATGGACTTCTTAGAGCCTCAGTTTCCTCATCTGTGAAATAGAGATCATATACCATCAAATTCACAGGACTGCTGTAAAGAGAATGTTTTCATCTTTTAAGATGTGGGGATAAGGATGGAGGCCAGAGTGACGGTGGGCTGATTAGGGAGAAGAGGGAGAAGCCCTGCTGCAGCTGCTACTACTACCATCTTCTGGGATTCTACAGTTAAGCCACACTGCTTCAAGTTCTACTTCATTGTGTCCCTGGTATTATTTATTTGTCCATTCTCCCCTTTGATATTACTTATCCCTTAGCCACAAACAAATGCTTTTAGCTCTCGTCTCATCTATTGACTTCACATAGGGCTGAGGGAGTTATATTCTAGGCTGTTTATACCATAAATTAGACAGAAAAAGGAATTTTTTTTTCTTATTACCACCTAAAATGGAAATTTACTAGTGCTCACATGGACCAGTATTAAGATACTGTAATCAGATTTAATACCTGATCTCCCCATTTCCAGTCCACTCCCCTCATAACCCTGGTACCAATCTTCATCATTGCTGCCAGTTCTGGCCCTGAAACAGGAAGCTGCACTGGTGTGGTTTCTTTTCTTGATTCTTCCAACACAGTAGCTGAAGCTCCTCGGGCAGATGCATTCATGTCTTCTTCAATATTGTCTGAACTAGGACCTGACCAAAGAATCATAATCACTTGTTTAAACAATACTGAACAATCATTTGCTAAAAACAATGTAAAAGCGAGAATAATTCTTGTTTTACATAATTATCCCGAGTTCATATATCTATTAAATCTGTTTCCACTATAAAAATTACTGCAATGAAAAAATTTTAAAGGTATTTCAATTTATTTGCATTCTACCTTAAAAAGCAAAAAAAGAAAAAAGAAAAATTTGTATCATTGTTATGTTGTTCTTTAGGAAATAGTTCTATCCAAGTGATCAACAGCTTCCCATACTAACTTCAAGAGCAAACTAGTTTCTTCTAGTTCTCAATCTCAAAATTTCAAGGTAAATCTCTGAATATACAAAAACTAGAAGTAAAGGCAGAAGGGAGGAGGGAGAAAACAACTAGGTAACAATTTATAGAGCAAAAATGAAAAACACCATGTACTTGAGGAAAGTGTCAATTCCCAGATATATGAATTGTAAATGATTTGACAAATTACAAACACAGAAGTTTAAAATTTTTTACTCAAGGATATACTAGTCACCTATATAAATTTTACTTGAAAATCTGAGATATGGTAAAACTAAAAAGAGGCCATGCTTTTCACTTTCTAGTACCTCTTACTTAGAGCAGATGATCCAAATCTCCTAGATAAATCACTATCTTATTATTATCTATCTCCAAAGAAAGATTCAACAAACACCATTAATAATCATGTTTATATTAGTTTCAAAAGTTTTTCCTTAAAGCCAAAGCTAAATTTCAAGTGATGTGAAACAAGAACATCTCTTCTCTCCCTGGTGACTGAAAATACTGTCCATCCGTTTCCCACTCCACCTCCTCCCCACTTCATATAACAACTACGAAAGTTAGTGATCATGACTTCTTTTAAATATCTGAGATGCTCTTTCTATAAATTTTCATTTTAAGGGGGAAAAACAAAGAAACTGAAAGTATCCAAACAAAAGTATTATCATCTATAATAAGACACATTTACCACTCTGTATTCCAGGGATTTGGATTTTGGACAAGGTATAAAATCATTAATCTCTAAATAAACCAAGGCAGTTTGCCCATAAAATGCAAAAAGTTACAGCATAAAAATATTACCAAAGTCAAAATCTTGGATTTCACAAACTACCACTAAAAAAATCCAAAAGGCTGTCTACCTATTAATCGCAATGTTGTCTGAGTCAATGCTAGCATGCCAGAGTTCAAAAGAAGATTCAAGTTGTTTGCACCATACTGAAGAGTAAGCATATTGAGCATGACCAGGAGAAAACGTGCTTGTGGAATGGTTCCAAGGCTTGGTCCTGCTGGATTCTCATTGGTAATGGTTTGCAGAGGAACAGGCTGGATACCTGGTGAAGAATCGGAATATCCTTAAGTAGGGCAAAATATGTGAAATACAAACAACAATAATATACATTAAAAAGAGAGAAAAAAATTCAGCTTCTACCTAATACTCAAATACCATTTTATTCTCCTTATATAACATGGCAAAGTACAGCCACCAAAAAGTTTCAAATTCCTTATTTCTTTCTAAGAACCTTATTGATTTTTCCTCTTGCAGATTTGTCTTCACCCTAGTTAGAGTTCTTACTCCTCTTATTTTTTAATATCCTTTTTACATTCCAACTAAGTTGCTTTTTTCCACAAAATTATCCCTGAAATTGGCTTATCAATATTACTGTACTATGATAGGTGCATTAGGTGTTTGGAATATGAGATCAAGGATTGTAAGGACATGCTAACTCTAAAAGTATTTAATTAACTATATACAAACACCTAAGAATATTTTAGAATTTGAAAATACCTAAATCATATATTCCAATTACATGATGTTACAGATATGAAACCAGGGTCCTGGCTCACTCCTCCCACAACACTTGGTGAACAGCTATCAGTACCCAAAATAAATAAACCTAAATTAGGTTAAGTCAAAAAATTATGTTAAGTCAGAAAATTTGGTGCCAGCTTTTGACTACAGGTTTTATGAGTAATTTATAGTAAATGTTATAACTTCTCTTCTTATTCCAATACCACATCAAACAGGAAGGAAGAGAAAGAAGGAAAGAAAAGATCTTTGAAAAGCTACCACTACCATCACAGATGATGACTGTAAAAATACTTTTAAAGGGTTCACTGGGAATACGAGAAATGTTCTCCCTTTATTAAAGGAGTCTATGATTATATGATACATATACTTTGTTACATGGTAAAGTTGAATTATCTCCATAATTATTTTCCCTTCAACCAGGAGTTAACTTTTTTTGTGTCACAAGACTCCTTTGACAATCTATGAAGCCAAACCCTTGCCAGTTTTTTTTAAATACATGGTATGCATAATACCACAAAGAAAATTCATTACACTAAAATATAATAATCAAAGTACTTTTATTCACAGATGAAGGTCTTGCACCTCTGCCCCACATATCACACAGATGATCTTTAAACATACATATTAACTATTAACTCTGCCCCAACCTAAGTTATAAAATCCCATTCTAATCTAACATATTACTAGCCCCAATGCCAAGATTCTATACAAGCCTATCTAACAAATGGCTTAGTTAAAAAGAAAACATAATTTTGTTAACCTGTAGTAAGTGATCTATCTAAACTTTCTGATTCCAAATCTGGTGTTCTTTCTACTACATACCACACTATTTCTCTCTAATTTGTTTTCACATAAAAATGTTTTCTGTGTGTTCATTTTCTAATTTTCTAATCTTAACTCTAACAACAAAATGACTTGATCTTTCTCTTTTTTTCATTACAAAGCTATAATGTCATTTAAAAACCCATATCTTCACCAAAATGTAGTATTCCTCAAAGAAATATTCATTTTTCATATACATATAAGTTTCCTTAAACAATGCCTCCATTCACTGTAACAACTACTCTGCAATTCAATTCAACATTTTCCTTAATAAGTGAAAAGTACTGGATTAGGCACCTTAGACACAAGAAATAAAATATTATTTTCTGTCCTTAAAACATTTATAACAGAAATAGAATGATAGAAATGAGACGTTGAAATTTTATAATGAAATACTTTAAGTGTGAAGTTGACTTTTTTTTTAGTTCATAATCCTGGAGCTTAAAAGCTTTTAAAACAGGGTAATAACAAACAGGTAAATAAAGCAATTTATAAAAGTATCAAAACCAACAAAGCACAAATATTAGTATTTGTAGGTTTAACAATAACTAGTCAAGTAGCAAGAATACAGAATGCTTATCTTCTTAATTATATACTGCTATGTCAGTATAATTATTTTAAAAAGCAGACTTATCTTGGCAAACTAAAGCAAAGCTCACCTAGCTCTTTAAATCTGGCATTTGCATCCAACAAAACATTTCGAATATTCTGAATGGCCCAAGCATACAACTTTCCAAAAGTTACTTCCAGTAGCATTCGATTAAATGGTGGAATCAGATCAACATCCTTTAAGCAATCTGTAAGTGGTTCCCTTTAAAAAAAATAATTATTTTATGTCAATTTAAATCCTAATATAAATATATTCCTCTTGAGATCACAATTTTCCTGAGGAATAAATACAACAAGGCTGAATTTTACCCTATGTTGGTTCCTTCTGGGATAAGTCTTTGCCATCCACAGAATATAGCATATTGCACAGATGGAAGCAAAAAATTTTTGGTTGCCAATTTTAAAATTGTGTCTATCCCTTCCAAACGAACTTCTGCTCTCTCCAACTGTAAAAATAAAAATGTGCAGCTTTTAGATTCTGTAAATTATCAAACACATAGCAGTGGCATGCTCTCAGCAAGTTTTACCTGTTTGAGTAAGCACTTTCTCATCTTTTCCACATCAACTGGCTCTTCTTTAAGTGCAAATTCAACAATTGTGCTAAGCAGTGCAGACTGAGGATAAAGGCCTTGAACATTCTGTTTTAGCCATTTGTATTTGTGAACACCTGTAACTGTACTCAGAAGTGGCTGCCATTTATCCTTAAAAATACAGACAGTTACTTCTATTAGTTTTAAATGTCATTACTGACTCTTGTTCTAAAATTTTTTAACTACTATATCATCTCATTAAGTTTGCTTCCAAAAAGAAATCCTAACATTAATTCAAATCAAAATTTATATAATCATGTAGATATGCTTTTATATGACAATTTTCCATACTATTCAAGAATTTCCACATACACCAAGGAAATGTATTTTTCACAAAATATTTGCAAAATATCAAAAAAAGATTTTTATAAAATTAAAAATATTTTCTTTTACTACAAACACTTGTTTCTATTCCTACATTCACTTTAAAGTTCCTGGGGTTTCTTTTAAGTTCTACAAAATGGGACAATACCAATAAAATCTACCTCACAGTTGTTTTAAGAATCAAATGAGGTAATAAAGCTGAAGTGTTTTGCAATTTGTAAGTATCTCAGTGAAGATGATGAATAATAATATACAAATATGCATTAATAATTAGGATAATTTCTCAGAATTACTGCTCATTGTATATTATGCAATGAAATGGTAGAAACTGAGCATCAGAAAAGAAAACGAAGTAATAATGGTGATTATTATTATTAACATTAGATATGGTACTACTACCCCACATTTTTCAGTAAAGCAATGTAACTAAACTAAATTTCATTCAACACATTATATCAGTTTTTATTAACTGACTACCATATAGAAAGCATTATGCCACTCATTTCACAGACAGTTTAAGAACAAAATAAAAATACCGATTGGCACTTTCCTTTCCTAAGCTACTACTTTTCTACTCGGTAAACTGCCAAGTCAAGTAACATCCTTACATAACATACCTTAGGTGATTTAACTGTAACAGGTCTTTTCTCTACAGATACAGGACTATGTGGTAGAATACATGCTTCTTCTAAATCACCCTCTTCATTTCCAATCTTAGATTCTTCCACATCCGTAGGTTCTGACTTTTTGGGTACTATGTTAAAAAAAATCACTACATTATCATTTAGTAATGTATTTATAATTTATAATTTAATTAGCCCTGTTTCAATTTGGAAATATTTAAACTTGAATCTAGGACTAGGACATTAAAATTTTGTTAAAATTAACTTACACAATCAAAAGACTTGAATAACAAAGTGAAAAGTTATTTCAGAGGCTCTCTTTGAATTATAACTTCAGGGTTTAAATCAATCAGGTTGGCTGTCAGAAAAATAAGACTACGAATTTATGTGAATTCCCATGAACTGTGATAAATATTTAAGAGAACCTGAAGTGGCATAAATCAACAAACATTAGTTAATATCCTACAATGTGCCAAGCATTATATTAGGCGCTGGAAAAACAAAGACAAAACAAAACAATCCCTGCTCTCAACATGTACACATAAAAATATATACATGATTATGATTATCTGAAGAAGGAAGCACTGGCAGCTGAGAGGACCCTGAGGTGTTAGTCAAATTTCAAAGAAGGAAAAACCATATGTGAAACTGGCCAAGTTGCAAAGAAAGAAAAATCGTATGTGAAAAGTCTGGAAGTAGAAAAGAAGAGATGGACAATGGCTGAAAGTCTGAGTGGTTTGTTTTAGTATGCTGGAGATCTGAACATGTTTATAAGCAAAGGAGAAGGAATCAGTGGAAAAGAAAAACTGAAAATCACGATGATTCATGGATTATGGTCCCAGAAGAGGCAGGAAGTGACAGAGTCACAGTAATGAATGATTTAGCCTTGGGGCAAGGAGTCAGGAAACCAGTGACTCAAATAAAAATGATGAGATGTAGAAGTTGAAGGAGCACATTTAAAATGGCATCAATCTTCTTAATAAAAGATAAGCATCACTTGTTACAAATGGAAGTCTTGGAAGAGCAGTTGCAGAAAACCTGAAAGACGATCAAATAAGATCTAAATAAAAACTGTACGACAGGAATCAGGGCCATTCATCTGGGGTTAAAAGCAACAAAACCTTATAATGAGTGAAATCAGTATAATTACTACTTTCTTCATCAATATTCAGCAGGCCAGGACAAACTACCCAAGGTCAAGAAGTAGTAGTAGAGTAACAGAAATGGCAGCAGCAAACATTCCCATCATGCTTTAAGGTTAACACACATTACATTATTTCCATATAGGGGGGCGGAGCCAAGATGGCGACTGGAAAGCAGTAACTGGCGTGAGCTCCCCTCCAAGTCCCTCCAAAAACCTACGAAAAAATGGCTCTGAACCAATTCTAGAACTACAGAACCCACAAAGGGGCAGAGGGAAGC
>CM053622.1:495663636-495703374 GCA_028646595.1 Phalanger gymnotis | reverse complement strand
ATGAGAGAAAACCATGAAAAACAAGTCAATGACTTGCTAAAGGAGACCCAAAAAAATATTGAAAAATATACTGAAGAAAACAACACCTTAAAAAATAGACTAACTCAAATGGCAAAAGAGCTCCAAAAAGCCAATGAGGAGAAGAATGCCTTGAAAGGCAGAATTAGCCAAACGGAAAAGGAGGTCCAAAAGACCACTGAAGAAAATACTACCTTAAAAATTAGATTGGAGCAAGTGGAAGCTAATGAGAAATCAAGAAATTATCAAACAGAACCAAAGGAATGAAAAAAATGGAAGACAATGTGAAATATCTCATTGGAAAAACCACTGACCTAGAAAATAGATCCAGGAGAGATAATTTAAAAATTATTGGACTACCTGAAAGCCATAACCAAAAAAGAGCCTAGATAAATGAGGAGGGGATAAATATGACAGATCCTATGGAGACAGAAAGCATAGGACTTGTTAACTGAATAGATATAGTAAGCAGAGGAAAAAGAAAAATCAGTATTTATATTAATATTTCAAAGACAGCAGACTAGTTGAAAGGCATTGCCACTAAATCAAAAGGAGAAGTAGGTTTTGGAAAAACAAAAAAGTAAGTTGATTTTGGACAAACTTGAGATGCAAGTGAGACATCCAGGTAAGGGTCTGCTGCTCAGGGCAATGGTCAAGCCTTTCTATGACTGACAAGACTTATGAGTCATTTACATAGACATGATAAATGAAACACTGCAGCTAAATGAAATCGCCAAAGGAAAAAAAATCATGAACACTGAAAAGGTACCTGAATTCTGAATTCTGGCATTCCTGATTCTAACACCAACATTTTTTCCAGAAACAAATTTAATCTCACCACCTTTTTAAGCTGTACACTACCATTAAATTAAGTAAAAGTAAATATATAAACCTAACTTGTATCAAATGGGAATATAATCAAGATCATGTACTAAGATGAGTGAACTATAAATTTAGGTTAAACTTCTCATGTCTTCACATTTTATTATGTCTCTAAGTCCATGAGACTTGATTCTCCAATACCTAGACATGTGACTTAGATTTAAGAACACATGAAAAGTACAAATAATAAAATGGTTATACATATATTTCAAGTGGTAAATATAAGCAGAATTAATTTCATCACCAAATCATACAATTTCTCTATTAAGATGAAAATAATATAAATAATCAAAAGATTCAGAAAATGGAACCTTATCAATCCACAAGTTTCATTCCAAAGAAGTGCAATTTTATCTGGACAGTTAAAGGTAAGATTAGTAGCCATCATTAACACAGAGCATGTAAAAAGAGATATTAGAGGCCACCTAGTTCATCCTTCTACCTTTAAGCTAGATCATCTTAGAAGTGCTCTAAAGCAAGGAATCTATTCTTTCTCTGGAAAAAAAAAACCACCCCACCACCCCCCTCCATTTGCATGCTCCCTCATACTCTTCCCATTTTCAGAATCTCTCATTAATCTTTTCTACTGTTTAACAAACCTAACAGAAATTATTCATGCCATGTAGTATAAAGTCCTAATCTCAGAAAAATTACTTATCAATCTCCACTTCACCATAATCCTTGACACAAAAAAGCAAAGGAAAAAATCCAGTATCTACAATGTTACTTCTAAATAAAAGATTTTTTTATGACAAATCCCAAATTAAGATGTTTCTCATATTTCTGACTGTCAATAATTTAAATTAAAACAACATACCCATTATTCCAGGCCATGCTAAATCCTCATTATCATCTCTCTCTTTTCCTGGTGCCAAATGGTTAAACCTATCCAGATGTTCCAGTAGGCCAGCCAAGAGAGGAATTGCCCCAGCTTCTTGCATTAATCCAGGACTTTTACTGAGCAGGAGGACAACAGATACTATCAACTCTGGAAGAAGAACACCTAAAGGAGAAAGAAAATATAGTGAACTCTAAAGTATATATTTTATGACAGACATCATTTCAAAGCATCCCTTAAACTGAGTTATTAAAAAACACCTCAGGCGTTAGATTCTGTTCCCTTTTCATTAAGTGATGATTTGATACTTTATAAGTATAGAATTTTTATTTTACTAAGCTATAAGAACATATTTTTCCTAAAATAATTTCCTTCAAAAATCACATATATTAAATATTTCATCTATCCTGAAAATTCTAAGAGCATATCAGTACTCTTTTTATCATAAAAAGGCCTCAGGTTCAATTTCCAACTAACAATTTCTTTCCATTTATTCGATAACAGGTTAAAAAACTCCTACAGAGGCTATACATCGCAATACAAAAATTTCTTAAGTTTCTAACAGGAATAAGTCTTTTGTCATACAGCAACAAAATTCAAAATTAATATCAACCTCTAATTTAAAGACATGTTGAGATTAATCGAAATCTAAGCAATCAAAAATCGCATTCATGTATTACAAGAACTACCTGTTAGATCACCGTCCACAACACGAGATACTTCTGCAAAGTGCCGATAACTAGTAGATGCAATGCTAGTTGCCACAGGCAATATATCTCCAATGTGTGTACACAAAAGAGCTGTATATTTTTTCAGCAAAGAACCAACTCCTAATAGCTCAGGACCTTGAAGAAAAAATTACAAAATTAAGAATTCTATTTCAAATTGCATTTTATCTGTTATTATATTATGCTGCTTTGTTTATAATTAATTAAAGTTTTACCATCATTCTCTAAAGGAGTTAACCTTTTTTATGTCACGCACCTTGCTTTGGCAGTCTGATAAAACCAATGGATCTAGTCTCAGAATATTCATAATTGATAGATACGCTAAATTTTACTTAGAGGCTGGTGAAAATAAAGATGTAGTTTTTTGCCCCTACTCAAGTTCTTCAACCTCCTGAAACCTATCCAAGGATCCCCAAGGGATCAACGGACCCCAAGTTAAGAACCTCTGTACTATGTACTCCTCTCATCTACACTACTCTAGTAATCAACTTAAGTTTAGTGCCTATCCATTCTCCCCATCCCATAGGTCTTGTCTATATGCTTAGATCACATGGTCAGGACTCTTAATGTATTATTAGATCACATGACCAGGCCTGTTAAACATTTAGTTATACAATACCTAGGACAGTTATTAAAGGAACAATGGAAATTTTATAACGTATAATTTCCAAATCCTCCAATTTAAGTTATTCAATAGGAATAATTCTTGGCAATTTTCCAGAAATGCTAGGTAGTACACTGGATAAAGGGCTAGACCTAGAGTCAGGGAGAGTTAAGTTCAAATCCAACCCTAAACTCTTGCTAGCACTCCGTCTGCCTTAGTTCTCTCAAGTATAATATAGGGATAATAATAGCACCTACCTCCCAAGACTGCTGTGAGGTTCAAATGAGATAATATTTGTAAAGTGTTTAGCAGATTGCCTGGCATACAATAAATGTGTGGCTCTTTTTTTAAAAAATCTCAATTCTTTTCAGCAATAAAAATACTTATACTTTAGATGAAATGATTTAAATTGCTACCCTGTGATAATAAAGAGGTTTTTTTCCATACAAAATTTTAATATTTTAATCCATTTAGTTGTTTTCCATTTCAAACCAGTAGTATCTTCAGTTTCATCTTTTCCTATCTACAAAACCTTGTTTTGTTAACCCAGGATGGAGAGGAAAGGGGGAATTACAGCACACATGCAAGTGTGCATGTGTCTGTGTATGTGCGTGTGTCTTGTGTGTGTGCATGTGTCTGTGTGCATGTGTGTATTTTTTAGAGAGCCAATCTTAATCATGGGGAACTAGAAGAACTTAGATGCAAACATATAAAAAATGCAGCAAGAGTCAGTCTACTGAGATGGAGCAATTTACTTAAATGATTCCTTATTTCTTAAGTATGATAGTTCCAAATGCTCTGACACTGGTATGTCTATTATAATTGTGATAAGTTTACTCTATTTAATTTGAAATAACAACTTTACTAAAGAAACACAAACTTGTATTCTCTGACATGATCTGTATTCAGTGTAAAAGCACAATTAACTAAAATTGCTCAATGGTTGTAATAAAAATATGTTCAATAGGAAAACTGATGTCATTTAACTGATTCAACTGATGTTAAAATTAATGTTGTTAATTTTAAATTAGCATTTAATATGAACATCCAAGTCCAAATTGAAAAGTATAGATAACAGGCATCTTAAATACCACTAAAAAAAATTAAGCTACTTACCAAACGAATTTGAGACCTGACCACCATTGTCTCCTGGATAGAGTTTACTGACAAGCAAACGCTGAAAACGAAGCAATAAATCCAGGGAGGCAGATCTGTCTTGACTATATTGCTCATGGTCAAGACAGGATGAAATTCGACGAGCAACATCTTTCAATTTGGCTATTGTCTGTGAAGCAATATTTCTAAGTGAAATAAAAAGATATTGTTTAAAATGTTATTACATTGTGCAAAAAAGGCTATGATATTCTCTGAAAAGCATCATAAAATTCTACTCTGTTCTAAATTTGCAATTAAAAAAATAATCACATAAGTTGAAAAGAAACATAGTATGTATTCTTTTATAGTAACTTCTTTCATCAAGCATTCTCAAATTGATATTAGAATCTGAACGATTATTGAAGAGAATGCTGTGGACCACCAAACTGTTTAGAGCAATTACTGCTATAATGTTTTATGATTTTTTTTATCCAAACATGTTACTTCATTGACATAGGCAAATCCTAGCATGAAAACTCCCTCTACCAATGCATTTTGGCATGGCTCTGCAACTTTCTTAGCCTTAAAAAGTTGCGTGGAAGACTGAGAGGTTAGAGTAAGTGATTTGCCCAAGGTCCTATACTCTGTCATAAGCAATACAGAAAACTTACACAGTACAGGGTCTGCAAAGTCAGAAGAAAAATAAGTTTTGAAATGAGTACTGAGGTTTTCTCATGCAGTGAAGCAACACTGGATTTGAAGTCAAAAGACATGGATTTGAATTATAGCTTTGCTACTTATTACCTGAGTAAGTTTGGGTAAGTAAATGAACCTCTCTAGTCATTATCAGTTTCCACAGCTTAATAAACGGACTGGAATTAATCTCAAAGTTTCCTTCCAGCTCTAAATCCTATGAGCCTACAGTTGCCATTACGAATATATATGAACTTAAAATATTTCATATTCTAACTCACCAATTCTCTCATCTTGTGAGACTGACAAATAAAAGGGGAACATTTTATAATGGTACATTTGCCCAAAAAACTCTTTATGAATCAAATAACTGTAAATAACCTGGCAGAGCTTGGCTGGTTTTATGCAACTCATAAGGCATTTAATAAGAGCCTCATGTATAAAGCACTGAATCAGGCACTGGGGATACAATGAGATCATTATCATTCCTTTCCCTCAAGGAATAATCCCCTCCTTCCTACTTACGAGGAAGAGGATATAGGGGATACAATATTCACAAAGTAAACACAAAGTATACTAAGAACATTCATATTAACTTTGATGGGGGTTGTAAGTCTCTTGTAGGCACTGGCACCTGAGCTTAGATCTCAATGGAGCCAGAAGTTCTAAAGGGCGGAAGTTAGGAGAGAGGGCATTCATGTACAAAGGGCAGCCTCTGAAAAGGCCTAGAAACAGTCAATAATCTATCATGAATAGAGAATAGCAAGTCAGAAAGTCTGGCTTACAGAATAGAGTGTATGAGGTGGAGTAACATAAAATAAATACAACAGAAGTTCTCAACCTAGGGTCAATAGATTGTGGATAGAGTCTGTGGAAAGATTTCAGGGGAATTCATGAATTTAGATGGGGAAGAAATTACATCTTTATTTTCACCTCTAACTGAAATTTGGTACTTCCTTCAACTAGACAACTTGGCAACAGACATCATTCAGAGAAGGGATTCATAAGCTTGAATAGGCTGCCAAAGGGGACCACAACTGAAAAAAAAGTTAAGAACCCCTCTTCTAGAAAGGCAGGCTGGAATAAATAAATTTCTTCGGGCTTTTTAAATGCCAAACAATGGACTTTTCATTTTATCTTAGAGGTATAAGAGAATCACTGAATCTTCTTGAGAAGGAGAGTGACATGGTTTTATATCAGCGCTTTAGGAATACCAATTTGCAAGCTATGTAGACAGTAGACTAGAGAGGTGAAAGGCTGGACAAAGCAAAACTAAATAGTTGCACATTACAGTAGTCAGTCATCAGGTGACAGAGGGCCCGAACTAGGTTAGTAGCCTTGGGGAGTAGAGAAAGGGAACAGATGCAATAAATGTGATAGAAATAGAATTAAAAAGATATGAAAACTAACCAGACAAGGGATTGAGAGGCAGGAAATAATCAGGATGATAAAGAGTTTACATAACTTTAAGGATTTCATCCTTTTGTGAAGTAAAAAAGGACTCAGATCTTCATATTATTTTTTGTATAGATCTATCCTTATGTTTTCATACCCACTTTACAGGTTTTGACATAGAAACAATAGCCACAGCTACCAAATATCTTCTATTAAAGTTGTCTGATAGGGACAAATAATACCATGGTTATTGGAGGGAAAGGATGATATACAATCAAGCTGAGTAAAAAACACGCCAAAAGTAAAGCAAAAATCAGTAACAGAATTAGCCTATAAAGGAGCAACAGCAGCTAAAGCTAGCAATCTGACCTAGTTTCTGTATTAAGAGAACAAATTATTATGTTTTAAACTCCAAGAAGTATTCTTGAACAGAAATATTTTTGAACATGCTAACAGTAACCTTAGACCTCAAAACACTAGCCCTCCTGTCCACCCTGGAGTGTCAATGTGGTTTTCCATAGAACTTGCTTATTTGGGTCTGAGTCAAAAAAGCGAAGCATTTTCTCTAAGTTTCACAAAAGAAGAGGAGTTTTCAGCAAAACTCAGTTAACCTGTATCTTCTTAAAAAAAAAATCTAGATAACCCGTATGCTGGCTTCATTCATAAAGATTAAGAGGGGAAGTTGGTAAGGACCATTCCAAAGGTAGGCGGGTTTGCCTATTACACAACTCTCAGGTACTCCTTATCTTGACCTCATCAACTATCTAAAAAAGTCTGCAAGTTAAACAACACCTACAAGCAAGAGACAAGAAAATTGTAAGACATTCAGAATAAGGACCATGTATTTGCTACTACGTTTTAGTCACTTTATATACTAATGCCATGTGTACCCTTGAGAAATCTATCATTTTTGAGAATATTTCTGCTGATAACATCACCCAGAGGATTAATTCTAGGAAACAAACAACTGTATGGAAACAAGTATAAGAATGATGGATACCATGATTCCTCTTGTCCACTTTCAATTCACAATAAATGGATGCCTGAGGAACTGACTTGTCTGACCATGATGACTATCACTTTTTAGTGATGCTGAAGATTAGTACATACAAGGCCTTATCTTCCAGTTCATGGACAACCATTAGGATTTATACCTAGCACTAAAACTTCCCCTACTAGACAGGATAGTATGAATCTAATGAAGTAATTTCTTGACTTGCTTAAGGACAAATGAAAGAGCGAGATTGAGAATCTTGAACTTCCTGGTAAAACATAAGATGAAGTGTTTCCTATTATTTCGTGGTTTAAAAATAAACTTTGTTATATTTAAAACAGTCACACTTAACATTTAATAACTTGGAAAAAGATCATCTTTTCAAAGAATAAAATTCAGTCTCCTTCCTCAGGACCCTAATAAAAACTTATAATCAAGAAAGTCTTGACCACTGAAGTACAGAGTCTATATATTTCACCTAGCAGCTTCTTTTCTTTTTGTTTAATTATTTTTATTTATTTCAACAAATATTTCCCAACTACACAGAAAAAAAATTAAAAAGTTTTTAAACTGAGTTCCAAATTCTCTCCCTTCCTTTTCCCTTTTTTTGAGAAAGCATTCAATTTGATTTTTATTGTACATTCGAGGTCATGCAATACATTTCTATATCAACTATACTGTAACACACACACACACACAAGTCAAAATAAAGAATTTTTTTAAAACTACACTTCAATCTTTAGCAGCTTGTTTTCAAAATCGATTGGCAATTATTGGCCTCCTAAAAGCAATGGTCATAAGAAAAAAATTTATTTTCAAATTATTTCCCATTTTGGGGGCATTGTTTCTTAACTCAAATTCTCCAAATGACAAGCAAAATAAAATATATTTTAATGATTTTTTTTAAATTTTTACATCTAAAGTTTGGAAAGTATTTTATCACCTAACAGATTAAGTATTCAATAACAGTTTCATGTAAGAATCTCTATTTCACTGACAATACCTACAATAACTTTGTTGTACGTAAACTGAAAGGGAATGCTGGCATTAGAATGGTTCTGTTAATGAACACCCCTTACACCACATGGGCCCAAAAATACTACACAAGCAAACAGCATCAATGCATGTAGAGCTAAGGTAGCCAATCCCCATTCTAAAAGTTCAATGCAAAGACAGGATCTGGGGAAGTTATGATATATATAAAGATTTCTTATCAATTAACCAAAGACCCATTAAATCCAGTATTGAGCTTCTAACAGTGGCACCAAAGAAGGTGCTGAAGGAAGGGATTTCTGCCCTCAATAACATCAAACTTACTTCACTCCTTTCAGACTTATTTTTAGGTTTATTAACCATTGTATCCAAGTTTTTCATTTGAGTCAAAATTAATCAAAAATTGTTTGATTTCCTCCATGTGCTTGGTGCAGTGAGTGATAAGTATCAACTGTAAAAAGCTTTCTCTTTCATTCTGCAAAGGGTGCTGAATACTTTGGATATTCTCACTTTGGTGAACAAGCTATATTTAATCTATCCACATAGATAATTTTAAAATATGAAAGAATACAGGGAAAGATGCTTTACAAACCTTAAAATATTATGTAAAAAATATTAGCTATTATTAACAAGCCACCCACACCCATCCTAGTCTCTTATTTTACCAAATCTTAAATTTGTTTCACCACATGAAAACCACTGTTATCTTACTGATCACATTATTGGGATTCTTCTCCTCGTCTATTATGTCTTTCTTAAGATGAAGAGACCAGAATCCTTTAATACATACAGCACTCAGAACTCCAGGGACAGCTTAACTATAGCACTGCTACACAGGCACAGAATAACTTCTGCTGTTTCACTGGCATTGACCATTTCACTGACATGACCATAAAAGCACAATCGGTTTTCAAGGAACAACCTAGAATTACTCCTAGATTCTCTTCCTTCAGGGTCTTTGCTAGAGCTACCATCCACACTCATTATTTGGGATCCCTTCCATTTCTGCTTATTACAGGATATTGCCCCACCAGGTAACCTCCCTCACAATTCCAATCTCATAAAAATGTACCTTCATAATCTTTCTAATGGGTGGAATGATCTAAGTTACCTTGGTTGACTGCTTTAGCCAACGTTCTTAATGAGCAGCAAAGGGCCAATATATTTATTCTTGCTTCACCTCAACCCTAAAATTTACAGAGGAGTGATGCTGATTTTAAATCTGCCCACCGTTCCCACAGGACGTGAAGTAGCTGTCTTTATCTGATACTCCTCTTGGAAGAAAGAAAAAAAGCTTAGTAGAGACAATTATTCATGCCAAGCCTCATATGATAGCGTTCTGATATTATGCTTTTAAAAGACTATTTACCTAAGGAGCTGTTGTATTAGTTGAACCAGAGGTAAACACTGTTTTCCAGCAGATTCATAAATTCCAGTATTAATAAGGTCTTTGTCTAATGGCGTCCGACTCCGATGAAGTGTTGAAGCATTTGCTTCCTGTTCATCTATCTCTTTTTCCTTCTGAGCTTCTTTTTTTGCTTCAATATCCTATGACATATAAAGGAGGTAAATATTAATAGGTGTCTTGTTAGCAAACTAATAAGACTCTTAAGCAATCTAGGAAAGAAAACAGCAAAGTCAAGTCACTCTGGATTCTCATAGTTCAAAAAAGACATAGAAAGATTCTAAATTCCTAAAGTAAATGAGAAACTAACAAATTTAGCAAAATGATTCAACACAGAAATAAAATGCCTTGATATGGTATAATTAGACCAAACTAAGGCCCAAATAAAATGAGACCTTGTAACATCAATATTAGCAAATCTCACACTATCAGTTTTTCTCTCATTACTGATTCCTCCTCCTACACATATAAAAAAGTTCAGTCCTCCTTAAACCAGAAGAATAAACCTTCCTTCATTCTACATTACCAACTAGAAAACGTCCTATTTCTCTCCTTATTATACTGACTATTCTCTCAAGAAACTATCTACACTTACATACTGATCTCCTGTCATCTTCTTTCTCCCAAATATTCTAACAATGCTTTCTGTAAGGTTACCAGTGACCTAATTACCAAATTGAAAGGTTTTTTCCTCCATCCTCAGGGTCTTCTTCATCAGCTGCTGACCACCTACCTATTCAGCAATGTTGACCATTTTTCCAAAATTCTCTACTCCATTAATTTCCTAGATAACATACTCTTGTGACTTCACAACTACCTCTTTTGCAATCTCCTCTTTTCTTCCCTGTCTCCCAAATGAGAATAGTTCTCCAAGAATTTGCCCTTATTCCTCTTCTCTTCTATGTCTACCCATTCTGTCTCAACATTTTACATCCTTAAGGCTTCAATTATGCGGGTAATTATCCATCTCTAGCCACAATCTTCCTTGTGACCTCCAGTTCCTTATTTCCAAATGCTTGCTACATATTTCCATTCATACATCAAAACCATCTGTCTCAGATAAAGCTCAATTTCTTCCCTTCCCACTCGCAAATGAGTTCCACATCTTCTCACTGCACTACTTTTGTTAATTGTATCACTCTTCTTTCAGTCATCCAGTTTGCAACTTCTCTCATACTTTACTTCTTTCTTCCCTCACACCTCTATCAAGGCAGTCACCAAGTCCTGGTGAATGTCTCCTTCAAAATCTCTCACAGCCCTCCAGTCCTCTAAGTCTGTACTGCCACTATCTGAATGAACATCTACAGGGTGTCCCTCAAGTCTGGACACATAAGAAAATTGACAGCAATGTGGAGTTATTGCATCGAGTTCATGTGAATCTTGCAAAGCGCATCAGCCTTTGCATCACGAATGATGGAAATCTTATTGAACATGTTATTTGTTAATATTCCAATTAAATAAAATATTGTTTAAAATTTCATTCACTCCATTTCTTGAAAATATGCATTTTTACCTATGTGTCCAAACTTTGGGAACACGAAGTATATTAAGCTCATGCCTAGATTACAGCAGTACTCCTAACAGATCTCTAGGCCTCCAATCTCCTCAATCTCACATTTATCTTAAGGCACTGCTTTCTTTCCGTCAATCGGATGCTCAAAATCTTTAATGGCTCCTTATTTCTTTTAGGATAAAATACAAATTTCTTACTCTTATATTCCAGGTAGTCCAAAATTAAGCCCTGATGCTTTAAATTTTCTACGGTTCTCTCCTACTATCTCCTGCAAGTATTCTATGCATCAGCCAAAGTAAACTACACATTCCCCAACCCATTCTATTCTTTTCAACTCTGTTCTTCCTTATACAAGTGTATTCCTCTCTACTATCTTCTTACCAAAATTCCCTCCATTCTTTAAGGTCCAATTCAAATTTCACTATCTCCATAGATTCTTTCTTAATGACCCCAGTCAGAAGCCATATTACCTTCTTATGAATTTCTACAGCAGCCTGTAAGCTTCCCAAAAAGAGGAACCATTTCACACACCTTTCTCTCACATTCTGTGCCTTGCCCTGCTTGTGTTCAAATATCTGTGATAGATCAATAAATCAATAAAGACAGATAAAATAGATGAATGAAGTTATTTAATAAATGTTTTTCAATGATAGCAACTAGATTCCACACAAAGTAAAAAATTTTCCCTAAAAAAGATTTTTGGATTGCTTATGACAGGGGTGGGAAACCTGTGGCCTCAAAGCCACATGTGGCCCTCTAGGTCCTCAAGTACAGCCCTTTTACTGAATCTAAACTTCACAGAACAAATCCCCTTAACAAACTTGACAGAACATAATCTATATTAGGTCCCCACAGGTGTTCCTTTTCCTATCTTTCATGATAAATTTAGTCTGTTCCTTCAAGGAGATGTCTAAGTGCTCTATAATGACTGTTTAAGCAGCTTACCTGCAAACGTAAGAAGAAACACGTTTGCAAGGTGAAACTGAAGCACAAAGAACATAGAATATTTTTATATATCCTACTGTGAAAAATTGAGAGTGCTAATATCAATATATTCCTCATTTTGAAAAATATAAATACTTCAGGGTAGAGGCAGTTATGTTGTAAATTTTTTTGTTTTTTGAAAAGATGTGGTCCTTTTACTACTGCTTATTTTAGGTAGGGTAACATATTCTCTCTGTTGCTCGCTCTCTCTCTCTCTCTCTCTCTCTCTCTCTCTCTCTCTCTCTCTCTCTCTCAATCTCTCATTTCATATTTTTCTGGCGACCAAAAAAGTAAAGGGCATTTCATTTTTCTACCTAATCTAAAGCTACAATACACCCCAGAACGAATGATCCAATGAATCCTTGGGATCTGTCCCTCTTCCATTACTTTGTCCTAACTTTCCAGAAGTATCTTTCACTGTAAGCTGAAGCCTCCACTTTTATCTTCAATATTGTGTAAGGCTCTTTTGAGCTTTATCACTGTTTCCCTTCCTTCTGCCTCTCTTCTCTACCTGAAATGTTAAACCTAAATTTTTTATGCAAAGTAGTTATTTGAGCAAACTCTTATGTTAAAGAACAATGATTTGCATATTTGTGTTGGGGCTAAAATCCTCACACTGTGATCAGTGTATTATTTTGTAATTTTGTAAGCTTAATAAACTTAAATTTATGCTTTCAGAGGAAGACTTGTAAAAGTATGAGTCACTGGGTACAATCCACACTAATGTCTAAAAGATGCCAAATTCAAAGAATTCTTGGAATAAAAGAAATCACATATTCATGAAAAAGCTCTCACTTATATGTGTGTGTGCATGCACATGGAAATACCACACAAACACACACACATGCAATATATCAAAAAAACTTTGTCAGATTATACCTGGATTTCTGCAGTGATAGCAGCATTTAATGCAGACTCTAATCCTCCATCAGCCATCAAACTGCCTACGAGAAGATCAATCATAAAACGACGTCCTGGACTTACATTCATGTCATTTCCTGAAACTTAATGAAAAAAAAAAAAAGAAGACTTGAAGTGAAAGCATATCACCAGCCATGGTGGGGTGGGGAATGGGAGAGATGAATGGTAGGACTGTGAGGCTCCTACATCTTTTATCTATTCTTTTTTTCCTTAGTCCCGCATCTATTTCCAAGCCTACCTGCACTGGGTAAGAGAGCTGAAAGAGCTCTTGCTCGTTCCTCTGCTGTTGGAAGCAGCACAGACCATCCACTCTGTAGTACTGCTTGAGCAGCTGATTGCACTGTGTTAAGAACTCCAGCATTACTTGCTAGTGTTACAACTGTCTGTTTCAAGCTATTCAACAGCACACTTCCCAGACCCAATCCAAGGCATTCTGGATCAACCTGGTGACTAATAGCAGCATGCAACTGAAAGAAAACAAGTTAATTTCACTCATACTTTGAACAATTAAATGGAAATCTATCATCAAAATTCTAAGAACAGAGTAGAACTTCATTATAATGTTGATCTAAACAAAAAGAAAATTTATATTTATGCAGCACATTACAGTTTAAAAAGGACTTTCTTCACAATGATCATTTTGCTGTATTATAACATACCAGGAAGCTTAGGTTTTAAGGGCTAAAGGGCCCTGCCCAGGATCACAAAGCTGAGGAGGTCCTGGAACTTCAGGCCTTTAACAAGAAATATCATGTTCCTGTATTCCACCTGCCCTCAGTAAAAATAACTGAAATTTTAAAAGCACTTTCATACATTAACTGATTCTCTCAGTCATCTCCTCTGTGGAGTATTTTCTACACTTTCCCCCCATTCTCATCAGCAAGAATCTATTCTCAGGCCTTACATATTCTTGTTTTATGCCTCCTTTAAGATCTTATAATAAGTCATTTTTATTTATTTTTGTCTACCATACCTCCATAAGATTACAGATTACGCCTAATCTAATTTTTTTCATCTCTCCTAGTACCCGGAAAATGAGGTCTGCACGTATCTGCTTTGATAGGAACTTAATGTCTGTTAAGGCTAACATAAAGTTAGCATAACCCTGATATAAATGCCTCAAAATACCAGGATTAAGTCAAATTGTGGGTCAAATCATTTCTTTCTGACATGATTTCTGACATTCAAGTCTCTAACCTTATTATAAAGTCTATGAGACAGAAAATTGTGGCCCAGTAGAAAAAACATGGAATCCCTCAAGGAGTTCAAATTCCAACTCTGCCACATTCTAGCCATATGAACTTGGGCAATCATTTAAATTCTCTAACCTCAATTACCCTTCCCAAAAGACCAATACATACACTATTGACTTCAAAGGGTTATTGTGAGGGAAACAATTTGTAAACTTTAAAGAACAATAATTCTTTTTAGAAGGAAAAGAAGCATCATTGTATATTCCCCCAAATAGCAGACTCAATTCACATCAACAAATGTGTGTTAACGGCTACTCTACACAGAGCACTGTTTTTGGTACTAGGAACAAACACAAAGTTTTTTTAGATAAAGACATTCCTGATGTACTGGATTTGGGCTGGCTGGTCATGGGATAATAAGTACAGATAAAATACACAGTATACTTACTGGATAGTTGCAAAACCAATTAGTACATAAGGTAGTTAGAAAAGGCACAGAGTATGCACAGAAGAGCAAATAGCATTAAGTTAAGAATGGAAAGGTAGAGTAGTACCAGACTAAAGAAAGCCAGAATGCCAAGCAAAGCAGTCTGACTTTTACTTGGTAGGCAAGAAAGATATTATGAAAGGTTTTGAGCATAAGGTTATTACACTAATTCAGGCAGGTAGAAATGAAAGCATATGCTAGGTAGTGGCAATATAGAGACAAGCATATAATTCAACCAAACTAGAAAGGCCAATGTGGAAAATAAAATTAAATGGCATGGACTTAAATCTTCCTCTTTTGTTTTTGCTTACTTTGTAAATGTAAATTTTAATGAGTTTAAATTTATATTAATACAATATATCAGAAAAAAAAAAGGAAGACTGTATGTGTTCTTGCATTCCCCTGAGTCTTGACTTAAGAGACCATATAAGTCACTGGACCAATTTCCATAACTTGTCAAAAAAAAATTTAGATTACCATACCACAGTCACACCTTATATTTGCAAAATTTTGTTAGTAATTCATACAAAATGTTAGCACCTAAAAAATTTCTTCAATTATTTTCTAGATATTCTTAAATATATCTGAGCAGATATTTGAAAAAAAAAAAGGAATATAAGATACCTGAAGTCTCAGAAGGTTCAGCGTTGCCACTGCCATACATTCCTTCTCCTGTGGTGGTGGCCAGTCAGAGGTGCCATCCATCCCTTCACTTACTTGTCGTAATAAGAGATCCAGCTGTTCAAATGTCATTGGGCAAACATCCACCACGAAAGGTACACGTAGGCCAATGGACCACTCAGAACAAGAAGACCAAGCAAAACTCTATACGTGAAATATAAGTACCTAAAATGAATCTCCAAAAGTCAACTTGATGTGCTACAAAAGATACAGTGTGTCATAAATACTATGGATAGCCATTATTCAATGCTTCATTATTATAGCTGTCATTTCCTCTTTAATCTTTTCTTTCCCAAGTGAAACCCAATTGTTGAAATTCTCTAAAACTCTCTATTTTCCAGATGTCTCTGTCTCTAGTTCTTTTGGTTATCTCTCTCCCTGTTATCTTCTCTCTAACAGGGAGATGTTTAACCTTGTTTGTTCCATGGACACCTTTGGCGGTCTGAAGAATTCTATGGACTCCTTAGGATAATGTTTTGAAATATGTAAAATAATACAGTATAGGATTACAAAGAAAACCAACTACACTGAAATACAGTCATCAAAATATTTTTCTTAAATGAGTTCAGGGGCCCCAGCTAAAAAAGCCCTACTCTAATCTCTCTTCTATACTTTCTCTCTCAATTTCTAGGAGCCACAGGGCTCATTAGAAAAAAAAAAATTCACTCTTCAGCTGGAAAATTCCTGTTAGTTATTATTTTAGTTAGTAATTATATAGGCAATTAGAATGTGAGCAACAAATTAAAATTATGCATTCAAAATAAAATGGAAAACACCTTTTACAATTGATACACCATGAATACTCAATGCAAAAGCAACTTTTAGATGATAATTTATTATGTGAGGGGAAAAGTCATTGCCATCATCTTTTCTGAATATAAATTCTAAACCTAAAATAATAATGTCCTTGTTTATGAGGTAGAGATAAACAACAGAACTGACATCTAGTCCTTAAGCACTAAAGATACTCCTACGGTGAAAAGGAAACTGGCATTTATCCATATCACAACCAAAGCAGAAAGCAAAAAGAAGTCAATTTTGAGGCTAGGTCACTTACACCACTTTTGAAATTCTGAAATAAGATATACAACTTATTACTAAGAGTTCTACAGAACAATTTTGTACTAGGGTCAATGCTAATAAATGTTATCAATTCTATTCCTAAAAAAAAAAAAATCAGAGCTATTTGAAAGCTATACTGACAAACTAACAATGATTATAATGCTGTTCATCACTAATAATGTTCCTACAAATAAGCAATCTTTTGTTCAATTGGCTTCACTCATTCTAGACGTTTCACTTAAAGATAAGCATGAATCAACAGTAACATCAGAAATGACTTTCTTATTGCATTCCATTTCTTAGTCCATTGAGTCATTCACTCTCCTGTAATAAAAATATGAACATAACTTCCTAATTCTCAGGCCAGAATACTTAGTTTTTAGTTCACAGAAATGGTAAACCTTTAACTCAAAAATCTGGAGACAAATATGTCCAAATTCAGAAAAAATGTATCCTAATCTTTAAAACTTCTTTTACTATACTTAAAAAACAATTATAACTCAGCATCTCTCAGGCAAATAATTAACGCCTCTTCTTCTACTCAGGAAGAGAATGAAATACTGGATTAAAATATCAAATAATAGGGGCAGCTAGGTGGCGCAGTGAGTACAGTACTGGCCCTGGAGTTAAGAGGACCTGAGTTCAAATCTGACCTCAGACACTTGACACATGTACTAGCTGTGCGACCTTGGGCAAGTCACTTAACTGCAATCGCCCTGCCCAAAAAAAAAAAACCAAAATAAAAAAAAATATATCAAATAATAAGGTGTTTTATTCTTTTTAAACATTTTTTTTTAAAAAAAAGCTGAAACTTTTATTAGTTACCTGAGCAGGCCCACAAGCAATTCCCACTATATGTTTTGTATCTAATCCTGGCAATGCAGTAGGTTCAGGTTTGGTAATCCGGAGGGTGTCAAAATGCTGACACTGATCATTGCTTCCCCAGCTATGAACTTCACTATCCTCAGTAAGAGCTAAGCAGTGTGTAGAACCAGCAGCCACATCAACCACTTTTTTACCTATTGGACAAAAAGAAATTCAAGTTTGCTATTAATTATCAAATTCTGATAACAAGAAAAATAACTTACAGCACATCATAACTTGTTTTACAGTTAAATTGCTTTATATCCATTTATTAGTGTGATCTCAATAAATTTAAATGTATACTGTACAGCATTATTACCCCTTTTCCAGACAGGAAACTTAGGTTCAGAGAAGTTAAGTGATCTGACCAAGGATGCACAACTGAATTCAATAAATGTTTATTAATCATCTTCTTTTTACAGAATTCCATGCTAAACACTATTACATGCTTATAGATATAGCATAGCCAGGACTGAAAGCAGAATTTTGTGACTCTGAGGCCAATGTTTCCTATACTACAGGCTGCAGTCTCTCAAGAAAAGTAAGATGTAAGAAATCAGAAGATACCAAAACTAAAACAAAGGTAATTCAATCTTTTATTATTTAGTAAGATTCATCTAGGTTTTAAGATTATTGCCAGGCTTAATATCACTAATGTTGCTTACGAACTACAAGTTTTAAATGCCAATAATGTAATCAGTAAATACTAAAGAGAGGAGACTGTTAAGTTCATCCCTCCTTACTAAACTTCTCCCTGATTCAGACAAGTGCTTGTCAAATAATTATCCCCTTTTCTATTCGCTCGATGACATCACTTCTCAAAAATAACTTGCTTTTCAAGCAAGCTCTCTCAAGGTAATACATTGAAATACACTGCTGAAGTAAGCAAAAAAAAAACCCTTTTAGGACTCATCAGTAGTTTAAATGTAAATGTTAAGAAATACTATAATTTATAGGTGGCAGAACAAGACCAACGCAAAGAGAATCTCCTAAGAGATCACAACGTTCCTAACTCAGCTGGAAGTAAAAGGCTCTCAAATAAATGCAGTAGCAGCTGTGCTCTGAGCACTGATAGCACCACAAACTTCCACGAAATACAAGTAAAAAATGACAAAAGCGAATGAAATCTGCTACTAAAGGGAA
Source organism: Phalanger gymnotis (assembly GCA_028646595.1). NCBI lineage: Eukaryota > Metazoa > Chordata > Mammalia > Diprotodontia > Phalangeridae > Phalanger > Phalanger gymnotis. Next base: position 495,684,881 of record CM053622.1, on the reverse strand, counting down.
AAATACAGACAAAAGGGTGAATATGTATAACGCTGTAAGGTTAATCAAGTATACAGTAACAGCAAATCATAGTTCAATTTAATGAATAAATACTAACTGTCCAGTGAAGAGAGATAGGAAGCTTAGTCAAGCATGGTCCTCACCCTTATGAAGTTCAGTCTATGAGTATTATGTAATATGTCAAAAATAACTTCAATACAAAATATTGCATGACAAGTGCACAGAGAGGTACACACAAAGTATTACACAGAAGGTCTGAGGAGAGGACAAGGATAACCATTTGAGAGATCTGAATAATAATAAATACCACCTTCCACTAATACATAACTCTTATTAACAGCATTATAAAAATGCTTCTTTTAAAAATTGCAGATTGGTTCATAATACTTAGGAGAAGGAATTAAAATGCTTCATCTAAATTTATTCATTCTAAATAAATGAAAGTACATGTATAGACATATAAATTATATGTATACATATTTAATTTTATTTACGGGATAATTTTTACTTATTCTTTAAATGGAGGGAGCCTTAACAGTATAACCTTAGATTATAAGAACTTAAATTTGCTTGGGTAGTATTTCTATCATATTGTTAATACCTGCAATTAATAATGAGCGAAGGCTTTAAATCTATAAGTGTAGAGAACTATAAATTTTAGTTAAAAAATATTAAATCCTTCAAAGAAAAATATCAAAGAAACCAGACCATATTTCTAGTTAAGGAGAAGACATTAAAAAAAAAAACCTTGTTTTTTTGTTTGTTTTTTTTGCATTACACTGACCTTGTAAGCCTTCTAATAGTTTGGGATATCGAACATGTTCCTCCGTTCCATGCCCAAGTCTCTGATTGTCACCTTTTCCCCATGAGTAAACTTGGCCATCTTTTGTTAAAGCAACAGAAAACTGACTCCCACAGCGTACTTTAACAACATCTAGGTCTTGAAGTTTTTCAATAAGTTTTGGTGTTTTACAACCATCACTACCACCTCTTCCTAGTTTTCCATAATCACCATCACCCCAAGACCAGACTTGACCTGGAAAACAAAATATGATACTCATTTCCAGGTACATCACATTTTCATAATCAATGAGGATAATGACATATCAAAATGGGAACTATCAGATTCCTAAAAAACTGAAGTTATTTTGGAACAAAAAAATCTAGTCTCACAATGCTTTTCATATAAAAAGGTGGCAATAAATACTAAATTATACTTTTATTGTTACTATTATAATAAATTAATAAATCTCTAATTTACAGTTAACAATTCAAATTGACATGGAATTAACAGAGAAAAGAAAAAAATTACAAAATAGAAAAGTTACTAGAAATATAAATAAAACTCTGAATCGTATCTGCTTTGACCTCAATTAAGTACTTCTTTAACCAAAAAAGGACTGGTAATATGAAAACATAATATATTTTCAAATAAAAGGGCAAATTTTTCTTCCAGAACATAATTCAAATTCCAAAAATATACTGATATATTGTGGGATGAAAAACCAAATGTACTGAGGAACTCTAATGTAAAATACAGCACTCTGGGGCAGAAACAGCTAAACAGCTGTTCATGCGGGGAGATAAATCTTGTATGTTTTAGTACTCAATGCTAACCAATAATATGGTATAGCATCCTCAGCAAAATCTAACTCCCCCCCCCAAAAAACTAACATTCATAGGCTGTGAAAATAGAAAAGTACAGAGTCCTAAATCTAGGAGTTGATAGTTTGGCTGGACTCTGCCCTGGTTAAACTACATCTGCAATATTGTTTTGGTTCTAGTACATATATTTACATGCGTATTTTTAATAGGCTCAACAAGTTGGAGTATACCCAATAAAAGGTAACCATGAAGGTGAAAAGTCTGTAGATTTTATCATAGTAGAAATATTTAAACAAACAGAATGTTTAGACCAGAAAAGAAAAGACTAAGTTATGGGAATAGTTTGTTAAGTTTATGGGGTCTTTTATTTTGGAGTGTAGGTGGGAGAGTGGGAGACGAAGGGGGCACGGAAAAGAGACATTACTGTCATCAATTATTTGAGGGTTGCCACACAGTTCCCATTTTCTCTGACACCTCAGAACAGAAATAGGACCAATGGATAGAATTACAGGGAGTCAGGAGATTTTGGCTAACTCAGGTAACCTGATTCCAAATTCATCAGAATTTAAAGTTCACAGTGAGCAACAAAAACTTAACAGTAAATGGTACATAGTCCTAACCTCTATATGGAAATTTTATGAAATTTTCTTAGTTCCTAAAGAGTAAATCTTGGGGGGCTTAAAAACCACAAATGTTAAATCATCATTAAATACTGAATTTAGACTACACTCAATTTGAAATGGCACCAGTCTTATTCTTTCTAAAAAATTAACACTTTAGAAAATATATGCACATACTTTTCTGTCATTCTTAACATATGTAAAAAGAAAATGAAATTACTTTTTTTAAATATACCTATTTTTAAATATAAAATTTTCAAATATTTATGCTGTTAGAATAGTCAAACTAAGACAATCATTAAGTAGAAATTATTCTATTTCAAGTTACTTTATCTAATCTAGCATTCTCCTACAGGACAAAGAATACCACATTCAAAAGCAAAAGACTGGTGCAGAAGCATGTGGTTGAAAAAAAACCTGCTAGATTTGGTGTCAGAGAATCTAGGATCATATCCCAGCTCTGCCACTAGTAAGTGTGACCTTTGACAAGTCGCAACCTCTGGGCCTTAGTTTTCTCATCTACGAAATAAGGAGACTGGATCCAGCTGACCTCTATGATCCTCTCCAGTACCCTAAATCTATGAATCCATTATTCCAGTAGGCCATTAACACTTTCTATCTCTGGACAAGCCATTTAAGTTCTTCATCTATATGAGACAACTAAAACTTCACTTGACTTGAGAAAGAAAGCGGAATTAAATGATCTGTAGAGATCAATTCAGAATCCAAGATCTATGATTTTAAGGTCATAAAACTGAAATTCAAAGTTCAAAGTCCTTTTAAAAGAATGTCTACATTAAGAAGGTCTCATTGGGGAAAAATTCATTTCTCACTTACCATTCTCAGTCACTGCAAGAGTCTGAGCATCCCCACTCCCACAAGAGACATCAATAACCTTCAGTCCTTTAAGTCCAGTTACAAGCATTGGAATTGTCTGATCTTCACTTGAGCCTTCAAAATAGAAAGTTCTGTCACATCAATCAGTGAAAGCTTATAAAATGCCTCTTATGTGCTAATAAGCATTTCAGATATAAATATGAAAGTTAAAAGTCCCCTACCCTAAGGGAAATCACTTTTGCACCCTTATTGAGGTCAAACAAATTTTACCCAAAAAGTTATCCTTTAATAAGTTTATATTAAAAATAAAAACATACCATGTCCCAGCCTGCCATAGTTTCCTCGACCCCACGTATATAACTCTCCTTCAGCTGTAATGGCTGCACTATAAGTACTTCCACATGCAATGTGAACTACATGTTTCCCAGCTTGCTTTCCTGAGAGAGCTGATATCATCTTAGGTTCTTCTAGAGGCCTAAAGAGAAATACAGAAAACAGGAGAACTTCTAAAAATTAAAATACTACTTAAAATTACTTTTAAAATTGTTTTATGAAAATGTAATGTGTTTTGGAACCATATACAATGTGATTTTTTAGTTTGTTTCACATAATCCAAAGGATTATGCAAATATGAATGTAATTTTAATTCTATGTATGCAAATTACAGAATAACAATTATTTCAGAATAGGAAGGACTTTTTAATAAATTTTCAACCATTTAAGTGTCTAGTTTAAAAATATCTATAAGTGGCTCAAATTTCAATCTAGCTCAGTAGATTGAATCTGGCCTGCTTATGAAAACAAGCGTTACAAAGGGCAAATCCTTAATAAACTTTGTTTCTCCTTGGCTAAGAAGGCTTGAGTCGAATTCATTTGGCAGGACCCAGCACGTTGGCATTTTGGGGTCTCAAGCACCCCTAAAAAACTATGGTTCTCTACCTCATTTTTCTTAAACCTTATCATTTTTGGTTCCCTGAGACTGGGAATACTGCTAATCTCAAGTTCTTCTCCAGCCAAGACTGGAAGGTATGTAAGTCTCTCCCTCTCTGGCTTTTTGGGCCTGACTTCTCAAGTACCCACTAGGTCAAACAGCTGTAAGTCTGTCTTGTACTGAGCCTGACACTCTCAGGTTCTTGGTCCAATGGCTATATTTGAGGCCATGGACCTGGGCACAGCTTCTGAAGCACAGAGGACAAGGACAGGTGCCCTATCTGGAAATACATGTCCAATAGCACTACACAACTGGGAAAACCAGGTACCTTTTTGGGTTTATTTTTTTCTTTTTTTGTTCCTTTTTGAGGCTTACTCCCAGATCCTCCTTTGCAGAGGAAAAGGCTTCCAGCCCCCCAAGCCCATAATGCATCAAGCTTTTTCAATCCCCAAAAATTTGCCTTTGGGTTGTCTTTTACGAAATTGGAAAAAAATTTAGTTTCTCTAAAGAACTTAAAAAGAAAAAGTTGGTGTTCTTTTGCAACACTGTTTGGCCTCAGTATCACCTAGAACGCCAGGAAGCATGGCCCATTTTTGGGACTTTACAATATAATACTCTCTTGCAGTTAGAGTTGTACTGCGCCAAGAAGGAAAACGGAGAGAAATAATGGCCTTCATTAAGTTCTCTCAGAACCCTGTTCTCAGAAAAGACTGTAAGATGCTCATAGCTACAGCCCCCAGCCCCACAAAGGGGCAATAGGGATCAACAGGACATTTTGGATGACGCCCTTCTTATGGCCCCCAGGACTTTGGCCCCAGCCCCTCCTCCTACTCCCCAACCTCCCCTGAGCACCCGTTTCCTGTGCTCCCCTTCCTTAGCCACCCCCTCTTTCCCTTAAGTTTCCCTTCCCTTATCCTCTAGCCCAACCCCCCTCTTTTCCTGCCTCCTTCACAGTCCAAGTCTCCTATTCTGCATCTCCTCCCATGGCCACTATTCCCTTGGCAAACCTTGCTCAGGTCCCAGCCAAGGGTCTTGTTGAGGTGCCTCCCTCTGTGGCCCCTTCTCCTGAAGGGACTCCTACTCAGGTTCTGGCCTCGTGGCCTGCCCCTACTTCAGTCCCTGCAGTATCTACAACCATGGGCCCTTCCCCAAGGCAACCCCCGAGGCAGTACCTCCTCTCCTGGTCCCTCTCTCTGAGGTGGTGCCCACTCAGGTCTCTTTGTTATCTCCCTGTCTGACCCCTACTCCTCCTCAGGTACCAGCTGATCTTCTCCCTTGCCAGCCAGATACCCCAGCCTTGAAGTCTAATACAGATCAGCCAGATCTCTCTCCCCAAGCTCCTGTCCCCATAGGACCCTCAAGGCTTTATCCCCTGAAGGAAGTGCCTGCCCCACCCAGTGGGACAATTAAGAGTCCATGTTCTGTTCTCCATTTTGGATCTCATTCAGGTTAAAGAGAAACTGGGGAGATACTCAGAAGACCCCACTAAGTTTGCTGAGGATTTCAGGGATCTGTCCCTACAATCTGAACTTTCTAGGGGTGATTTGCATATCCTCTTCTCTACCTGTTGTACCACTGAGAAGAGGAAAATCTGGGAGAACAACCAAAAATTTGCGGATCATTTGGCTAGCAATGACCCCACAAAATATCTCCCAGGAACAGTTGCTGTTCCCACTAGTGACCCAGGATGGGAATAAGGTAATTTGCCTGTTAGAAGGCCTAAGAACTGCATTTCAAAAGCAAATAAATTTTCAAAAAATTAGAGAAATTAGAAGAAAAGGAAAACCCTGCCCTTTTCCAAGACCAGCTAGTAGGAGCTATTAAGAAGTATACGAATTTGGATCCTGATTCTACTGAAGGAGCGGCAATCCTTAACATGTATTTCATTAATCAGTGTGCCCCAGATATTAGGAGGAAACTGCAGAAATTGGCGCTGGGACCCCAAACACCTCAGGCCCAATTACTGGAGACAGGCTTTGGAGTCTTTAGCATGAGATAAGTGAAGATCTCTCATAAAATCTGGACCTCGGCCTTTCTGTGAGTTGAGTGGGATGAATGGGGGTGGGGCCTTTTCAGGGTGGATCAGGGCTTCTGATTGTCAGCTAGGCCTAAGTTTTGAGTTACTACCTGTAGGAATACGAAACTGAGAGCAGCCTGAACCATCCCCAGCATGAGCCTGGCCAAATAAAGATAAAAGTGTTTTTAAGATTTGGCATTGGCTAAATTGTACCTGGGTTAGATTTCTCCTGAGATTGTGAGCCTGAACTCCATCAATGACAGTAAAGGTCAGTAGTGGGAAATGGATGGAACACGCTAAGGTATATAATCATGCTTTACTCCCTGTACTGCGCCACTCCTACTAGCTCACTGCTGGTGGTGATGATGCCCTTTTTTGCAAAATCAGAATAAAGAAATTTTCTGTTTCTACCTTGAGAGATCTCTGACTCTTTTAATTAACTGCTGGTGGGTGGTCTCCACTCACACACCTATTTCCAGCAGAGGAAAGAGAACGAGGGAAAGAGCTAGACACAAAGAACCTGCTCAATTCTTGGCTGTTGCTATGTCCAGGTAAAGACCCAAGGAGCGCTGCTCCAGGGGGCCCCCTTGGAGGAAGCCTGGCGACTTCGGCAGTGGGGAAACCTGCTTTTGAGGCCACAAGGAGGGTCACTGGTCCAAGGAGTGCCCTTCTAGGGCCCCCTCCCGGAGGAAGCCCCCTGGATCACTGCCTCCAGGGCCATGCCCAGCATGTGACCAGGAGGGGCACTGGAGAAAGGATTGTCTACTAGGTTGGAAAAGTGGTAGAGCTGCCTCCCAGTACCCTGTCCTCCAGTATTCTCAAGATTCAGAAAGAGGGGAAAACCTGGGGCTTGGCAATGTTCCCACTTTCTCCACCTCTCTCATGGAGCCCTGGACAAAATCGAGGCAGAAGGTAAGGTTACCCATTTTATCATGGCTATGTTCTCTTGTTTTAACTAATTACTCTGGCCCTACCCACTCCTTGACCCATCAGGTCACAGGCATCAAAGGGGAAATTAAGTGATGTCTCCAAACGTACCCCCTTCCCTTGTCTACTCAAGGATCTGTTGTTTGAACACTCCTTCCTTATGTTCTCCTCTTGCCCTGCCCCTCATTGGGAAGGGACCTGATGGTAAAATTGGGAAGCCAATTTTCTCTAGTTAAACCTCCCATCTCCCTTTTCCCTCTGTTCACCATACTTCCCCATGTTCTCCTAGAAGTGTGGGAGACAACTGAGCCAATTGTTTGGGATCAGGGAATTCCTGGGTGGGCTACTTCTGCCACCTCAGCCATAGTTCCCCTCCAAGATCCTAAAGTGTTCCCCCATTGCAGTCAATATCCAATTAAGCCCAAGGCCTGGGAGGGAATGCAATCGTTAATTGCTACTCAAGGCCCAGACTCACTCCCTCTAGAGTAGGGCCCCAACCACGATAAACCTTCTGGGTCTTTGAAAACTAAATTGACCACCACTCCAGCATTAGCTTTACCTAATCTAGAAAAACCTTTCACTCTGTATGTTGACGAAAGGAGAGGACATGCTTTGGGAGTCCTAATCCAGCTCTTAGGACCTGACCCCAAGCGACTTGCCTATTTTTCAAAACAATTAGAATCCACAGCTGCCACAGCCACTCTAATTGAGGAAGCTTCTAAACCTCTAGCTGACCAGGCCCTAGGATTTCTGACTCCCCATGGAGTTCAGGGCATCCTAGAAGAAGAGAGCCACCAGTGGCTGGCTAGCCACAGGCTCACCAAATATCAAACCTTGTTCTTAGATATGCATGACCTAATTCTTTGGGTGTGCCACACACTCTTGAACCCCAAAGCAGTGTGATAAAATGATTAGAGGAACTAGGTATGAAACAGTCATCTTTAATTCCCTCCAGGGAAATTATCCTTTCTCTATACTGCTATATGGTCTGTTTGGTTCTTGTTTTGCTTAACCTCCTTGCCAGGTTTGTCTCCTCCAGGCTCTAAGCCATCAACTTCCAGATGACTGCTCAGGCTATGTACTCCTTGAATGGGACCCATCAAGGCAGGGACAGCTCTACACCCCTTGCCAGCAGGAAGCAGTTCCAGAAGCTGAGACCTTCATCCCTGACCCCAAAAGAATTTGGGTCCCATTTGTTTGAGGGGGGAATGATGGGGGCACAGTCTCTGGGAACCCCCATGAACTCTCCTAGAATCTTCCCATTAGATCTGGCCTTCCCCTGAGGCCATAAACCTTTCATTATCTAGGCCTAAATCTCTACCTAGCCTAGCCCTCTATTGTCCAACTGCTTCCCACCCTTAAACCCATCAAAATCCCATTCTCTTGTTTCCTGGAATCTTGACCCCAGTCACCCCAATCCCATCAAGATCCTCCTTTAGACTCTTCCTCAAGACCCCCCTAAATCTAAACCCCTCTTCTAGTTACCCCAGAATACTTGACAACCCCTAGATCCCTCCCACAATCTTTTTGTATATAGGTCTCATCTTGCCTCCATGAAGGCGCTCAGATTTCAATCTAGTTCAGTCAATTGAATCTAGCCAGCTTGCGAAAACAAGCCTTACAAAGGGTGAGATTCCTTAAGACAATCCAATATGGCGAAACTTTAATAAACTTTGTTTTTCCTTGGCAAAAAAAAATAAAAAATAAAAATATCTGTAATCAATATGTTACCCAGAAATATTGTCTATGTAATCTGGACTATACATTCAAAAACATCCCTTAAAGAACTCAACTATGTTTTAAATAAACTTTTTTGGAAATTGTTCTAAAATATAAATTCTGAGTGTGGTTATTCTACTGTCACCTACCCCAAAAGACTCCCCCCAATAACCCATACTGACCTGAACCTTTTCTGATCTCCTAAAGCACTTTGTATGTGTCATTCATTTGAACATTAATACTTGGCACTATCACTTAACTCAGTTTTGCATGTCTTCCACCCCCCCCCCCCAACTACATGGGAAGAAGGCAAGGATGGTGTCATTTTTCTTGGTATTAAAATACTTATTAACTACAAAGTACAAAACACTATGAAAACCTCAAAGAAGGAGGATATTCCCAAATAAGAATATCTTCCTCAGTGCTTAATAAAGCATTACTCACAGCAAACCCTCAAAAAAAAAAAATACTTGAACACGACCTTCCTAGGGGTGAGCCATTTAGGCAGATTCACAAATAAACTATTTCATAATTAAGATTAAGTACAAAAGATATTTTTTTCCTACTGTAGCCTTTTAGCTAGATAGTCTAATCTGAAAAAGGCTATTATAAAAATTGTTTATAGTCTAATCTGGAAAAGGCTATTATAAAAACTGTTTATTGCCTCATAAGAAAACAGTGATAATACGTACACTGTATCACCATGGCCTAACCGTCCACCATCTCCACATCCCCAAGAAAAGACCTCTCCAGTGGCTGCCAAAGCCAGGTAATGGTGACCATCTGAATGCGCAGCAATTTTCACAATATTTCTAGAGGCAAGACCTTGAACCAGTTGTGGTCCCTAAACAGGATTAAAAAAAAAAAACAATAGTCACAAGAAGAAAAATCAGTAAAATAACTTAAAATACAATCTAGTAATACACTACATAGCAACAAATCTCATTTTACTAGAAGCCTCAGTCTAAAGTAAGTAAGGCTCTTTAGTTCCTCTGTTCTAATGCAGCCCAATTTCTAAACAGGGACTTAGGGTCTTCAACCTGCTTTACTATGAACATCAAATTTTAACTTCTAAAATATAGGAACTTTTGTAGCCTTTTGAAGGAAATATATTAAACAATTTTTAAGAAGCTCTATAAAGTATACTATATGTGTGAAAAAATCTAGAGGACCATTACATTTCAAGAATATCAACAATGTACATTTAGCCTCCTGTGATTCTGAATTATTTTGAGTCCTCTTCCATAAGTTTTTGCAAATTATGCCTTATCAATGCATTTGCACGGGAAGTTAAGTATAACAGGGAGAAACTAATTCCACAGTAAACAAAATGATATAGTAAAACAAAAAAGGTGAAAATGAGAACTATAATGACAACTCAATGACATGACATGAAATCTGAAAGAGGGGACTCTTGACATAAAACAAATCAAAACTAGTCAAGTTCCAAAAATGAAGAAATCTAAGAGACATTTCACCTTGATATCGCAAGTACAAATCTAGATTACGTATAGAAAAAAGGTTTAGAACGGGGGGGGGGGGGGGGGGGGGGGAGCGACACCACCTACCAGTGTGTCACTGTTGTAAGCCTGCATGTAAACTCGTCCATTCCGAGATAAAATTAAGAAACGCTTTTCCGCACAGGCAATCTGTGTGACCCCAAGATTTGCAAGTCCCTCACACTGAATTGGGCCAATCACATTAGCATAGTATTTCCATCCTATTAAGCCCCAACCTATGACTTCTTGTAAAGATCCCTGTAAGACAATTCAATTCAATAAACATTTATTAAGCACCTACAATAGACCAAGTAGAAATATTTTTTGCTGTATTTCTGAAGCAACATATTTTCAGACACTTATTTTAATGAATTAGGATAGCACAGCAATGTCATAATCAAATCATCTTGTGGGAAAACTGTAATATGCATTACTCCTAAATTCATACATGCAGAAGAAAAGAAAGCTACTTATATAAGCATCACGATACCGCTAACACTAAAAATATAAGCTACAGCTGATACACACCTTTCGAGTGACCATTATCCATTAAAATTTAGATCTCCTTTTTTAATACAGGCAGTCCAATAATAAATTCCTCAAAATCTTCTCAACTACAGATAGTTTCAAAATTGGATCACTGTTCTAAACGCTTAAGTGCTTTACACTCATATAGTGTACATAAAGCACTGTGCAATTAAATTTTGAACTAGAAGCCTTAAAAGCCTCTACTTTGCTCTAACAAGGAACTGAGCTCTCATTCTCCCTCACCCCTTCATATCACTCAACAAATATTTTAAAAGGGCCTACTCTGTGTTAGGCTGGAAAAGGCACGAACTTTAGGTAAGACATGGTTCTCTGCCTTATAAAGCTTATGGTATATTAACGAGAGAAATAAAAAGAGAGCCAATGAAAAGTAAACAATTTTCTTCCACTCAGGAGGCACATGTGGGTATGCTGTCCTCACCACTCCTCTTCCCTCCAGTAGTGGTATTACTAACATTGTTTCTAGTGAAGTGTATGTTCTGTTAAGTAGAAAGTAAGGCCTTAGAGGCCAAGGACCTAGCACAGAGTGCCTTGTGACCTGAAGGCACTTATTAACTGTTCACTGAAGAGGGCTTTTAAAGGGCAATCTCCCTCAGCAGACAACCAAGAACGACTGCCACCTCTGGAGCTTCAGACTGTAAGATCAAGAAAATCTGCAAAGGGCACCTTCACGTCAGAGTACCACATAACCAGGGAGGCCAAACAAATGAAAAACTCTGAGAAAGATGTTATTACTTAGCAAGACCAACCTTTCACCTAGAAAAGAATTTAAGGAAAATTGCGTTTGACATTAGGTACTGGCAATCATGAGGCTACCTTGAACAATCTGGAGAGAGAGAAAAAATATTAGCTTCCTAATCATGACCCTCTAAATAATGATAATGAGAAAAACTGCAAGACATTTTGTCAACCAGGAAACTTCTCAATATGGATTTGTTCCCATTGTCAGGGCAAAATGAGAAGTTAGACAGCTGATCATCGCCATCAACCTCGGCCAGATCATTTCTGGCAGAGAGTTAACATCAAGTAAGGGTGGGAGGCAGGAGCAGAACCTTTCCAAGACTGTCTTTGGGACAAATGGTGAAGACAAGCAAATTAATGTTTCAAGATTTAAGCAATTAAAGCTAGAAACTGAGGCACCCTGTAGAAACAGACACTAAATGATTTGAATCATTTGGGCTAGATTTTGACTCAAACCAATATGGCTTCAAAACAAAATTTTTAAAAATACTTATACTTAAACTCAAAGTTAAAGTTGATTTAACTTGGCCATCCAAATGTTACATGCAACTGGTTTGCTGTCAATTTGCTCTAAGAACACCAAAACAGCTCAAAAATAATGGAAGTTAGAGACTAAGACTGCAGAAAGTATGATAGACACATGGCCATCTTATAAAAACAAAAGGATTAATTAAGTTATTCTAATATAAGATCTCCAAAGCAATACTAAGGATATATGTGGTAGTTAACAAATGGTTTATCTATCTACAGTTTTTATTTGTGTACACTTGTATGCATACATATATTTTGTTTGTGCATATATACTGTTTGCCCATCCCAGCACAGCCCCTCCCAATTCATCAGCTGAAATTTGTCATTTTCCTCATCCTTATGATGGGGATACCACCTATAATATCTACCACAAAGGATTATCTTGAGATTCAAATTAGATAATACATATAAAGCATTCTGCAAACCATAAAGCCTTCTAAAGATATTAGCTAGTATTATTCTCAAGCCAAAGAACAGAGAAAAGGGAAAATCCAAAGGCTCTCTCCTCAGGAAGAGGTGAGAAGCAACAGGCTGTCTGGGAAGAGCTGCTAATTACCAGAGCTCAGGGCCACAGGATGGATGCAGTATCTGGAAGACGGAGGTGTGAGCAATTAAAGGGACCTTGGCTAAATCCAACCAATACCAGAGTCCAATACTAGAAGGTCAGAGAAGGTTGGAGTTCAGCTGAGAGTCCAAGCCAATTTGCAGCCCTGGGCTTCTGGAAGGTGAATGTGTATTTTTATACCTAGATACAACACATAAAACACTGCCTTCCACCTTCTAATTTAAATTTTGCTGGACACCATCCTGCCACAGGGAGTAAAACTCAATAGCCTATTCTAAGAAGTGGCAGGCACTTTAAGGACTTTCAAGACCTTCTGTAAAAAACAACTGATCTCTATTCTCTTCTGATTAAATAGTCTAGTCTTTATAGTTTATGGTTGAATTTGGAGTTTTCCTAAGTTTGCCAGGTTTAATAGATGGTTATTCTTGAGAAATGGGGAGCAAATGTTGTTGTCAACAGCATAAGCTACTGACAAAAGCCACAGGAAAAATGGCATAAAGTAGGGAAGAGAATACAGCACTGACAGTCATTCCCTTAAAAGACTTAAGCAGATTCAGGACAGATTTAGTCTAGGATAAGATAAACAAGGAATAATCTATTACTCAGAAAGGCAAATTAGAGAGTCTACACGGTCACTGACAGTAAACCAGGGTGATTTTTTTGCTTGTTTCCTCACTTTGAGATGTAGGGGACCTGGAATCTGTAAAAGGGATCTATTCATGGTAATCTAACCCAGTGCTTCTTAAACTGTGGGTCATGAAGAAGCACTGAAGGGGTCACAAGTAGAAAAAGTTTAAGCCCTAATCTAACATACAACGAACAGTGAAACTGTGGAAGGAATCTTTAACTCAAAAAATGGGCATTAAGTCTCAGCTCTGACAATAACTAGCCATATGTCCCTGACCTCTATACCTAAGTTTTCTCATCCACGAAATGGTGATAACATCACAAGGTTATGAGGAATGCATTTTGCAACTACAATGTGCCATGTGGACTGTCATCATTTTTAATAATTTGTGAAACAGCCCTTTAAAAATAGTCTTCCTAAGTACCATTTATCATAAGATGCTAAATCTGTAAAAAGTAAGAGAGTTCACAACAGAATACCAAAAATAGTCAATACTTCCAAGCATATAGTTGATAAATTTGCAATGCTAATTAAAAATAGTTTAAAAAGTAACTGCTTTCATAACAGGAGCACCAAAAGAAAATTTAAAGAGTTATTAACTTCAATTACGAAGAAAGCATTTGAAATTCCTGATACAACAATATAGAGAATTTCATTTCAGTGAATACCTTATGAGATGTAGGAGAGCTACACTGAGGAGGCATGCAGGGAGTAGCCAGACGATCTAAATGTGCCATGATCACTACCGCAGTTTGACGCAAATCAATAGCCAATTCATTGTCTTGTGGTAAAGTAAGGTACCTCAGAAAACTTTCATTGGGACTCAGAGGACCAGACAGCATCTAAAAGAAGAGGGGGAAAAAACAACATTAATCAATCATTTCGAAAACAGTGTGAAGGAAACAAACATACTAACAAATATCTAATATATTTTCTGATTATTTATATTTTAGCATGGATGTAGTAGTCAAACTTAGCCAATCTATTTATTTTAGTCATCCTAAAGAACAATATTAATCACATGTCTGAATGAACTCTGCACAGATCATAAAGACCATTAAGGCAGCTAAATGCTCATGTAGACCATTACACAATCTGAGGCTTTTTCATGTAAAGATTTAGCATATGAATGGAAGCATCAAGCTATTTGTATCTTTCATCTCAATTTGAAGAAACTATCATGTATTCCCTATTTTTATACTTGTACTTTTTCTATAAAACAAGTGAAGAACCCTGTTAGCTTGCAGATTACCAAATGTTAATATGTAGCAGGGCTAGAAACTAATTGCAAAATCACAATATTATTGTATGTTTCAAGCAAAAAACTTACAAAATAAAAGTGAAAACATTTCAAAGGTTTTAACACGAGTGTCTAAATTGTATCCTTTCTCATCTAATGGCAGGCACAAATCTAGGAGTTAAGAAGTTGGGCCCTCTCTAGAAACAATATTAAGAAGAAAAAGAATAATGCTGAATCTTTTAAGCTTAAACACTTTCAAAGCAAGCCAAATGGGGGGGAAAAAACCAAGCATTGCAGATAAGACAACTAATAAAATTTTTGGTTTTCTTGGGGAGCAGGGAGGTTGCTGGGTTTTTTTTTTAATTTGAGAAATCAGATGATACCAATTCAGCCAAAACTAATGTCATTTGTCTTTTAACTTAGAAATTTTATAACCTAAACTGCTTATTTTATGATTAATTTCATACAGCCTTATGAATATCTCAGATGGTTGTCATATTACTTTTTTAACTACTTAATTTGACTTATCACTGATTTTACAAACTAACTGGGGAGAAGATAAAAATATATCAATCAATCAACTATTATTTATGAAATGTCCACTATGTACCAGACACTATGCTAAACAATAGGAATTTAATTTTATAATTATATTGGATGTAATTATAATGAATGAAAAAAAGGCTGCTCTCAAAACAACTGTCCATTTTAAAAAGAAACAACACATACAAGTACATACAAAATAACTGTGAAAAGAATAAATAAAAAATAATTAAATACAAATTAGCTTGGGAGGGAGGCATTAACAGTTGCGTCAATTAGAAAGTGCTAAATCCACAGGGTAGTATTTAAGCTAAGTCTTGAAGGAAGAGAAAGATTCTTTGAGATGGAATGAGAGAATGTGGGAAGATAGTGCAAAGACACAGAGAAGCTAAAAGGGAGTGTTGTTTGTGAGAAACACACACACTGCGGGTTTTGCTGGACTGTAAAGGGTGAGAAATGTAAATGTACAATGAGGCTGGGAAGACAGAATGGGGCTAGACTGCGGAGAGCTATGAAAGCTAAAGAGAAGAATTTATACTTGATACTAGAGGCAACAGGGAACCAATGGATTTTACTAAGATAGTGGGATCTACACTTACCAAAAAATATTTTGACAAAAGTGAGAAGGATAAACTGGAATAGGAAGAACTGAGGTAGGGAACTCAATCAGGAGGTTATTGCAATAATTTATATGCAACATCATCAGGGCCTATATTAATATGGTGGCTATGTGAATAGAGAGAAGGAAATGGATGTTGATTAAATAGAAAAGCCAAGATCTGGCAAATGTTTGGATATGTGTGGTTAGGAAAAATGAGGAATTGAGGCTATGAATCTTAGAGACTAGAAAGGATGGTGTCTTCAACAGAAATAGAGAAGTTTGGAAAAGGGATGGGTTTGGGGAAAAGATAAAGAGTTTGGTTTTGGACAGGCTGAGTCAAAGATGTCTCCAAGAGAACCAGTTTAAAATATTCAATAGGCAATGAGTGATGTGTGATTGAAGCTCAAGTGAGAGAGACTGAGTCTGGATAAACAGATCTGTGAATTATTTGTAGAGAGATGGTAATTAAACCCATAGGAACAGGATGATCAAGAGAGCATGTCAGAAAGAAGAGAAGGCCATTACAGACTTGGAGAATATTCACAGTAAAGGGGAGATGTGATAATGATGACAAGTCAGCAAAAGAAACTGAAAAGGAGACACGTAAGAGGAGAAGCAAGAGAGAACTATCATGAAAATGCAAAATAGAGAAATTGGTCCAAAGTCAGCTGCAGCAGACAGGTCAAGAAAGACAAGGAATGCTAAAAGATCATGAGGGTTAGCTACATTGCTACAATACAATCCTTTTTGGCATACTGCAACAAGCATTTTCATATCTACCACAACATATAACACTAAGTGCCTTGCTCATAGTAGGTACTCAATGTGCTATTAACTGAACATGAACACACACTACAGAAATCCATACTTAATGGTATACTAACAATCTCAGCAATTAATAGAAAGGTTCTTACGATGTTGCAAAAATGATAAAAATCAGCAAGATTATTCCGTATTATTCTGACCACTGACCACTTAAAGGCTGAAACCTCAAGCCCACCATCGCCCCTGACGACTACTCAGAGAAGAAGACACAGCCCTGCCTCTGGCCAGAGTACTGCCTGAGGACAGGACCGAGACATAGAAGATCCCATCACCTGCTGAGAATACTGGTTCTGAGGAGTGCCACAGTGTCTGCTGCTCAAACTAAACCCTTAGGTCATACTACCTCTTTCTCATCAATCTCTGTGACAATGAACCAGCTGCTGCCAAGGGAAAAAATGAAGCAGTTCAATGACACTATCCCCTACTCTGGATTCTCTTGCTTTCTCCACATCAACAAATACTTCATCAACTGAGTGAAGTGAGTTTCAAATTATACAAGATCAAATAAGCCTTTGGCAACCAGACTTCTTTCCTCAATCCTCTGTTGCAATCACCAGATAATACATGCAACATTTACAACACTGACTCCAAAGATATTTCACCTTTTTGATTCACAAATAAAAATGCCAAGAAATGCACTTGCTTTACTTACAGGCTTATAAATTTAGCTGGAACTCATAAACATCTTTAATTACTTTAAATCACACAAACTCTCATTTAGGCACAAAGTTTATAATGGCTACACTTACCTGAATCTCATCTTCAGTATTAGGCATATCTTTATTACAGATTATACTCTGAAATCTTTGTAACAAAGGGAGAAGTGGTGCACTAGTTCCTTGGGCAGATCGTTCATTATCTGTTTCCCTTGTCCCACTGTCCCACAACTGAAGTAATAACATAATGGCAGATAACATTTGGCTAAAAGAAAAAACATAGTCACCAATCAAAGTATCAAATAGTTATCTGAATCTTTTAAATATTCTATGAAGAAAATAGTTAAACTTTTATAGCTTAATAGTTAAAATTATATATATATATAAATATGAATACTTAAACTTTATGAAGGTTCTGTATTTCAAGAGCAACAAGATTACCAGCCGAAAAAAAATTTTAATGAAAATCAGAAATGAGCAAAATGTAGCTTCACAAAGCAATGCCAAACTTTCTGTTTATGAAAAGAGGAAAAGAAAGGTTCAAGTATCAAAATGTTAAAATGCACTCATTCTTCAAGGAATTTCTATTCCCTCAACTTACTGGAATATTTAAAACATCAAAAGGAAACAAAAAGGATGTCAAAAAATGGAGACCACGAGTGGACAACGTAAACATATTTAGTTCTGTATTTTAAAAGACTATTTGCAAAGGCCCTTTAGTTGCCAAATATGGTACAACTGCTAATACAAAGGAAAGGGAAAGAAAAGCATGCCTGGATTATTCATTAAATATTCATCTCCTAATAAATACAACGTTAATTTAAAATCTTTTAAGACAAGAGATCTTAAAGAGAGATTACTCCATTCCTCACCTCAGGGTGCCTCTCTGCACAGCCAACTCTAACAATATGGCAAGTGCTAAGTGCTGGTCTTGTAATGGAATGTTTCCTGGCCCTTTGGTACTTGGAGTTCCATGAACATCACTGTTTCAAAATCAAAAGAAATGGATTCAGAAAAACTTTACAGAAAAAGAAAAGATGATGTGCACAGTTACTAGGAAATGAGCTCCAAATCCCACCACTAACCGAACCCCCTCCAATAAAATAAATTTACAATGGAGTAATAAAATTTCTGAAGTTTCCAACAGTGACCTTCCAAAACAATGGACTTGCTATCAATATTTTCAGAGATATTTACAGAACTCCTATTTTATATGTTTTACAAATAAAAGTCAAAGAAGTATTTATATCTATGTCATTTAAAGATAAATGTTCTAAAGCTAGGCTTTATTTGAATCAACTCAACTTTTAAAAGGTATGCCCAAAGTTTCTGAAGCTTAACTGTCTTATAATTCTGTTATAAATCAAATACCGTATCTTTAACAAGTTACTGTACATAATATGCATATATTTAGATTTATTTTCACTTTTAGTGAAATATAAAGTTTCTATGATTTTCCTACATTACTTAACAACAATCTATTTCTTGCATTTGTCTAGGAATCAAAAGGCAAAATTCCTAAAGTTATTCTCATTTCAGAACTGAGAATAATTTCTTAGACATTACTTTTAACAATTTTAAGTTACTATTAAATCTTGTAGTATCTAATCACTATTACAAAGAAATTTTTAAAATGAAGTATACTTTATTATAAATTATACTTTATACTTTACATTGTTATTTATTATTATTTAAATAATACTTTATATATTTTTATATATTATAAATTATACTTTATCATTAATACCACTTGGAACATTAAGTAAACCCAACATCACATATGTGTGTAAAACTTTGAGGTTTTAAAAAATACCTTAAAATACTCTGGACTTAAGTTCAGACTGAATACATTTTCCTAATAAAACAGCATCTTAAAAATTCAAAATAAAAGTGATTATACGTTATGATTACATCAGGTTTACAAACTGTCATCTAAATTATCAGACAAATTTGTGATCATATACATAGTCAATGATTCTGAACTTATACCAGTGATAGGTACGAAACAAGCACGCAAATACTTAAACAGTTTACCAATATCTGGGGGGATAAAATGACCTATGGGAGATGTTTTTGATCTACCACCATATACATATATATACATACACATACATATATACACACATATGCACATATGTGTGTATACATATATACATTCCACAAAATTACAAGTTTTTCAATTCAATTTGACAAATATTTATTAAGTGCCTATTATGTGCAAAATGCTGTGTCAAGCAAATGTAAATAGAATCTTTGAAAGAAAGGGCTTTATTTGGATTCATTGAGATAATAAGAGTTCAATATACAAGAATACTAACCTAAGAAATGGATAATAATTAAGAACTGGACTGTGAAACATGCAACATAACTTAATCCAATAAATATGGAAAATAAAACTTACCCAGTTACAACAGACCTTAGGAATTTAGTTGCTCTCTCCACAACTTCCAACCAAACAGATGACACCGTGCTCTCATCAAAAAGAGACGCTTCTGGTAGGGCTCTCAGGGCATCGAGAGATTCCTGCAACAACTCACTGCATAGATCAGCATCTTCCCCTAAAAGAACCAATTCAATTCAAGCAACACTATTAAGCACTCACAGAGAATAGGATACACTGGTATGTACTACAAAAGATACGGAGTTTAAATACAAAACTAACATGGTCTCTGCTCTCATGAAACGTAATCTTATAAGGGGATGTGACATACAAATAGAAAACTATGGGTTTTGACCGTTTGAACATCTAAGAGGAAAGCTCAGGGGTAGAAAAGCACAAAGTACTTTCTGGAGAGTAGCCCAGTTTGACTAAAGCACAGTTTATTTACAGTAAGGTTGGGCTAGATTATGACTAGCTATATCTATATATATCTATAGCTAGATCCTATGAGGAATGTTAGCATTTCTATTACATTATGGAAAAGCCATTTTTTCTCAAAAGCATTTCTGGCTATAATAAATCTCAAGTGAGAATTATTAACTTTGTAATCTTATATCAAGTAAATTATACCAAATAAATCAGTTTTTACTTCACTGGCCTGATGAGTTGCTATTCAGAATACGAGATCTACTTTGGAGTCATAAAATACTGAAGACAAAAAGAAATAGAGATCAGCTACACTACTTCAAAATACAAAAGAGGAAAATAAGTTAAACGATTTGCCGGCAGGCATATAGATACTTACTAGGAACCAGGTCTCCTGACTCATGATAAAGTGCTCTTTGCACAACAGTATGGGTGGGAGGGGGAGGCAGAGGAGAAACCTTTCTGGAAACTGAAAAATGTAGCTTGACTTTACCTGACCGCCAAGCTCTGCGCAGAAATGCAAAGGCGAATGAAAGGGCTGCTCTGGATCCCACTCTCGCAAGTCCTTCTACACCTTTTCCTGTAGGTCTAGAACTATAACCAAACAAAAAAAAAAAAGAGAATCCTTTATACAGTTTTAAAAGTCACAATTCACACGAAATTCATTTTTTTACCTTTAATAATCACATCAACACGAGTCTAGTAATTGTAGCTAGAAGAAAAACGTAGTAAGAAGCAGTCTCGTGTCACCCTCCACAAGGTCATCACAGATGGTACCATCACAAAACATTGTACTTTCTCCAAAGAGAATTCAAAGTACTCTAAAATCCACAGGGTTTATGAGGGGAATTAAACACCCCTGCAGTAGTGAAATTCAGATTCTTTTCATTTCTAATGTGCTATTAATTCATTATAAGCTATGTCCATGTCATTAATTTTGTTAAGCTCAGTGAACACTGTCACACAGTGGCCAAAGAGCATGCCTCAGAATGGAGAAGACCTAGATTCAAGTGATGCCTCTGACATACTGACTCTAAGTTACAGAGAAGATGCTGATAAGCGCTGGCACAGAAAGTTTCCTCACTGTGAAGTTCCCTATACCACTGAAATGACAGATCCTGTTAAAAGCCCTATCCAGCCCATAAAGCACAAGGATATGGACACAGGAGGTGCCTGAGAAGAGTGTTCTAAATCAAAGTGAAGGCTCTTTCCTCGGCTCCTAGCAGATCCACCTACATTTTTTCCTGCCCTTGACACTATTATCTCCTCCTCTACTGTACTCAGCTGGAGGCTGGGAAGGAACCCTTTTAGCTTTGAAAATGGATTGATTGGAGCCAAGATGGCAACTGGAAAACAGAGACTAGTGTGAGCTCCCTGCCAACTCCCTCCAAAAACCTATAAAAAATGG
>CM053622.1:495622226-495663136 GCA_028646595.1 Phalanger gymnotis | reverse complement strand
AGCAAAATATAGTTAGTCTTTCGCAACATGAGTATTGTGGAAGAGTTATACATAATGATACGCATGTGGCCCATGTTGAATTGCTTGACTTCTTAGGGAGGGTGGATGGGAAGGGAAGAGGGGAGAGAATTTGGAACTCAAGGTTTTAAAAAAATAGATGTTCAAAAGTAAAAAAGTTTTTTTTTTTTCATGCAACTAGAAAATAAGATGCACAGGCAATGAGGCATAGAGATTTATCTTGCCCTACAAGAAAGGAAGGGAAAGGGGGATGGGAGGGGAATGGGGTGACGGAAGGGAGGGCAGACTGGGGAACGGGGTAACCAGAGTGTACGCCATCTTGGAGTAGGGTGGGGGTGGAAATGGGGAGAAAATTTGTAATTCAAACGCCTGTGAAAATCAATGCTGAAAACTAAACATATTAAAAATAAATTTTTAAAAAATATATAAGAAGGAATAATAGGCAGAGAAATCCTATTCCTAAAAAATACTACAAAATGCAAAAAAAAAATCTGGGGATGAACCTTCTGAAACACATAAAAGACTTGTATAAATTCAATTACAAAGTGCTCTTTAAATAAATAAACAACAACCTAAGTAGCAAAAAAAAAAAAAACTTTCTGATACAAATATTAATTTGCATCGAGTCCAGGACATACTAAACACAGAAGTCCAGCACACACTAAACATCCTGAACTTCAAGTTTTATAAGTATAATACACTTGAATTTTTAATCACTCACTTCAAAAAAAAATCACATATTACCTTTAAAGGAAAGTCCATTGCTATTATTTATTCATTCATTCACTCAAATACGTGTTGAGTGCTAACTATGTCCAATACAACTGTGCTAGGTGCTCAGAGAGACATAAGACTATCTTGCTATCAAACAGGTCTGACACTTAACAGGAAGCAAGAAACAATTAGAAAACTATGCAAAATAAAGAACTGGAAATTGATGGGGTGCCCATCAATTGGGGAATGGCTGAACAAGTTGTGATATATGATTATAAGAAATGACAAGCAAGGTGATTTCAGAAAAACCTGGATTTAAATGAACTTGTACAAAGTGAAATGAGCTGAGCCAGGAGAACATTGCGCACAGTAACAGCAACACTGTATGATGAAAGAACCATGGACTGACTTGGCTATTCTCAGCAATGTAATGATCTAAGACAATCCTAAAGAATTCACAATAAAAATCCTATCTGCCTCCAGAGAAATAACTGATATTGTCTGAATACAGACTGACGTATACCATTTTTCACTTTATTTCTTTTTTGTTCAAGTCCTCTTGCACAAAATGATCAATATGGAAATGTTTTACATGATTGCACGTGAATAACCTGTACAGAACTGCTTGCCATCTCAGGGAGGGGGGAAAATAAAAGAAGAATTTGGAACTTAAAACTTTTTAAAAAAAAAGTTAAAAACTGTTTTTTACATGTAATTGAGGGAAAATAAAATACTATTAAAAAACTATGCAAAATAGAATTTAAGTACCAATAAACCCTAAAACAGTTAATGAAGAAAGATTTATGAAAGACTTGGATTTGGGTTAATTTTTGAAGGATGGATGTGTATACAAATAAGCTAAGAAGAATCACAGAATCTATCAGCTAGGAGACACCTCAGACACATATCTGGACAGGAATCCACTCTATAATATTCTCAAGTAAGCAATAGTCATGCAAGCCTATGCTTGAAGGTTTCCAGTTTTCAAGGGAGTCTACTATTTCACAAACCAGCTTATCCCACTTTTAGAGAGAGACTAGAGGCAGAAAGACCAATTAAAACACTATTTCAATAGTCTAGGAATAAAGCAATAAAGGCTTGAGGTAGGGCTATATAAGCCATACTGGGGGATGAAGGGGGCAGGGGGATAGAGGCAAAATATGTTTAACAAGACTTTAGAATTTATTAATTATAAGGGGTGAGGTGGAATGAGCAGTCAAGGATGACACAAAGGACTGTGAACCTGGTGACTGGAAGAATGGTAGTGCTCTCAACAACATAAAGAACTTTGGAAGAAAAGCAGATGGGACAAGCAATTCATCCATGTCTGCTTATGCTGCGCAATTTACACATTCCCTCTAGTCATCATCACTGCCCTAAACAAAGGCTACCCTCCAAGGGATGTCTGCCATAGGCACAAAGTGATGGACGGCAGGGGGGAGGAGAACCTGCTCAGTTGCTGTTTTAAGTATCATTATAATGGTTAGGTTATATGTGTCTTGAATAGTCCATGCTGTTCACAAAAAGGAAGGTTAGGAGCTTATTCAGCAAAGGAAAGAGGAAGAGTAGAGCATTGCTGAGAGATAAGGGTAAGTGTGGTAGTGCTGAAGACAAGTTCCATGACTATTACGAAGAGGATGGCATGTGACTCATCTTCCCACTCATCTGAATGACTAAATACACAGTCCTTGGGGTCATGTTATGAATCAGACTTTAAATTGAGGAAGATGGGGTTAAAGAATGTCCTTTAACCACTACAAGAAATGCTGTTAATTCCAAAAAATGGAGCTGGATCATGGACATCCATATCTTTAACTTCAAGCTAAAACCTATGATTTACCTTCCCTCTTGATTCAAAATAAAATTGCTATTCCTTTTGCATTTCATATACATATTATATATATATATGTGTATATATAATAAAAGGAAGTCATACAAAATACCCTGAACCTAAGGATTAATAAAGTGACTATAAGTATGAAAGGAAGACTGAAAAAAATCCAAGATTTAAATTTCTAAAAAAGAATTACTCAAAATACTTTCATGTTGAAACAGTCTTAAATTCAGGTCTGTCTTAAAAAATAAAAATAGGATATATTACTCACATAATTTTTATTTTAATATGGCATTTCATAAACTAAAGAGAACTTTTTTTTTAAAGAGACTGTCTTATAATAGCAAAGAGGAAGAAAAAAAATAATTTGAATCTCTGACATCCACTGACTAACAAGCAATAATTCTGTCACAAGGAGGTGGGAAAAGAAAAAATTAAGACCTTTTTTGTTTTAGCAGCTTTAAATAAATCTTTACTTCATTCATAATTTGTTAACCACACAAAAGAATTACCATGTGTTCACAAGTTGTATGTAATACATGGTTGAAATCTATGAACTGTCTCAGAACAACAGGTATGTTAATGAGTTGTACCTTTGTTAATGTAGAATCAAAAGAATTTCAGAAATGGAAGGGAAAGGCCTTCTGAAATCAACTAGATCATGATTCTTGTTTTGTTTTGTTTTTTGGCAGGGCAATTGGGGTTAAGTGACTTGCCCAAGGTCGCACAGCCAATATATGTGTCAAGTATCTGAGGCTGCATTTGAACTCAGGTCCTCCCGACCCCAGGGCCGGTAGTCTGCTCACTGCGCCACCTAGCTGCCCCTAGGATCATGATTCTTAACATAAGGTCCATGACTTTTTTTTTTTATATTTTGATCACTGTATTTCAATATGATTGGTTTCCTTTTTAAACCCAATGTATCTTATTTGATGCATTAAAAATAAAAGCATTATTCTAAGAAAAGGCCCACAACACAAAAAAAAAATGTTAAAAAACCCCAAACCAATTCAGTCTGCTTCTTTACAAACGAGAAAACTGAGGACCAATAATATAGAGATTCGCTCAAGGTCACAAAGAAGGAGATAGTCTGGAGGAAAAGTTACGGAATAGCTACTGTAGAAGTGGTAGAGAATCCATGAAAGAGGAATACAAAGAATGCCACACAGGAGTGAAGACCCAGATCTACTAGTTACCTCCTCCATTCAATAGCTAAACAAAGAACAGAGAAGGCAAATGGTGAGTGAGGATGACTCAGGGTTGAAAAAATGGCAGAAGAATAAAGGGCAAGAGATTCATGGGTGAAGGGCAAGGGTTCCTTGTTCAACTGGTTAACTATAGGGTCAAGACTAAGAATAGAAGAAAATAGGGAGATGGATGACAGCCTAAGAGAATAGAGCAGATAAAGTGACTAGAGGTTGTAAGGAGGAAAAGAGATTCTGATTGGAAAGCAATATAAGGATAAGGAACACTGGCTATGGAGTCAGCAGACTTGAGTTCAAATCCCAGCTCTGCTATTCACTACCTGTGTGACCTTGGGCAAATCCCTTTACCTCCCTAGGCCTTGTTTTCCTCATCTGTACAATACAAGGACTGGTCTAGAGGATCTCTAAGATCCCTTCCAGTTCTAAATCTATGATCCTACTGAATGAAGCAATTCTACTAATTTAAGAGCATTTCAGAGCTCAAGATCATGTAGGCAGAACAGCTTTGGGTGATAGTGAAGACTCTTGAACAGTGGCTGAGGTGGGATGGAGACAGAAGTTATGGAAACTAAGAAGGTAGATGACTCAGGATCACATTTCCTGAATACCTGGTATCTGAAGGCATAACAACATGAATACTAAAGTCAATAAATGTGAATATGGGAAAATATAGGGGATGGAATATAGAGAAAAACTCTGAGCCAGGTTCTCAACTCCTTGAAAAAAGTAAAGGAGAGACCAACAACATACCATTTATATAGTACTTTAAGATTAACAAAATGCTTTGCATATGTTATCTCATCTGAGGTCAGTAGTACACAGCAACAAAAACCTGGACATGCACATAATCAGAGATTCACTTCAAAGCAGGAAAGGTTGTGGATGGTGGCAATGGGAGGCTCTGGAAGCAGCAGCAGGGAGCAAGGCGGATGTAAATTCTTCATTCTAATTCAATTCATTTACCACACAGGAGAGAAGGAACAGCCAGCAATGGAAAATGTGGCAAAGGGAGAGCTGTCTTCTGAAGAAAGCCTCCATGAACTCACTCCTATTAAAACTTCACTTCTATACTTGAAGGATCTGAAATTTCACTATATGGGAGCTCCTCACCAAAGCAGGTCACAACCACTTCTAACTTAGGATATTATCTATAAAGATTTCTGTTGCCAAAAAATTCATCAACTTGCAATCAACTTGATATAAACCACTCTGAAATAGAGAAGTCAGTCCTTTAACAGACAAAAGTCTACCACTAGACATGTACTCAAAGTCTTTCCAGCTTGGTTTCAGCTTCAAACCTATCTGAACTGACATTCATTCATTTGGTAGGCCTAGCCCAGAGTAGCTGGCACAGCCTTTGAGAATCTATGGGCTACCTCCACACTTACATGAAGCACTAGAGTAGGACTCCTAACAAAAAAGCAAAAAAATTAATTATTTGATTGGTTATTGTTTTGCCTGACTCATGTTTTACAACTAAAAGGCCATCTCCACCATGAAGTTTTCCCTGATCCCTACATCCAATGAACTTTCTATTTTGTATTAGTTATTTGTGTCACAGTCTCCCTACTAGGCTATAAATTCACAACTTATTTATCTTGCATCTTCTCCGTGCCTAGTTCTGTGCTTTGCACACAGCAAGCATTTAATAATAAATAATAATATAATTATTACACATATAAATATAAATAAAATATATATTTGTTAAAATACAATATATTTACATAATGTGAAAAATAAATATAAATTATATGTAATATATAATTACACGTAATTATATATTATACATAATCATTAATATGTAAATAATAAAAATATTGACATTTAATGATAAATTTAATAAATAATAGATGTTTGTTAAGTTGAATGGAGTGAATAAATTTCAATAAATTATTTTAACCAAACATCTGCATTTTAAGCCTTTTATTTCCAAGTCCTGAAGAAATCTGGCTATAACCTCAAGAACAAGAATTTTAGGCAATCAACAAGGTGAAGCTGGAAAATACCTTATGAGCACCTAGTCTAACCCTCAATTTCAGACTCAAAGAAGCTAGTTACTTGCCCAGCATTACAAATATATTAAGTTTCAAAGCTGGGATTGAGCCCAGTTGCTCTAATGATATATCCACCACTCTTTCTGCTATGCCAACCTGAGATTTTGAAGGTCAAAGGACTCCTTAAAGTCTATTTATAAAGCCACCCCCAGAGGCAAACCTGATTTAGTTCTCTCAGGTAACCAGGGGACAGTGAAAGAAGAAGCAAAAGGAGCATCTGAAGCAGTGGTTCATAATCTCTCTTCTCCACTCCTTTTGGGGGAACGACAAACAACAACTACAACCATGGGGTAGATAGTCTTGGCTCCTTAGGGGAAGACGAGACAATAACTAGCTCTACAAAAGCTCTCACTCCCAGGAACTGACTGGGGAAGGAGAAGGGAACACAGAGAACCACTGTCTTCTTCCAAGAACTAAATCTACTTGCAAAGGTTAATCTAGCAAATCACATCCTTCTAGGGCTACTCCCTACTACCTTCTTACCAGAACCCCAACGTTCCTAGATAGCTATTTAGATAGACAGAGAGAGAGATAGAGAGATCTATAGACATATATGTCCTGTTTTCTAACACAAATTAAATAATTTTAAATGAAATTGAATGATATTCCTGCTGCTGGGCCTGCTTCTTCTGCTCCTCCCAGGTAAAGCTTATCACCAAGCCTGCTAACTCAAGCCTCCACTGAGACCACTTCCCTCAGCTTCCGTTCCCTGGGACTGAAGGGCCGGACCGTTGAATATCAAACTCTTCCCAATGCCTTCTTTTATAGAGGTCAGAAAATGGACTCACTCCACTCTATCTGTTGCCCTGCCTAGTTTCAACTCCACAGAATAAGATGCCAAGGACACCCTGGTCTCTTCTTCCCCCACTCCCACCTTCCTGGCTCCTTTTGTGTGCTGTCTCTCCCATTAGATTGTAAGTTTCTTGGAGGTAAGGGCTGTTTCTTTTTATTAATTGTATCCCTAGCACTTAGCATAGTTCCTGGCACACAGCAGACACTTGAGCATTGCATACAGATGCTTTGTAGATGCTCAATGAATTGAATATCTTTATTTCTTCTTCAGGTAAAGATTCTGTGTGGTCCACAGCACAACAAATTACAACTTGCAGAAAGCTTTCTCTAGAACTACAAAGTACCATATTTATACTCTTTTCAATTCTCCCTTTTTAAAAATCTATACCATTTTCCAAAATGCGCTTTTAAGAATCTAAATATAATTAAAGTTAGTTTTTTCCCTACATTTATTTCAAGTAAATCTTCCAAATAAGAATATTTAAGATCCCGATAAGGCTCAAAAACACAGGAAGGAAAAAAGATAAAAAAGAGTCTATATTCAAGAATTATCAGTGATGAATGGATAGCACCTTTATATCAACGACTCCTTTGACAATGTTATGTAAAGCTCATATTCTGAGATCAAGCATATTTTAAAACCTAATTTACAGGGTATATGCTGAGAAATATAATAAAACAAAAACTAGCTAAGATATGTAGTCAAAAAGATGACTAAAGCATTGTTATATATGTAAAACAGCAAACAAAAATGAAGAAATACACAGCAAGTTTCGGTTCAATAGCACAATCACAAAATTTCATAATACCTGGTTGTTTGCCCCACACCCAACTCTCCACAATCGATTTGGCCCTGTACATAGGCACTGGAGTTTCCTCTTCATCTTTCTTCTCTTTGTCATTTTGATCTTCTTTCTTCGTTCCACTCTGGCATTCCATGGTATCATCTGAGAAATCAAAAATAGAAACTCTTAAAACTTAAAAAAAAAAAACCATTCAGCTTGGCTGTGATACATCTCTTTAATCTTGAAATGGAAAAATCAAGATATTGAATGTCATCACACTTACTACAATATTGTTAATGCAGGAAAGGCAAAAAAAAAGGTGACAAAAATCACGGTTACAAAATGTATGCCACATTTGTTTTGACACATGAGCCAATGAGCCAAATCAGTGATCCCCTTTTAATCATTAAATCGCTCTTGGATTTTTATTTGAAGCATGCTATTCCTCACAATCATTACTCCATCTCCCAATTCTGAATATTTTCACTGACTGTCACTCATGCTTGTAAGGCTCTACCTCCTCACTTCCACCTTGTGGTTTCCCTAGCTTCCCTGAAGTCCCAGCAATAAAATTCCATCTCATGCCTTCTGTTGATGCGATCATCAAGAGAAAATGTTGAAAGAGAAGTTCAGGACAGAGCTTTGAAGTATGTTCATAATTAGGAGGTAGAATCCAGTAAAGGAGACCAAAAGAGAACAAAAAGAAACCAAGGAGACTGTAGTGATTAAAAAAAAAAAAGCTAGAGAAGAAACAGCATTCAGGAGGCGATCACCAGCATCAAATGCAGAAGAGATCAAGAAATTTGGGGTTTAAGAAAAATCCACTGAATTTGTAAATTTAGAGATTATTGTTAACTTTTGAGGAAAAAAGTTTCAAATAAAGAATGAGGTCAGGCACTAGACTTGCAAAGAGTTGAGAAGGTAAGTGAGAAGAAAAAGTAGAGGTTAAGAAAGTAGTAGGACAGCATTAAGGGCATGAAAGAGATAAATAATGGTTTGTTTATTTTGTATGCATATTTGGGAACTGAACTGCTACTCTCCAGAACCACCCAAACCTTATTGTTATTCTCCATAGAAAGCCCATCCTTTTTTAACTGATGTCTATAGTATACTACTCACTACTAGCTCATTCCTGAAAATGCTTGGTTAAGTTAGGCCATTTTGAAATTACTGCTGAAATATGGCATAAAGACTGCACATCATCAATCATTTGCTGATGTTTGTTCTCAAACACGTAATTTTTAAGCAATGACTGCACTCATTTTTTGGATTAAGACTTTACCAAAATAGTGTTTACTGAGCCTGGCAAAAGGATTACTATGTTTGTTTACTCTTGTTCCCAAGACTAATTGTCAAGACTATTTTTAAAACCTCCTCTAGATGCACTAAGAGGATAAAAGGACTTGTGCCAAGACACAGAGAGGTTCATAAACACTGTCCGCAAATGATAAATTACAAACCCACAGAACAAGTGAGCTGAATTTGACCTCTTGAGTTGTTCCTGGCTCTAAGTTATGACCTTAAGAGAATGATTTTTTTTAAATAATCCCATTTTTACTTGTGGGTACAAATCAGGAAATTTTAAATATGCTTGAGGAAACACTAGCTTTTATTTCCTGAGTAAATAAGGAATTTAATATCATATTAATGTCAAGCTAAAACATTGTGTACCTCAAGCAGACACACAACTTAAGAAAAAACCATAATGAAAACAAAGTTAGCAATATATGAGACTAAGTTAAAGTCAAAAAAGCTTCCATAACATTAATCACAGTTTTTTAACATCTTAAGCAGTTTCGGGATTCAGAATTTACTTTTATCTTGTTATAAACTACCAGAACCTGAGAAACATAATCATATGGTATAATAACATTTTTTTAAAATCTTTATATCATAAAGTGTAAAGAGCAAAGAAAAAAATTTAAATATTGAAAATAGGCTGCAAATTTATAATTTCTTCTGAATAAGCATGAACCATTGTGCCCCCCCCCATATTTGTTCTTTTTTATGATAAAGTAGCAAAGGATGTTAACTGGAAAAAAAGAAGGCTTCCAAAGTCATCAAATAGTTACGAAAGCCTCAAGATAAAATCAAAGGAGTAATATTTCTTATAAAAGTTCAATATGCTAATTTAAAAGATTTTTTATAGGAATACAAGTCATTCCCCAATTGAGAAATGGTCAAATGATGTGAACAGGCAGTTTTCAGAGGAAGAAATTAAAGATACCTATAGTCATATGAAAAAATGCTCGAAATCACAATTGATTAGAGAAATGCAAATCAAAACAACTCTTAGGTACCATATTTCTCCTGCCAGATTGGCTAACATGACAAAACAGGAAAATGATAAATGCTGCAGAGGATATGGGAAAATTGGAACATTGTTATATTGTTAGTGGAGTTGTGAATGAATCCAGCTATTCTGGAGAGCAATTTGGAACTATGCCCAAAGGGCTATAAAAATGTGCATACCCTTTGACCCAGCAATACCACTTCTAGGGCTGTATCCCAAAGAGATCACACAAGTGGGAAATGGACTAGCATGTACAAAAATACTGATAGCAGCTCTTTTTGTGGTGGCAAAGAATTGGAGATCAAGGGCATGCCCATCAATTGGGGAATGGCTAAACAAATTGTGGTATATGAATGTAATGGAATAGTATTGTGTTATAAGAAATGAGGAGCAGATGGACTTCATTACAACCTGGAAAGACTTATATGAACTGATGCTGAATGAGGGGAGCAAAAGCAGGAGAACATTGC
Source organism: Phalanger gymnotis (assembly GCA_028646595.1). NCBI lineage: Eukaryota > Metazoa > Chordata > Mammalia > Diprotodontia > Phalangeridae > Phalanger > Phalanger gymnotis. The sequence goes on along the minus strand of CM053622.1, from coordinate 495,652,971 downwards.
ACACAATTACAGACACACGGTATCTGTAAGGACTAACTGATACACTTGCTCTCATCAATGCAATGCAAGGTTCAAAGACAGCTCCAAAAGACTCATGATGGAAAAGCTATACCCATGCAGACTAAGGCAAACTAATCGTTCTCTTTTTTTTCCCCCTTCCTTTTTGGTTTCATTTCTTCTTTCTCATGATTCATCCCATTGGTTATAATTCTTCTTTACAACTGGATTATCATGTAAATAAGTTCAATGTAAAGGTATATGTAGAGCTTACATCAGATTACGTGTCCTCCTGGGGGGAAAGGGAGGAGGAGAGGGAGGAAGAGAAAATTTGCAACTCAAAAATTTGTGGAATTGTTGTAAACTAAAAATAAGAAATAAATATATATAGTAAAAAATAAAAAAATAAACTACAAGTTACATAAAAAAAGAAAAAAAAATTTCAGACTGATGTTAACATAATCACAAAACTATAAACTGTTAGGGCTAGAAAAGATCCTAGTAATAATGTAATCCAACTACCCGATTTTTGAACTGCAGGAACTGAGTCCAAAGAAGTAATGTGATTTGCTTGAGGTCACACAGCTAATCAGAAGCAAAACCGTAACTAAAACCATAGCTTACTTCAAGTCCATTATACTTTGCACTACATCAAAAGGCCCACGTTAGGACTATCAGTGTATGTCTTAGATGACAAAATAAGCAAAGAAGAAAGTATACAGAAATTTCCCAACTTAACAAATATTCACTAATACAAAGAGTTGTTTACCTTGTCAGGTAGTCCCTCTCCAGGCTTCCCAAATACTAAATATTAATTTATGACCATTCCTATTAACTCCTTACACATCAACTAACAAACTCTCTTTTATACTATTTAGGATAAATGGAGTTGCCAGATCAACTGGCCCATAGTCCACATCACCTTCAATCACAGGCATGCAAGAAATAAAACAACTTTCCTATTTAATGTTAGTGCTTTTCTGTTTTGTATCATTACCACTAGTGCAGCATTTCTGCTTTCATTAAATACGAACATATAGTATATTTTAGCTACTGAGTTCCAGTATTATGGCATCATGGGTTAAACATGTTTTTATGTCCTAAACTGGAAACCTTAATAACCATTTGGCTATGTAGTATAGTACAACAAACCCTGGTAGTAAAATCAGGAACTCTGGGTTTGAATCCCAGATTCCATAGCTAATACAGTACTTATATGACCATGAAAAAGTCACTAACTCTCCTTGAGCCTCAGAGGGCATTACCTCAGACAAACTAAGACCTGGGAAAGACCTTAATTTAAAAAAGCCAAGGTCACTCCTGCATCGTGGGTCATTGCCAGTCATCTCGCCTCTTGTCTTGCTACCGGACTCCAATGACTGGAGGAGAGAACAAAGCTCACGATTTTGCACAGCTCTGCCTCAGTTAAACCCATTTCATTCACAAGTCATCACCCTCATTATATCACTGATCCACTTCAACAATGAAGGATGAACAACAACTTGCCTGTAGACTGCAGATACTACCATTTGTACTGCTTACCTAATAGGGGTGTTAAAAGGAATGCTTTGTATACTTTAAAGTGCTACACATAAATGTAAGGAATTATTCTGTTTCTCTGTAAGGCAGTGTGGCCTAAAAGATAAGAGCGCCAGCCCTGGAGTCTCTAGGACCTGATTTCAGGTTCATATTTTAACAGAACAGGCTAGGCACTTAACCTCTCAGTACCACACATTTAAGATCAAATGAGACAGTATTTGTAACACTCTTAGCACAGAGCCTAGCACATAGTAGGTGCTATATAAATACTTATTCCATTCCCTTTCCCCCAGCAAGACTGAGAAACAAGTTGAAATTTACATCAGATTAGAATTTCCACATTGAGAGTCCCTTCCCTGGGTGAAATCATATGGAGGTCCTCAAGGAAAGTCCAGTCGTAAGAAAGATCTAGAGCCAGAAAGAACTTGAGAGATCAACTACGAAAACTCCTTATTTTTACAGATAAAGAAACTGAGACCTAAAGAGAAGATGTGTTTATTCAGAGTACCACAGGTCGTAAGGGGCAGGGCGAGTATTGGAACTCACAGCATGACTGCACGTTCAGCATTTTTCACTGCACCACTCATTCTACCTTCAAATAAACTTTTGGAACATAACTCATTTTCAAACTGGAGAAGGTACCTAATTATGCATTTATTGGCTTACTCTGGATAAGCCCTAACATAACAGTACCAATGCATAGATATACTTATAATAATATGATCTCATTTAACTAGAATGCTCAGTAAATAAAATGGTCCAAATAATTTTATTTTCCAATCAACTAAGAGAGTTAAGAATAATTTTTTTTTTTTGTTTCAACCCTTGTTGGAAATATTTCTAAATTCTAAAAGTAATAGCTAACATTTATATAAGGCAGCTAGGTGGTGTAATAGATACAGCACACCACCTGGCATCAGAAGATCTGAGTTCAAATCCAGTTTCAAAGGCTTACTTACTAGCTGTGACCCTGGGCAAGTCATCTCACCTCTGTCTACTCCACTTTCCTCTGTCTACCTCAGCTTCCTCACATGTGAAATAAGAATGATAATAGCACCCACCTCCCAGGGCTGTTGTGAGAATCAAATGGGACAACAATTGTAAAGCGCTCGGCACATAGCTATTATCATTATTATTTTTTATTATTATATATTACAGTTCGAGGTTTGCAAAGCACTCTACAAATACCTCACTTTATCCTCACAAAAACCTTAGGATATAGGGGCTAACATTATCTCTATTTTATAGATGAGGAAGCTGAGGCAGAGAAGTTAAGTGACTCGCCCAGAGTCACATAGAAAGTAGTAATAATAGCTACCATTTCTATAGCCCTGTAAGGTTTGCAATGAGCTTTGCACATATTCTCTCATTCAATCCTCATAACCACCCTGGAAGGTAAGTGCTGTTATCATTCTTATTTTACAGATGAGGAAGCTGAGGTAGACAGTGGTTAAGTGATGGTCCAGGCTTTCTTAGGCTGGATTTGAACTCAGATCTTCTTGACTCCAAGTCCAACACTCCAACCACTGTGCAAAAATAGTCAATAAAAAGCATGCTGAAGATGTCGAATGCTAGATGTGAAAGGGACACGTGGGAGGATGTATGGAAGTGTTTATTTATCTATTTATTTATGTATATATGGAATCAAACTATACTGTCTCCAGAACATACTCTCATTTTAAAAGTTTCTTGTTGATATTTTTTAATCTCTTACATAAGACTGTTGGCTACCATTTGCCTTTTCCTAAAAATATATCATAGAATAAATTACAGCTGACAGTTCCAATTAAATGTGGTTCCAGTTGATGTTTTTTGCTTTTACTGTTAATCTCAGTACAAAAAGGAAATTCACTGGAATTAAGACCTTGAAATTGTGAGATTTTATATTACAGAAAAGCAAAATTAGTCAGATGGGTTCCCCTTGAACCTATTGCCTTACAAATGTATACATCAACACACATCTTTCACAAGACACCATGTTATCCTGGTCTCAGGTTATGGAAATTATTTTAACAGCTACGACAACCTCACAAATAACCTAATAGTAGATTAATTTCGGCAAGAATCTTATAGATTTAACAGTAAAAGATTATGTTTCTTTTTTATGTTCAATTAATGAGAGAACATGATGTGATAAAAGGAAAAATGGGTGAAAAGAAAAGTACTGGATAGGCAACAAATGAAGTTATCAGTATTGAGTGGGAAGCAATAGTAATACCTGGACTCATTCTAGGAAAAATTATAACGTGAATAGAAACCACTCTCAAAAAAATAGATGTTTGTCAAATAAACCACTTTCATGCTGAGCTTGTACAATATCACTGCTCTTTAGGAAAATGTACATGGGCCTCTTCCAAGGTTTATACACTAATAAGCAGCTGGTCCAAACCTTCTCTCTACCACTCTTTCCTATGGGCCCAGCAGACCTCACTTTTGACTTTGTTGAGAAAACAGTCATGAAAAACCTCATCTTCTCTACTTCACATTTCAAAATCTTTATACATCTTCGACCATCATTTCTTCTTTTGCTCCAATCTGAGGAAAACATGGTTTTTCTTCCCAAGACCAACCCCTGAACCCACTGACTCCAGGAAGTTGACCCTCTGATTACTACTTTCACTTTCAACCTCATCAGAACTCATTAACTTTCTCTCAAAACCACCCCTCTTCCAAATTTCACCATTTCTATTCAAGATTTCAATTTCATCCTCGACTTTTCCCTCTCCTTCACCCCACATATGCAATAAGTTGCCAAATCTCCCTTTAATAAGTGAATAAAAGGGCCACTGTATATATTCACTGCCTCTACTTCTTCCCCATTCCCACTCACTCCTCAATCCCTTCCCATCTGGCTTCTGAATCAACCACTGAAACTGCCCTTCCCAAAGTCACTAACCAGTTCCTAAGAGTAAATCTAATGATCTTTTCCAAGCCCTCATCCCTTAACCCATAGGCCACCATCCTGGATCCTCTCCCTTCTCTTGGTTCTCATGATTGCTCCCTCTCCTCTTTCTCCCTCCTACCTGTCTGACTATTCCTTCTCAGTCTCCTCTGTTGAATCATCATGGCTCTATATCCTAGGTGCTCTTCTCTCTATATCTTCTTTTCCTTGACCATTTTATTAGCCCTATTGTCTCAAATCTCTATAACCAATTTTAATTTCTCTCCTGAATTCCAGTTCTATGCCACACTACTAACATCTCAAACTCAATTACGTGCAAAGAAGAATTCATCATCTCTGGTAAACACCTCTCTCCCTGTCCCTCCTCCAAACTTCCCAATTTCTAACAAGAGCACCATCATGCTTCCACTTATCTTGAAATCTCAGTCATCTATGATTCACCCCTTTCTCTCACCCCCAAAGCCATTCTGGCTCCCACTTATCTTCCCAAACTTGTTTTAGATTACTCTCCTTCATAAAGTCAATACTAACCTACTATTCTCCAAACTTGATCTCTGTTCTCTGCAACTTTTTAGAGGTTAGGCCTACAATGCGCTACTTCCTCACCTCTGCTTCTAGCTTCTTCTTTCAAGCCCCAACTCAGAACCTGCAGAAAGTTGTTCTTGACCCCTTCCTACCCCAAATCCTCCAGTTGTTAGTGTTCTCTCCCTCCTCAAATTATCTTGTATTTGTGTGTCTGTGTGTGTGTGTGTGTGTGTGTGTGTGTGTGTGTGGTGTCTTCCCAGAAGAATGTAATCTCTTTAAGGGACTATTTCATCCCCACTGCCTTGCACATTAGTACTTAATAAATAGTTGCAATACTAAATTGAAGGTCCTCTGAACCTTGCCAATAATTTAAGAAACCACAGGAAACAGAAGAATATATAAATCATGGTTTGGAAAATGTTGCAGGATACAGAACTAAAGCTCTCTCCCATGGAAAAGAAAGCATATGCAAGTAAGTCAAGATGGAGTCAACAAGATGTTGAAAACTATCATCAGGGCAAAAAGGAGATGAATGCAACAGATACTGAGAGTTCTGTTGACTGAAGAGAATATTAGGACTACAGTGATGATGATTTTTTTTTTCAGTATGGGGATCTAGGTAGCAATATTCACACAAAGCACAGCCTAATTTTAGTCACCAAAAAAAAAATTTACTTCAACTGGCATGAGCTAAATATCAGCTTTAATCTGGTCACACAATGGCAGGAATCTCTCCCACTAATGTTAGACAAGGAAATTTTTTTTTAAGATGTCAATTTCAAAATTTTCATATATTTGACAAGTCTATCAAGTCTTTTTGGAGCTAGAATAAAAGTTGCAAGATCCCCCAGAAGTCTAGTTTAAATGGTATACTGATGTAGACAACATTGTTTCATGTAAGCCTGAAATAGCTATGACAATTATTAATGTTAGCAAAAGTCACACACACACCTAATTCCATTTTAAAAACTTTCTGAAGTGTTCTGGGGCTTGATGCAATCACTACAATGTCATCTGGAAAAAAGAATAACTGAAGGACCTCACCATCTAAAGAGAATATCTCCCCCATATGGATTTTGTGCTGTATCTCCTCCTATGACAACAGCCAATATCTTTGCAAATACTTCCCAGTTTTATGCCTCAATCCATGCAGAGTATCATTAAACAAGTTTTCCTCTGTTAATCATATCTTTCAAGGAACAGTGAATAATTTTGATTATGAAAGGGAAACACTTTGAAGATAAGCCTTTGAAGAGGTTTTTAATGGACCAAATGTTACAGGTTTTTTAATAGTCAACAAAGCAGTAAGCACACTAGTATCTCAGAACCCTTACATTTTTCAGTCAATTGTGTGACGATAAAGATGTAGAGTACTATGGAATATCACTTGTGAAGGCCTGCCTGTTCCCTACAAATAACCACATAATTGATGTCCTCCATACATACACAGATTCATATAAAAATGCTACAAAGATGGGAATAGTTATCAAGATTTCTCTCAGTTGTGTTTTTTTTTAATAAAGTCAACTTTTTTCTTCCTGAAAATATATTTGGTCTACTCCAGCTATGTAACACTGGGGGTACAAGCCTTGCTTTGACCATAATAGAGAAGTTCCTTTGCACTGGGTCAGAGGTTTCAGAATCAAGGACCCTGTTCCCAGCCCTGGATCTAAAGGACACAAAAAGAAGGGAATCCCGGCCATTCTAAGTCAGCCCAAGGCTTGGACTCTGAGAGTCTCCCTTGCTTTCTCTGGTAAGGACAGGAAGTCCTGCCCACAAAGAGCTGCCAACAGTCCTAGTTCCAACTCTGGCCAGAGACTTACGGACCTAAGGGAAATAGCAGAGTCCCCTACCGCTGAGGCACGGGGTTTAGGGGCATCTGCCAAGGGTCCTAGTCACAGCCCTGGTCAGTGATTTCTGAATCTAGAAGGAAAGGGGCTTCTTTTTCTGAAGCACAAGGTTGAGTGACCTGGCTGTCATCCTCTACAGAAAACAAAGTGTGGCAGCAAGGCTTCCCATTCCACTTTGTCCATTGAGATGCAAGAAGTTCTACTGGCAACCAAATCTTAGTTTTGGTCAGCAGATCATGAGCAAAAGTGAGGTATCAATGATCCATCTTGACCTATTATCTGTCTAGGTGGTTTGGCTGGATTCTAACAGGAAAAGATGACTCCAAGAATCATTTATTAGCAGTGCTCTAACATTCACCACTAGCAGAGGCCAGAAGTGGATGAGAATAGGGTCTAGTAGTCATCAGTGCACGCAGTGAAACCTAGAAGATGGAACAGAGAAGGGGAGAGGAGGAGAAATATCCTGGAGGGTTGGGAAGAGAGGGAAGACCCCCACTCAAGTTACTGAGTAATATCTATAGGATGGAAGCTAATCTCTGGGCATCAGTCAAGGGTGGGAGATATTCGTGTTGTCAAGGGATTGGCAACAATTGCCCCAACGACTAGAGATTTGAGTGGGGGTTTCTAGGGCGTTCCCCCACCTACTAGGACAGGAATAGGATGTGTTCCCCCTTAGCCTCTAAATAGGCATGGGGCGTTTCCCCCAAGCATCTGAGCAGTGGTAGAATTTATCTCTAGATGTAGGGCAGATGAAGGATCACCCAATCTTCTAACTTCAGACCATCCCAACAGTAACGGCTTTATGCCAAGGATTACGGTAAAGGATGGTTTATCATACTAAACAGTCAGAGGAGACTAAGGCATGGTGGTGAGAGTCAGCAAATCAGCTAGTAAATTTTCACAGCAAAGTAAAACTGTGTCACAAGCCAAAGTTATAAGATGGGCCCAGGCAACAAAATGGATTTTAAGAAACATCAAAGGATAACACAGCAAAACATTTCTACTACAAGCTCTTTTTCCTATCTTTGTTTTCTTTAATACAAATTTCACTTCCTCAAGAACCACATCTAGGACAACTGTTCAGATTCCAAATGTGGTGAGGAAGTATAGTCTCCAGCTAACTCTTTTCTAAAAGAAAGTATTCATGAGACTTTTGTCTATAATCCATAAGCCTTTGGCCTCTCTTATTCCTTACTCTTGAACAATATTTTCCTATATATTTTTGCTATTTTAGATACCTATGTACTCCTTTGCACTAAAGTCGCTAAGGATATGCTGATTCAATATGGAAGGAGTACTTAGTCAAGATCTTGGTAGAATGTCTCTATCTCTTCAGTCTGTACAATAAATGTTGGCATGTAGGCTTCAATTACTTTCATGACGAATCTTTTGCAAATACTTTTATAAAGCAATGCAATACAGGGTAACCAAACATCACATAAAGTAATGTTCTCTGTTGTCTTTGGATGCATATTAAAGCAAGCTCTCTACCAACACCAACTCCTTTAAATGCCTCTCTTAAAATAAAGCTAGCGGTCACCCATCCATTTAGCTACAACTTCTATTTTCTGCTAGGTGGTGCAATGGGTAGAGTGCTAGGCCTGGGAACAGGAAGACATACCTTCCTGAGTTCAAATCTGGCCTCAGACACTTACTGCCTGTGTGACCCTGGTCGACTCACTTGACCCTGTTTGCTTGAGTTTCCTTATCTGCCAAATGAGTGTGTGGGATGAAAGACCCTCACCAAATGAAAAAAGTTAATTTTTAATAAGGAGCCATCTCAGGGTGGGAACAGGAATAAAATGTTATTCAATTCTCACGAGAACAGGGCATTCTCTGCCCCTTGGGGCAAAGCACCAATAATTATACTTAATGCAAGAGAATTGCCGCCCACCTCTGACCCTTCTCATCATTGGCTGGGAGGCGGGCTTACAATCTGAGCACGAAAAACTAGACAAAGAACCAGGAAATCAAGGCACAGAAACTCCAATTCCCATTCCCTTAGTTAATGATTACAACTGAGGTGACATTTATAAATCTGAAGAAGGAGAATAGGATAATGGGAGGGGGAGACCCTCTCCATTCTTCTACAGTACTTTTACAATAAAGGAAAGCAGGTCACAGTGACCCTATTCTTACCAAACAAACCTTTAAACCAGAACCAAAAGAAAGAACAAAAAAGTTTCAGGGTAAACTTTCCCAGAGGCTGAGCAATCAGACTCTCACAGCCTCAGCAGAATTTTCCACTTCCCTATTTCCCTATTTCTTGATTTTTAAACATTTCTAAGTATAGATATGAATAGACAGAGATATGTATATGTATATATATATTCTCTGTGAAGTCTTCACATTTTATTTTCTCACTACCTCACACATGAGGCAGAGAAGGAAAAGGCAAACCACTCCAGCATCTTTGCCAAAAAAACCCAAAAGGGGTGCAAGAAGAGTCAGACATGACTGAAACGACTGAACAACAACAACATAAACTAGGCACTGTTTTGGGTGCTAGGAATTGTGAAAAATGATTATTAATAATCAATATCTTGGGGAGGTTTAGAGCTTCCTTTCCCCCACTTCCAAAGCCTTGGCTTTAAGTTCATTTTTTTTCTTCAGAAGGATGTATTACTGATAATGAAATCACACTAACTCTCCTTATCCTACTCCCCACCACAAGCTGGCAAGAAATTTAATCTAAAGTAGGGAAACCCATTGTGTTCTACTCAAACTTGGGTGGAGACAGATTCTTCTGTCTAGATAACCCAATGCTGGAGTGGTCTGGTAAAGCTGGGGTTGGTCTGTATAGAGGTATTTTCTCTATTTTCTCAGTACACGGTTGAAATCACAATGGAGTGACATCAGCCCCTGTTGGGAGGGAGCATAAAATGTGCAACCTAACCCCAGAATGCAGCTCCACATGCATGGTTCTCTCATTTTGAGAGAAATAAACACACAAACAACCTTACACTGTTTGTCCTTCTTAGACAGAACTCTGAGGGTTGAAAGGATACAAAAAAAAATTATAATAATTCCTGCCCTCAAAGAGCTAAGAATATTTAACACAAAAAAACTAAAGTGAATACAAAGAATATTCAAACTAGCTTCTGGGGCAGGCACTAGCATCTGAAGAGAATCAGAATGTACAGACTTCCTATAGAAAGATGGCACTTGAGCTCAGCTAGAAGGAAGCTTTGGATTCTGTGAGGCACAGCAAAGTAGTGTTGTGGAGAGGGAAGGCAGTATTGCTGAGATGACAGCTTTTGCAATAGTACAGATACGGGAAACAAAATTCCATGTATGGGGAACAGCAAGTAACACTCTGAGGTTTTCCCAACAAGGTCTTCTGTTTAACTCTTTCTTGTTTCCCTAATCCATACCTGGAAAAAACATTCAGGCACATTCAAACCACTAGACATAAATGCCATTCCTCCACCTGCTGTCTTTCTGGATCATATCCTACATGGCAGCTTTAACAGCTAAGCCTGTAGTAAGGAGGGAAACAAATTTCTTTCCAGAAGACGTAATCATGTCAACTGAAAACAAACCAGTGGACTTTCACCAATAATGAGAATTTAAAAGAACTGCTAAAGGTAAAAACACATTTCCAAAGAAGATTATGTAGAGAATAAGATAAGTAACACTTAAAATTCACTCAAATATCAGTTTTTTCCAAGGATTACAAATATGTATCTTCCCTGCCTTTGAGGTTTTGTATTTTCTGTCATCCATATCTCTAGTCTCCTTTGCTTCCCTACCTTCACCTTCTCCAACACATATGAGAGATTTTAAACAAAATAAAACAAGAGAATTTCTATCTGGAAGGTGCTTTAAAACCTAACTGTTCATTTTGTAGAAATAAGGAAATTTAGGGCCAGAAATGCTAAGTAACTTGTAAGATTATAGATTTAGTGCTTGGAGGAACTTTAGGGGCTATTTAGTCCAACTGCCTCATTTTACAAATGAGGCAAATAAGGCCCAAAGAAGTTAACTGATTTACCCAAAGTCAAATTGGCAGCAAGTGACAAAGGCAAGATTTGACTATAGCTCCTGTGACTCCAAAACCAATGGGTTCATTGGTATTGCAAGGCATGATGGCATGCGCAGTACAAAGTGCGCATGCTTTGTGTTCAGAACCAAGGCTACAGTGAAATTGTGAGATGCAACATGGGCAAGTGCTGCCAGAAACACCTCAGATTTGTTGCACATTTGATTTTTAATTCATGTTTGGTCACTGAGCATTCAGAAAACTTTTACTGTTGCCAAATTTTTCATGATCCCATATGGGGTGGCCACCCACAGTTTAAGAAGCGAGGGTCTATAGTAAGACAAAAAGAAGCTGAAACTGGCATCTATGGAGGAACTACCCACACGGCTGAAATCAGAAATCCCGAAGTTGGGAAGTAATAAGTACTACTTGATATTGTTGCAACTTACTATTTATTCGGTCTATCAGTTGTTTACTTAGGATCATTTATTTACCTTTCAGGACACATTTCCATCACCAGAGAACTTAAAAAATTCAAAAGAGTAACATTCTAACTAATAAGTTTCTACAAGAAAAATCAGCTATACTAACCAAAATGAAGTGGTGTTTTTGCCCCCTTGTGTTGTCTTTGTTTAGGCAGCTAGGTGACACAGTAGATAAAGAGTACTGGGCCTAGGGTTAAAAAGATTTGAATTCAATTCCTACCTCAGACATTTAATAGCTGTGTAACCTTGGGAAGTCACTTAACTTGTTGCCTCAATTTCCTCAATTTTAAAATAAGAAAAATAACAGAACTTACCTCCCAGGGTTGTTGTGAGCTCCAAATGAGATAATATATATATATAAAGCACTTAACACATTGTCTAGAGGCACTATTAACAAAACTAGCTATGACAATGATAATGATATAGTTCAGCCATATTAAATTCTATATCATGAAGAAAATCACCTAATCTCAGGTTTTTTCTCCTACTTTCCTACTTTCACTTTTAATTTCTCAGAAAGTACTATGAAAGTAGAATAAAGATAAAAGTGCCACAATTCTTTATCATCTTGTATATAATGATGCTCAAAAAACTTAACACCCTTCAAAATAAATTCTCCAATCAACATTCAAGATTTCTGAATGAAGACAAAATATTTCAATACAACTAGCTTGACTGTACAGAACTGACAGAAAAATTACCAACAGGCAAAAGAAGGTAACTATTTTTGCAGAATAAAACTAGATTCTTTTCCTTGTACTTTTATAATCAAAAAATATTCACATAACTATTATATTTATGGGATAACAGGTAGGATACTGGCCTTGGAGTAAAGAAGACTGGTTCATGTGTTAAGCTGGCTGTGTATTTGTTGTCTACTAAAGGAAATTCTGGTAATAAAAAGGATAGATGGGGGTAGCATTTGGCAGGTGGGAGGGTTGTCCCTGGTGTAGCAACAATCTTGCTAGCAGCTACTGTGGCTGTGTGAAAACCAACAACCAGCACACAGAAGGCAGCTAACACAGGTTCTTTGATCTGCTTTACTAAGGAAAGCTACACACACACACACACACACACACATAAACTCACTTAGTTCAAATGGAAAAGCCAGCATCCTGAACTTCAGAGCAAATACAAATTACAAACATCAACAGACAGGCCTAGTCTGATTCCAATCACAATTCATAGTTACCAGGAAAAAATCCACATCTGGATTGGGGGGGGGGTGCTCTTAAGGACAGCTGCCCAGAGTCTCTTCAAGTCACTTTTCTCTCTTCCAGTGAGTGAGAGCCCCAAAAGCCAAACACCAAGCTAGGATCTTGTATACCGGTATCAGGGCCCTGGGGCACTTGATTACCTCAGTGCTGAGAAGCACTCAAAGAACTGTGAAAATTCCCATTTAGGGTATGGGAAAGTTAACCCCTAGTACCACCACATACAAGTCAATGACTCCTGATTGTCTTAGTGCTGAGAGACATTCCAAGACAAGATCCCACTTTATCTGCCCCATTCAAACAAAGGCCAGACTCATTAAAGGCACTTAAGGGAAGAACAGCAAAAAGTCCCACCTTAATTACACCTGGTCTCCACAGAATTCTGCTTTCCCTCTCTATGCTGTTAATGCCAAATATGTTTCTTTCTACATTCACAAGTATGGTTCCATATTCTCACACTGTTATTTAGAGATAGAGATATAGAGATTTTATATGACATTCTAGAACAATTTTTTTCAGTCCTAATGTGAGAGATGGGTAAAAGTTAGGGAAAGTTAGGTTTCCACAGAAGAATTAATTGAGCTCCACAGAATAATTGTCAGCTTGAACAAAGAAGGAGTAAAAATTAACCAGGATGAGAGTCATCAGCCAATGGGAATAGAGTTTGTGGTTTTGCAGAAACCACACTTTCAGGATATAGGCAAAATTGGTCTAAACTGGCCAGATAACAGTCAGGGTTGAAGAGGAAACTGGGTCAAATGGCTACCACGCATGCTTAATAGGCTAATTGAATATTACCTCACAGACCCAAAGGGAAGAGTTTTAGCCATTTTTGAACATGGTACGTATGTTGAGGAGGGAGGAACATGCCAAGGAGTTGCATGTTGGGGGCATATAGGGAAGATTGTGACCTAGAAGGGAGCGGACCAATCCATTCTCTAAAGGGAGGTACTGAGCTGATGGTGCATCAATCTATGTCAGACTAACAGAATAAAGTTGGTCTCACTCCTGTACTCTCCACTTCCCCTTCCTAGAGAAGGGCTCCTGGCCAGGAACGTTTACCAATTCCTTTGAATTCTTCAATAATAATAAATTGCACTTGATAGCTGAATTTCAGTGTCAAGCGTATTTCTAATACTAAGATTTATGGGAACCCTACCCAACAGAGTGGAAGGCACTAGAATTGTATCAGTACTAAAGAATCTTGGAGCTATAAAGAACAGGTCTGTGAAGAACTAACTGAAGAGGAGTAGCAAAGAGGGCAAAACACCAAATCCAACAAGAGGCCACATATACATGTCTGACACTATTATAGGCTTTCTTTCTGATTACTTGTGGTCCCGAGTTATGTTCTTGTTTAAACTACAACTTCCTAGCAACATAATTTTGACTTCCTTACTCCAAAGTGTTTTATGAGTGCCCCAACACAGCTGGGTGGCAATCTTTCCACCAAATTCCTCAGCATCTTGGTCTAAGTTTAGATCCCAGGCTGCTCGGTTCCATTCTTTGGTGTCAGCAAGCCTCTTGGCCATCTCCTAATTCTATTAAAAATACCACCCTAGGTCTGGCTCTCACTTCAAGTTAGTATTCAAACACTGCTTACTCCAAAAACAACACTAATGTGCTCAGAATTCATGTAGAAGAAGGCTGGTTTCTGGAATAAAAGTTGCAGCTGAGGAAAGGAATGAGATGGCAATGCAAGATTTAATTAACGATTCCCATACTCATACTGGCAATATGCGACACATCTGAACTCCTATAGGTCATCATACAAACCCAATTCCCTATCCACTACTACCTAAGTCTTTATTCTTATCTCCCTCAACCCCACCAAACCCAAAGTCCCAACCAAAATCACCCACCCCTTTATAATGTTAATGGAATTTGAAGATATTCCTTGTCCATTAATAGGCACATAGAGCCCTGACCGAGAGCTAAACAGGCTCTGGGCTACAGGGATTTTCCGATTAAGTGCTGGGGCACGTTGATTTTCAAGCACTAAGCCAATCAGACGCCAAACAGAGTCTCTGTTATATATTCTGGAAGGTTAGTATTTTGCTTTGGGGGCTGGCTCATGAGAAGGACCTTTTGATTCCCTGAATGGGACTCTGAGTAGCTGTTTAAGAGCTCCCCAACTACTCGGATGTTGGTGTTCTCCCAGTCTTGTGGTGTATGTAAGTGGTTGTATTACTTTGTTCAGAGAGTTGGAGCCTTGTCTGTTGGATCTCTGTGCTAATTTATCTGCTTGTATTTTCTCCACGTTCAGGGTAGTGGCCTTTCCCTGAATGATTTATATATGTTTGATTAAAGTACGATTGCTGACCCCCATAAAGTTGCCTTTCCTTTAGAAAAGCAGATCAAAGCACCTGTGCTAGCAGGCCATCCTGGGTATGCTAGGGTGCTTGCTGTTACACCTTTCCACCGTGGCCTCCAGAATGCCTGCTCCATAGGCTTGCTTTCATCTTCAATCTTGTCATATCCCACTCCTTCCATCTTCCGATGATCACTGAGACCTGGCTCCCCTGATGACACAGCCTCACTAGCCATTCTTTCCAGTACCGGCTACACTTTCACTCCTTCTCACTCCACTGGTTAAGGTGTAGGAATTGCACTGCTCCTTGCTCCCACTGCCAATTCCATGTTCTCTCCCTACATCTATCACTTAGTAAACTCTCCTCCTCTGCAATCCATGTGAGCCACATCTTCCACCCAATCAATATCTTGGAAGCTGTTGTCTACCAGGCTCCAAAACACTCCCTCCCCTTGATCAGTACCTAGCTCACAATCTTTCTCTCCTCTGCAACTCATGCCCTCACACTAGGGGACTTCAACATACATACTGACACACCCAAACACCCTAACCTCCCAGTTTCTCAACTATTCATTTCCCTTGACATACTCTTCCCCCCCATCTCAGTTACACACAAAGATTACCATAGCCTTGATACTGCCATGGCCTAAGGAAGTTTGGAATTCCCTCATCTGATCACATTCTATTGGTTTTCCACCCCTCCCTTGCCTTCCCAGACCAAAACCTACTCTTCATAAACATCACGACCTCTAATCCCTTGACTGTTTTCTCTCTTCTCGCTCTCTTAACTCCCTACAATCTGACTTCTGGAAACTGCTGTCCAAAGTTACCAAAGAGTTTCTAACTGCCAGATCTAATAGTCTTTTTTCTCAATGACCTCTCTACAGCATTTGATACTGTCTATCACCCTCTTCTCCTTGACACTCTCTTCACTCTGGATTTTCAGGACAACATTCTCTTCAGGTTCTCCTCAGTTTCTCTCTCAGGCTATCACCTCTGCACCACCCATTCTCTCCTTTCCCGATCTTAACCTCAAGTTCAAGTTGAATCAGTTCAACTATACACTGTCCTCTTCTCGAGTCCCTGAATCCCTTTGTCATATCAATGACAGTGTCTTATCAAGTTTCAGCTGTGGATCATTCCCACTATCCTCTGCCTCCACTCCTACGAATATGCTTGCTGAACAAGGGTGGAGAAAATCATGCAACTTTTCTGAGTCCACTGCAGATTTACATTACACAACTTCAACTGGGACCTTGTTGTTGCTATTTTGTCCTTTATCAACTCACTATCCCACTCTCCACAGCAGTTCTTCCAAACATTTTCATCCCTCCTCAAACTTCCTATGGCTCTGCCATCTCCCACTCCCTCAGCTGAGAACCTTGCCTCATAAATTACTGAAAAAGTTGAGCCCATTCACCTGAAGCTCCCTCTTCTCCTCTGCTCCCCACCTTCTATCCATGAGATATCTTCTGCCACTCTTTCCTCCTTCACCCCAGTCTCAGTCCTCTTGCCAAGGCAAACTCCTCTACATCTACAAGAGGATCCCATTCCATTCCATCTTCTCCAGCAGACTGTCTCCTCTGTCGTTCTCATTCTCTCACTTATCTCTTTCTAATGGGTCCTTCCCTATTTCCTATAAACATACTCGTGTCTCCCCACTCCTCAAAAAACCCTCGCTTGATCTTTCCATTCCTGCTATCATCCTTCATCTCCTCTGCCTTTTGTGTCTACACGCAACAGGTGCCTCCGCTTCCTCTCCTGTCCCTTCCTTCTTAACTTCATCATCTAACCAAAACTGCTCCCTCCAAAATCACCAAATACAACAGCCTTTTTTCACTATTCATCCTTCTTGACCTCTCTGCAACCTCTGACACTGCCGATCACTCTCTTCTTGACATTCTCTTTTCCTTAGGTTTACAGGACACCACACTCTCCTGGTTCTCCTCCCATCTATCTGACCACTCCTGGCTGGATCCTCATCCAGATCACACCCTCTAAATCTAGGTGTCCCAAAGGGTTCAGTCCTAGCCTTCTTTTCTCCATCTATAGTACTTCATTCATTTGGTGATCTCATCAGCTCCCACTGATTGACAGCATCTCTACGTTGATGATCCTGCCCTAACCTCTCTGCTGGCATCTCCAATTCCTTTTAAACATCTCAAACTAGATGTCCAAAAGGCATCTTCAACTTAACAGGTCCCAAACTAAACTCATTATTTTTCCCCCTAAACCATCTGCCTCCCTTCCTACTATTGAGGACCCCACCATGCTCCCAGTCCCTCAGGTTCACAATCTAGATGTTATCCTCCCCTCTCCCATCCCCATCCTCCATCAAATGCAATGTTTCCAAGGTCTACTGACTTCACCTTTGCAATATCTCTTGAATATGCCCCCTTTTCTCTGCTGCTACTGCTACTCTCCTGGTGCAAGCCCTCCTCACCTCACACCCAGTCTATTTCAATAGCCTGCCGGTTGGATGGCCTGCCACAAGTCTCTTCCCTACCACTCCAGTCCATTCTCCATTCCACCACCAAAGCGATTTTCCTAAAGAACCAGTCTTCTGACCATGTCATTCTCCCTACTCCCCTCCACTCAATAAGTTCTATCTGTTCCCTATCACCTCCAATCTCCAATACAAAAGCCTCTGTTTGCGGCTCAAAGCCTTTCATAACCTCTACCCTTCCAGTCTTCTTACACCTTACACTACTCTCTTTCACATATTTTTTGATCCAGTGATATGGGCCTTCTGACTGTTCCACAAAAAAGATACTATATTTCTCAGCTCTGGCTGTGCCCGTGCCTGGAGTGCTCTCCCTCCTCTCCACTACCTGGCTTCAAGTACCAGCTAAAATCTCACCCTTGACAGGAAACCTTTCCCAGTCTCTCTTAATTCTCATGCCTTCCTTTTGTTATTTCCTATTTATCCTGTATATAGCTTATTTGTACATATTTGTTTATGTGTCCTTCATTAGATTATGAGGGCAGGGACTCTTTTTGGCCTTTCTTTGTATCCTTAGTGGTTAGCACAGTGCCTAACACACAATAGGTGTTTAATAAATGCTTATTGACTACTGACTAATGTTCTCTATATGTTGTGTGACCACAAAACGAACTGCATTTATTTACTACAAATGAAGCAGCTATATATTATCCCATCCGTTCTCTAATTTGGTCTAGTATAGCCCATGTGTAATTTCAAAGGAAAGAAAATGACATAAATTTATCTCAGAGGAAGGTGAAAACTGAATAAATGCTCATGCGTCTCAGGAAAGATTTTGAAACTTAACGAAAATTTCTGAAGGAGTCAGTAGAAGACATGCTTAGAAACAACAAAGACCCAAGAGTGGAGATCTATGTAAGAAACATTACTAATTGTGCCCCTGGGAAAAAATACACACTGGGTGTAATGCCTAGTTACTTGTATTTTTCTTGCTATTAATAATTATATCACCATTATAAAAACAGAGTATGAGAATTTCAAATTAATCTATATGAAAACATCAGTCAAAGTTTTTGGTTTGTTTTTCTTTTGGGTTGGGGAGGGGGAATAGTAAAAAAGATAGTCCACACACACATACCATACCACACCAAGTCTCTGAAAGTTTTTCTGTTAGGAGCCAATGACATAGGGGGAAAAAATGTTCATGTAATCAAGAACCATACAAATAAAAAGCACTTTAATTATATTTAAGGCTTTTTAAAACTAAAGAAAAATTAATACAAAATGCTATTCAATAAATGCAAAAAAATAACTTAGTTCTTTTTTATCAAGTGAGAAAGGATAAGAGAAAACTGGAGGGAGAAGGTTACAGTCTCTGTATTTAACAAAAGGTAAAGATCTACCAATATTGCTTTTGAAGAAAAATACACTTTTTAATCTGATTATACCTTGCCAGAATTTGTTTCTAAAAGTATTTTAATTCATATCAAAAATTTAGACACACTAACGTTCTTGAAATCTTCTCATTCTCAAGAGAATAACCTTAACCTGCTATTTAGATAGCAAGTTGGTGCATATGATTTCACAAAAAAAATGATCTATTTTCAGAAGACAATAATATCTCTATCTTGTTCACTTTTAGCATGTTGAAGGTAATAACCTTAGAAAATAACAACCTCTCTAGCACTCATTTTCTTCATCTGTAAAATGAGAAAGCTAGATGAAATCCCTTCCAGCTCATAAAATCCTACATTTATACTTTAAATCCCCTAGCATTATCTCAAGTGCAAGAATAAATGAAATCACATCCCGGTACTGGCATAGAGGCCAGATAAAATTAAACCAAAGGGCAGATCCAATCTACACGTCTACATGTCTACAATCTATCCCTACTCCAAAGAGAGCAACACAGAAAATTATCTACTAATTGTTGGGATACCTATTATTATTTCTATACGAATAAAATTAAAAGCCATGAATAGTTTAAAGGCAAACCAAGAAATATATATCCTTAAACATTTTTGAGATGAAAAAATATCTTTAAAATAATCTATGATGGAAGACATTATGAAAAGGCTCCAAAAAGGCAGGAGAATGCTTTTTAAAAGGGAAAATATTAATATTTCCCAGGAAATGCTTCCATTTATTATTCTAACTATTGTTTCGCACTTGGTATTTGTATTCAACATGTCACCAAAAAATGAAAAATCTAACTGCCCAAGATTTAAATTCAGATATTCATATCCCAGCACATGCTATGTAATTTTAGGAACATATAATGTATCCACTAGAAAAGGCTGTGCAAACTAGAAAATACTAGAAATACCTTTTCGAGGAGGTAGCTCTCCATTCTGTATTAGTTCTGTCCAAGGGTATAGAATTTCTCCATCTTTGACCATTTCATTCCATAGGCCACAGAGTCCATCTCTAGTGAAAGCAAGCTAACAAAAAAGAAAAGTGTATTAAAACTGAACTTAATCTATGAATTCTTGTTAACAACTCTTCCAAAGCCTAATTTTCCGTCTACATTTCATTCAACAAACACATGAGTACACATTACATACAAGAAAGATGCTGGTCCTTCATCGACAAAGAAATATTATTCTTTTTATACAAACATTATACCCAAGAAATTATTTTCTGCAGGAGATTAAAATATAGTTAGAAGGTTTAGGTACAATATACATAAGCAATTATAATACGGTCTCATAGGTCTACAAAGGAAGGAAAAGCCATTTGGGGCTAAGGTAACTAGCAAAAGATCACTATTCCATAAAAGACACAGGACGAAATCAAAAGAGACTAAGGATTTAAAGTAAACTTGAAGTTTATAACAAAAAAAAAAAATGAGTGACACTAATGGGAAATTAGAGGAATAAAAGAATAATGCAATCAATCTGGAATAGGTCAGTATTAACTCAGTTGTACATTACCCCATTAATGTCAAGTTTCCATAAAAGTTCTCAACGGGCATAAAATATAATTAAATTTTCCTTATAAACTTTTTTCATAAAAGATACAGAAAATAGCACTACTCATCACTAATTAAAAGCGTATCACTTCTCATTGTGGTTCATTTTCCTATTTCCACATAGTTCACTGATTTAACTTTTTTATGTAAGATTCGTTGCTGATGGACTAGAATGATGTTCCTTTCCACATTAAGATGTACAGAATCTTGAAAACAGGCCTATAATCTATTTACTCGAATCAGTACTACAGTGGTATCGCAGGAGCCCCTCCTACATGCAGGTTAGTATAGTTTTTCATTAAAAAGACATTCTTTGAGACTTGGCTGGCTCAGAGTCTTAAGTTCTAAGACAACTTAGAGGTTTCCCCATTGCCTCAATGCTTCTCCTTACTAAATATCCTTCTGCTGCTATAGCTAATTAAATCTCCTTTGTTAACTGTTAATGACTTAGGAGTATCTCATTTTCTTCCAATATCAAACCTATACTATTGAGGGGAATAGCCTGAGTCAGGCTCAGCTCAGAACAAAGGACAACTAGCATCCTCACCTCTACAGAGAGCAAGATAAATTACAGGAACATGTCAATGCACACAATTTCCATGAAATGTAACTTGTTAGGCTATAAATTTCACGTATATAATTTAAAACCCCTACTTACAGAATTACACCTCCTAGAATCTACTCAAATGCATAGCCAAGATGAGAGAAGGTAATTCAGCAGTCCTTCAACTACTGAATTCACAACATAATTTTATGTAGTATTTCAGACACCTAAGAATTAGAAAAACAGGATATTGACTGCACTGACAAAACGCTTCCCACTAAGCATACTGGGAACATGGCATAATCACTTCGTACGGCAGATGTATTCCTAAAAAAGTTGCATACATTAAATTTTTCTAATCTAACATTAAGTGCACTATAAGTTCACTATTTAAATGAACCCTTATACAATAAATTTATGTTATAGAGTGAATTTATCATGTCTAAATTTTTAGATTCTTTGCAATTTCCTTAAGAGAATCCAGTCCATTCTGTTCAACTGCCCATTTGTAATGTCCAAGTCTATATACAGTGACTCTATAGGTTGTCCATCTAATTCAAGGGTCTTTAATTTTTTTGTGTGTCATGTACCTCTGTGATAGACTAATGAAGCCTACAGACAACCCCTTCCTGAGAATAATGTTTTTTTCATTCATAATTAAGAGAAAGGAAAATTTTTAGAGGTAAGTAAAAATAGAGATGTATTTTTTCTCATCCAAATTCATAAAGCCCCTGAAATCTACCCATAGAACCCTGAACTCTAGGCCACAAGCTCCTAATTTTATTTTTGTAATAATCTGGACAACAGGAATTTTTCATCCACGTGTTTTGTTTTTAAGTTTTTCCTCAATGTACAGGGTCAGTCAAACTCATTTGAATGGTTAACTATCTCTAAGAGGCTCTGTAATGTTTTAGTGCTTGGAAGAACCAGCTTAATGTCATCCACAAAGAGAAGTATCTGAAGGACTTCAGTCTTCCAGAAAGAATCCCTCTCCAATTTATACTCTGCACTTATATCTCCATTATAAAGACCTTTGGTGAGCACATATATCTCCTTCTTCATGTTGCATCTGATATTAATCAGAGGATCCTCTCCTCCCAGAAAAAAGTCCATCTTTTTCATATCAATATTCTACCACTGTTAATCTATGCCTCCAAAAATGAGTTGTTGCATGCCCTCAAAAATGAGAATCAAAGAAAGCAAAGAGGTACACTACGGGTATAAGCAGACTGCAACTATAAAAACTTTAAAGAAGCTTCATAATGAATGCCATTAAGGAAATATATAATCAAAAATGAAGATGCATCAAGAGAGAAGGGTAAGAGATGGAAAACCCTTGTGCCCCACTGTTCTCTGCAATGTCACGAAAAAGCAAGCAAGCCCTCCAAACTTATGAAGACACAAATAAAAACTGCACAGGACAGGTCCTCATTGATAGATTGCTATCAGCCACAATGGAGGGAACAACCACATCTATGAAATCACAGATTCATTTGAGTAGTTTTCTTCAAAAGAAATCTGTGCAAATGAAGGGAAGGGAAAAAGAATTTAAGTGTCTTACTACGTGCCAGGCACTGTACTAAGTGCTTTACAAATATTATCTCATTGGTCCTCACAACATATTAACACAAGTTAAAAAATAACATGTGAGTGCAAAAGTAAGAATAAATGAAGAAATTGAGTGAGAATAATTCAGAATCTGAGGAGATTGATGAAGGAAGACTTCCTTAAGGTGATTCTTAAGCCAAACCTGAAGAATGAAATAGAAATGTATTGGCAAAAAGGAAAGTATTCACTATGGAAAAGGAGTACAATCAAAAGTACAAAGATGAGGGGCATTCTTAATCAGAACATGGTGAAGAAAGAATGCCCGTTATTATCAACATTATTTAAAATAATGCTAGAAATAATAGCTTTAACATTAAAAAAATAAATTGGGGGCAGCTATTGGCGCAGTGAGTAGAACACCAGCCCTGGAATCAGGAGAACCTGAGTTCAAATCTGACCACAGGTACTTGACACACTTACTAGCTGTGTTACTTTGGGCGAGTGACTTAACCCTAATTGCTCTGCCTTCCCCCCTCCAA
The DNA here is from genome assembly GCA_028646595.1 of Phalanger gymnotis. NCBI lineage: Eukaryota > Metazoa > Chordata > Mammalia > Diprotodontia > Phalangeridae > Phalanger > Phalanger gymnotis. The sequence continues at coordinate 495,630,121 of CM053622.1, read as the reverse complement.
AAAAAAATTGAGGAAATATACACAGGCAAAATGGGGACAAAATTATCACTTTTTTGCAGATTATATGAATGTTTAATTACAGAACTCTACATGGTCAACTAAATATTAATTGAAACAACTAAAAACCAGCAAAGTTGCATAACTTAAATCAATCATCATCATTTTTGTATACTGAAAAAATAACTCAGGAAGGTAGAAATTGTATTCAAAATAACTAAAAAATGTATGAATTATTTGGCAATAGCACATCTACCAAGACAAACACAGGAACTACATGAATACAACTAGAAGGCACTCTTTACAGAAATAAAAAAGACCCAAATAATCCAAGGTATAGTAATTGCTCATGGGTAGGTTCAGGAAATAGAACAGTTACTCATAGTGCTACTCCAATCAAACTACCAAAAGATTGCTTTGTAAAAAGCAAGAAAAAATAATACATTTATCTAGAGGAAGAAAAGGAAGAAAAGTGGGAAGGAAGGAGGTACTAAATCTCAAACTATATTACAAGTCAGTAAGCATCAAAATTATTTCATACTTGTTAAAAATAAAGTTCAATCAGCAAAAAAAAAAAAAATAGGTACAAAACATGCAGAAGCCAATGAAGATAGCATAACGTAGCACAATGTTCAATAAACCCTAAGACCACGACTATTTGGGCAAGAACTCAGTATTCAACTATACTGTGGGGCAATCAGGAAAACATTCTGATAGAAATGATCAAATGTAGCACAATGTTCAATAAACCCTAAGACCACGACTATTTGGGCAAGAACTCAGTATTCAACTATACTGTGGGGCAATCAGGAAAACATTCTGATAGAAATGATCAATATAAATTACAAATAGATACATGACTTAGATATAAAAGAATATATCATTAACAAATTAGAGGAACAAAGAAAAAAATATCTTTCACATTTGTGAACAGGCAGAGTTCATAACTGAAGGAACAGAGAGGACCATGGAAAATTAAATGAATAATTTTAGTTACATAAGATTTAAGAGTTTTTTACATAAAACAAAGCAGTTAAAATTAAGAAACAATTAACTGGGGGAAAAATTCTTTGCAGCAAATTTCTAGGATAAAGATCATATTTCCAATATATACAACAAACTGATTCAAATTTTTAAGACTAAAGGCCATTCCTCTCAACAGATAAATGGAAAAAGATATAAAGAAGTGATTTTCAAAGGAAGAAATCCAAATTATCAAAAAAAATATGAAATTAGAGAAATGCAAATGAAAACAACTGAGGCAAGACCTCACACCCATCAGATTGGCTAATATGATAGAAAATGAAAAGGACAAATGTTGGAAAGGATGTGGGAAAACTTGGACACTAAGGCACTATTGGTGGAGTTGTGAACTGATCCAACCTTTCTGAAGAACAATTTGGAACTATGCCCAAAGGACTATAAAACTGTATATACCCTTTGGCCCAGCAACAGCACTACTAGATCTATATCCCAAAACAACCGAAGAAAAAGGAAAAGGACTTACATACACAAAAATATCTATAGCAGCTCTTTTTATGGCGGTAAAGAATTGGAAATTGAGGAGATTCTCGTGAATTAGGGAATGGCTGAATAAGCTGAGTACAGGATTGTGATGGAATACTATTGTACTATAAGAAATGACATACAGAATAGTTTCAGAAAAACCTGGAAAGACTTACATGAACTGATGCTGAGTAAAATGAGCAGAACCGGGAGACATTGTACACGGTAACAATAATATTGCACGATGATCAACTGTGAATGACTTAGCTATACTGATCAATACAATGATCCAAGACAATTCCAAAAGATTTATAATGAAAAATGCTATCCACCTCCAGAGAAAGAACTGATGGGAGTCTAAATGCAGATTGAAGCCTATTTTTTTCACTTTCTTTAATTTTGTGGGTTTATTTTCTGCAACATGGCTAACAAGGAAATATGTTTTACATGATTTCATATGCATAAATATGCATAACTGATAGCACACTTTTTGCCTTCACAATAGGTGAGGGAGGAGTGGGAGGGAGGGAGAGAATTCTGAACTCAAAATTTTTTAAAATGGATGTTAAAAATAGAGGTTTTTTAAAGTCTATAAAAATCCTCCTACCACAGAGAAATTAGAATTGAAGCAACTCTGAGGTTCCAGCTCAGAACTATTTATTTGAAAGACAAAAATAATGTATAAAAAGAAAGGGACACCTGTTGGAGGGGCTGTGGGAAAGTAGGCCCATTAACCCACTGTTGGTGTTATGAATTGGTCCAACCTCTCTGTTAATCAAATTGGAACTATGCCCCCAAAGTTACTAAACTATACATCTTTGTTTGATCTAGTGATAGCATTACTAGGCCTATACCCCAAAGAGATCAAAGAAAGAGGAAAAGAATCCATATGTTCAAAAATATTTATAGCAGCTCTTTTCATGACAGCAAAAAACTGGAAACTAAAAAGGTGTCCTTCAGTTAGGGAATGGCTGAATAATTATGGTATATGAATGTAATGGAATATTATTGTACCATAAGTAATGATGCAAGGGAATTTCAGATAAAACTGGGAAGTCATAAATGAATGAAGCATTTATTAATGACCATTAGCTATGTGCAAAAGCTCTGTTCTAAGCACTGGAGACACAAACAAAAAAAAAAAAGGAAAACTGTCTCTGGTCTCTGTATGAACTGATACAGAATGAAATGAACAGAACAAGGAGAACATTTTCTACAATAACAACAATATTTTAAAGAAAAGTAAACTTTCGAAGACCACAGAACTATGATCAACCACAACTCCAGAGGACCAGGGCTGAAGCATGTTACTTACCCCCTGAAACATGACAGATTCAACCCAATCACTTCCCCTCTCAGCCTCAGTTTCTTCACCTATAAAACAATGGGGTTGTACTAGACAGCCTCTCTAATATCCCTTCCAGCTCTAAATCTATAAACCTGTAATCTTATAAATAAGAATGAATGGAAATGAGTAAAAATATCATAGTGAGACTCAGAGGGATTAAATGAAATGTTATATTTTAGAGACTGAAATTAATTCTTTTAAACAAACAATCATAAAGAATGATTTTGAACATTAAATTTATAATAAATAATTTTCCAAAATCGACATTTCGCTCATTAAGATTCATTAAGGCAAAAATAACAAAATCCCAATACAAAATTAAAGAAATAAACCCGATATGTATAATTAGGATTTTTCCCCCTGAATTTAACTAATAAATTGCTACCTGATCAAATGACATAATTACGCACAAAGCATGCTACTATACTGGGTACAACATAGGAAGGAGCAAAGCTACCTCTGTTCCCACCCTTTATTGCAATCATAGTCCTCTCACTGCAATCATTCTTGCCTTGCATGTGTTTACTGTTTTCCTCTCAAAGCAGCTAGCATACTGCTCAACATACTGTGTACTCAATAACTACGGCTGATTAAGTAAAAGTTTGACAGTGTTGACTGCTATCCTACTAGTTAGGAAACACACAGACATACACAGATCTCACGGGATGTGTAGAATTTTTATTTAAAACAAAACATACAACCACTCCACCTAATGCAAGAGAGTCACTGTGTTGTAAGGGGCAGAGAATTGACCTTGGAGTCAAGGTTCAAATTCCACCTCTGATACATGGTTATATGATTCTAGGAAGATCACTGTACCTCTCAATGCCATCGTCCAGTTTCCAAAGTAAAGGTCATTATACACCCATGGTATGATCCTAAGGGGTGTGAGTTCAACCAATTAGAGAGTAGGAAAATGGATTACATCCCATTCTCCTAAAGAGTGGCCTTGTCTCCAACACAACAACAACCAGATGCTTCACCTATTCAAAACTAATTTCCCCTTACTCCATTGAATGCCACTAACCTGCTATGGCTATGCCAAGATAAGCTCCTTCGGGAAGTTATAACCTAACTGCAACCTAGTCACCACAGCAACTGCCCAGGCAAAATTCCCTGCCCTCCAATTCATCTTGTAGCCTCCAACAGCACCCCTCAGTGAGTAGGCTCTATACTCATCAGCAGTGGCCACTGAATAATACTACAAACTCCCAACTTTACATTTTTTGGTGGAAAAAAATTGTCAGTGGATAAGTAGGCATGAAGGGGTTTCAATCTGTACTGCATATTTCATTATATTCGGTCACCAAAACTAATTTTTCTTCAAACTTCTCTATTTCCATCAAGGACACTACTATACTTCCATTCTCCCTAGTTCTCAACCTCCTTATTATGCCTGACTTGTCATTCAACAATCTGCTCTCTCTAAAGTTACCAAAGAACTGTTAATCGATAAACCTGATGGTCTTTTCTCAGTCATCATGCTTCTTGATCTCTCTGTAGCACTCAACAACTAATGACCACCATACTCCTCCTGGCTTGCTAAAAACAACATAGGGATCATCTATAAAAAACTCTCATTTCAGCATATAAAAAACAATCTTCTGGAAACAATCTTCTAATCTACTTAAAGATCTTCCAAATTAAGAAGTACAGTGAGTTTTGAACCCTTTTGTTAAAAATAAAAACTCAATATGATATTTTGTGATTAGTTCACAAGTACAGGGAAGCACAAAATTTGCTAGCTCAATTTCAACACAAAACTTTGCGTAAAAGGCGGACAGGACCAAAAATGAGTATTGTGATTTTGTAACTATAGCCAACAACATCCATCATTTCCCCTTATTTCATTTTCATTTCGATCTTGTTAACTTTTTGAGAGCTGGGGTGTTTTTTAGACAGCCATTAAAACCAAGTATCAAAATAAATTGAATGATTTCCAAAAATAATGACACATATTCACATTACAATAAAATATATAAATAAATAACAAAACTAATAAAAAGATTTTAGTGAGAAGAAAAAGGTTTCTGTACCAATGATAAAATATTATTTGATGTCTCCTTTTAAACTACTATTTTGTGTATAGATTTTATAATATATAATTATTAGTATGCAGTACTTGTTCACAAATATATAAATATACTAAGGTTACAGGCTCATTTTTTTTTTTACCTGACAGGGGTGTACAGTGAAAAAAAATTTGGGAGCCCAGAGCCCTGGGCAATTCTAAAACTACACAGAAGGAGCTTTGCAACAGCTGAAATTCTTCATCCAAAAGGTCCCTAGACTGATGAAATCAAGGATCAAATTAAAGAAAAAAAAATTTATAAAGTCTCATTTGTCCAGAAAGCTTAACTATAAGCAAGACCAGGAAGGAAGGAAGCCCTCTAACAGGTCAAAACAGATGTCATAAAATATCAGTAATAAAAAGCTCATGTTCATCATTCACACATTTTTCCTCAGAGGCTGCCTACTCCTACTTCAGATGCAATCCTAATAAAATCTGGTTACATGGGTCTTTATCCTGTAGGGAAAAAAAAAAAAAGGAAAATTGAAACTGCTGGACAAAGGAACATAGTAAGAAGTTACAGGGAGAAGATAATAACTCAAAAAAGCAAAGCAGTCTGGAAATAGTAGTGGAGCAAACTTAGGTCCTACACATCTCAAAAGCTCCTGAAGGTACCACATACATAAGCTGTAAAACAGTAATGGCATTCATAATGAACAATTATCAACAAAAGATCACATGTGTAGTTTATTCTGCTGAAGGCAGGATAAGTGTTTAATTCGTGTTAGAAAACTATCGAAGAAAAAGATTATCTTCCCCCTCCAATAATACATCCTCTGCCCTTCCTCCTAAAAAATTTTAGCACTTAGAAGCGGTAAACCTCAAATATATGGAAAATTCATTCATGGAATATTCCCAGCAAGATCTGACAAATTAGATGGTACTACACAGAGCAAAATGATGAAATCTCTTTGCTGTGGAAGAAATGGAAGACGGAATACGCTTGGAGCACAAATTGTTACTTTAACAAAATTATTTTTAACTTCTTAAGAGAAAGGGAATAAATCTCTAAGAAAAAGGAAAAATAGTCTAAACAAAAGTTATTTACAAATAAAGGTGGATTGATTTTTTTTTAAAAAAAAAAAGGTGTTTCTTTTAGAAAACATTAATTCCTACATTTCAGGTTCATCTATTATTTTTAAATTAAATTTATATTACATTAATTCTATGTTTGAAGGTTACATATGACTTTAAATTAAATTCTTCAACTCTCTCCACAAATTATTCTTTAGTAGGAAAATTTTCTATGGTTAGAACGTCAAGAGGTTGTTTGTTTTTTTAAAAAGCATTTTTAAGTTGAGATCTTTCATTGAAAGGGGTACACTTTAGCATAAGTGTTTTTCAAGTATAATGCTCAACACATAACAACTTAACAATGTTGGGTAGTACTTCCAAAAAAGCCATATCTACACAAGTTTAAGGAGTGTTTGATAGTTTAAAAGTCCCCTCTTTAAAGATTTCTGTAAGCAAAAACAGAACTGGTTTGAAATGAAGGTGGCTTAAATTGTATACTGCTAAGTCATCTTAGACATAAATGTGTCTAAGCAGTATGGAGGAGATAAAGCTTTAAAAAAAAAAAAGGCTAATTTGTTCCTGGTTCTAAAAAATAACATCAAAAAACAAGTTTAAAATCCTTAAATTTCTACTTTTATTAAACAAAAAGTATGATCGGAAAAATCAAGATACGGTTCTCATTCAGATATCCATTTGCCCAGGGTGAATAAAGTTTAAAAAAATATAAAGTCTTTTTTCATCTTTTGATGTTTCTAGGTCTTGATGTCTCTCATTATTAGATTTGAGCATTTAATATAACTCTGGATTTATAACTGGATATATAATATAAAACTGGAGAACAAAAGAAAAGAATAAATGCTTTGAGGTAGGCACTGCAATAATAAACATTAATAATATATCCATATCAATGAAGCAATAATGAAATAAATTTTAATAGCTATCACATACAATAGTATTAGCCTTATATCAATGGAAACAAAATGGAAACAGCAAACACAAATTAAATCTTATTTAATTCCACTGAAACAAACATAAAAATGACCATAAAAATCAATAGGAAAGCATTTATTAGGCACCTACTAATATGTTAGGCAAGAATATGGTATGTTAATCTGTATGAATGTTATCTGACAATAACCATGGTACCAAATTTCAAAGAAATTGAGAAGGGTCTAAAGACTAAACACAGATAAAGAAAATGGCCATCAATAAGCAATAGCACTCCATAGGCTGAGAACATCCCACCCAGAACATCTTAAAATAAGGATTGTACATGACTATAATCTTACACATGTCAAACATATATCCTCTCTCCCCCCTCAAAAATCTTCGGTGGCTCTCCACTGCCTTCTGAATAAAATGCAACATCCTTAGCCAAGAATTCAAGTTCATGTACAATCTGGTTATCAAGCCTGATTTCACACTCCACTTCCTTTACCCTGGTAGATATCCTGCCCAACTGGGCTATTTACCATCCTTTCGATTATACCTTCTCCTCTGTCCCTTTGCCTTCATAGATGTCTGTAGCTACACTTGCAAGGTTATCTCCCACCCGCAAAAATCCTTCCTTCGCAGATCAAGTGCTACACCTCCTCTATGTAAGCCTTCCCTGTTCTCAATCCTATTTCCTTTTCCCTTCCCTAAGTCTCTGATGCTACTCTGACTTCTCAAAGATTCTGCTTAATTCAACAAGCATTAAGAATCTATGACATAGGGGCAGAGCCAAGCTGGCAGCTGGAAAGCAGGGACTTGCGTGAGCTCCCTGCCAGGTCCCTCCAAAAACCTATAAAAAATGGCTCTGAACAAATTCTAGAGCTGCAGAACCCACAAAATAGCAGAGGGAAGCAGGGATTCTGCCCAGGACAGCCTGGATGGTCACTGGATGAGGTCTATCATGCACGGAGCGGAGGGGAGCTGAGTCCAGCGCCGGTGGCGGCAGGACCAACCACACCAGGAGCT
>CM053622.1:495578583-495621726 GCA_028646595.1 Phalanger gymnotis | reverse complement strand
GGTAGGTGGGGAGGGAAGAGGGGAGAGAATTTGGAACTCAAAGTTTTAAAAACAGACATCAAAAAGGAAAAAAAAAAGTTTTTCCATGCAACTAGGAAATAAGATACACAGGTAATGGGGCATAGAAATTTATCTTGCCTTACAAGAGAAGAAGGGAAAAGGGGATGGGAGGGGAAGTGGGGTGACAGAAGGGAGGGGTGACGGGGGAATGGGGCAACCAGAATATCCGCCATCTTGAAGTGGGTGGGAGGGTAGAAACAGGGAGAAAATTCATATTTCAAACTCTTGTGAAAATTAATGCTGAAAACTAAATATATTAAATAAACTAAATAAAAAAAATATGAGAAAAAAAAAAAGAATCTACGACATACCAGACACACAGATAGAATGCAGAGCATGATACAAAGCCAAAAAACAACACAATCTCTACTTTCAAGGTGCTTACAATCATCACTACGTCAAACATCTGTGATTTCGCAGATACTGAGACAGATCACAACCAATGGCTGAGGCTGGGAAAGGTCACATCACTTGTCCACAGTCACAAACCTATCATGTATCACCTGTAGTAGTAGGATTTGAAACTAGGTCTAAGTAAATCCAAGTTCTGCATCATATCCACTACCTTGATGTCTTTTTACAATTTCACAGGGAGGATTTTTTGCAACCATGTGGCCTTTTAAATTTTATTAAGGGCTTTCCACGTATTTTTATTTGTTCTTCACATTCCTGAGAGGTTACCACTTCACATATCATGATTCTCATTTTACAGATGAGGAATCTGCGGCTCAGAGCTCTATGCGAATAGTTAACACAAGTACTAAATGTCAAAACAGGACACAAATCCTAAGTTTACAAAATACTTTCCTCACAAGTCTGTGAGGTAAGTAGAGGAAGCTTTAGTGTGTCTAACTTCATAGATCAGTAAACTGAGGCTCAAAGAAGCAATGCGACTTTTTCCAGAATCACACAGCTAAAAAGCAGCAGCAAAACCAGGACCCAAGCTCACGCTTCTTATATCCAAGATCCATGCTCTTTGCTACATATATTAGCTAACAATAAATGGATAACATGTCCATAGCCTCTCTAAGGACCCTTTCGAGCTATAGATTTGTGACTATTCGATACAAGACAGAATATAATATGGGCAAAGGAAAGGGGAGGGCAAAAGCTGTAATAAATTTAAGGAGAGATCATTTTGGCTCAGGGTTAGGGCATAAGGCTTATATATTTTTCACAGGTAATCTAGTAAAGGTACAGGGAAACAGGTACTCATTGCATTTGTGGGTAAGACTAGAATGCTCTCCAAAATTTACCATACTCAGAAAACTGATCCCACAATCCCATTGATGGAATTATACTCAAAGGATATTATTAAAGGCAGAAAGGATCTCTAAAAATAGAATAAAATAGTAAAATAATAATCATTAGAGAATGGCTTAATAAATTACCGCATGTTAATTTAAGAGACTAGTATTGTGCAAAACTGACAAATGTAAAGACTATAAAAATAAAGAAAATCTTATAAAAAGCGATAGGTCAGCAGAATAACATACTGACTACAAATTTTTTTTAAAAACAAACAATAAAACTTCCTCAGTATATGAATGGATTGAAAATGGGCTAAAAGTCATTTTACTATATTGTCGTTTTCCTACTAAAATGTGAATACTTCAACATGTAATATAAAATACAAATGTGGCATTAAAATGTATTTTGAAATAAAATATAAACAATTTCAAGGGGTTTTAAGATTTATTTTCTATTTTGTCACGCTAGTTACTAATTCATAATTTTCAAGGCTCCTAATTTTTTTTTAAAGAGAAAGTTTAGAAACTTTGACTACCAAGATTGGTACTACCAAACTGAATGAATATGCAAGAATGAGAACAAGAAACACAAAAAAATAGTGCCATTTTGAACCTAATTGATGGGGAAGATGGTGGTGACAAACAGAAATCTGCAGATAAGAGGCACAGGAGGTTTTGGGGGATAAATGAATAATTCAGGTTTGGACATACTAATTGTCAAGTACCATCAGAACATTCAACTATCCAGCAAACACATATGTGGGGCTAGGGATCATGGGAAAAGTTTGGTCAAGATTTATACATTTGGGAGACATATGCATAATGGTAATAACTGAAACCATCAGAGAGAATAAGAGTTAAAAAGAGTAAAGAAGAGAACCAAAGACAAAGGCCTAAGGACATTTACAAGATAGAAAAATAAGTCGGCAAAGGAAAAGAAAAATCCAACAACAAAGAAAACTAGTATAAAACAGTGTGACAGAAAAAAGTCCGTTATTAAATACTTATTAAGGGCCTACTGTGGTGCTTAATCTGCCAAACACTGTGCTAAGCACTGATGACATAAAGAAAGATAATCTCTGCTCTCAAAAAGCTCACAATCCAATGAGGGAAACGACATGCAAAGAACTATGTACAAAGGATAAATTCGATATAATCAACAGAAAGAAGGAACTAGAATTGAGGAGGAATGGGAGAGGCTTCCTGTAGAAGATGAGATTTTAGCTACGACTTGAATAAAACCAGGGAAGCCAGGAGTCAGAGAGAAAGTATAAAGGAGAAGAATCAGGACATCCAACAGTATGGGATATGGACTACTGAAAAATCTACTAGATTCAGTGACTGAGAGATCACTGGTTATGCTGAAGAAAATAATTTCAATACAGTGTAGGGATGGAAGGAATATATTTATACTTATAATTACTTGTGTATGTCATTCTAGCAGCAACTAAGGCAACACTTGGCATGTAGAAATTTACTGTTGTAACAGGAATCAATAAGATAACCTAAGCAGTAAGCAAAAAGTTGAGATATTTAATATAAAAGGCGCTAGCATTTATTCCTAAGTCTTTTGTTTAGTCAATAGATCTTTAAAGCTCAAAATTCCATTTTTATTGGTAATTTGTTGTAACTGCTTTCTCCTCCAGTTTAATATATTTACCATTATTGCCTAATATGAGGTACTGCTGAATATAACACACAAAACTGCCATGTAATTTCTAGTCGGTTTGGTCCCTGAGACCAAATTTTCAAAAAACTAACAAAATTCAAGTGACTATCTTACAGTAGGATGGATTAGTGTGAGACAGGATGATAAAACAGTCTATCACATCACACAACGAAGGACAGAAATTCTGCTTAGAGGAACAATAACAAAAATTCTGTCAAGTTTTTTAATTTTTTTCCTTAAGAAATCCTAAAATTGTGCTCAAAGCCTTCAAACTTGGACATTATAAATATATCCTCCATTTTTCTTCTCCAAACTCATCCTCCTTTTTGTGCCAAATGAACCTCCTCATCTTAAGGTGTTTGTTTTGTTCTTCATACCCAAGTTGCTGCCACTTTTATAAGCAGCAAAAGCAGGAACAAGATGGTGTTAGTAAGATACAATACGGAAACTTTATACTAAATAAATTTGGAGTAGACCTTAATTTTTAGAATGATTAAATTCATAATTCCATAAATAAATGATAATCACACATGGATAAGACATCAAGGAAAAACGCACAATTTCAAGGTCTTTTTTGCCCAACAGGAGTATGCAGCCCTCTAACAACATTTTCCTTCACAAAGTTAGCTAATTCAACAAATCCTGTATCCCTCATGTACACTAACATAGAGCAGCTGAAAGGGCTGAATTCTTGCAAGTATTCACCATATCTTAGAAGAGCTAATCTTCATGAACAGTAGACTAGCCCTGAAATAACCAAAAGCAAAATGGCAGGAACTTGCTCTGGTTATGTTTCAAAGTGTTAAAATTCCTATTTTCAACCAAGACTCATCTATACCTCCTAAAAGAGAAAACTCAAAAATACTTCAATTTAGTTAGCCAAAAAGCCCTTCATTCTACTAAAAGTTTCTTACCAACACCAAATGTACAACAAAAGCAATTCAGAAAATAGTTATGCCTGATACAGATTTAGGACAAACAAGGGGTACTATCATGACAAAAATCCAAGAAAAGGACCAAATTAATCTATCCTGTTCTACAGCAAATTCTCTATTCTTAGTTCTAGTTGACATCTGTGTCAACAGTTTATACATAATCGGTAACTTTATCAAAATACTTATATATCTACAATCTGCCCACACTCAACGTGGGACAAGAAGAAGAATAATCTACCTAACAAAACCTGACACTTTACATGACTTTCATTCATTAACATTTCTTTGACAATCAAAACAAAACATATTCTTTTTAAAAAAGGCAGACTATTTAGAATAACAGCTATTTTTATATATATTAAACATCTCAAAATATAGACTACAATATTTTAAGTTTTTGTTTAGAAATGTCTTATGCGTTAAAATTATTAGTTGGAAAGTTACTACTTGGAAAATGTTTATGTTAAATGAGAAGCAGTTATAAAGATAGGTGTTTTCTGTAAAGTTTATTCCACCCTTTGAAATTTAAAAGGCAATCTTAAGACACCCCCACAATACTATTGTTTTTTAAAAATTGAAAGAGATCATGTAAATAATGTAAACCTACTGATTGCAACCACTGTCTTGCAAAGAATAAAAATATTTCTTTTTAATAATGATAGTCACTTTGAAATCTAAACAGAAAAACATGGTTCCATTTAACCAAAGCCCACTCATTTCTCAATAAACTCAAATAGTAATGCAATTAAATAAGTTTTGTTTACTTGTATGCACAATAAATTGTTGCAAGTAACTACTAAAACCCCCTATGACTGTATGGGGATGGGGGAGCGAGCAGGAAGGCAAACAGAATTACCAAGAAATCATATATGCCCATCTAAAGGTAAATCAAACTTGTTCACAAAATAACAATATGAACTTTCACCTTCAACTACATTCCAAAATTTCCTCCACTAAATTAATGACCACAAAGCTCTGATTATTACCCATCTACAGGTAATCTAATTTAAATATTTTCATTACAGAAATCAAATCTTTCTTCACTAAAGTCAACATACAACGTAAACTGAACACTACAAGTCAAAGTGAAAGATCTACAACAATTTGGTTAAGATTATCCTTGAGCTGGAATCATACCATAAAAAAAAAAAAAAACACCTGACATTAGACTCTTACCTGTAAATCTGTTTTCAACCACTTGGAGTCAAACCTAGCCTGGGCAGCCAAACAGAAGGATTCAGAAGACATCTTTCATCTACTAGCCCCTTCGTGGCTCTCAGACCTATAAGTAAAACACAGATATCTTAAGGTGTGTATACACATACACACGTATTCCAAGACCTATATGTAAAACACAGCTATTTTTAGATACACACACATGTTCCAAAAGTCTTAGTGTAGTTTTAAACTACTAAACTTTAACACTTTGGGGATCCCCTGTATATACATATGCATACATATATACATGTGTGTATACTACATATACACATATATTTACACATACATACATATACATAGTTATATTTAAATGGCAAGGTACAAGGTTTAAGTAAAAACCATTCCTTTTTCTAAAAATGGGATTCATAATATCAAAATTCTTCAGGTCTCTCTACATATGTTACATTATAGGTACGGTAGACAGAGGGTCTGAGATTATTAATAAAAAAACTAGTCATGTCACCAGAACCTACCCTCTAGTCTACACCCAGACTGTAAACCCAAAAACAAAACAGGAAGCATCATTTCTGTGACAAATGACTCCATCAAGGGCTCTGCTGCCATTCTCTCAGACCCGTAAATGGTGCATGAAATAAATAATTGATCATGGGTCATCCATCCAAAGCAGTAACCGCTATAAGTGGACGCAGGATACACGCGTGCACACACACACATACGCAAGAAGCAAAGCCAGGCTCCAGATCTCCCATGCAGTCACCTCTGTGTAACACTCATCCCCAGACCAGGAGGGCACCCGGGCTGTGCACACGCACGCGTGTACGCACATTTTCACTCATACACATACACACACACACACGCGCGCGCGCAGCAGGAGCAGCCTCGGTGCTGCCCAGCTCGCCGGTCGCCCCGGCAGCAGAGGGCGGAGCACAAACCAGCAGGGGCGGCCAAGGTTGGGGATGGTGCCCGCACCACGAGCCTCGCCCCCGCTGAACCAAACATGTTTATCCCGGGGCTAAGCCCGCCCGCCTCGGTCCCACCCCGGAGGCGCAAGGCCAGGCCCCCGGAGGAGACAGCTGCCGCCCGGGGACTGACCCACAAAGGCGGCCGAGCTGCCGCCGCAGCCTCCCGCGGCCCTGGTTAACGGAGCCCCTAATAGGCCTCCAGCCCCCGCCGGCGAGGCTCGTCCTCTCACAGCCCGAGAGGGAGCCGAGGCCGGGAAGCCTCTCTCTCCCCGCCACTCTCTCCTCACCGTCAGCCCGCCGGCCCCGCTCTGGTGCAGGACAGCCGCGGACGCCGACTCACTCCCGGACGCCTCGGTTTGCTCGGGGCTCCCGACTGCGGTCACAGGGAAGCTGCCGCCGCTACCGGCCTTCCACTTCCACTTCCCGCAGGCAACCGGGGCCCGGCCTTACTCGGACCGATCCCCTCCCCCCCACCCCAGCGGCCCAGGGAAGGGGGAGGGTGGTGCTACGAAGAGCGGCCTCCTCCCCACAACCCAGCCAATCAGCGCGACGGGACCCCCACCGGCGCAGCCAATCGCAGCTACCGCTTCCCCCGTCTCCCTCACTCCCTCTCCACTCTATCATCCTCTTCCTCCTCCCCCTCCCGGCCCCACCGGGGGACTCGGCCTCAGCCCAACCCACCGGCAGGCTCCGGGAGGAGGGACTTCCGCCTCCGCCCATCCCCTGCACCCCTAGTCTCCCTCCCCTCTGTCGTCATCACCGCCCCTCCTTCTCCCTACGAGCTCTGACACACGCGCCCACCCAGCCCTCCTCCTGCTGTTTTTGCTGGAGTCCTAAACCTCCCTACTGTAATGATTAGAGGAAAGGGAAGCTCTGAGCCCTTGAAATAGACAAATGCTGCCTGCTTCTGTGCATGCGACGGGAGGGAGGAAACCTGAAAGTTGGTTGCAGGCTAAATACCGATAGGAACAGATGGGACTGAAGCAATAAGGAGAGAAAAAAATAGAAAAGTGGGAGGCTGAATGGAGAAACAGAAGGCAGCGGAGGGGATGAGAGGAATGCCCCCAGGGCCTTAGGTTTTTTTATTCTAAGCCTTTAAATCCTTCCATATAGTCATCATTTTGCTTTTGTATCTCCAATGCTTTGCACATAGTCTCTTAATCAAATATTCGTTGCATTAGAAAAGCTCATACATTCCTATGAGAACACAAGAGACGCAGGAGATGCCATCATCTTCAGCATTTAATGCTCCGGGGATCCAAAAGTAAAGAGCTTTGTTAATGTTTTCCAATGACAGACTCAGTGAAATCGTCACGGAGAGAAAGAAATTTGAAAGACTCCATTAAAACATTGTCCCAGCGGGCTGATATCTAACAGGTGTAACCTAGGAAAAACTGTCACAGATAAACTCGTATTTTAAATGAATCCAGTGCATGAAAATGGCTGTCAATTTTTTCTTAAAGACAAACTGGGGAGAATTACTAACTTTATACAAGAACGTATTTGTATGTTCCTGCCTCTGTATCCTTATTCATACTGATTCCTAGACCTGTATTTTCCACACTCAGCCCCCGCCCCACCCCCATACACACACCTGATGAAAGCCTTCTCATACTCTGAGACCCAGTACAAATGCAACCTTCTCCCTGAAATGTTATCGAGGTCCGCCCTCTCCCTGCCCACCCAAATACTAGCCAGAAAGGCTTCATCTTTACTAAATTCCTTCCTCAAATTTCTTCGGGCACTTGTCCTGGACCTGCCCTTTGCTGTTATGACATACTTGTATCATAGTTACCTGGACATATCAGGTTGCAATCTACTTGAGAGAAAGGTTTGTGTTACATCTTTTATTGTGTGACAGGTTGCACAAACCAGATTCCCATTTGGTAGGTTCCCCAATGCCATGCTAGCAATAGACGCCTATAACTAGCTCTTTCTCTGTTTCCTCCAACTTACAGAAAAGCGTGCATTAAATTTATTAAATAATACCGTGGCTTATTGTGTAACAGTAGTAATAGAGTGACGGAACTGGGAAGATCTGAGTTTTTAGCCTTCCTCAGAAACTGGCTGTGTGACCCTAGGAAAGCCAAACTCTCTCTGCTTCTGATTCTTCATTGGTAAGATGAGAATACTGATAGCACCTACTCCACAATGTTGTTGTAAGGAACAAGTGAAATAATTCATGGAGAGTATTTTGCATACATTAACGTGCTATAGAAAATATTAGGGTGTTGAGTAAGCATCCTACAAGGGAGGATGGTATATACTTTGGCCACCATGTGGCATTACCCTCCAACCACCACTAAAATGGGGGAGTGGGGTTTGAGGGAATGGCTGTGGCAAGAGAACAAATGTATTCAATGCACAGGTGCCGGCTTTCCCAAAGGTAGTTGTATCCTCCGGAATCACCAGAGTGTTCAGTCCACAAACTCAGATAACCCCCACCACCTAGCATTCGCATGGCTCTTAACCCAGTGCTGGCCAGAGTCAAAATTAAAGATACAGAAACAAGAAGATAGAAATCACTCAGATTTAAGAATTATTGAAATCTTATTTTGGCTCTCAGGCTCCATCCCACAACTGAGTTCCCCATTCTCAGACAAATAACCATATCCACAAGACTTAAACAATTTACTTTTTAGTGACCTAATGATTTATTGAAACATCATAAAGTAATTTTTTTTAAAGTCACATAGCAAAATTAAATCAATCAACAAAAAAGCAGCATTTATTAAGCCCCTACTATGTACTAGGCGCTGTGCTACACACAGGAGATAACATAACATAACAATAAAATGAAACAAGCTCTGCTCTCAAGGAGCTTCCATCCTAAAAGGAAGGCAGAGAAAATGCTTTATTTGATTATTTTTTCCAAAGAAGGATTGTTAGAAGAATTTGAATGATGAGAACCAGGTCTACCACCAAGGTATCACAGAAAGACTGGTTTGTCTCCCAGGCCAATCTAGCTTGAAGTCACCACAATACTCTGGTCTTTTCTTTGTTCCAGTCTCCATCTTTTCCTCTGCAGCTTTCCAGGATCTGTCCCACCTTGTTCTTCACTGAGCCCAATACAGGTTACAGCAGTTAAAACTGACTTTATAGCCAGATTACCTCCCCATCAAGAATGCCCAGTTTTTGATGCTGAGTGAAGTGAGCAGAACCAGGAGAACATCATACACAGTAACAGCCACATTGTGCCATGGCTGACTTTGATGGACTTAGCTCTTCTCAGCAATGCAAGGACCAATGCAACTCCAAAAGACTCATGATGGAAAATGCCATGCACATCCAGAGAAAGAAATATGGAGCCTGAATGCAGATCAAAGCATACTATTTGCTCTCTTTTTTTGTTTAGTTTAGTTTTCTTTTCTTTTTTCTTTCTCATGATTCCTCCCATTAGTTCTAATTCTTCTATACAACATGACTAATGTGAAAATAGTTTTAATAAAAATATATATGCAGAGCCTGTATCGGATTTCATGCCATCTTGGGGAGGGGGTAGGAGTAGGAGGCAGAGAAAATTTAAAACTTATGGAAGTGAATGCCAAAAACTAAAAATAATTTTAAAAAAAAAAAGAATGCCAAGTTTTATGAACCTTTCTGCTCCAGGTCAAATGCAAGGAGCAACACAGAATAATGGACCAGAAGCCTCTACAAGGGCAAAAAAAAGAAAAAAAGCATGAGAATGGTGATAGATGTATACCTTCATACACTTCCTCTCTGATGTCTTTCTGATCTATATCTCCCAGTAATGTGCCTACCATACAGCAGACAATAAACATGACTAAATAGACACTCAGGTGGTAGGTAATTGGATATAAAGAGGTAAAGATACTACCTACCAACAATACAGGTAGAGTACAGTCAGCTGCAATGCATCTTAGTATTGATGGGTCTATTATTTTTATTTTTTAAGTACTAAGCTTTTTTCATTAATCAGTCCCTCCTACCACTACTCCCACTGAGCAATCATTTTTAATCTGAAAAACAAATCCTTTAATTCATATCTACATAGTCCAGTCAAACAAATTTCCATATTATCCATATATGATAATGTATTTAACCTTTCTGCATTTTAAATTTATCACTTCTCTAAGGAAGGTGTCATGTTTTATCTTCATTCTTTTGGACTTGTGATGTATCATTGTGTTGATCAGAATACTAAAATCTTTTAGAGTTGGCTTTCTCTACAATGTTATTGTATAAATTGCTCTTCCTACAGCTGCTCACTTAGCTCTGCATCCATTCATAAAAGTCTTCCCAGTTTTCTCTGAGCTTGTCCATTTCACCATTTAAGGTGCAATAATACTCTATTATATCTACATACCACAGTTTGTTTAGTCATTTCTCAATAAAAGGAAATCCCCTTAGTTTCTAATTTTTGTCTGCTATAAATATGTATTTGTGTGCTTGCACAAATACATATACATACATATACATATACATATACATATACATGTACATATGTAATTTTCCTCTTTCGTTGACTTCTTGGAGGTGTAGACCAATAGTAGTACAGCTAGATTAAAGCACAGTTTAATAACTTTCCAGGCATAGTTCCAAACAGTGTACTAGTATGCCTGTTTTCTCACATCCCCTCCAACATTTGTCATCTTCCTCTTTTGTCATCTTTGCTAGTCTGACTCCATATGAATAAAATACCTCAAAGTTGCTTTAATTTGCACTTCTCTAATTATTAGTTATTTAGATCATGTTTCATACAATTGTTTATACCTTGGCTTTCTTCCTTTGAAAACTGCTTCTTTTTATCTTTTAACCATTTGTATTTTGGAGGATTCTTCCTATATATTTGAATTAGCTTTTCATATACCTTGGAAATGAGACCTCTATCAGAGAAACTTGTTGTAATTTTTTTTCTCTAGTGACCTGCTTCCTATCAAATTTTTGCCACAGGTACATTAGATTTATTTGTAAAAACAACTAAATTTATATAATTGATTAACCACCTCATTTTGTATGATTCACTCTGTCACTTGTTTAATCATAAACTCTTTCCCTATTCATAGGCCGAAGAAGAAGTTTCTTCCTTGCTCCTCTAATTTGCTTCTAATGTGACTTTATATCCAAGTGAAGTATCCATTTGTAGCTTACCTTGGTATATTGTGTGAGGTGTTTAGTATAAATTTCATTTCTTCCAGACTTCTGTTCATTTTCCCACCAGCATTTGTCAAATGATAATTCCTTTTTCAGTAACTAACATCTTTGAGTTTATTAATATACTATTTGTTTAAACACTTTAAACACTGTTTGTTTGCTTCTATATATTGTATATATATTCTGTTCCACTGATCAACCTTTCTTTTTTAACTAGCACCAAAATGCCTTAATGATTAACATTTAACATTTATATAGTACTTTAAGGTTTGCAAAGTGCTCTTCAAATTTTATCTCATTTTACCCTCACAAAAACCCTGGAAGGGAGGTGCTATTATTACACAAATTTTATAGATGAAGAAACTGAGGTATAGACAGAAGTTAAATGACTTGCCCGGGATCATACATAGTGTCTGAGATCAGCTCTGAACTCAAGTCTTGCTGACTTCACGTCCTGCTTCTATCTGAATGCATCACCTAGCAGTCAGCTACTACTTTGTAGTAGTTTTACATCTAATACTCATAGACTGCCCTGCCTTCTCACTTTTACTCAGTATTACCCTTGAGATTTTTTTCACTTTTTGCTCTTCCATATGAATGTCATTTTTCCAGATCTATAAAACATTATTTTGGGAGCTTGATTGGCATAGCACTGAATAAATAAATTAATTTAGGCAGTATTATAGTACAGTATTATAGTAGCTTGACATACCATGAGCAATTAATGTGTCTCTAATTATTTAGGTCTGTCTTTATTTCTGGAAAAAAGTATTCTATAGTTAGAGTCACATAATCCTTAGGTGAATCTTGGAAGTTGTCCTCCCAAGTATCTTATAGCTTCTGTGGTCATTTTTAATGAATTTTCTCTTTTTACCTGGATATACAATATATACATGTATCTTTTTTTTATTTTATAGAGAACTCACACAGGGCAAGCATTCACATGGTAGTCAGAAGAAACGATACAAGGATACTCTCAAGGTCTTTCTCAAGAACTTTGGAATTGAATGTGTGGCATGGGAGACATTGGCACAGGACCGCTCAGCATGGCGTTTCCACATCAGAGAAGATGCTGTGCTCTATGAGCAAAGCAGAATTGAAGCAGCAAAAAGGAAACACAAGATGCACAAATTTAGAATATCTATCTCAAATGTTCACATGGATTATTTGTGCACAACCTGTCATAGAGCATTCCAAGCTCATATTGGTCTGATCAGCCACAGGTAGACGCAATGAAACTTGACTCTAGCATAATGGTGTCATTTTGGTCCTCTCCAAGAATGAAGGACAACAACCAACCCAACATACATCTATACATGTGCATATATTATAAGCATTCATATTTATATATGTGCATATATACATGTATGTAATTATGTGTGCATGTACATATATAAATATGAATGTTTACACTTTATGTGGATTTATGTTCTATATTGAAATTTTGCTAAAATTATTATTTAAATTAATTTTTAGTTGACTTTCTAGGGTTCTGCATACCATCATATCATTTGAAAAAAAGCAATAATTTATTTCCTTTGCCTATGCCTATCCCCTCAATTTCTCCTTCTTGTAGTATTGCTATCTTCTAGCACTATGTTAAATACTAGTGGTAATGATAGGCATCCTGCTTTACCTAGATGTTATTGGAAAAACCTCTAACTTTTCTCCATATGTTTACTCTTGGATTTAGATTTGGATTATTTAATACTTAAGAAAAGCTTCATCTGTTCCTCTGATAGTTTTTAATAGAACTGATTGTCAGATTTTGTCAAAATCCTTCTCATCATCCATTGATAAAGCCATATGATTATATTATTAACATGGTTAATTAGATTTATAGTCTTCCTTATGTTGAATCAATTCTGTTTCTGGTGTAAATTCAACCTTGTCTCAGTGTATAATCTTAGGTCGTTGTAGTCTAGGTGTTAATGTTTTATTTAAAAATTTGCATCAATGTTCATTAGAAATGTTGGACTATAGTTTTCTTTCTCTTCATTGTCTTTCCCTGATTTAGGTGTTTAGGTAAAAGACCATATTTTCATCATAGAAAGGGACCAAAAGGGTGCCTTCTTTCCTTAGTACTGCAAACGGTTCATATAAAGGGCTAATAGACCACAATGCCTTGAAAGCATCATTATCTCTATAGTGAAATAAATTCTCTTAGTACTTTTTTCTGAAGGGCTATTTTCTCTTGCTCAAAACACTCTGTACTTCTCATTAATATTTTTATCAAGGAGACTTGTACTTATTCTCAAGTTGCCCTCAATTTTCCTTATGTAGGAATAGTAGGTGTGATGGCCAAACAATAGGAATATAACAATATGGTATTTTTTCCCAGTGGTCACTTCATCACGCTGTTCTTTTGTTATCCACAAACTTTTGCTTTACAAAATCTCAGTTTCATATAAATTATATCCTTGAGATTTTAATTCTTGGATATATACAAGTATTCCAAGGTAGTGGCCTTGAACCCACCCAAACAGATAATATTGCCTGAGGGTATAATGCAGACCTCTACTCAATCTCTGAGCTGTCTTACTTACCTGGCTTGCACTCATGCTGGCACTGGCAAATCTGAAGTTTTGGGAAGGACGTATGATACATACCACTATGATTCAATATTCATTCTTTCTCTCTCTCTCTCTCTCTCTATCTATCTATCTATCTATCTATCTCTATCTATCTACCTATCTGTCTGTCTATCTATCTGTCTGTCTGTCTGTCTCTCTTTGTATCTATCTGTCTATCTCCTGCTGTCAAAATGATGCATTCCTACTTTTAACTACTATACCACTTAAGGACCTACTATTGTGCTTCCCAATTACATCAAACCAGTCACCATAAAGACTTAAATATAAAATACTAAATGAAAAGGCAAAAGCAATAATAATCATAACATTTGTTAATTAGAAGAATGATGACATTTACTCAATGGAAGGCAAGAGCTATAATGGTCACATTCTCCCACCAATGAACATAGCATCCATAGGGGATAGTATACACACACAGAAACTTAGCATGAGTAGGAAAATATGTATCCAGGACAATTCACAACTCTGTAAGGCAGGTCTTGATGTCCTAGGTCTTTCAGACAACAGTTTACAGTATGTATCACCTACTACACGAAACTGCTTCTCTGCTATCTGCTCCCCTCTGGTCCACGTAACTCTCCCACCAGGCAAAGCTGTTTCTCTGCTACTCCTAGGCCATTGAAGCAATGATAGACTTTCAGCACACAGCCACCCTTGGCAGGATGCTGAGAATTATTATACTCTCTCTGTGACAGATAGAGAACTGCTATTCTCCTCAAACATGTAAATAGCAGAGATTCTGCTTTGTCCAATTAGCTCTCAGCAAAGGGAAGCCTCCTTTCCCCCACCAAAGCAGATGCAAAACCTGTCTTTCCCCTCTGTTACTGCCGTCTCACTCACAGGCATGCACCCTGGAAGATTTCTCTACTTTGTGGCTGCAGATGGCATTAGCGAAAAACTGCATAGCTGGTCAAACAGCAACATAATTGTGCATTTATCCAATGATCCAGTCAGCTATCAACAGAGTAATGCCTATCTTCTATTTGACACACAAAACAGCTGCAAAGCCTTTCTATCAGCTCAGCTGCTGTCAGTTTATATATTCTGTCTTCTATAAGAAACTTTTCTTGCCACCTCCTGTGCCTTCTGTGTCCAATTCCTCCTGTACTGTACTCAGCTTCACCTTCTTCTCCTTTTCCACTCTTCTGCCAGTTTCTTTCTATAGCTTCTTTTGGGGTTTCTAATCCATCAAATCAGTATCTTGTTATAAGCGGTGACCTACCTCTAACAACACTGTGAGACTCAACAATTCCATGTTTTTGTACTTCAAAAATCTTCCCATGATTTCGTCCTAGTCTCCAAAAAAAATTTACTTAATTTACAATTTCTCAGTTACAACTTTCAAAACTCTAAAAAACAGTCACATCCAAATAAGCTGATAGACCACGATGCCCTGAAGTCATCATTGTCTCTTTGGCAAAAGAGTTCTTAATATGTTTATCTGAAGTACAATTCTCTCATGCTTACACCAGTCCATCTCTCTTCAACGTTTTATCTGAAAGACTTACATTTCTTCTCAAGTTGATCTTCTCAGTTTTCCTTTCATAGTCTTGTTCTGCCCCAATATATGTCCACATACGTAAGAGACGGACCTTAAAATAAGGATCAGATGAGTGGAATTTTAAGTACTTTTTCAGTATTCTCTCCTCTCTTGGCTTCCATGATACCACCCTCTACTGGTTCTTCCACTTCTCTGTCTCCACTGAATTTTTTTCCTTGTTAAACTTAAATTGAATATTTTGTAACACTACACGTATTCATAAAATCATAAATTTAGTCATAATAGGAGCTTTCAAAACCATCTGGTTAAACCCTCTCGCTTTTCAGATAAAGAAAGTGAAGCCAGAGAAGCGAAGGGACTTTCATAAGATGAGACAAGTAGTTTGTAAGCACAATGAAAGCAATGACACTTAATGAACAACTTCAGTGATTTTCCATCAGACTTCATAGTATTTTACCCACAACAAGGATTACTAAAATGCTTGTTATAAATTCTTTACTTCCCAAAGAGAATTGCCACAAGATTCTTCAATAGCAAATTATACTAGTCCCTTTAAGATAATTTAAATTTTGAAAATTAATTTCATAAGTAACTTCTCAGAACTCATCTACTGCCTAAAGAAATACACAGCTATATTGGCCTGATCATGTACAAAGAGGCAATTATAACACACCATGTGTTATATACATACGTTGTATTCACATACCTGTTTGAGAGTCAAAATCTCCAATGTTGATTTCTTGTAGGAAATGGCATGGCTATTCTGACCCTTAGATGGCTCTAGTAGTAGGTGATTAAATTAATGACCCTATATAATCACTGCCCTTTGGTATTACAGGTAAAGTACAGAGAGTCATTAGCAATGCCTTTTTCTTAGTGAAAGGTGGGCCAGCCAATGGCTACAGACTAGCACAATATTTTTAAAATAGACATTTCATCACATTACCCTTTTCTTGTCCAATATCTTTATTATTACAAATTCCTAGTATCCTATGGATCCAACTTTTAAGAACCTTTGATATCCTCAGCCAAGAACAAAGAATTAATGACCACCTCCTATTTCAATAGTGTCTCTTGCCAAGGATTTCATGTTACTTCTATGTACTATTTCTCTTTCTGTTTCTTTGTCTCCTTCACTAGCTCTTCTTCCTCTTCCTGTTCCCTATGTCTATGCTTTTTAGTCGTTTTTGGCTATTTTTAGTCATCTTCTATTCTCATTTTACATTTCCTTCATGATCTCATCTATTCCCAGTTTCAACTATCAATTCTAATGATATTACTCCCAGATTCATATCTCCAACACTGACCACTCTCCTGAAATCCAGACCCACATTTTCCTTGCCTTCTATATCTCTA
Source organism: Phalanger gymnotis (assembly GCA_028646595.1). Taxonomy (NCBI): domain Eukaryota; kingdom Metazoa; phylum Chordata; class Mammalia; order Diprotodontia; family Phalangeridae; genus Phalanger; species Phalanger gymnotis. The sequence goes on along the minus strand of CM053622.1, from coordinate 495,605,105 downwards.
TCTGGATATATTGTCGCAATGCAAATCCAATATCTCTAAAACTCAACTCATAATCTATATACTCCCTTGTCAAAAAAAATGTTTTTCAGTATTTGCTCTTCCTGAATTCCCTATTCCTGTTAATGGCATTACCATTGTCTTGCTACCTAAACACAACCCTTCAAGTCTTCATTAACTCCTTATTCTACCTTGTCCCTCGTATCCAAACATTTACCTGCCAAGTAGCATGGATTCTTCCTCCAAAATATCTCTTATCTTCATTCTATCCTATATATTAACACTGTCACTACACTACAAATTACCATTACCTCTCACCTGAACCCAACTAACATCTTCCTGATTGGTCCTTCCACCTTAATATATTTTAATATTGATGTCAAATTCATCTTTAAATACAGCTCTTGTGTCATTTCTATACTTAGAACCTTTCAGAGTTTAAAAATATGTCACAAATAAAATCCAAACTCATTAACCTAATATTCAAGGTCCTTTCACAATCTAGTTCAGATACATTTCTAGCTTTGTCTTGCACAATTCCTCTTTGCTTACTCCATATTCCAAGCAAATTGAATAACTTGTTTCAAGAAAAACTCTAACTCCATATATATGAGTCTATGATCCAAGATCCCACATCTTCCCACCTCCATGCTTTTTCTCATTATATTCTTCACACATGGAATGCCTTCCCACTTAAAATTCTTAAGTCTGTGTCGATTGAAATTGAATCAAGACATAGCACAAATATCATCTCCTCCTTGATACTTCCTTAGTCCCCCTCCCCTCAGTAGTTATTTTTATTCTAAGCTCTTACATATTTTGTTTGTAACTCACTTATGCAAATACATTCTGTTTATACTAGTAGCCTACCTTAGACTATAAACTCCTTAAAGTCAGAGATACTATCCTGCTCAGCTTCTAATAAAATTTGTCTAACTAAAATTAGAAATCATAGAAAAATTAAATTCAGAAATTTAAAGACATTAATAGAATTATAGAAATTATGGAAAAATAGAAATTAAAATTAGAAATCATAAAGCATAATACAAGTGCTAAGTGGTATCATCGTTATTATTGGTACTACTGTTAATAATAAGAATAAAGGGTTTTCTCTTATTCCAAAAGAACTTCCAATGGATAATATTTCCATACTATGAATGAATTCCTATAAATTCAAGCCAAAGATAAATAAGATGTTAAAATATAAACTGGTTGAAAGCTCCCACACGCAACAAATGCCAGTCTGGCTAGGCCTTGGCTGCCTTAAGAACAAGTAAAAACCAAAACACTCTGGTGAGTTCATCGTCAGAATCTGATAGGAATTCCTGGCAAGCGTATCATCTGCCCTTCTATTTCTATTCTTTCAATGTGGAATTCTGTTGCCGGAATGGACTTCTGTGCTTGCTTCTCTGTGTTGACTTCCTAGGCATCCCTCCATCTTCCCCTACGACTTTCTACAAATGATTTCACAGCTATGCCTTGACCTTGGTTCCTCTCTCTCTCAACTTAGTAATCAGGTTCTTTTTGCATTCCTTAGCTCCTTAGCTCTCAGCTGGGAGTTGTTAACTTCCTTGACATTTCTACCTCAAAGCTTCATGTTAATTTCTTCTCCGTAATCCAATTTTATTTTATTTTCAGTTCTGAATTCTCTCCCTCCCTCCTCTCTTTCCCCTAACAACTGAGAAGGCAAAATAAAATAAAATAAAATAAAATAAAAATGTGTATAGTCATTTAAAACATAGCCAGAGAGAGAAAAAGAGAGATGATTCAGTCTGAACCCTGAATCCATCAGCTCTCTGTTTGGAGGTGGATAGCATGTTTTATCATGAATCCTTTGAAACTATGGTTGGTCATTATGTTGATCAGAGATACTAAGTCTTTTAAAGTTTACTATCTTTACAATAGTGTTGTTATTATATAAACTGTTCTCCTGGTTCTGCTCACTTCACTTTGCATCAGTTCATATAAATTTTCCAAGGTTTTTCTGAAATTATTTTTCATCAATTTTATAGCACCATAGTATTCCATCACATTCATATACTATGACTTGTTCAGCCATTCCCAAATGGATAAGCACTCCCTTAGGTTCTATTTCTTTGTCACCACAAAAAGAGCTCCTAGAACCTATTTGTACAAAAATATTTATAACAGCTCTTTTTGTGGTGGCAAAGAATTGGAAATCAAGGGGATGCCCATCCATTGGGGAATGGCTAAACAAATTGTGGTATAGGAAGGTAATGGAATACTACTGTGCTATAAGAAATGAGGAGCAGATGGACTTCATAATAACCTGGAAAGACCTACATGATCTGATGGTGAGTGAGGGGAGCAGAACCAGGAGAACACTATACACGATGACAGACACACAGTATCTCTGATGACTAACTTTGATAGACTTGGCTCTTCTCAGCAGTGCAAGGTTCTAAGACAACTCCAAAAAACTCACAATGGAAAAAGCAATTCACATCCAGAGAGAGAATTATGGAGTCTGAATGAAGATTGAAGCAAACTATTTGGTCTCTTTTTGTTTTTTTGTTTCATTTTTGTTTCTGTTTTGTTTCTTCTTTCTCATGGCTCATTCCATTTGTTATAGTTCTTCTTTACAACTTGACTATTCTGAAAATACGTTTAGTGTGAAGGTTTATGTAGAACCTATATCAGATTGCTTGCTGTCTTGGGTGGGGAGGGGGGCGAAGAAAGAGGGGGAGAAAATTTGAAACTCAAAAACTTGAAGAACTGAATGTTGTAAACTAAAACTAAATTAATTAATTAATTTTAAAAAGAAAGAAGGCCAAAAAAAAGAACTTCTAGAAATATCACTAGGTGAAAGAGTATGTACTTTAATAATTTATTAGGAACAGTTGGAATTGCTTTCCAAAATATTTGGGCCAGTTTGCAGCTTTAACGACAGTGTATTAAAGTACCTATTTTCTCATAGACCCTCCAGCCTTTGTCATTTTATATTTTCGTCAACTTAGCCAATCTGCTGGGTGTGACGTGATACCTCAGAGTAATTGTTAGTAATTGCTTTGATATGGCTTTTGACAGCTGGAATTTCTTCCTCTGGAAACTGCCTACTCAAACACTTTTATCATTTATCAGTTGGGGAATGGATCTTATTCTTATAAATTAGACTCAGTTACCTTTATACTTGGAAATGAGACCTTTACTAAAGAAAATTGCAACAAAGATTCCACCCCCCCCCCATTTCTGCTACATTTTAACTATATTAGTTTTGTTTAGGGAAAAAAACCTTTAATTTTATACAATCAAAATTGCCTATTTTACCTCCTGTTAACTTCTTTATCTCTTATGTGGACATGAACTCTTCCCTTTTCCATATGTCTGACAGGCAATTTTTTCTATCTTTCAACAAATGTGCTTATGATGACATCTTTTATGTCTAAATCATGTAATTATATGGAGTTTGTCTGAGTATACAAAGTCAGATGTTGGTCTAAATCTGCAAGACTACTTTCCTTTTTCCTAGCAGTTTTTATCCAATAGTGAGTTTTTGCCCCGATAGCTCCTAGGCTTTATGTCTAATAAGATTCCCTCTATGACCCCTGATAATAGAGTTCTGAGGAGCTACATATATCATCTCCGCCTATAAGAAGGTAAACAGTTTAACCTTGTGTAGCCCCTTATGATCCTTCAGTCATATTTACTTTTTATGCTTCTCTTGACTCCTGTACTTCTATGTCAAATTTTCTACTCAGTTCTGATATGTTCATCAGGAATGTTTAAAAGTCCTCTATTTTTTCAAAGATCCAGTGTTTCTTCTGCAGGATTATATTCACTTTTCTGGGCAGGTTATTCTTGGTTGTAAGCCTAGATTCTTTGCCTTACGGAATATAATATTCCAAATTCTCTGCTTCTCTGAAGTTGAAAATGCTAAATCTTGTGTGAGCCTGACTGTAACTCAGCAAATGGAAGCTTGAGCAATCAGCAATACTTGAATTATTTCTTTCCAGCTGCTTGCAGTATTTTTCCCTTGACATGGCAGCTCTGGACTTTGTCTATAATATTCCTAGGAGTTTTCCATTGCTTTCCTTTAGGAGGTGACAAGTGGAGTCTTTCCATTTCTACCACATCCTACAGTTCTAAGAAATCTCAACAATTTTCTTTTATGATTTCTTGAAGTATGATGTCTCAGCTATCTTTTTTTTTATTCATGGCTTTCAGGTAGTTCAATGATTCTTAAATTATCTCTCCTTGATCTGTTTTCCAGGTGAGTTGTCTTTTCTATGAGATGTTTCACATTTTCTTCTATTTTTTCAGTTTTTTTCTGTTTTATTATTTCTTGATGTCTCATGGGGTCATTAGCTTCCATTTGACCAATTCTAATTTTCAAAGAGTTATTTTATTTGGTAAGGTTTTGTCTCTATTTTTCCAAATTGTTAGTTTTTTTATATTTTTCTTCCCTAGCTTTCACCTTTTTTCCCATTTTTCCTTTACTTTCATTTTACTTTTAAAATCTTTTTAAGGTCATTTTTTAAAATTTTGCTTTAACTCTTCTGGAATTCTTTTTTTTGCCTCAGTTCCTCATTTGTAACGTGAGCTGGAAAAGGAAATGGTAAACTACTCCAGTATCTTTGCCAAAAAAAACCTCAAATAGGGTCAAGAAGAGTCAGCTATGACTGAAAATGACTGAAAAACAATTGTGTCCTTAAAAAAAACCTCATTGTATTTAATTTAAAATGCATTTTTAAAATGACAAGTAGATCTGCTCACAACATATTGGGGCAAAACAAGATCCAGTCTTATCTTGTGCGTGTACTTCAGTGCTACCTTAAAAATAAATCCTTCCTTAAAGTTTTCCAGGACAGTTTTTATAGGATAGGGGAGACTTGGTAGCCATTCCTAGAGGAAAAAAGACCTAGGGGCTTTATAGACTACAAGCTCACCAGGAGCCAGTAATATGTTGTGCTTGATGAAAACATGACCTTAAACTATATCAATAGAAAATATTATATGTAAATGGTAGCAAATAATTCCACCATAATCTGTACTACTCAGAGCACATTCATAGTAGTGTTCAAATTCTAGGTACCACATTATAAGAGGGTCATTGTTTTTTGGTTTTTTTTTTTGAGGGGAAGAATGCAGGGCAATTGGGGTTAAGTGACTTGCCCAAGGTCACACAGTTAGCACATGTGTCAAGTGTCTGAGGCCAGATTTGAACTCAGGTCCTCCTGACTGCAGGGCTGATGCTCTACTCATTGCACCATCTAGCTGCCCCTATAAGAGGGTCATTGACAGATTGGAATGTATCCGGACCACATTGCCATGCCTAGAAACCAAGGAACTGAGGATGTTTAATGTGGGGAATAGAAGACTGAGGGGAAACAGAACTACTAAATAGAAAAAGGAGACCTTTTTAGCTGTTGCTCCAGAAGACAAAATTACAGCCAGTAAACAGTGGTTACAAAGATTTCAAGTCCCACAGAACCTCAGAGTTAAAAGGGGATTCAGAGGCAATTAAGGCCAACCTGAACCTGACCAAGAATCCTCTCTGTAATATACCTTACTAATCAACTGGATTTGAAGACCTCCAGTGAAAAAGAACTCAATAGTTCAACATAAGAAGGAGCTGTCCAGTGGAATTAGACCAGACAACTCTATTTCTTTCTTGTTTGAGGTAGATCAATATGCTGCTTCGAAATCTCTTCTTTGAAAGGTATCACATGTATCTGTTAAAATCACACAAGATTCATTAAAATATATAATAGTAAAGATAACTTTTATTACCCTCTTCTGATTATTATCAAGTAAAGCATAAAACTTGGGCTTACATAGCAGCCAAAGACATTTGCCACTGTCCAGCATAGATTTGAAATGGAAGAGGAATTCCTTACAGATGGGGAGGTCTTTCAAGTGCTGCCATTTGCAACTGATAGTATGTTGATGACATCAAACCCTGAAACATTGCAGAGCCTTCATAATAACGTAAAAGGAAGTTCAATATAACTATCTGCACAAGAAAAGTCAAGTGGGTGTTTATATAATTTTTATACATTACATTATTATATTATATATTATGTTATCTATTATTATATATTATATAAATATATTATTTAGATTATTAATACGCTGCCTCTGAAAAAAATGTATTTCACGTCTCTAATGGGTATTCTAATACAAAAGAATGATTAATTCTTAGAGACTTAGTAGAAAGGACTTCTACATTGCATAGGAGATTATACTACACAACCTCCAGCTCTGAATTCTTCAAGACTGTCCCTTGGTGTCTCTTTGTCTCACCTTCTACAAAGGTTGACTTCCAAAATAAAAGGCATTATGACAGGCACCATTGGGGGATACAAATATAAATGAGACTCAAGGCTGGACCTAATGGAACTTATGTTCTAATTAGTGAGTATAAGAAAAGTGCCCAAGGACTATAATAAAAGGCAGGATGCTATTAATGCCTTCAGAAGGGTACAAAAAGCTTTGGGGGTTCAGTGGAGGGAAATATTGCATCCAGTTTGGCAGATCAAGAAAGGAAGTGATATGTAAATTCAGCCTTTGAAAGGTGAATACATTTTCAACTAACAAATATGAAGATGAAACATAGTCCAGGAAGAGACAATTGGCACGAAGTACGGAGAATATGGAATAATCCCCAGTGACAGTAGGTTATACAGTCTTGCTGCAGTACAAGACATAGGTAGGACATTAGTGTTACATTTGGATTGAAAGGACTGGGACCAGATCATGGAATATCATTAAACTTACAGACTTTAGACTACAGAATGTATATTTTGTTCAGGGGCTAATAGGAAGGCAGTGAAGGTTCATAAACAGGGAAATTAACATCATCTTAAGAAAATGTTGGGTAATATTTCTTGGGAAAATGTTGCCATAAAATAGATAACTCATAGACCTTATTCCCTTTCACATCCTCTATAATCCAGTGACACTAGCCTTCTTGCATTTCATCACACAGGAAATTCCATCTCCCAACTTCCTGCATTTTCACCAGCTATTCCGTATGTCTGAAATTCTCTCCCTGCTCAACTCTGCCTCCTGGCTTCCCTGGATTCCTTCAAGTCTCAGCTAAAATCTTACCTTTTGCAACAAGCCTTTCCCAGTTCCCCTTTAATTCTAGCATCTTCCCCACATTATCTTCAATTAATCCTGCATCTATCTTATTTGTAAATAGTAGTTTACATGTTGTCTTCCTTTTAGATTATGAACTCCTTGAGACCAGGGGCTGTTTCTACCTTTCTTTTTCTTTTTTGGTTTTGTTTTTGTGAAGAAAGGAGTTAAGTGACTTGCCCAGGGTCACACAGCCAGTAAGTATCAAGTGTCTGATTTGAACTCAGGTCCTCCTGACTCCAGGGCAGGTGCTCTATCCACTGTGCCACCTAGCTGCCCCCACCTTTCTTTTTATCTCCAGTGATTAGCATAGTGTTTGGAACATTGTAGGTAGGAACCATCATGTCGTGTAGACCTCTTGCCTCACAAAAAACCTTATCCAGAAGTCAGAAGTACATCCCACCCACCCCCTTTCATTGCCAAGTGATGCTAAATGGGGCGAATTCACAGGGTCATATCCATTTTCTCCAGCTCCTGGGAGGTGTATAAGCAGAAAAATCACTCCGGTTTCTTCTCAATTGTTTCTCAAGCCTCATACATCTTTCCAAGGGGAATTGGATAAGAATTATGTAAATTCCTCAGAACTGCTTTCCACTGCCACTAAAATAAGTTACAGGAACCAAGCACTCCCCAGTGTAACTGCATACAAAAAGAGTGGGATATTGTTAAGGAAAGGAAAGCAGAAGTTTAGATTCCAGCTACATTAATATTAATTCTTTACTTTAATATACTGTTTGTCATTTCCAAACATTTTTACATACATTATTTTAATCACTTCGGTTCTGAGGTTGGCAAAACGGGTGTTATTTTACTGATTTTACAGATAAAGAAACAGTTGCTCTAAGAAGGTCACTTGTCCAAGGTCACATGCCAAAGACAAGGACCTAATCTAACCTTTCAAAGTCCTTTCATTATACCATGTTGTCTCTCAGCTAATGAAAATGACACTATTGCAAATATAAAGTAATAGCAAATAACAAAGCAAATGGCAATTATAACTGAAAGAGACAAGATTACATTTTTTAAAAATTCTCTTATAATCAGTTGATACCTCATTAAAAGTCCAGTTTCCCTCAATTCAGCATAAGGGAGTTTTCATTAATGCCTGATTTTGGAGAGAAGGGGAAAAGCAGCAGCGTCTTAGAAGAGGGAAAATGTAAGCTGCTAATTTACTATGCATCTGTAACACCAGTAATGTGGTGGTTTTAGCCAGAGTTGCATTCAGTACCACTGGATAAAAGGCTCACATTGATAACATCATAGATTCATTGAAGTGAAACCCTTTGCTCAAAGGGTTACTTGCATAAGACTCTCCTCATTGGTGGAGATTGATTATTCGGTGATTTGTATCCATGGGAGAGATGGAGTTGATGAAAGTTTGAGATAAGAAAGATCTTAGTCTTCTGGCTTAAAGATTTGAGAGAGAAGGCAAATGGTTCTAGATTCTCTTCAGATCTCTTAAGGGAAAGACTCTGTGGGAAGAAGCCAACATGTAGAGGAGCTGGCATCCTCAATCACATCCCTACCTCCAGCTTACTAGAGACTTAAGGGAATTTTCCTTTGGCTGAGATTTGAGACTCTTTCTCTCTCTTAGTTGAACTGAGTTATCTCACTCCCAATGGAAGAGCTCATTTACTCTTTATTATCTAGTATATTCTCATGTGTATATTTTCTCTGATTTGTTTGCTATCTGTTTGGGTAAATGGGTTTATTTGCTGTTTTACTATGAGTGTTCGTTGTGGAACTGGATTCTGGTGGGAAGGGAATCAAGCCTGGGGCACTTCCCAATTAATGAATAGCAATCAGGAGCACAGTTGAACTTACAAATTATTTATTAAACTAATAACATTTAAGATAGATATAATGTGTCAGGGTTGCTATTAGGACCTGAGATTCAGATCCAGGATTTTTTTTTTCACCACACTACTGTTTCTCCTCATCTGAGCCTTGAAGAAAGAAGGAATTCAACATGGAGGGACATGGACAGAGAGTTTCAAGGAAGCAGTTGGCCTGTTTGAAGGCACAGAGGCCAAAGGGCCTAGAACAAGATCAAGGTACATGTTGTAGTACAGTCTGGCTCAACCTAGAGTGTGTCAAGGAGAACTATATGAAATACTGCCAAGTAAAGTTGAAACAAAATTGTCAAGGATACTAAATGTCAGTTTTATACTTTATCCTATAAGAAAAAGGAAGATATTGAAGGTTCTTGAGTAGAGAAGTGACTTAGTAAAAAAAAAAAATATATATATATATATATATTCGTATAAGCAAATAATTCCTTCTCTCTCATATTAATAGCCAGTTATTAAAATTGAGGAAACTCAAACTTTTTTCCCCTGTCCTATTTCCTTGTCCAGTCTCTCAAGGAAAGGACTGATAGCAGATAGGTTTAACATTCTGGGTACTGTTACTCCACTCAACTAGATCAGACTTCTGTCAGCTGGATAGAATTGTCCTCTAACCTGTGGATAGCCTAAGCCAAACAGAGCAGGCTAGAGACAAGAGAGTCAGGCACCAAAGAAGTTTAATTTCAAAATGAGAGAAATGGCTTGCAAGCAAGGACACATGTCCAGGGGTCCCGCCCCTAGCTGGGGGGAACCCAAGGCAGTATGGGGAAATCTCAGTACTTATACCTATGGCTACGCAGTGAGCTGTAGCCCTGACAATGATGAATAACAGCAAAAATATGACAAGTTTGATTCATAGCAGGGCTTCATTATCAGAACATGGATATAACAGGTACTTGTCTGAGCTCAGAGAACACCTGGTACTGGTCAAAGCGATACAATAATCATATGAAACAATTCTGGGATTTTGCTGCAGCTGAGATCATCCAGAAGATGAGCACAAAGGATTGTTGTTATGCCAAGTTCAGAGCAATTTGCTTGCTGGGCCTTACCCAGCAATATTTTGACATTTCCCCGCTTTGGTAAAGGGAGGGGGTCTGAAAGAACCCCTATACTTCTGGCCAATAAATACACTTCTGAGGCAGGTATAAGCCAAGATGCCACAAGAGTCCAGTTGGGCCAGGACAAGATGTTGCCCAGAGGGTTAGTTCCTTGAGGGGACCTATCAGGGAAGTATGTCCCAGGTATCATTGCTACCCACTGTTTGCTTACAGGCAGAAAAGAGAAGGGGGCCAAGAATGTAGAGGGAGAAAATGCCAACATGCACTTGAATCAGGCCTTTGGTGGTTGGGCACATAACAAAAGGGAAGAAGAAAAAAAGAAAAAAAAAACCAGGACTCAGCCCTCATCTGGGATCTTGGGACAGCAGTCTCATCTGAATGTTGGCTGCTTCTGGGTCCGTACTAGACAAACCTTGAGGTCCCCAGAGGGTGCTCCCATCCACTTAGGAGCAGGGGCTTTCTTCGCATGATCCAGGTGTCCATACATGCAGGTTTGACAGCTATGGGAGTAGTTAGAAGGACTTGGTAAGGGCCCATAGAAGACATATGGGTTAACAATCATGAGAAAACTCCTTGTCAATCTTTGGATCTGGGTTTCTGGTCAGCGTAACATAGGTCTTTGGTTAAGGATCGCTAAACAGCACATAGAGATGGTCCAGTTTCCCAGCCATGCAGGGCTAGGTTCAAACAATGCAATAAAGTTTTCTCGCAATACACATAATTGCATAATTACATTAAGTCAGGTACAGATCAAACTACTTAGATGTGTCACAATGGACTAATTTTGAGAAGGGAGATTTACATGTCATCAAGGTAACCAAGAAAACTTAAACATAAATCATGCAAAGCAATATGATAGTTATCACCAATTTTAACTGACATCATGTCTCCTTGTATCCTAGTAGCCCATTCTCAATATCCATTCAACCTGTACATTTTGAGTCCCAGATGTTTCATGTAGTCATCTGGTCCCTAGATATCTTTTCTTGGACAACAGGCTTTATACTCAGGACAGCTCTAAAAGGTGTTCTGCTTATCTGGTTCCAGATCTCGAGGTTCCTAGATAAGTCTAACTTAGTTCTCCAATTTTGAAACTTCAGAGAATTTCAGTTTATATTCCATTTGCTGTTTCTATCCTTACCTAAATCCTCTACCTGATATAAGAATCTTTTAAAAATTTATGAAGGTCCAATTGCAAAATGAGCTCTTCTGCCTTTTAAAATTATCAGACAGTGAATGTAGATTGAGGCAAACTATTTGCTCTCTTATTTCTTCCTTCTTTTTTGGTTTCGTTTCTTCTTTCTCATGATTCATTCCATTGGTTATAATTCTTCTTTACAACTGGACTATTATGTAAATAAGTTCAATGTGAAGGTATATGTAGAACCTATATCAGATTACATGTTGTCTTCGGGGACAGGGGGGAGGAGAGGTAGGGAGAGAAAATTTGGAACTCAAAAACTTGTGGGACTGAGTATTGTAAACTAAAAATAAAAAATAAATTTATGAAAAAGTGAGCCAAATCTGAAAAAATAAAATAAAATAAAATTATCAGATAGATACCTTAAAAATGGGAAAATAATTTCACTTTCTTCACCATTATCAATGTAATTTATGTGTAAAGCCCTTAATTCAATTTCAAGAATTTATTACTAAAACAAAGACTGAGTTTCCATGATAAATAAATTTAGAAGCCAATCATAGACCTATGTATATAGTTCTTAGAGAAAATTGTCTAGTCCTGTTGCTTTTTCAAAATTTTCTATTCCGTTTAATTAGAAAACTTTTGTATTACATCTTTGTCTTACTACTTTGTCTAATCATTTCCCCCTTAGGAAGATATCATTTTATATTATATTTTATAATACTATTATATGTTATATTATTTCATATTACATTATAATTTGACCACAAATACAAGTTAAAACTGTAAGATGTTTATACTTGCATCCTATTATAGTAACTCAGGGATGTTCCAATATCAATCTATTATTTAATAGATTTAGTAAGGTACTTACAAAATTTTTTGAATATAGAAATTTGCTATAAAAGGGAAAAGGACATAGTTACAACAAAGTCATGTATCATAACGTAGGGGTGGGGGGTGGGGTGGGGAGAGAACTCCCTTTGCTCTGTTTGATTCCAGGCACAAGTTATATCTGATAGTCAATCATGTAGTCACAGGGTATCAAAAGCAAGGCTCAGGACTAACCAAGTGGGGGAGGGGCATCTAGGTGGCATAGTAATAGAGCACCAACCCTGGAATCAGGAGGACCTGAGTTCAATTCCAGCCTCAGACACTTGACAATTGACACTTACTAGCTGTGTGACCTTGAGCAAGTCACTTGATCCCAACTGCTTTGCCTTCCCCCCTCCAAAAAAAGAATTAATGAGGTGAGGAAACTTCCTTTTCAGAAAGGAAATAGCACAGTAGAGAAATAGAGTCAGGAGGATCCTACCTAGGCTATGCCATGGTCATGCCCAAAACTCGCTCCAGGTACAGACATCCACCTTTAGCAGTTTCCAAATGGCAGCCTCATGACAATTCAGACAATTATCCTTGTAATCCAAGCTCAAAACAATAGTAAATTACAGTCCCAGGAATTTTTATCTTAAACAGCAAAATTTCACTAACCACAACTTAAGGCTTGAATATCTTTCCTGATGTAATCCCAACAGTTAACATTTCATTTGTCCATTACTTATAAATTAAAACTACCCACATTCTGGGGCATTATTAGTAAAATGATTAATTACCCAGAAAAAATATCTCTTGAACTTTTAAAACGTCACATTAGGAAGATTATTTTGATACCTGTACGAAGGGAGACAAAGTCAAACATTTGTAAAATCCACTGTGAAGTATAAAGTAAAGCCCATTATACTGAAATAATGAGATGCAGATCTCAGGGCATTTTTCCCCCTTTCACTATAATCAGGTACATATAACAAGAAGTAATTGATATAGTAATAAATTATTTTTTTTGGTCACAGCAATTCTCAGTCATACCAAACAAGTCACAAAGGGATTGCAATCAGTTCATGGAAGAATTCACTGACAAGACCATAGAACATGAATTCATCAAAATCATGAAGCATTACTTACCAGTAAGTACTGTACCATACAAGTACCTTTGATGAATTATTGATTCATTTTGAAGAGGCATTGAATTAAGTGCCGGTATTTGTAGAGTACTTACCAGTAAAGACTGTACTTTACAAATAAGTATATTTGATGAATCAATAGATTCATCAGAACCATGAAGCACTAAGTACTGTCAAACTGGTCAAAATTCATATATCTGCTAGTGCATTGTACAAGTAGGTACCCAGAGGAAAATAGGGTAGGCGATGCACAGAAGAAATGTGTTACTGACTTTTTTTTTTATCAGGATAACAGTATATGTTTTCATATTTTTAAAGAAAAATGTTTGCCTGCACATTTTTCTACTCACACACCTTTAACTCCTTACCATTCTCCCCCAGATCTCTAACAACTAGATGAAGTACCCAGTTTCGAAGACCTATCAACTCCCTAAATTCCTAACTAAAGTTGACATGAGTTTGTTTTAATTTATATAACAAAATTTTTTAAGGCTACCTATTATGAAATTTTTGCTGTTCAAAGCTGAAGGTTTTAAAAATCCATTTGTGACTGTTTAAGAGGCATTGTGCTGTGGTGGATAGAGAACTGGCCTCCAAGCCAAGAAGATCTGGGTTCAAGTCTTGTCTCTGACACATATTTTCTATACGACCCTGAGTGAGTCATTTATCCACACCATGACCTAGGCAGACGTAAGGCTATAGGTGGCAGAACGGGTACCAAACTGCATTGGTAGAGGAAATTTCTTTAATCAGAAGCTCTCTACCTCAACAGATTCACAAATCCACCAGTCTCTGTCCCTTGCAGTTGTGAACACAGAAGGATAATAATAACGGTCCATTTATAAATCACTTCAAGTTTGTGAAACATTTCCTCACAACAACACTGTGAGGTAGGTAAGGAGTACCCAGTATTGTTAAACCCATTTTATAGATGAATAATCTGAGGTTCAGAGAAGCTAAATGACTAGCCCATGGTCATACAGATACATATAAAGTAATGTTATAGAACAAAATGAGTACAGGAGAAATAATCAAGAGAACTGGAGTTTCAAACCTGGCTCTATTACTAACTTGTCTCCTGGATGATCTTGGCCAAATCACAACCTCATTGGACCTCAACTTCCTCAGCTTAAATATAAGGAAATTGAACTGGGAAATATATGCCCTTTAATGTAGTTTGCCCAGCTTAGATTAAGGGCTCTGTAAGAAACAAGAGAAGAGTGGTATGTATTATTATGCAAAAGCCAGCGTTTGAATGGAAAGTTTTTGTTGTTTATGTTAATCTTTGTGGAAGATTTTGCTCTGGTTAGTGCCAAAACATTACTCCATCTAGAGTATTCCATCAATAACAAGGATGAACTAAATGACTACTAAGGTCTCTTCTAGCTTTGAATCTATGATTTGCATCTATGAATTTGCATCTATGAATATCTATAAATTATAAATTTATATAAGCCCTTTGGCTATGCTATAGTCACTTTTCTATGATAGTTTATAAGACTGCTTCTATATTATCACGTTGGTGCTCCCCTGGTGGAATAATGTTTAAAGCACAGTTTAGCTTTAATGAAATAAAATTGAATGAAATGAAATTTAATAAAATTTAAAAGGGGATTTATATAAAGATACAAGTATACAGATATAGAGAAGGGGAGGAAAAGGAAGAGAGGGAAAGGGAAAAGGTCAATTATATGCCAGCACTAAACTAAGCACTTTATAAACATTATCTCATTAATCCTCACAACAAGCCTGGGAAATAGGTGATATTATTATCCCCCTTTTTACTGTTGAAGAAACCGAGGCAGACATATTTTAGGTGACTTGACCAGGGTCACACAGCTAGTAGGTGTTTGAGGCCAGATTTGAACTCAAATCTTTCTGACTCCAAACCTAGCACTCTATCAACTGTGCACTTACCTGCTAAATACGGCAGAACGTGGATACTATATTTCAAACTTCAGTTCTTTAAGGATCTATAATTTATAATTTTTTCATCTGTGTGTGAATAGATATTTCAACCACTCTACAGCTTAGTAGATGGTCTTTGAGAGCCATTATAGTAAAAAAAAAATCACCACCTTACCAACCTGCCTTTCTGAATTTAGCTAGTCCAATCCTCTAACAGTAATCTAATCTACTGTGCATTTACACACAGACTAGTACGCAGACGCTTTTCAGCTTGGTAAGATATTCAGAGCTTCTACTCTATCGGCATAACCTTCAAGAGTCTTCTCTCCAGAGAGTAATCAGACTATGCTTCAAAAATGATTTTTCTTCCTTCTGTAACTTGTAATCCAACTTCCAAAATGCAGAATTATCATTCACTTGAATCTTAACTTGAAGCCCTTGGGATTTCATAGCTTCATTTGCATTTTGTACATTTTCCTACCTTAGCAATTCTAATGCAATACTATCGGTTCCTCCCAGATGACAAAAATACCTAATCCAAAATTAAACTACCAATTTCTGAAAGAAAAAAATAATCAATAAGCACTTAGTAAGTACCTACTATGTGCCAACTACTATGTTAAGTGCTAGGGATACAAAGAAAGGGGAGAAAAGACCTCACCTTAACCTCAACCTAAAGAGCATATGTATTTTTTTTTTAATTTTAGGAGATAGGCAATTGGGGTTAAGTGACTTGACCAGGGTTGCACAGCTAGTAAGTGTCTGAGGCTGAATTTGAATTCAGGTCCACCCAACTCCAGGGCCGATGCTCCATCCACTGCACCACCTAGCTGCTTGGAGCATATGTATTCTAAAAAAAAAAAATTATACCCCTTCCAGAAGTGATCTCTTCTGAAGCAGCATAACATATTGCAGAGAGATTATAATTGTTCTACTTGGCCCCAGAGGACAGGAGTGAGTGTGGTGAATGAAAACTTCAAGATAAAGAGTTTAACGCTTAACGTAAGGGGAAAATTCTAACAGCTGTCTAAAAGTAAAATGGGGACCAAAAATAGAAACCGCTGGAAGTCTTCAAGCAGAGACTTAGTGATGACTTCAGAGGATTCTTATCCAGGTAGAGATTGAACTAGACAAACACTAAACTTCTTCCCAACTCTAAGATTCTATAACTGATTCTATTTCACTTTCACATTCTGCCTTCCACTATTATTTGGGTTATTTATTTGGGCACATCTCACCTTCACAGCTATACCAAAAGCTCCTTGAAGAAAAAGGTTACTGAGCCACCATCTGTTTCACATTTTTATTAATGACTTGGATAGAGGTATGAATAACATCTTGATCAAAGTACAATTATAGATATTGTAGATAACATTATAGATAACATAATATGTAATTATAGATAACATGTTGATCAAAGTTAGTGGCTTCTTAGATCAGGGGATGCACTATGTATAGCTCTCTTCTCTTTCCTTATGTAAGGTAGAAGATACACATGTGCACTTCAGTTGATATGGGAGGCAGCTTCAAGGAGCATGACTTCTGGCACTCAGGACTCAGGGTTGGAGAGAAATAGAACTTGAAAACCAGCAGGATTATATAAGTGTGAGAAGGAAGGAAGGAAGGAAGGAAGGAAGGAAGGAAGGAAGGAAGGAAGGAAGGAAGGAAGGAAGGAAGGAAGGAAGGAAGGAAGGAAGGAAGGAAGGAAGGAAGGAAGGAAGGAAAGAAACAAAAAAGAAAGAAAAAGAAAGGAAGGAAGGATGAAAGAGAAAGGAAAGATCCTAAAAATGGAAGAAGAAAATACTGAAGAGTAATAGACTCCTCTGTTGAGTTTGTGACCACATGGAAAAGAGTTAATCTAAAAACTGCATCTGAGACTGGTTGAGCAGTGAATAGTGCCTAATGCAAGCTAATCCAAGACCACCATGGAGACAGTGTGACCAGAAGGGAAACCATATGGAAGGAAACAAGTTAGAAACCAAGTAAACCTGAAGTGAGAAAAGAGAAGCAGATAGTACAAGACACAGTCTCAAGTATAGCCTGGCTAGAGGAAGAAACTAAGTCTATGCTTTCCCTTTTCAGAACATCAGTCTCTTGAAGAAGCTCATTTCCCAAAATACCCTGAAGGTAAGTGGAAAAACATTATACTCATTTAAGAATGCAAATGTGGTTTTCTACTGCTTAATTTAATTCTGTTTGAATTAAGTGTTTTGCTGTTTCAATACTGTTCTTAGGGCAATGATTTCAAAGATTCAAAAAGAGGACCAAAAAGGTACAAAATTCATATATTGTGCTAGAAGTATATAAATTACTGATTTATTGTCCTTTTATGGGGAAAAATAGTGTTTTAATTTGTATTATTTAGTTTGAACTAAATAATTGGATACTCTTTTTTCCAAATATAATTCCAAGATATCTTAACAGTTTTTAATAACATTATTCTCTTTTCGTGAAAAAAGTGGTTACTCTTAAAATTTTTTTTCCTTTATCTCCTTGCTAATATGAATATAGAAAGGATCTATGACTTCCTCAGTGTGCAAACACTCTTTATCCCTGCAGATTATCATATATCCATGAATTAGTATATAAGTCCTAGGGAGCTTCCTAAGACCTAGAAATTAGTCCCATGTCACACCGGGCCATCTCCAGTCTTCCTAATCTATATCTTGCCACAGGACCCAGATGGCTCCAGAGGAGAGAGGGAGGCTAGTGACTTTGCATAGCCCTCCCTCACTTAAATCCAATTCATTTGCAAATCATGCCATCACCTTTCTGATGTCATGGTCCTCTTAGAGAATGAAGGACAAATAACAACAACCTTTCTTCAATTAGGTTTATTAGCATGGTGATCAACTGATTGTGTATATGTGAATTAAAGGCAAAAGTTCCCATTTTCTTAACTTGGTGATTCCACATGAGTCAAATTGGTAAATTACTAATTTTTTTTCGGAGGGAGGAAGGCAGGGCAATTGGGGTTAAGTGACTTGCCCAAGGTCATACAGCTATTAAGTGTGTCAAGTGTCTGAGGCCAGATTTGAACTCAGGTCCCCCTGACTCCAGGGCTGGTACTCTACTTACTGTGCCACCTAGGTACCCCGGTAAATTACTATTAAAAGTCTCCATGCCTTGACCTGAATCTGAGAATCTCCCTATTCAGATGACAGAAATTTGGGAGGAATAGTTGAAACACTAGTTGATAGAGTCAAGATTTTAAAAGTTCTTTATAGGCTAGAATTTGAGTCTGAATTTAAGAAAATGTAATTCATTGGGGATAAATGTGAAGTATTAAACTTGCATTTAAAAAATCAGATTCATAACTACAAAATGCAGTCATGGCCAGACAGCAGATAATCTAATAAAAAAAGTTCCCTTTTTCATGTACTATGAGCTCAATCAGTCAGCAAGTTGATATGACAGCCAAAAAGCTAATATGATTATAGGCTACATTATGAAATGCAATATCCAGGAGTAGGGAGGTGATAGTCCTGTTATACTCTGCCCTGGTCTGACCCTATCTGGAAAACTATGTTCACCTCAGAATGCCATATTTTAAGAAGGACATCGATGAATTGGAGAGCATCCAGAGAAACTCAACGGGTAGAGTGAAGGACTTTGAGATCATGCCCTTGAAGAGTAAATGAAAAAAATGGGGGGTGTTTAGCCTGTCACAAGCGAAGACTTAGAGGGATATGAAACTGTTTTCAAGTATTTGAAAGGCTGTTAAATGGCCCTATGGGATCCATGACCAAATCCTTGGGGAATTTAATCTACTCAATTTTAGAAGCCCCACCTTGGGACCCAGATGTCTTGATTGGATCATAGGATCATAGGCACATAGCTCAGGAGCTATAAGGAACCCCAAAGACCAAGGAGTCCAATCCCCCTCATTTTATAAAGAAACTAAGGCCTATGGAGTTTAAACTACTTGCCCAATGTCACATAGGTAGTTAGCATAAGAGGTGGGATAATCACTAACTTATCACTCTATATCTCCTCTAGTTAGCCCTTCACTCTAGACCATGACTCATCCATCTAGTCATATACTGTAACAACAATGTTGCTAGCAGCTGCTGTGGGGGCATAAGACCAATAACACCAGCACACAGGAGGGCTGCTAGCACAGATCCTTTGATCTGATTTTCTAAAAAAAGCAACTTTATACCATTCATTTAGTTCAGGGGGAAAAGCCAGCTCCCTGAACTTCAGAGCAAATACAAACAGAGATTACAAACAGATTAACAGACAGGCTTTTATCTGTCTGACCAAATTACAAAACATACATAGTTACCAGAAAGAAACACCCACATCTGGGTTTTCAAAGCTGAGGGTGCTGCTTCAACAGCTACCCAGAGTCTCTTCACCAACACTCTTTCAATGAGTGTACCCCCAAAGGCAAAATGCTAACCTCTAAGTTTATATACACTTCTTCAGGTTCAAAAGGTGTCACAAACATGCGACTAAAACCCATGTGAACTAGGCCTTCTCTTGACATAAGGGGTCATCAAAGACTCCCAATTTAATCAGAGGTTCCTTAGTGCTGAGAAGCACTCCAAAACAAAGACAACATACAGTCCACTTTGCTTGCCATTACATTTGAAAGGCAAAACTCATCAAAAATACTTGACTACCTCAGCATTCCAAAAGAGAAAACAGTAAAAAAAAAAAAAAAAGTCCCACCCTAATTACCATAACATATAACCAGGCCATCTTGACATCTATTCACTCCCAAGTCTTCCTCTTCACCTCAATTTCTTACCTGTTGCTTTGGGTGCAGTAATCAAATCAATACTATTATTATTAACCAAAAGTCTAATGTTCTGCCTGGAAGATTGGAAATTCCCCTCCCCTGGAGGTTTTCATGCTACGGTTGGATGACCATTTCTCTGAGATTCTGTGATGCTGATCATTGTCACTTTGTTGTTGCTGTTTTGTTTTTTTTTTAAGTACTGCTCATCTGGTATCCACAGTGTCTAGAGATCTATACTATTCCCTCTCTTATACCCATCCATTGCAGTTTGTCCAGGTTCAATTTTGAGTTAGGAAAATTGGGCTCTTCTTTTTCATTGGCTCCTTATATTTCTCCCCTACCATACTTTTGTCTCAAGTCTAGAGGCTCTAAAAAGGGGGGAGTTGGAAGAGAAATACTCAAAGTACAGTAAGAATCTGGTAAAAGACAATTTATTCTAAATACAAATTTATGACTATATATATATATATATATATATATATTATTAAGCACCATTCAATAACCATGAAAGGAATCAGAGCACATCAACAGAATACTTTATATAGAATTCAGTAACAACTTATGATTACTAGTCGAGAGCAAGCCCCATTGGGTCATAATAAAGTCTGTAGGACTGATAATTATCCATCTTTACATTTTACCTCTTCCTTTCAACTGTCCAAATACTCCATTGCTATTCTGCATAGGATCTGACTCAATCCAATCCCTTGGTATTTTAAGCATAATATTGGAACAAAATGAGATACTCTTAGGTCATTCCAAAGTTTACAAAAAGAGATCTATTTAGTCATAGCAGAAGAAAGATATTTAACAAAGATTGAGTCAATTCAGCAGAGGGAAACTCCCTTTCCTGAGCTTCCCATTACTATCTGTTGAGTTTTAGGGTTTATGGGTGCTCGGGACCCCAAAGTACTGACACACCAGGTCCTGTCAAATGAATTCGATCCAAGCCTTCTTACAGCCAAAGAGAAAAACAAAGTTTATTAAAGATTCACCATATCGAGTAGACTTTTAGGGAGTCTGAGCATTTGTGAGGTTAATGCCAGCAGGCCAGATTGACTATGAGCTGAGCTAGATTGAATCTGAGTGTCTTCATGGAGGAAAGATGAGACATATACAGAAAGACTGTGAGAGGGATCTAGGGGTGGTTCTGGGGTGATGGGAGGAGGGGTTTAGGGAGGGTCTTGAGGAGGATTCTAAGGAGGATTTTGATGGGACTGGGGTAACTAGAGGTCAGATTCCAGGAATGGGATTAAGGGTGGAAAAAAGATGAAGGCTACCTGGAGATGACAGACAATGAAGGGCTAGGCTAGTTTAAGATTTGGGCATAGATATTTTGATAGGATCAAGGGTGGGAAGTAGCCAGACAATGGAGGGCTAGGCTAAATTATGAGTAACAAGAGATTTGGGCCTAGCAATAATGAAAGGCTCATGGCCTCAGGCAAATGCCTCATCAAGTGGAAAGATTCAAACAGAGTTCAAGGGGGCTCCCAGAGCCTATACCCCATCATATTCACTGGCCAAGTATCAGAGAGAGCACCTGGAGCTCTTTGTGGTTGTTTTGTTCTTGGGCAATGAAGAAGTGATGTCCATGTCCTAAGCGGTTAGTCTTCTGAACTAAGTCTTAAAGATGACCTCAATACCTTTTAAGGAAAAAGCAGCCTAACTTGCATGGGGGAATGAGTTAGGATATTGCTTCTATAGGAGCTGGTGAAACCCTGCCATCAAAGTGAATGAACTGGGCCAGTCCTTTATTTTTGGTGGCCATTCTTTCTAATACTTCCCCTTCCATCAGCCACTGCCATTCCAATAGTCAACACTGTTACCATTATGCCAGGCCATCTAGGACATTTGGACCTTTCAGAATTCACAGGTTTACCTGGATACTTCTTCTCTGAATACTCACTCACCTAAGATCAGGAAAGAACTCTAAGACGCAAAGATGATTCAGACTCTTAACAGTGATATGGTGGTTGAGTGGGAGGCAGGACAGGTATCCTCCTCCCCTTATCAGGAATAGGTCAAAATAGTCCAATAATTCATCACTGGAAGGCAAAGGAGACTGACTGAGAGGCAAGTGGCTTCTTCTGTATATCCCCTCAGTTCCAGCTCAGCAGCCAATTATAAGTCTTCATCATCGCACAATGTAAAGCCCTCAGTACTGAGTCATGCATGGTTAGAAGTGCCCCCCTGGAGTTTCCATATGGTCACTTGAAATCAGGAATGGTGATCAGGCATGCTTCATGGTAGAAAGTGAAGGGGAAGGACATTGTTACAAGGGGATTACATCATTTTTTTTTTCTGTCCTCTATAGCACCTAAGAGTGATTGTAGGTTTGATGCAATATAAGATCTTCCCCATCCATTCATAGGCCTACGTGACCACACGTGTTCCCTCTTTTTCCTGGAACAAGGGCTGTGTTCTCACGTCTAAAGGTACACAGGTATTTCAACCACAGATGTCTTGCTGCCCAATTCATAGCTGTGATACATCCTGAGTCACCTAGAGACCATTGGGGGAGGAACTTGCCTAAGAGGAACTTGCCGAAGGAAAGCTTGCTTATGGGGAGGCTTGCTTGCAGGAAGGCTTGTTTGCTGGAAGGCTTTCACACCTTTTGGTACTAAGCTATTTAGGCACTGAGTCAAGATGGTTATGATGCCTTCTGGCTCTGAGCCTATTAACCAAAAGTGTATATAAATTCTGAGGTGAGATTTTGCTTTGGGGCTCACTCATGGGAAGAATGTTCATATGATTTGGCCAGACAAGACTCTAGGTAGCCATTTATTAAGAAGCATGGCAGGGAGGGGGGTACTTTGTGAACCCAGATGTTAGAGTTCTCTAGTCTAGTGGCTATATGTCTATTACTTTGTTCAGACAATTGGAGCCCTGTCTGTTGGATCTCTGTGCTAATTTCTCTGTTTGTATTTTCTCCACTGTATCAGTAAGGCAAGATTCATGACCTCGAGGATGACCAGGAATATGCCTGTATGTTTCGGAATCAAAGTATGAAAAACTCTCTAGGTAAAAGGCAGAGGAAGTATAAAATTTATTTAGACTCCAGAGGATAAAATCCCAAGATCCATAACTGCAATTCAATATAGTAGTAATTACATTCCAAAACCAATAAGCCCACCTCAATGTAGCAACAAGGAAATTATAACACAGTATTATAGCAAGGAAGCAAGTCATCCTGTAACCTTCCCCCCTGCTAGGGCCTTCACTGTAAACTCCCTGTAAACTCACAAATCCTTGCCTGAGTTCTCTACCTCCCTCAGGTCTCTGGTCTCCAAAATTCCCTGGTTTCACTCTCCACTCTGGCTCTGTCTACAGCTCTGTCAACTCATGAATTCCCACCTCTGTTGCTCTTTTCAGAGTCTGAGTTCTATGGCTACCTTCTGGGTGTATGTACTCTTTTAGGGGGTGGAGGGCTTCAAGCCTAATCAGCAAAAGGGTGTGGGCCTGAGGCTTAGTGCCTAGAAAGTAAAGGGATTAGGCCTACCTACAAACAAACCTCTATTTAAGCTTCCCTTAATTGGCCCCACTTGAGACCTATGAATGGGTAGGAAAGATCTTTCACTTACTGATTGGCCTCACTGCCACATTCAGGGTGTTGACCTTTCCCCTGAACTAGTAAATGACCTTTACCTTCTTTACTTCTCTACTTGTATTTTCTCCATATTCAGGGTGCCGACTTTCCCCCTGAACTAACGAATGACATATATGTTTAATTAAAGTAAGATTGTTGACACTTTTTAAGTTGTCTCTCCTTTAGAAAAGCAGATCAAAGAACCTGTGCTGGCAGGCCGTCCTGGGTGTGCTAAGGTGCTTGCTGTTACAGTGATTTGCACATAGTAAGCCCTTAATAAATATTTATTAGGTACATGAAACACCAAGCAATTCACTTTATTTTAATGAGCCTCAGTTTCCTTTATCTATAAAGGGAAGGAGCTGAATTAGATGCGCTCTAAGAAATATTGCCCTTTAAAGAACTTCAAAGATTATCCAAATACTCCTATTAGTGGGAACATTGAAACCTACAAGAATAAAGTGATTCAATAATTGTCATAATCAATATAATTCAGTTTGTGTGATTTTTTTGCCCTTCTTAAATTTCCAAATAAAAATTCAAGTCAATAAACATTAATAAGCAACATGAGCACATCTCCACCCCCTCCCCTCCCCCCAGCACTCATAGGGTAGGTTTGCAGTTTTCTGACAGGCTACATGAGGTGGTAAAATCAACATTTCCACATTTTTGTGGGAATGAGTCAGAAAATGTCAGAATGATCACAATGAAATCTGAAGGGGTACAGTATCACCTGGTGTGTCCCAGCCTCATAGCAACCACATCCTACACTCCTGACTAGTTCTAGAAATGCTTGAGCTGATTCAGGTTGTAGGTTTGATTTAAAATTGTCCTAGTGGTTCTAGTCTTGTACAATTCAGTGCTGGGCTGACCTCAGCTGCACGGCTGAGAAGGTGAGAAGTTTTAGGAGGACAGAAATAACTCTAAAAGCTATGATCACAATTCTCTGTAAGGTATCACCCCCAAGCACTGGGCCAGCTTTTACTTGGCAAGAACTTGTGGAAATATTTGTTGGTAGAGAAACAGCCAGCTTGGTCAGCTGATGTCTCTACTTCTTACCCAATAAGCTCAACCAAATTAAAGCTGGGAAACCTATCCCACGATCTTTTCTATACACACCCCTTCAGATTAATTTTAGACTGGTGTCACTTGTATAAAATTTCTGCAAGGTAGTAGTACAAATTGATTCACAAGAGTGCTTAATACAGTGTCTGGCACATAGCAAGTACTTAAAAATGTTTATTGACTAAATAAATATATATTGATATAATTATAAAGCAAATATGTCATTTGATCTTGAGTCCCTGTTCTAGTGTGAGTGAATAACGTACTAGTGTAAGTGAATATGTGACTATGGTGCTGGGAGGCAGGCAACAGCTTCTGTCACTGAAGGATGAAGTCATTGTAAGTAAGGTGGATTGTAGTGTAACTAAGGTGGATTTTAGTATGTGTAAGGCAGAATTTTGTTATTATTTGTCCATAGCCATAACAATCTCTTGTTCCCAGGTATTAGATATGAATTCTCACAATCATGGTTCAAAACATCTCTATCATGCTTGTGCAGCATTATATAATGATAACATTTGTTCTTAAATTGTAAATATCCACTGTGACTGGGCAATGAGTTACAAAGATGAAGTAACATAAAATTGGAAGCTATTGCTGACAATGTACCTTCTTTGTCTGTTGCTCTATAAAGCAGGTAGGCACTGGTCAGTGAGTGGGAAATACTAGGGTTGAATGCACAAGCTGGAATGTTGTGTGCCTTGATTGGCTCCCATCAAGGCTTGGAGGGAATCTGTGTTTGCCTCAACTGGTCCCCATTGAAGCTTGAGAGCATTTAGGGAGTGCACAAACTATGCCTGTCTTGATTGACCCCATTGAGACATAGGAGTAGTTGCCCCCTTTCCTGCTGGCCCATTTGAGAAGGAGGATTGGAGAATGTTGTAGGAGCTGTGTTCCCATTATCAGCAACCTTCTCATGAGAAGACTAGACTAGAATAAAGTAAGATTATTAAAACCCTCCGAAGCTGTCTTCCTGTCTGACCAGATCAAGAGTGAACTTGTGCTAGTAGCTCTTCTGTGTGCTAGTGTTACCTGTCTTACAGTCGTTTAGGCTCAAAGGGTAGATTTCTTCCTTTATTTCCTACCACTACCTCCAGACAAACATTGAACCTGAAAGAAACCTGACCATACTCTATGAGAACTCTGAGCAAAGTATAGAAAATCCTCCTCTTAATTTAACTGAGACAAGTATATGTTAAAAAATTTTCTCAAGAAATTAAGAGTAATATGAGGCAAAGTGATAAAGAAACCTTAAGAAAGTTATTCATTCTACTTACTGCTAGAGACTCTTTCCTTAGAATTCCATTTTCACCTCATGAACCCATTTTGATGTCAAAGTCAGAAAGCCAACATACTCCCTCCAGCACAAAAAATAGCTAGTGTCTCCTTTTTGGATTAAATTCTTCCACGTCTATTTAGTAATGGGTATGTCATATTTAAATTCTGACCCCAACCTTTGCCATGGTTCTTTCCTTAATGCTTAAAATGTTACGCTCCTCAGTAAAAAACCATCATTTGAGAGGTTGAACCTAGATGGCCACATTGGTGTGCCAGCAAAGGTTTAACAACCAGCTCTCTGAGGGAAAAATGTACACAGCATACTTTTAAGTTTAATCTGCATTACTAATATTTTCCCATCACTTTCTTAAGCTAGACAATTGAGGAAACAATAAATCAAGCCCTGACTTATAACCATTTGTTGGTATCCACGGTGTAAATGGTTCACACTAAAAGATTTGAACTGGGAGATCTCAGGTGTACATAGCTTGAAGGGGTCAAGAGTAGGCAAGAAAGTTCTGGTTGAATCAGGGGAGCAGGAACTTGGTCATGCAGCCTGTGTGGTGGTTACCTAAAGCTGTGGAATATTGGCTGTGATGAGAGATTGTATTGGCAATCAAAATGGGCAATCAAAATTCAACCAAGTGCCCTTGAAGAGTTTGGCCTTTATTTCCTTGATTAAATTAGGAATCCCTGATGACCTCCTTCCCTCAAGGGAAAGCCTAGTTTACATGGGTTTGAGTGACATGTCTGTGACATCAGAGGTTTTTAGACTACGTGGGTTTAAGTTGCATTTTTTGTGACAATTTTAGGTGAGTCGCATGTGT